>CP092864.1:182015571-182052288 GCA_030710605.1 Cordylochernes scorpioides
CCTTGCTCTAAAATAACTTTATTAGATACCGCTCAAAAAGAGCAAGCTAGTTTATGATATTTAAAACAATGAATAATATATGAAAAAACAATATAAAAAAATAAAAAATAAGTGGGTCAGGTGTTGATATTAAAAATAAAAAAGGAATATCATGACCAGGAGCATGAATATTATATGTGAAGTTTATCTACATATTAAAACAAAGTTTCCAATGCGGGATTAAATCCCGGTTCATGGCTGTCGGGAATCGAGGGTTTTAACCACTCGTCTACCGACTTCTTTTTTGCATTTGTTTCTCACAGCTATTATATGTCACACATGATTATAATTTAATTAAAGGACAAATGTTTTCTCTCCCTTTCTTCAAATTCAATGCAGAACTCTCTCTCTCTCTCTTTCATGCATGGTGTCGCTGGGGACCCATTGGGGATCTTCCATCAAACTCTGCAGCGGTGGCAGAGGCGACATGTACATAGTTGTATTTTTTAATCATTTTTAAAATCATTTTTTTTATTATAACCATCATCCTCATTATAAATTTCTCATTTTCTCATAATTAGTGCGGACTGTGCACTTTACATGTATTGACAAGATGTCAATAAAAATATGTCAATTGTCTCTCTCTCTCTCTCTTACAAAATATTCAAGAAATTAAAAGTCTCCTGCAATGTCACTGATAATAATCTTACCCAGAAATTATAAGCTTTACAATCCCAGTTTTGTGGAAATTCAGCTTCTCTCCAGGTTAAGATAAACGTGTGAAGAGGTTTTCACCATCTTTATTTATAAAATAAACATTTTCTATCCGCCATATAATATTAACTATTTAACTTCTGTGAACCTTGTTGTAGAGAGAGAGAGAGAGAGATAAGTAAGTAGTTTATAAAATTTGATTAGTCATTAGGATGACAGGAATCTGACATGTCACACGACCTCTGCTAGCACTTCCATATTTGTTCTATTGTGATCACCATTCACAGAACATATTGATGTTCATCGCACATCGCGCGACGCAGGGGAATGGAGTTCACCAAACTGACCGGAAAGACGTCTGTCGACGCATACCAGGACGCCCACCGACACGCATCGTGGACCAATTGAAGGAACTCACTGGCTTAACGGTCACCGAGATGGTACATCGAGCTCAAGACAGAGATGGCTGGTGTCGCATCGTATTTGGGATGTAATATGTACAGTGGGCCACGAATAAAATGAATAATCTTTATTGATGTTCTATCCTTATACTTGAATACTAGGGGTTCTTCCCACCATAACTTGACAATGAGGTAGTTTGGACGATCTAAAGTTCCTCGGGTGTGATCCAATATATATAAAGACCACCAAACCTATAAGCTTATATCCATAGATTCCCTAAAAAACGCTAAACCGCATTCCTTAGTAAATGCAAGGCATATAACAAACCAATCCAATACAATAATAGAGCTGTCTGGAGATTAATTTGGCGAAACCGCTGAGAGGGTTCCCTACTGATGATCCAAACCCTCTCATTCAACAACTTTTATCATTGCAGTAAGGTCTATAGAGATTGTATTTGATTATATATGTGAAAAAAAAAACCTCAAAAATTATCATAAATTTTATCGATAGATGGCAAATGAATTTATAAATATATATAGGCACCACCACAATATACTCTTAAATATATATTTTTTTAGATTGAAATCAAATTCTCTAAAGCAAAAAGATTCTGGCAAACAGCAAACTTGGATACAATACACCTTTTGATAGATCAACACCCTTGTAAAATTCGATATAAGGAAGCAATTCAGAGTAATTGACGCAATGAGTAAACCTATATAACTCTGGAATATCGAAATGTGAAATAGAACTTCTTTTACTGTGTAGACAGGAGAAGTATGTACTTGAAGGACAAACGGGAACAAATCCCTACCCACCACAACCTAGTACTTCATGTGGTATACTTAAAGTGTGTTGTAATTGTAAAGTCGAACTGCTTTTCACATGTGTAGACAAGTGGTGCACTTACAGTAAAATCAGTCTCTAACTACCCACCATGATTATCATGCCTGTGTACTAGGGATAATAAAATACAACTTAAAGTGTATGCATAATGCAATCCGTAGCCCTTCGGATGAAAGGTAAATAGGGATATGTGACGAGTGGAATATAATATTATCAGTTTTCACTCCAATATAACTCGAGTGGACCTCTAGTTATAAGCCTGAGCGCTACTCTGGGTGGCCCTTAAATACAAGCACGCGAACCGGAGCATGAATCGTGAAAGTCGCTTACATTATTAAAATCTCGGTTGAATTGTGATGATTCAATATTTTAAGTTATTTTCATTGTCAACTCTATAAAAATCACCTTCATTTTTCAAATAGTTATGCAACATTCAAATAGGTAAACATTTTGATATAAATTGCTATTCTTACTTCACTTATCACTCTGAACAATTCATCTTGGAGGTTGTCTAATTTGTTATGTCGCCGTAGATGCTACTGAGGAATTCGAGGTTATTCAAAATGTCTATTCAACTTTGTGAAATCCCTATACAGTCGAAGTTACATCAGGAAGGAGTTGTTTTCTCCACTAGAGAAAGAGAGAGAGAATGAGGAATCTACTTAAAACCACACATGATTATTAAGGCTTATATTTGATGCTCTAATTTCAAATTACAATCGCGTTTATATAATTCGAATCTCTAGTGAGGTTATAACAAGAATCGAAGAGTATTTTTAATATTATATAAACATTTCATACATTTTCTAGGTCTATATGATGTCGTTAGAAACTATCTAGACTACACAGAAAAAACTAAGAAGTTCTGCACAAGTACATTTACAATAAACTCCGCATTATGATCAGCAGTAGATTCACGGCTTGTGCTATTTACCACCTAGTAGGAGACGAAAACGTTTATGACGAGGGAAGGTGAAAGCTATCATCAGAATGGTTCGTGAGGAGAACATTGCAAGCCTGACTGAAGCGGTTACAACACTTCCATGATGCTTGTGAAATCCTGTTACATTATAGAAAGCAATTACCTCTTTTAACTAACACAGACTTGGTAGACTTGAAAGCAGATATGTGGGAAATAATTTAAAAAAACCATCTAGCAAAAAAAAAAAGACTAAACCAACTAAAATATAAATATTAAACATAGTTGTAAAGTAGGCAAATGTACTGTGGAGTCCGGGGAAATGCCACGGTACCGCAGAGAGAGGGAGGTACTCACGCTCAAAGTCCCCATGTCAGTTGAATGTGTGGCACAGTCGACAGCTGCCCTTTATACCCGTTGGCCGAGACGGGGGTTCACGCCTGGCCACTCTGCCGATCTTAATTCAGCGTTGCTTGGCTGGAGACTTATTCCCGCGGAATTTGGGCCCGTTTCTCACCCCATTTTTTATGATTTTCATTCCGGTTTTGATAAGTCTTTTTTTTTATTAGTATCCGAAATACATTCTTCTTTACATGCCACGACTCAATTTATCTGATTAAGAAAAACTTTCGACGTGAAATTACTTTAAATAAATATTTAGCTATCTCAAGTATACAGATAGTGTAGACCATGATAATCATTTTAGATTGCGAGAGACTACTTATTCGTCAAATGCGCCACATGTCTACATATGTATAAATCAGTTTGACTCTCTACTTACAAGGTTCCAAACCTCCTTTTGGTTGCTTGCGATCACAAGGGTCGAACTCGTGTAATAATCAAGGAAAAATTAAACGAATTCACAGTTTCAATGAAGTTTAAACCCTTATCTCGTTTTGAGAAAACATAAGTTCAGATTATTTTTCAGCCCTTTATATACATAAATATTTCTACTATATATTGACCTTTTTATAAAATCACTTGGATATTTAGATTACAGACCCTTCACAAATACTTAGACATTTCTACTACTAACCCTTTTCCTACTTGAATACTTTGCTATCAACCCTTTAGATACTTGGATACTTTGCTACCATCCCTTTTCAAGCAATTGTATATTTATTTTAACAACATTTCAAATACTTGTCAATTTATTTTACCAACATTTCAAATACTTGTCTATTTATGCTAGCAATACCTCAAATACTTGTATATTTATGCTACCAATACCTCAAATACTTGGATATTTATGCTACCAATACCTCAAATACTTGGATATTTATGCTATCAATACCTCAAATACTTGGATATATATGCTACCAATACCTCAAATACTTGGATATTTATGCTACCAATACTTAAAATACTTGGATATTTATGCTACCAATACCTCAAATACTTGGATATTTATGCCACCAACATTTCAAATACTTGGATATTTATGCTACCAATACTTAAAATACTTGGATATTTATGCTACCAATACCTCAAATACTTGTATATTTATGCTACCAATACCTCAAATACTTGTTTATTTATGCTACCAATACCTCAAATACTTGGATATTTATGCTACCAATACCTCAAATACTTGTATATTTATGCAACCAATACCTCAAATACTTGTATTTTTATGCTACCAATACCTCAAATACTTGTATATTTATGCAACCAATACCTCAAATACTTGTATTTTTATGCTACCAATACCTCAAATACTTGGATATTTATGCTACCAATAACTCATATACTTGGATATTTATGCTACCAATACATCAAATAATTGGATATTTATGCTACCAATAACTCAAATACTTGGATATTTATGCTACCAATAACTCAAATACTTGGATATATATGCTACCAATAACTCAAATACTTGGATATTCATGCTACCAATACCTCAAATACTTGTTTATTTATGCTACCAATACCTCAAATACTTGTATATTTATGCTACCAATACTTCAAATACTTGTATATTTCTGTTATCAAGCCTTCAAAGATTCGAATATTTCTATAATCAAACATTCACATGCATAGATATCTCTACTTCCAACCTTTCCTATACAGGAAGCGGTAGCTATTTGAGAACAAAATGACTTCCATGAAAAGAAATAAATAGACATAGTAAAAATAGCATTTATTACATCAAAAAGCTTTATATAAATGAACATATATCTAATACATAAATATATCATATAGCTATTTGAGAACAAAATGACTTCCATGAAAAGAAATAAATAGACATAGTAAAAATAGCATTTATTACATCAAAAAGCTTTATATAAATGAACATATATCTAAAGGACGACATCATTCAATGAACCCGCCATCAGCGGCAACGAAAACTTCTATACGCTGTCGAAACGACTGCAGGGAGTAATGAGATGGGTCTTGGAAATGTTTGCCATTGCATCCATAACATCAGCTATGAGAGCTGTGTTGAGGGAATGACTATTGGAGGCCCTCTCAACTACGTTCCACATGTAATAGTCCAGCGGATTGACATCTGGTAAGATGGAGCGCCAAACGTTAGGTGTGACATGGTCGTCAAGATTCTCAGCCATTCATTCTTGGGTTGTTCTGACTGTATGAGATGGTGCTGATGCTGAGTCTTGTTGAAAAACATACTGCCTCCCACGTGCTACAGTAGAGATCCAAGGCTTGATAACTATGGCTAACACATCAGTATAAGCAACAGAATTGACTCTGGCACCTGGAGTGAAAAAAATGGAAGCATCACATCACCTTCTCTACTAACAAACTCAAAAACCATTAATGATGCTGGAAATTTGGTATTCGTGACCATAGGTACCTCATTAGGGCTTTTACACAGCTACCGATAATTTTTTTGCGGTTCGCCTGTCCCTGAACAAAGTTCTTCTCGTCTAAGAAAAGCATATCATTCCTGGCTCCTCGTGATGTTTGGGTTTGTTCAGAAGGCGCTTGGCTCTGGTCAAGTGGTTCACCTTGGTTATTTCTGACATGAACTGTCCTCTCAGCATCACGTATGATTTGTAACGGAGGTTCTCATGAACCTCACGTTGGATGATAGCCTTATCAACCTGCGGCTCTCTAGGGAGTGTCCTCATCGATTTCCCAGGGTCCTCATCGATGGAAACTTGAACATGGCTTATAAAGTCTGGCGTCCTGATACTGTCAGAAAGTCGACAATGTCGTTTCCTTTGGGGAAATTCAACCACATCACCCTCGCAGCTCCCAATTATCTTTTTAAAAAATGATCAGGTGACTTTCAAGAATGCAGCAGTTTCTGAATCGGTGTGTCCTGCAGCCAAGGAGACAATACCTGTACGCCTCTTCATTTATTGTGTAAGAGTAGGTTCTACCATGTCTACCTGCAACCTGCTATAGCACATAGGAAAGTTTGGCACCTATATTGTGTGTTCTCAAATAGCTGCCGCACCCTGTATTTGTATATTTCTACCAACAACCCTTTGAATAATTGGATATTTCAACTTAAAATCCTTCACATTGCTTGAACGTATTTGGTCGAGCATATCAATTTTCTTGATGCTTGGTTATAACTACAAAAGTCTATTCATTCGGCACTACTTATTTGATTTCCCATTTTCTCAACGAAACCTCTTTCAGAGGCTTACTTTCTTGGGATTTTTTTTAAATTTGATTTTGTGGACTGCCTGAAAAGGAGACTACATTCGACATTCAATAGATGCTTCTTAACTACGTCCATCTATCAATACTTTAGGAAAAATACTTTTCATAGAGGAATTAAATTGTTGATGTTTGGTTATAAGGAAGGCCTATAAAGGCTACACTCGACACTCCTTAATTGCTTTTCTATTTCCTCAATGACCGCCCTTCTGTGGGGTCTCTTTCTTCCGTATTACTTTCTCTCTATTCGAATCAGGGGATTTGCACAGTCGGTATTGACATCTCGGTATTTGATATGATAAGATCTGCCTATAAAGAGCTTTACTTCACACGTCTTTTAAGGGATTCTCCATTTCTTCAACCGCCTTTTGGGAGGGATACTTTTATCATGATTGTGTTCTTTATGTTTGATTTGAAGGACTGCCAACAGAGGGCTATTCCTAATACTCTTTAATTTTTTCTCTATTTAATGAACGACTGTTCTATCAGAGGGCTATCTTCCATAAGTATTATCTTCTTTATAACAGCCAGCACAACTCGACATTTCATAATTGGCCAATTGACGGGCTTCTTTCTTCCCTCAACGGTCGACGAACTTGCAAGTTCTGAATGTCAGGACTAATTCCTGAACAGCTAAGTTCGCCGACACCTCCTTGAGAATTGTTCGCATAATTTAGCACCACTTTCTCGACTGCCCGTTCACGATTTCAACAATTTTTCTTTCTTGATATATCATCTTTATATTGGTATCATATTCACAGGATCTATAAATCAGATTTAATCTAGGAGAACAAGCTGCCTATAGTATCAGATAATACTAAAAAAGTTCAATCGTTTTCTATCCTGTGAGTTTTCAAATTTTATTTGACAAGGTCAAGCTTTTAAACAATAAGTCCTTCATTTCGTACTCATTTTAGTCGATTCTTTTGTGTAGTTACTATATCTATTTTTGAAAATGTATACAATATTTTTGTGTGTTGTGATAATATAATTGAAATATACATAGTTAGATAAAAAAAAGTTCAGGAAATTGGCTCCTTGAACATCTCTTTCTAAATATTTCTGCACCAAGTTGCAACCTTGGTTTCCTCCTTCTTGGTGTTATACACGTTTCCCGAGCGCGTTTCCATACTTAAAGCAAATAAAGAAAATTAAATAAAGGTAAATTACCTTTTAAAGTTATTGTGTTTATTTATTTGTTGTCTTCCTCGTAGGTCGTGATCCTGAGTCTTCGTCCGGGTCCTCTCTCTCCAAAAGTAGTAGTAACATAAAGGTAACCCAGGCTCCTGGAGCGCATCCTTAGATCGCTAACTACCCGGAGTACTAGTAGTAACATAAAGGTAACCCAGGTTTCTGGAGCGTATCCTTAGATCGCCAACTACCCGGGCTGTCCTGTAGTTTAGGAGTCTGTCTTGGTAGCCTTAGTGAACCAGTTCACAAAGTGTTTCCAGGCCGTTTTGTTTCTTAGTAGATTCAATAGGGCAGTGTCATTGAATTAGGGCAGTCCAATAAGTGTAGCCGTTTGGAATTGCTGTAGTTCAAATGCTGGGCAGCTGATCTCTCTCCAATCAAGATATATACAATAACAATATTACAAAATGAATGATACCATATATATAATATGTTTCAAATAAATATTAAATAGCATAGAACAAGCATGTCAAACTCAAATCCTAACACGGGCCAAATAAAAAAGTAATAAGATTATGTGGGCCGCAAAAAATACTTATGGCGATGTACATACGTTATGTATGTAGGTATAATATTATCAAAACTTACGACTTATGTATGGCGACCAGTGGTTCGTTATTAATAAATAAATTATGTATAATTACAATTTTTAAAAATTAGGCTACAAATTTTTATTATTATTTTTTTATTAATAAAAAAATATTATTAAAATATATTGTCTGGTGGGCCGCAAATTTATTCGTTGTGGGCCGCATGAGGCCCGCGGGCCGCGAGTTTGACATGCTTGGCATAGAATATGTTTAATAAATGTAGGGCGCATCAAAATGAATGCAACAATTTACAACGTTTGAATCAATTTTCCCAATAATTGAACCTCGCAGAAAGTCGGCTTAAAGAATTGGTCTCAATTACAGCTACGTTATCAATTTTTTTCTTTTCAATACCGTTTTAATCAGGAGAATAGGATAATTTTTTCAGGGGCATGGTCAGGTGAGTACGGTGGGTTTCACGCAAAAAAAAAAAAAAGATAATGGCGTGCCACAGACAATGCCTTAGCATTATGACGATGAAGGATCCAATACCTGACGCCCACTTTCAACTTTTTCTGCACATGGATTCAGGTGAATGCCTAAAAATTCCAAGAAACGAGTTTAGTTAATTAAAACGCCATCTGGCAAGATTCACAATGCACAAATCCTTTATGGTCGAAGAAACTTTGACATTCTTAAATTATTATTGTTTTTATTTTTGTCTTTGTGCTCCTTTTTCTCAAGCCACTAACTCGATTATCTCTTTGGTTCAAGATCCTACTGGTAGACTTGAGTTTAATCATCTGTATTTATCGTCTTATTTGTTTGATATTGCAACGTAAAAAATAGAAAATACAAACTTCAGGATGGCACAGCAATTTAATTAAGCCACAAACACATAAACATTTTTTCGAAAAAAAGATAAGTAATGAGGGAAGTTTCTAAGGTAGAAAATATAAATAATATAAATTTAAAAAAATTAATAATTTGTACGTAATAATATGATAAATAGTTTTTATAAAAGATATATGACGGTTTTTTAAAATTATTTTATATTATTTAAATAAAAATGTTTTTTCCCGGAATATTTTAAATCGCACTTTGTATAAGAGCTCTCTACAATATATCTCAAAAATAATAACAAGCACATTTTATCAATTGATTTAAATCTCCTGGATATCAATCAAAGAAATGCCACAGGTTTCTGGAGATGTGTTTATTTATCTTTATTAAACATGTTATTCTCGAGCTTTCGGACATCCCTGCTCTTCTACAGGAGTACATAATAACATATAAACATGTTATTCTCGAGCTTTCGGACATCCCTGCTCTTATACAGGAGTACATAATAACATATAAACATGTTATTCTCGAGCTTTCGGACATCCCTGCTCTTCTACAGGAGTACATAATAACATATAAACATGTTATTCTCGAGCTTTCGGGCATCTCTGTCCTTATACAGGAGTACATAATAACATATAAACATGTTATTCTCGAGCTTTCGGACATCCCTGCCCTTCTACAGGAGTACATAATAACATATAAACATGTTATTCTCGAGCTTTCGGACATCCCTGCTCTTCTACAGGAGTACATAATAACATATAAACATGTTATTCTCGAGCTTTCGGGCATCTCTGTCCTTCTACAGGAGTACATAATAACATATAAACATGTTATTCTCGAGCTTTCGGACATCCCTGCCCTTCTAGAGGAGTACATAATAACATATAAACATGTCATTCTCGAGTTTTCGGGCATCCCTGCCCTTCTACAGGAGTACATAATAACATATAAACATGTTATTCTCGAGCTTTCGGGCATCCCTGCCCTTCTAGAGGAGTACATAATAACATATAAACATGTTGCTGTAGAAGGATAGAGATGCCCGAAAGCTCGAGAATACTTTTAATAAAGATTAAATAAACTCATCTCCAGAAAGCTGTGGCATTTGTCTGAATCACACTTTGTATTTCAATTTAACCCGTCTCAAATATGACGGAATAACTAAAGAAATCTAAACTAAGAGAAAATACTTTCTCTTTCTTCAGTCTAAATTGACACAAAGGGTTGTTTAAATTTTTTTTTTAAATAATGCTTAGTCGTTTTGATGATTAACATTTTAAAAATATATTTTTTTATTTTATTTTTCAGATATATATACAATAGAACTTGGATAATTCGAACGTTTTCAATTCGAAAACGTCTTCAAATTGAATATTTATCTTGGTCCCTAGAATTTACTATAAATAGAACTTTATAAATCGATTTTTTTTCGGTTCTTTGGGCCTATAATTACCCAAGTTCGACTGAACCTTGCTATTTTACGTAAACTTGGACCAATATAATTATGGTTCTGTCTTTAGATCTTTTTCTACTTTAACTTTCTTCATTTATTCTTTTTTTTTATGTTCTTAAATCGATTTGTAACGGCTTTCCCGCGGTAGGCGCCAGTGATATATATATACTATACATATGTATTTTTATATATTATTTCATAAATTCACATTTATTTATATAAATGCATATATTTATATAATATTATTTATATATATATATATATATATTGTATTTAACCATATATAACTTCATATGTACGTTGTAATAAAGTAGTTTCAATCTCTCTCTGAAACTGTTTTGCCTATTACGAGCATTAAATTACGAGTATTTAAAAATCTTTTCGACACAAACTAAAATATATATTTATTGAGAGAGATAAGTCTTTATGAAAAAGAAAAGATTTAAACCCTATATTTCAAATTCATGTTCCTAATGATTTCTCGCACATTAAAAATAGAGCAAATTCGATGTGTTTCCATGAAATTAGATTTTTATCGAGTTATTTATTAAGGTGAAACATTAGGTTTTCAGAGGTAAGTTTCTTTTATCCTTGGAACTGCCTGATTTTATCACCTTGGTATTGATACAGGGTAACACCTATCTACATATTCTTATTCCCAGTAATGGCCGTACCCTTGCAGAAAATTGACATGGACCCAGAGCAGCAGCTTTACACATCCAAGATAGAGGACATTGCGACTGCCTGATAGAGATGCATGGAGAAGACTGAGGCTCTTCTTTGGACACGACAACAACAACATTGAAATATGGGAGTATTTTATTGAATTACGAACTCAAGTTAGTCATATTGAGTTCTTCATAATTTACCTTTTTCACAAGTCTTCCAATGGAATCAATCTCTTTTTTTTTTTTTCTATCTGAATAGAAATTCATAGGAGTGTAATCAGGTGATTCGGCAGGGATCATGGAATATAAATTTTAGAAATTCCCGTTTTTCCACTGTTTATGAGCCATGTAGTTAACCTCGAGGTATATCTCGGAGCCGTACTTTGATGAATTTTCTGCTCTTATTTACTTACATACTACGACTCTCTTCTTCAAAAATATTCTCCCTAGTATTTCTCTTTGAACAAGTTATTTCTTTTAGTTCTATGTTTTTAATTGGCTCAAGAAATTCATTTTCAATTTATAAAAACATGAATCTGTCAAATACCTATAAATTGTTGTTTTCCATGTGCCAACCAGGTTTACTTTCATTGCTCTATGTTATGTTTACTGATGTGATGTTACCTGGAGAACTCTGCCTGTGTATGTTCTTCAAGCTGAAGAGGAATGCTGAAAACTTAATTCGTGCAATTATTTGCATTTGTAAAACTAAAGTTTGGGTAGTTGGCGACCTCTATACGCTCCAGGAACTTGTGTTAACTTGTTCTTGCTTGTTCCAACATCACTTTACTAGGTGGCGCTCAAAAAAATCAACCTAGCTTATGATATTTGCAACAATGAATAATATGTGAGTCATTCACATATTAAAACAAAGGGTCCAACGCGGGATTCGATCCCGGTTCATGGCTGTCGGGAATCGAGGGTTTTACCCACTAAATAAAACTTAACTAAATAAATAATAATACATCCCATATTATATATAATTTATGAAATCACTATTTTCCTGAATGAGACTTCAACCTCTGAGTATATAGGCAGGGTTTAGATACGCTAGTAGAACGGTCTGGTGGATTAAACTGCTTGGAGGTTTCACCACTGATGGTCCTCTCAATAGGTTTGACCCTCCTTTCACTAATCCCAGAAATTGGTCTTTAAAATAGAGATTGAAGATAATTACTAAATTATTTCTTCTCTAATACCAGGACTTCTTCTAGAGATGACGACACAATATGGAGTGTAGATAGAAGTCTTAAAATATTAACAAGTCTAAATTCAAATAAACATTGAAACAAAGACAGTTGAACTGAATTTAAAGAATAATTAAATAACACTTCGATTTATATATTTCCATAAACCTGAAAAAACATTGAAGTTAGGCTATTTTAGAGTTTTGAAGGACTTCTAGGCTTTAGTTAACCTACCTGTCGACCTACTGTTCCCCCAGTAAAGTAGAAGAAGAAACAGAGGTGAAGACAAGTTATACGAAAATCTCTAATTCAGAGCGCGGTAAATTAGGTGAACTAATAGATTAAGCTAACACAATGGCTAGAACCACTGATACCCCAAGCCAGGTTCTCTCATTCATCCCAATAGTACGATCCCATTTTTCCAAACGGAATTCCTACATAGCTCCATCCAAATTTTATAGTCACTCAATTTGTCACATCACACGGAAATTTTCAGAAATACTTACATAAAAGAGGTCTATCAAAAATACCAAATTGTTCCTGCGGAGAAACTGAACAAACTGCCCTTCATCTTATCTATGACTGTCCGAAATTTACAGAAGTGAGAAATCGATTGTTCCCTGATCTAAATCATTTAACTCTCTTAAATCAGCCACTTTGTCTATATAAATTTTATGAATTTTGTCGATTAATACATGTAAATTTGTAAATATTTAATTATAAGTATCAATTTGTTGTTTTGTTTGTTTCATCTGTAATGGACGCAAATATTTAAATATCGCGCCTGGTTGATAAAAAAAAAATAAATTTAAAAAATAGTAAGACACAAGAACCTCCCATGAGAGACCTCATACATAACCAACCTGATCTCTCATAGAGGTATTCTTTTATTGAGGTAGATTCAAATCTAATTATAGGTCAATGACGCGCCATCCATATATGAGAAAATGAAACATTGAAAAGCTCGAAGATTTTTTTTAAACATAAAACAAACTTCTACTGTTCTTACTGCGATGGATAAATATTACTGGGAGCGCTTGGTTCATCAGTGGTGAACCCAAATTTTTAGATATCTAATACTGTATTGGGCGATTCTTCCCATATATGATACACTGAAGGGTAGAATATTCAATGTAATTCAGTGCGGCATATATATAGGCAGAATCGTCTAATGTAGTATTAGAACTCTAAAAAGCGGTCTGGTAGATTAAATTGGCGAAACCTCTGGGAGGATTCACCACTGATAAGCCAAGCCCTCCCAATAATTATTTTTCCATCGCAATAAAGACAGTAGAAATTGTTTATTGTTATTTAAAAGAAACTTTCCTGCTTTAAAGATTAAAATCTGTATTGATATCTAAGTATTTTATAAATACATAGTTATTGAAGAATCACTTTCTCATCTAATTTTAACTGCATATAGTTTGAAATGTTCTATAATTTGAATACCATAGAAATATTTGACTTTTAAACTTTAGAGAAAGAGAGTAGAAATGTTCATACAACACACGCCTATCTGTCGAAAAGTCCACATTCACATTTCATGACCTCTACATTCACAGCAATGCCACAATTAACTAAACTAAAATAATTAGGTTCTAATATTCATCAGTTTGCTACGTTATGCCCCGAAGTTACTGAGAATCGATTTAATAGAATATGCCTAAGTAAGTTCATCATTTTGCAAGGTTATTGTAAGTTTTCTAAAACGAATATACAAGTGTATTCATTATTATAGGATTGAGGATTTTGACAAATTAGAAACAAATCATATAATACTACAACTCTTTTTTAAACCCCTGATCAAAAGAAGCTTCGGGAAAGCCTTTCTTCAGCTAACTAGAACGTATAAAAAGTGTATACTTACATGCATATGAAAAAAAAAAAACAATTGAAAAAAATAATAATAAGTGGGTCAGGTGTTGATATTAAAAATAAAGAAAGCATAATCTGACCAAGAGCACATGTGCTTTACAGAAGGCAGAGCGCCATTTGGTGGAACAGAAATCAACTAAACATTGATATAGCCTGTTCCCTGATATTTGGCTAACCCAATTTCTTGATAAATCAAGAAAAGCCAACCACGAACGCGTTTCGCGCTGTTGGCGCTCGTCAGCTTGGAGTTGGCTGTACCACTGCCCTCAAAAATAATTTTGGTCTCAGAGGCTTCGTGAGAAACCAAGAAATGGGTATTTAAGGCCAAATTTGCGTAAATACGCTTAACACATGAAAAAACGTAGAAAAAAAAGTGAGTCAGGTTTGATATTAAAAATAAAGAAAGCATATCCTGACCAAGAGCACATGTGCTTTACAGAAGGCAGAGAGCGCCATCTGGTGGAAAATAAATCAACTAAACATTGATTTAGCCTGTTCCCTGATATTTGGCCAACCCAATTTCTTGAAAAATCAAGAAAAGCCATATATATAGCATTACACACAACACACACAACAACACACATACAACAAACGCAAAATACAACGCCCACACACAACAACACACACACACACTATCGCATGTCGATATCAGAAAAATGCTAATCGTAGGCGTAGAATTCGCGTGGAACACATCCAATACATTTCACAGCATGTGAAATCCTGTTTTACTCTGAGTTTGTCAGGAGTTCACATTGTAGGATTAACTGGAACACAGCGAAGAGATTGGGGTGAACGCCCCGACAATCAAAAGTTAACAAGACCAAATCAAAAATTTCAACCACGGGTGACGTTCTGATAGCAGCAGCATTGTTGCCTGATACACTGGGTCCACTCTAGTCTATATCGAGCTCCCTTACCCCTACTGCTTTAGTTTGAAAACTCAGCTAGTAGGTTCTTTGGTGATTGAAATTGGAACCTTTTTTCTAACATCTTATCCTCTCTGTATTTTAATCAAAGATTTCATTCTATATATCAATATAAATATATTGAACGGAGAAGGAATGTATGCATTTGATAATAAATTTCCTGAAAAATCCCTATTTTTCTTCTTTTGGCCACTATGCTACTAATAGCTGCCCTTTTCAAGCAAAAAAAGTATAAAATTCACACAACTTCCAAATTATGAATTCATATTTTTACTAAACGCTACTATCTGAATAGACCACTGCCTAGAATAAACCATTTCAAAGAATAAACCACTACCAAAAATAAAGACTGCCAAAATAGGCCACTACCAAGAATAGGCCACTGCCAAGAATAGGCTGCTACGATGATTAGACAACTACCATGAATAGACCACTTCCAAAATTAGACCAATGGCAAGAATTAACCACTTTCAAAAATAGATCACTAGCAATAATAGGCCACTAGCAAGAATAGACCACTAGCAAGAATAGAACACTTCCAAAAAAGACCACTACCACTATAACATCATATTTTAATATTTTATCTTACTTTATATAACTAATTTTGAGACAAGATAATATATTCGATATTTTTCATATTAGATAATCAAAGAGATAAATGTTAAACTCAAGAAATAAAGCATTGAAACACCTTCAAGTCAGCCTACCTCCGATTCAGTTCTGTCAATATTCTCGGTAGGTAAACAATCCTATTCAATCTGGATGAATTTCCACAAGTAAAGAACCAAAATAATTCCATAGCTTTTAAAAAGTTCTACTCAACTTTTGAAAACATATTTTCTCAGCTAATAAACTTTGTTGATTTCTATGAACGAGAATTAATACTAATAAAAAGTGACTATAAAAAATAAAATAAAAAATTCACTGAAGCGCCGAAGAAGACAATGAAGACTGTGACAATAAAGACTGTAACAATCAAAACACTACCCATATCAACAATATTAGAATCCCTTCCATAAAAATATATGGAGTAACAGTAGGTCAGGTTTGAGGAATTGAAAAATGTACGAAACAAAAGCCTGACTTCTCAACAGCTGGAAATTATATTAATGCCCAAGTCCATTCAATAGATGATTATCGTGCTATCACTAAATGGTTTGAGGAGCGCAATTACAGTTTCTACTTCAGAACCCTTGAAGAAGACAAAGATTTAAGGATTGTGATAGGAGGACTCGCCACCAGTACATCACAATACTTGAAATCCAAGAAAACCTCCAAAACCAAGGGTTTGAACCACTGAAACTAGCTAGGCTTCGTAAGGCGGTCACCCTAAAGTGTTGTTACCACTAGTACAAGTGATTCTCTTCACTATTTTAGAATATAAAAATTCAACGATTAGTTTAGCTATATTTTGAATATATATTTTAGGCGCGCGATATTCAGTCTAAAATTTTTCTTAATAAAACGAGAAGTTTTCGAAAGATGTTACTTTCACATCGTGACAAATTGAAGTCATTTTTTTGGGTCAATAGTTCAACCTTTCATATAATGTGTTTATATCAAGTAAAACTTTGAAAAATAACCTTATAAATGTCCTTTATTATTATTTCAGTTAATATTTACTCCGATAAATAGCGTAAAGTTCAACAACACCCTGATAAGGAGATGTTTTTTTCTTAATTTTTCAATGAGAGACATGAATCAGATAATAAGCAGCAAAAAGTACAACAATGGACATTCAATCCTATTACATAAATTTCCTGTCCCATCTGTAAGAAGCTTGACCGATATTTAATACCTCATGGGTTATGTCACATGACTTCAATCTGCCAATCAATGGCTTGAAGTAGCAAATAGTATATCTTGACTAAGTGGTAAGCAATTCGGCTCATCGCCATAGTAGAATAGGTTCGCTTCCTGGTCGTTCCACCTCTTCTTCACGAAAATATTATTTTAAAATTCAATATACATATATATATACTAGACGAATGACCCGGGCAACGCCCGGGTTTACCCGATTAAATGTTTTATTCAAACACTATTCGTTACAATTATAAATTGGCGCCGTGGATGTCACTCTTGTGAAACGTCCCGCTCCAAACTTTACAGTCAGATTAGTTACGATATAAATCTTCAAATCGAGCGAGCGTCTATAAATATTTCGATTTAGATCAAGTATTCTAATTATTAAGCGAACACTATTATTAATAAAATTTTGAGAAGATTTCGATTTTAAACGTATTTATAACCTTGATAGAGGGCGCTGTTCGTGAGCTAAGTAGAATAATTTGAATATATAGTTTTAATATTTAATTTATATATAATTTAAAATAGCCTATCGTTTTCCTCGTATTTTTTTTTACCTATGTATGGAAATTTTGGTTTGAATTAGTGAACTACTGCGAATTTGTATACCGAACATACAAACCAACAAACAAACAAACAAACATACAAACATTCTTTTTTATATATATATAGAAGAAGAAGATATAATATAAATGAGTTTTAAAAATTGTTTAAAAAAAAATGCATCGGCCGGGAATCGAACCCGGGCCGCCCGCGTGGCAGGCGAGCATTCTACCACTGAGCCACCGATGCGTATGCAAAATGGCCATATTTGGGTATTCATTCCATTCCGGATTACTCCGCGTAAAAAAAAAAGTTCTTCAAATGAAAAAAAAAATAGCCAAAAATACTAAGCAAATTGTATCCAAAAATTTTCCTCAGGTTTATAAAAAGCGACATGCAAATTTGGTACCAATAGGTTCAGTAGTTTTTGAGGTTATCGCGAAACAGACAGACAGACAGAAATTGACTTTTATATATATAGACATTAGTGTTTAGGTATTTGATTTAATTCATATAGTTGATATAATAGTATATATTTATTTTATATTTTTTATAAATTAGTTTTAAAAATTGTAAAAAAAAAATGCATCGGCCGGGAATCGAACCCGGGCCGCCCGCGTGGCAGGCGAGCATTCTACCACTGAGCCACCGATGCGTATACAAAATGGCCATATTTGGGTATTCATTCCATTCCGGATTACTCCGCGTAAAAATATAGTTCTTCAAATTAAAAAAAGAAATAGCCAAAAATAATAAGCAAAATGTAGCCAAAAATTTTCCTCAGGTTTATAAAAAGCGACATGCAAAATTTGGAACCAATTGGTTCAGTAGTTTTTGAGTTTATCGCGAAACAGACAGACAGACAGGAATTGACTTTCATATATATAGAGATATGAAAAAACAATAGAAGAAGAAAAAAAAAAGATAAGTGGGTCAGGTGTTGATATTAAAAATAAAGAAGGCATTTCCTGACCACGAGCACATGTGCTTTTTAGATGGCAGAGCGCCATCTAGTGGAGCAAAAATAAACTAAACGTTTATTCAGCTTGCTCCGTGATATTTGGCCAACCCAATAAATAAACGTTTAGTTTATTTTTGCTCCACTAGATGGCGCTCTGCCATCTAAAAAGCACATGTGCTCGTGGTCAAGAGATGCCTTCTTTATTTTTAATATATATATATATATATAATTAAATATACAGTAGAACCTCCATGAGAGGAAACCTGCGCTAGAGGACAACTCTCTATAAAGGACAGTTATCATTTGCAAAATTTTAAAAATATTTTTCTTAGCAACACAAAAGCTTTATTAAAGCAAAATGTCGTGAAGAGAATATTTATTGGGATAAAAAAGGGAAAATGATATTTTCATGTGCAGAATGTTTATGGCTTTATATTGTATCAGATTATTTATTATTCTATGAAAGTATTTTTGATATTAGTATTCTGATACACTGTAAAAATGTTCTAATTGCCTCTCTGCTATTTTATGTTTCAATTTGGTTTTACCTTAAATAAATTGCTGTGTAATTTAGAGGTTTGTCTTTCCTTATTTTCTACGTTACATTTTGGTAGAGGTGTTAGGTAGATTAGAGACGACAAACTGAAGATCGCCGAGAAGACCTTGAAGCCATGGCTGCTAAGATGTACATCTTCAGAGACTGGCTCCAGGATTCCATCACCGTGTCAAAGCCAAGAATTCCCTACAAGAAGACAATGTCCCTATTGACGATACGAAGACAAAGCCGCTCTTCACGCCGCAAAAAAAAAAAAAGTACGCAAAGCTACTAGGGCAATAACAAAATGCTATTTATTACACAAATAAAATATATTAATACAAAGCATTAACGCGCCATCTATATATAAATAAAACATTAAGATGCGAATGTTTATTTTCACAAATAAATCAATATTTTTTCCTCGTAGTAAGAAGAGTAGAAGTCTGATTCATTTGTGAAAAGAAACATTGGCGTTTTCATTGTTAAATACAATATATAGAGAATAACAGGTGATTGAAATTTCAAGAAATTGTGAGGAATGGATCCTTCAATATCAGTACCCAGAAGAACCATCTGGGCATTGAGTCAAACAGATGGATGATATGTACAGGTACAGCTTCCCATGCAGCTTTAACACGATGCCACAGTTCATCTACAGTAATGACTGGTGACAAGCCAGTCGCTCAGCAACCATTGACCAGAAGTTTTCTATTGGGGAAAGATCAGGGAAATGTGCTGGCCATGGCAGCGGTTGGACATTTTCTGTATGTAGGAAGTTCCGTACAATACCAGTAACACGCGGCCGTGCGATTTCCTGCTGGAACGTAGCTTTTCCAGGTCTCAAAGGGTATTTCAACGGTCCTTAACACATCTGAAATGTAACGGTGACTGTTTTTAATTATGCGAGTACTACACGCAGCTTCAAATCCAAAGAGCCGCATGTAGCTGGCGAGCCGCAGGTTGCCAACCCCTGGTCTAGGTGATGGGCCAGTATGACGATATCGAATGCACATATCAATGTGTATCTCCGATATGGCACCAAAGAAGGATGCAGCCATCATGATGCTACATATAGAGCCTATATTCGTCTAAAAACACGACTCATTCTTATATACATTTTCATTGTGACCACATCATTAAAGACGTTTCTATGATGTAGCGTCAAGTGTGTTCGAAGCCACGGTAGCCGAGCTGACAGTCCATGCTGTTGAAAACGTCGTCGAACTGTTCGTGCAGACACTTTTTGATTTGTACAAGAGCCCATTTCTGTACACACTAGACCCCTTATTTATCACCATCTTTAAAGCTCTTCCTGGGGTGATGAACAAAATGCATTATTTTAGTGCATATTCAAAGCGAGAGATGCCTCTTTCTTGGTATATGAATACTATCGCAACTTTATGTTGCATCCTAATCTTCCATTTCACCAGCTTAAACATTATTTTGTCCAATTCGACAGTTATCATAACTCATTTCGTATGATGTTATACAGTCTTTTTGGTATTGTGTGGCTCATTCCTCATCACAACCTTCAAATTTTTACTGTGATAAACGAAATGGAATATTTTAATACCTATTTTAGGCAGGAATGCATCTCTTGGCACACACACACACAAATATATATATATATATTAAAAATTTCATATCCTGACCAGGAGCACATGTGCTTTACAGAAGGCAGAGCGCCATCTGGTGGAACAGAAATCAACTAAACATTGATTTGGCCAGCCCAATTTCTTGATAAATCAAGAAAAGCCATCCACGAACGCGTTTCGCGCTTTTTGGCGCTCGTCAGCGTGGAGTAGGCTGAACCATTGCGACCAAAAATATTTTTTGATCCCGATGGCTTCCTGAAAAACCAAGAAATGGGTATTTAAGGCCAAACTTGCGTAAATACGCTCAGCACATTAAAAAACGAAAGAAAAGATAAAAAGATCAGGTGTTGAAATCAATATTAAAAATGGCATATCCTGACCAGGAGCACATGTGCTTTACAGAAGGCAGAGCGCCATCTGGTGGAACAGAAATCAACTAAACATTGATTTGGCCTGTTATATATATATATATGTAAACAACACATGTTCAGAGCAAACTACATGTCAACAACACATCTTCGGAGCAAACCACATGTAAAAAAACACATGTTCAGAGCCAACCACATGTAAACAACACATGTTCAGAGCAAACCACATGTAAACAACGCATGTTCAGACTACTCGGAGCCTTTATCCGATATAGGAGTCACAGAGGGTGACATCGTAGAGGCAATTATATTCCCCGGGGATAGGGAACCTCTCTTCAGGCGCCTCTCCACTCAGAAGAGAACCATTCTCACCGAAATCATCGGCGCTGCCATTGAGCGCGCTCGGAACTCAGATCCCTTTGTGCATGAGGGCCTACACATACTCAGGAAAATGCTCCCCCCCCCCCTGATCTGTAAATTTCCTTGATGGAGTGTAACTATTGACCAGATCGTCAATAAAGTCTGTTTTAATTGTCAAAAAAAAATTGTCAACGCATGTTCAGAGCAAACCACATGTAAAAAACACATGTTCAGAGCAAACCACATGTAAACAACGCATGTTCAGAGCAAACCACATGTACACATTACATGTTCGGAACAAATCATATGTGGACAGTACATGTTCGGAACAAACCATATGTAAACAACACAGCATGTTTACCAACAAACCTCATGTAAACAACATAACATGTTCGAAGCAAGCACATGTAGACAGCACATGTTCGGAGAAAACCACAGATAAACAGCACGACATGTTCGGAGCAAACCACAGATAAACAACACAACATGTTTTCGAACAAACCACATGTAATCAAAACAACATGTTCGGGGGAAGCCACATGTGAGCAACACAAAATGTTTGGAACAAACCCCATATGGTAACAAAATATTTTCGACACAAACCACATGTGGAAATAAAACATGTTCGGAGCAAACCACATGTAAACAACACATGTTTGGAGCAAACCACATGTAAATAACACATGTTTGGAGCAAACCACATGTAAACAATATATGTGTTCGGAATAAACCACATGGAAACAACACAACATGTTCGGAACAAACCACATGTAAACAATACGAAATGTTTGGAGCAAACCACATGTGAACAACACTAAATTTTCAGAACAAACCACTTATAGGAAACACAGTATGTTCTGAGAAAACCACATGCAAACAACACAACATGTTCTAACAAACCACAGGTGAACAGCACAACATGTTCAGAACAAACTACATGTAAACAACACATGTTCGGAACAAACCACATGTGGGCAAGACAAGGAACGTTGTTACCAAACACCGTTGCGACGCCGCGATTCCAGTGGAGAAAGGGAGCGGAGAAGCTGACGAAACCGCCTCTGGAAGGTTTCTATATAACCCTGGGGTGGGGGTCGGTACAGTAGTTCACAGCTCTCTCTCAGCCGAGGATGGTAAGTGGCATTCCTTCGTCTTCTTTTTTTCTGCTATCTTCGCTCAAAGAGATTCTCTGTGATAGTAAAAAACACCTCCTGTC
This sequence comes from Cordylochernes scorpioides, assembly GCA_030710605.1. Lineage (NCBI taxonomy): Eukaryota > Metazoa > Arthropoda > Arachnida > Pseudoscorpiones > Chernetidae > Cordylochernes > Cordylochernes scorpioides. The sequence continues at coordinate 182,038,137 of CP092864.1, forward strand.
ACCTCCTTCAAGCTTCCACTCTTCTTCAAATATCGTATCCAGCACTCTGATGATTCTTTAACATCTTCTCTGTGACAACTTCTATAACCAATCTTCTTCTTATGACACATATCATACAGATGTTATATCTAAATATTTCTACACCTTTCATTATTCTAAAAGAGTTCCTTTTCAATATATCCTACAACTTCTCTGATGTTCTCATCTCAAATAAACAAAATATTTGTATAGTAACATAAATCTTTATTTTACTTTCTCTCAATCACTTCTTTTCTCTTCACTCCTTTATATTACAAAAATTTATAATTTATTATATAGCCTTTCTGTCTCTCTCTCTCTCTCTACAATTTCTAAAATATTTCTCACATGTTTTCTATCTCGAACACCTTCTTTTAATACCTTTTCCCATTAACATATATAACACTTTTTTAGTCTTTTTTTTTTTAAACACCTTCACCTATTTTTTCCACACATCTTGTTTAGCAACTTCTCACTCTCTAACTATTATCTAATATATCAATTTCTCAAATACCTTAATATTTGTGGAACCTTTTTATACCTGTTATCTGACATATCTAAAATTTTAGTATGTATAACTAATGCCTTCTATATCATCTTCTCTAATAGATCTAATCTCGATTCTAACTTTTATTCTATAACATAATTTACAACCCACAAACACTTCCTATAAATACCTTCACCATGCTAATTCCATCGTCTAGTGAGAGATACCGTCTCTAATACCTATATATAAGCAAGAAATTCCCCAAACCCGTCTGGGACAAGTTGAGGAAAAGTCGCAGCTCGTCAAAACACGAGAAGCGGAAAAAGATAACCTCAAACATTTTCTGATAAAGTAAAACGATTAGAAAATTGCTTCCTAAACAATATAATAAGAAACCAACATTCAGGTGACATTAGAAAACTCATTCTTAGTTTTTGATTTTGAAAAACTTAGTCGCCTTTTAATATTTATATGTATAGATAATAAAAAGACATATATTGGATTGAATAAAATATTTATTTGCCAATATTTCGGTTTGGTATCTTTTATTCAATAAAATATGTTCCTTTTATTATTTAAAGATTTAAATATGGATTGCTCTATATTCAGAAAACATTTTATATGTATATATTTACAAAATACAATTTTTCCTATAAATGGGTCTTTGGAATAATTCTCAAAGCTAATTGCAAGAATATCCCAATATACGAGTATGCAGATTTTAATCTGGTATTCGGAGGAGTTTCACATCGAAGTGAAGAATTCCTAAAACCTAATTTAATATCTCCAAATATTAGAGTTAGTAAGAGGCTTTTATCTTTGATTGTTGGTGCAACAGCCCTAACGGTTGAAGCGATTTTGTTAAAATTTTATCTCTCATACTTCAAAACGGATAATATCATGAAATAATCGAATTTTTAATGTGTTGCTAGATGATATAAATGCGTATAGAGTAATAAAAAATTATATGTGTGATATAAAATATATTAGCGAAATTACAGTGTTCCTATTTTCAACACCTTAAACCTAGATTTAAACCTTAGGGGGTCCTATCTTTCATTTCCAAATTTAAAATTTTCGCGTATCTAGACATTGTTGCATTATATTTTGTACATATCTTTTAACTGAAAGTATTTTTTAAAATTTATTATATATAAATATTAAGAGAGAGACAAAGAGAATTGATTTTCATAAAAAATTATAAATAAGTCAAATTTATTTTCCGACGTACTTTGTTATTTAATCCATTCGGTGAACGGGCTCATGAAAATCTAGAAATAAACCAATACTAAAATCAGAGTTGTGGACAAATTACATAATTATTCGATATTATAAAGGATCATAAAAGTTCATACAAACTAGATTTTTTAACATATCCCTCGGTTTGATATTAAATATTTGATAAGTATTTATAACACTTTAATATACAAGTAGAAAACTTGTATTCTTTATTAACAATCGAAGAATAAAAAACAGTGTAGATGCGGAACTAACGTTCAGGTTGAATTGAGACAAGATAATTTGAAGAGACTAGAACACTTGAAAAGAGAGAAAGAAATAGACTCGGGATCTTGCAGCGCATAGGATCAACTAACTTACACTTCCACATTAATAAAACAAATGTGAGGTAGTTGTGAAGAAGACAGAGGAATAGTCTCAATAAGATTGGTAAAAAAAGGATATGAAGTTTAAATAAACCGTATAAAGAAATTGTTTATATATATTGACTTTTTAAAATTAAAGTAGAACAAAACAAACCAAACAAAAGTGTAAATGAATACTTCATTTGTTTGGATTTCACATTTTTTATTAGGGTGTTCAGAACCGATTCTAGAGATAATGATTTATTACCTTTCCCTTTTATACAAATAAAACAAAAAAAAATCTTACTGTCATTACTTTAATATAAAATGGTGTTCACTTTAGAGATAATATTTGTTGCAGTATTTTATAATGTGATGAAAATAATATTAATAATATTTTCAATTTGAAGATATCAAGGTTTTGAACAAAACTTTTATAGTGGCAGTTTGAGTATATGAAGAATTTTCAGTTATTTAATGATGAAGAAAGAGATATTTTTAAAATACCGGAGATTTAGACCAAATTAATGCTGAGAATTACGACTTCTCCTACATATCGAGAATTGACTTACAGAAGTGACGAAAATGCAAATGCAACATTCAACAACTTAATTTATTAAATATGATATGTATCGTTTATGTGCTAATTATACCATTTAATTTATGTTAGCCGGAGAGATATTTTTCAGGTAATTATCAAATCTATTAACCCATCTTTGAAATGTATGATTTAATGGTGCACCATGTAAATACATTAGAGTTAACATATTTTAGAGAAAGAGTTAGTGGTAGTTCTGAAAAAGCATGTACCGAGAGAGGGAATGTGAAATTTCAACTTTGAATGGTTCCTAGAGAGCATCTCTTGAAGGTATAAAGTATAACAAATATCTGAATCCTATATACATGAGTAATAATAATTTTTATTATTTTATGTCTTTTTTCTGAAACGAATATCTCGAGAATGGTGTAAAAACAAAAAATATTTGTAAACTTGCTCATTCCATTGATAATGTTTGTATCTTAAAAAATTCCACCATTTTAAAATTTCGTGTGTGAATTAATTTATTCCTATTGAAATAATGTGTGTTTCAGCTGGCAGCTTGGGGTATCGTGTTTTTTTGCCTGTTCGCTGCCGGGTTGGCCTTGCCCCACCATCACCACGGGCACCACTTCGAGAAGGGAGGAGACGACCACCACTCTTCGCACCACGGCCACGACGACCACAGCGGCCATAAACACGGCCACCACTCCGGCGGATACTCCGACTACAAGGACGACTCTGACTCCAAGGGCCATTCCTCCCACGGGGACTCCTACGGTTCCTATGGATCGGGCAAGAAACATGGCTCAGATGGCTACTCTTCCCACCACTCCTCCGGCGGTGACAGCAGCTCCAAGAAAGGCGGAGAAGAATTCGGCAAGCACCACATGGTACAGGAGGGACTGAACCATGGCAGCGGTGGAGCAGCACATGGGGCCTTCGGTCATGACAAGCATGGAGCCAAAGGAAGTAAGTCTGCAAAGGCTGGGGGAGAATTCTACAAGAACAAAGAACACAAGAACAAGGGATTCAAGAATGTCTACCACAAGGAAGAATATGGCGATCAGAAGAACTACAACGATGAGTTCAAGGATAGCGACTACAAGAAGAAGCACGCCGATCAAGCTGACTATTACGACAAGGATGGAGGAAAGTACATGAAGGAGGACAACAAGAAACACTACAACAATGCTAAGAAGCACGGAGAGGACTATCACAAACACGGAAAGAAAGGCTACTCAGGACATCACGACAGCGAATGGAAGAAAGGAGGCAAACATCACTCAGTGATGACGACACAAGAAGCACGGAGGTAAATACCACAAGGATGATTTCGACAGCTCCAAGCACAAGCACGGAGGATCCTATCACAAGAAAGGAGACTATGGATCAGATTACAAAGATGGCAAAGATTATGGCAAGAAGTATGGTGGAGGTAAACACCATAGCTCCGGCTACAGCGATGGAGGTAATGGAGGCGGTTATGGAGGCGGTCACGGAGGCCATCATCACCACTACTAAAGCTCCAGGTCTCTTAGGGAAGAGACTTCGGGCATTCTGTCAACTCGGGGATGCATTGTACCTATCATCGCGGTAATAAACTGTGAGGAAATTGGGATTGTCCTGTCTTACTGATTTCCTCCTTCTACAATTGTATTTATTGGAATTTCTTATTTGTTTGACTCGGTTTGAGAAACCTAATGTTGGTATTTTTTAGGAATGCTTTGGGTATCATTAATATTTTTCTATGTCTTTTTCTGATTTTTCTTCCAAGACCTTTATGTTTCTTCAGCTCATCTTAGTCATTGTTGGACTTCCCCTGATTCTTGTTGTAGAATTGGGGTTTATGGTTTGTTGAACTTTCCAAGGGGCTATAGTGCAGTTTTGAGTATATTCTTTTACTATATTAATATAAACTTATATGTGTAGATAAAATATTTTCAAATTGTTCTCAAAATTTATATTATCAAATAGTTTTAGTCAATTAAAACTGTCCGTTGAAGGAAGATGTCCTCTCATAAGAATGACCACTCATGGAGGTTAAACGGTTTTAGGCAGTTAAAACTGTGCATTAAAGGAAGGAGTCCTCTCATGAGAGTTACCACATGGAGGTTCTACAGTTTTAGGAAATTGAAACCGTCCATTAAAGAAAGGTGTCCTTTTATGAGAGTTAGCTCTCATGGAAGCTCTACAGTTTTATGCAATTGACACTGTCCATTAAAGGAAGGTGTCCTCTCGTGATAGTTACCTCTCATGGAGGTTCTAGATTTTTTAGGTAGTTAAAACTGGTAATCAAATGAAGGTTTTATTCTCCTGGATGTTCTACTGTAAATAACAACTTTCCAGAGTAAGAGAGAAGATGTTTCTCCCTAGGGATACTTTGGTTCTGCAACTAGATGAAATCCTTTATACAAAAGTTGCTACTATACATCTGTGGAACAGACTTCACTGTCGCAGCTTCCCTTCCCCCCCGCCTACATAATTTTTAGTCCTCATTCTGAATTCTTAGCATCGCCAAATTTAAATCTGTAACATCAGACCTGCCTGTAGGAACAATGTGTAATTGATTGGCCTCCTACCTGAGCTGTTGACATCAACTGGTTCCATTGTTCTCTCAGTTGTACTAAAGTATAGAACTGCCATTCTAACATCACCCAACTTCAAAGGTCACAGAGATGGAGCAGCTCAGCAGTATTATTCATTATCGTTACAAATATTCTATAGGCATTTCAAGAAAAATCACGAAATATATCGCGAGATAATTAGTTTATTATATCAAATCTTATCCGCACACACACGAGAGAATACTTATATCCATACCGCGTTAAAGCCAAGTTTTAAAGAGAAACTGGGTGATCTAAAGTGACCTTTTAACTAAATGTTGAATAACACGGTGAGAGGTCCAGCCATGTGATATCTAGATACATAACACAGGAGGGTTAGAGATAGATTCTACTATCTCAAACTGTCAGGTATTGCTTCACCGCGGAACCTAACTTACCAATTCTTAACAACTCGATGAACTCGTTGAGTTCACTATTGACAAAAAAGTGGAATGGAGCGGACTAGAGACCGAAGATAGAACTGCTGACACTGATAATGCTTAAAGCCGGACCTACGTCAACGCGAGGCCACCATCGGAGTTTTCACCAGAGCCAGCAGCTTGTAATCAGTAATTAGTCCTGGATCTGTGGAACGAGACAAGCTGCCCGGAGGAGAAGTTGAGTACAAGTCTCAGTTATGTGACACATATTTAAAATAGTGAGTCCTCCCGCCCAACGTGGAATGGTTAATGTCCACAGCTCCTGCTGTGATCACCACAGGCGTGTAAGTGCTAAACCCTACCCGCTCTCAATAGCTATTGTCTAGTCACAGGATAGATCTAGAAAACAACGCTTTTATAAGAAGTGGAACACTGGGAGGTCACAATGCGTGGCTTTCCATATAGAACATCTGTTACACAGTATTTATGGTCAACAGACTGCTGTTGTTACCCCTTTTTATTTTTGGCCTTCATGCAGTTTATAATATTTTTTTTATTTATTCAAATTTTTGATTGTGTGGATTGGTGATTTTCAAGTAGAAATGAGCAAGATTTCTTGAACCTCACTCCTGTGAACTTACCAACCACTAGAAGGAGAAGTCCAGTTTTCTGCATGAAATCATCCTCTAGTCTCAGGGTATATATTGAATCATATAAAAAAATATATTACAGCATAAAATAAAATATTAAATATGAGATGTTTTCTTTCTCTCTCTCAATTTTAGCATTCTCACTATAGGTTAAAAGTTTGTGTTTAGCCTTATTGTGTTTTAAATATTCTTCAAGAGATATTTTCTTTTGCCCCTATATATAAATTTCATATCAAAATCCAATACCTTACCATATATTACCTAATTACTTATTTTAAAAAAATTGTTGTTGAAAAAATCGAAGTCGATCGCATCTGCCGGAAAAGTAATGGCCATGACCAAAGGTCAGTTTGTTTTGGGATTCCAAAAGAATCCTGTTAATCGGTTACCGTGTAAAAGGCAAATTATTAAATGTGAAAATTACTCAAACATTTTTGACCATATGTCAGAATTCGCCAGAATAGGCCTGGCTTGTGGAAGAAAAAAAATCATCTTTCACCAGGAAAACGCACCTGTTCACAAAATTAAGTTGGAAATGGGAAAACTCTGCGTTTTGAGATACGATTTCCTTGGCTATTCTCACTATTATCCTGATTTAGCACCTTAGCACCCCCCAGACTTCCATTGTTTCTCTAAAGCGCTCGCGTCCAATGAGGAAGTTTAAAGGGCTGTAAATGAATATTTTAACCGCCTTTCAGACTTTCATTTCTGGGAAGGAATACTGATATTTTGAAGAAACGCTGGACCAAGTGTGTTGAAGTCAAAAAAGATGTTGTAGAAAATAAAATGTTTCAAAACTGAAGATCTGTTTTTCAGAGGTATTTTATAGAGGTACAACCTACACCACGTCAACGAGGGCCAACAGCCAGAAACGCGTACATGGCTGGCTTTTCTTGATTTATCAAGAAGATGAGTCGTCCAAATATCACTGAACACGTTATATCAACGATTAATTGATTTTTTTCCATTAGTTGGCGTTCTGCGTTCTATGATGTTGATATTAGTCACAAGATATGCCTTCTATGTTTTTATTATGAATACAAGTGGTCAAGTTGAATTTTCTAGTTATACATAACTATTTAACTAAGGTCAAAATGCTCACTTATATTTTATGAACAAAATCATCTATTTTTTCTAAGTTTTTTTAATGTTTTTACATTAAATCCCCCATGAGAGGATACTGCTACTAGACTACACCAATCTAGAAAATACAGCTTTCTTCGCCTAAATGATCATATTTATCGAATACAGCAGATCTTTCTAAAGGGCAAAAGTTGCAGAACCAAAGTGCCCTTTAGGGATAGGTGTCCTTTCACCAGAAATATGTTTAATTTTAAAAATTATTGGATATGTTCCTTATGGAAGGTGTCCTCTGGTGAGAGTTACCTCTCATGGAGGTTCTAGAGTTTTAAGGTAATTAAAAACTGTCCATTAAAAGAAGGTGTTCTCTCGTGAAAATGACCCACTCATGGAATTTCTACAGTTTTTAGGCAGCTAAAACTGTCCATCAAAAGAAGGTGTCCTCTCATGGAGGTTCTCCTGTAAATAACAACTCTCCAGTGAGAGGAAGTCTCTACCTAAAGGATACTTTGGTTCTGCAACTAGACGAAATTATTTAGAGAGTTCTACTTTACGTCGGTGGAACCGACTTCACTGTCATAGACACCCCTCCCCACGCCCACTTAATTTTCAGTTCATAACTTGAATTCTCAGCAGCCCCAAATCTCCATCTGTAACATCACACTTGCCTGTAGGAACTATGCGTTATGTATAGACCTCCTATCTGAGCTGCTTACATCTACTGGTACCATTGTTCTTTCAGTCATACTAAAGTATAGCGTCCCCATTTTAACACCACCCGACTTCAAAGGTTACACATATGGAGTAGTTCAACAGTATTATTCCCAATCGTTGCAAATATTTTAATGGTATTTCAAGAAAAATCATGAAATATATCGCAAGAAGATTAATTTACTATATCAAATATTAACCGAAAACAAGATAGTTCTTAATATTTCATAACGCGTTATGGCCAAGTTATAAAGAATGGACTCGGTGACCTAAAGAGAAGGGAGCTTAAAGAAAGTCACATACCTAAATGTTAACAAGGCCTGGTGAGGGGTCCCTGTGATATCTAGATTCATAACACTGAATGAATTAGAGATTTTTTCTACTATCTCACACTGTCAGGCATTGCTTCTCCACGGAATCGTACTTCCCAATTCCAACAACTCGATGAACTCGTTGAGTTCACTATTGACAACAAAGTGGAATGGAGTGGACGAAAGACTGAATACAGCACTTCTGACACTGCTAACCCTGAAAGCCAGACCTACGTCCCACGAAAAGCCTCCCATCGGAGTTTTGCGCAAGAACCAGTAGCTTGTAAACAGGACCTAGTCCTGGGTCTGTGGAGCGAGACAAACGCATGGAGGAGAAGTTGAATACCAGTCTACGTTATGTAACACAGGGTTGAAATAGTGAGTCCTCCCGCCCAACGTGGAATGGTAAATGACCACAGCTCCTGCTGTGATTAACTCAGGGATCTGTGCGCTAAAACTCGACCCGCTGTTAATTGCTACTATCTAGTCACAGGCTAGATCATGAAATCAATGCTGTTAGTAGAGCTGAAAGACAGGGAGTTCACATTGCACGGTTCCCCATCTGGAACATCTGTTATACAGTCTTTATGGTCAACAGATTGCTATTGTCAACGAGACCCTTTTTTATTTTAGGCCTTCATACATTTTTTACTATTTTTTATTTATTCAACTTTTTTGTTTGTTTGGATTGAAGATTCTCAGGCATGTTTTTCTTTAAGAGCTCAATCTATGACCTTCCCAATCACTAGATGGAGAAGTTCAGTTTTCTGCATGCAGCCATTCTCGAGCCTAAGGGCATATATAAAACAAAATATTACTACATAAAATAAATTACTAAAAAAAAAAAGAGATATTCAATATAAATATTATCATTATTATTCAAATGCGTGTTTAACCTCATAGTGTTTTATATAATCTTCATGAGAATTTGTTTTGCCCCTATATATTTAGAGAGATGGAAATATTTATGGGAGTAAATTAATCTAAAGAGGCATAGGGCGCCTCTGCCGTCAAATTAGACGTTAAAACTAGACGCCACCTATTGACCGTAGCCGCAAACTAGTGTCCTTAGGTCGGTGACCACAACACCAGGCACAACAAAGGTGTTGTAGCTTTGTTACTGACACGAGGCCGTAATTTGTGGCGACGGTCAATAAAGGGCGTTTATTTTTTACGTCTAATTTAACGGCAGAGGCGCCCTATTATTTAATATACGAGGTGTGTTCAAAAGGTATCGCGACTTTTGTGTTTTTCAAAAATTATTTATTTATTCATGAATACCTATTTTGTCCCCTTCAAAGTAATCCCCATGAGATATTATACACATGTGCCAGCGGTTTTTCCAATCTTCGAAGCACTTCAAAAAATAATTTTAAAAAAATATTTTCAGCTCCTCCTTCGATGCCTTCTTTATCTCGTCAAGCGTAGCGTAACGTCGTCCTTTCATGGGCCTCTTCAGTTTAGGGAACAAGAAAAAGTCACAGGGGGCCAGATCTGGGGAATACGGTGGCTGCGGCATCATTAGTGTGTTGTTTTTGGCCAAAAAGTCGCGCACAAGCAACGATGTGTGAGCAGGGGCGTTATCGTGGTGCAAAAGCCAATTTTTGTTCTTCCACAAATCCGGGCGTTTCTGGCGGATTGCTTCGCGCAAATTGCGCATAACTTGCAGGTAATATTCCTTATTGACCGTTCTACCCTGTGGCAAGAACTCATGATGCACCACGCCCCCTGCAATCGAAGAAAACTGTCAGCAAAACTTTCACATTCGACCGAACTTGGCGCGCTTTTTTCGGTCTTGGTTCGTGCGGCAGCTTCCATTGAGAAGATTGAGCTTTGGTCTTCACGTCATAACCATAAACCCACGCTTCGTCACCAGTTATGACCCTCTGGAGCAAATTTGGGTCGTCGCGGACAGAGTCCAACATCTCATTAGCAATGTTCATGCGATGCTGTTTTTGGTCCCAATTGAGCAATTTTGGTACGAATTAGGCGGCGACCCGTCTCATGCCCAAATCATTGATAAAAATCGAATGGCACGAGCCAATCGATATGTTTAGGTCCTCAGCAACTTCTCTAACGGTGATTCGACGATTGGCCAATATCATTTTCTCCACTTCATTAATTTTTTCGTCTGTTGTTGAAGTGCTCGGGCGTCTGGCACGCTCTTCGTCGTTCACATCTTCTCGGCCTTCTGAGAACATTTTGTACCACCGATAAACGTTGCTTCGGTCCAAGGTAGCTTCTCCGTATGCCACAGTCAACATTCGAAATGCATCCGCGCACTTAATTTCGTTTTTCACACAAAATTTGATGCAGGTTCTCTTTTCTATTTTTTTTTTTTTAATAGGTAAAAATCGAAGACGATCCAAAACACCTGCAAGCAAAGCAGCTGTCAACAATTAAGTGAACATTCAAAATGGCCGAGCTTGTCGGCATAAGTGAGAGACATGAGTACCAACATAAAGCCACAAAAAGATCGAAATTCGAATATACGTAACCCGCGAAAATTCAAAGGTCGCGATACTTTTTGAACACACCTCGTATATTGTCATAATTCAATATATATTACCTAATTATTCATTTTTAAAAGTTAAAAGTTTAGTTTTGTAGAAATCGAAGTCCATGGCATCTGCTGGAAAGGTCATGGCCAGTATGTTTTGGTATGTCAAAGGTATCCTGTTAACGATAAAAAAGCAAACTATTACAGGTGAATATTACTCTAACATTTTTGGCCATCTGGATGTCAAATTTCATGAGTAAATTCCTGGCTTGAGGCAGAAAACAAACATAATTTACCAGGACAACTTACCTACTCATAAAATTAAGTTGGAGATATGAAAATTTCGTGTTTTGAGATACGAATTTCTTTAAAATTCCCTCCAATCATCTTGATTTAGCACCCTCAGACATCCATCTTTTCTCGCATCTGAATAAATTTGTTTTTGGAAAGCGCTTTGCATCCAATGAAAAGGTTTTGCGTTTCAGACTTTCATTTCCGGGAAGGAATGTGGATATTTTTGAAAAATGCTGGGCCAAAAGTGTGTTGGATTCAAGGGAGATTATGTAAACCACATGTTAGAAACACAACATGTTTGGAACAAATCAAATGTGAGCATCACAACATTTTTGGAAAAAAAAACAAATGTTAACAACACAACATGTACAGAACAAACCATATGTAAAGAGCACAACATATTCTATACAAACCACGTTTAAAAACATGACATGTTGGGAACAAACTACATGTGGGTATCATAACATGTTCCGAACAAACTACATGTTAACAACACATTATATACGGAACAAAAATATGTAAAAAGCACAACAAGTTCTAAACAAACTACATAAAAACATGATATGTTATGAAAAAACACATTTAAACAGCATAACATCTTCGTAACAATCTATATGTAAACAAAACATGTTTGGAACAAATTACATGTAAATAGCACAACATGTTTGAAACAAACCACATGTGGGCATCACATGTTCGGTCCAAATCACATGTAGCCATCACATGTTCGGAATAAACTATAAAATGCTCTTAACAAACTACATGCAAACAACACTTGTTCTGAACAAGCAACGTGTGAGTAACACAATGTGTTACACACACATTGTTACCAACACATTTGCAACGCCGCGATTCCAGTGGAGAAAGGGAGCGAAGCAGCTGACGAAACCCTCTGGAAATTTTCTATATAACCCTGGGGTGGGGGGTCGGTACAATAGTTCACAGCTCTCCCTCAGCCAAGGATGGTAAGTGGCCTTCCTTCATCTTCTTTTTTCTGTTATCTTCGCTCGAATATATTTTCTGTGATAGTAAAGACGTTTCTGTCACCTTCAAGCTTCCACTCTTCTTCAAATATCATATTCAGCACCCTGATAAACTCTATATAAAATATTTTTATTGAATACTTCTAAAACCAACCTTCTTCTTATGACACATATCGTATGAATGTTAAATCTAAAAATTTCCACAATTTTTCATTAATCTAAAAGGGCTTCTTTTCAACATTATATCTTAAATCTTCTCTTATGTTCCTACTTAAATAAACTAAAATGCTTATAGTAACATTTATCTTTCTTTTACTCTCTCTCTCTCTCAATCACTCTTCTTTTTTTACTACTGTTTAGTATAGAAATTCAGAGAATTTATTATATAACATTTCTCTCTCTCAACCATTTCTAAAATATTTTTGACATTATTCTAATATATCTCGAATACCTTTTCAAATACCTTTTCCCTTTAACATATATAACACTTTCTTAGCCTTTTCTTACCTCTTTCACTTCCTTTTCTACACTTCTTCTCTAGCAAATTCTATGTGTGAAACCTATATATAACTTAACACAAAGCAATAACGCGCCATCTATACATATAAAATAAAAGGACTTAAAAGCGCGAATGTTTCTTTTATACATAAAACGAACTTCTACTGTCCTTACTGCGATGAAAAAATATATTTTTTTCATCGCAGTAAGGACAGTAGAAGTTCGTTTTATGTATAAAAGAAACATTCGCGCTTTTAAATCCTTTTATTTTATATCTATATATAACTGTTATCTGACATTTAAAATTTTAGTTTGTATAACTAATGCCTTCTATTAAATCTTCTCTAACACAGATCTGAGCTCAATTCTATAATCTCTATTCTATATAATCATTTACAACCCACAGACACTTCCTAGAATTGCTTTCACCATGCTAATTCCCCCGTCTAGTGAGAGATACCGTCTCCAACACCTAGAAATAACCAAGAAATTCCCCGAACCCTTCTAGGACAATTTGAGGAAAAGGCGCAGCTCTTCAAAACACGAGAAGCGAAAAAAATGCCATCAACATTCTCTGATAAAGTAAAGCGATTAGAAAATTGCTTCCTAAACAAGATGATAGGAAAAACATTTAGCTGATATTAGAAAAATCCTTCTTAGTTTTTAGTTAATCAAACTAAGTGTTTGACTTTTAATACTTATATGAATAAATAATAAAATGGAATATATTGGATTGAATAAGAGATTTATTCGCCAATATTTCGGTTTGGAATCTTTTATTCAATTCAATATATGTCTTCTGATTATTTAAAGAATCAAATATGGATTTCTCTATATTCAGAACAATTTATATGTATATATTTGCAAAATACAATTTCCTATAAATGGGTCTGTGAAATAATTCTCAAAGCTAATTGCGAAAATATTCTAATTTACGTGTATGCATATTTTAATTTGGCATTCGGATGAGTTTAACATCGAATTAAAGAATTCTTGAAACCTATTTTTCTCTCTATATATATTAGAGTTAGAAAATGGGGTTTAACTTTACTTGATTGTTGTTACAACAGCCCTAACGGTTGAAACGATTTTGTTAAAATTTTTAACTTTCATACTTTAAAACGAATAATATAAAGGAATAATCGAATTTTTATTGGGTTTATAGGTGATTTAAATGCGCATTGAGTCATAAAAATCAGATGTGTGATATAAAATGTTTTAGCGAAATTACATAGTGTTCCTAATTTCAACATCCCATACTTAGGTTCAAACCTTAGGTCGACCTATCTTTCATTTCCAACTTTAATATTATCGCGTAATTAGACATTGTTGCATTATATTTTGTACATATCTTCTAATTGAGAGTATTTTAAAAATTATTATATATTTCTATAGAGAGAGACAGAGAGCATTGATTCTCATCACAAATTATATATAAGTCAGATTTATTGTCCCACGTACTTTGTTATTTAATCCATCCGGTGAACGGGGCCATGAATCTCTAGAAATAAAC
>CP092864.1:182052388-182091495 GCA_030710605.1 Cordylochernes scorpioides
CAATGCTAAAATCAGATTTGTGGACAAATTAGATAATCCATTGATATGATAAAAGATTAAGAGTTTATACAAACTGGATTATTATATTTTTGGTACATATCTCTGTTTGAAATTGAATATTTGATAAGTGTTTCTATCAACTCAATATAAAAGTAGAAAACTTGTATTTTTATTAATCATCGAAGAATAAAAAACGGTGAAAAATGCTGAACTGACGCTCTGGTTGAATTGATACTAGAGAATTTGAAGAGACTAGAACACTTGGAGAAAGAGAGAGAGAAATAGACTCAGGATCTTGCAGCGCATAGAATCAACAAACTTTGACTTCCACATTGTCAGCTAGCTGAGAAGAAGACAGAGAAATAGTATTAATAAGATTGTTTGAAAAGGATATGAGTTTGAATAAACTTTGTAAAGAGATTTTTATATATAATATTCCTTTTAAAAATTAAAGTAGGCAAAACAAATCGAACAAAATGGAAAATAAATACTTAATTTGTTTGGATTTAGCATTTTTTTATTTAGGTATTCGGAATCGATTCTAGAGAACATGACATGACATAGCTTTCCCTTTTTTACAAATAAACAAAAAAACCTTACTGTCATTACTATAATATAAAAGGTTGTTCACTTAAAAGAAAATATTTGTTGCTGTATTTTATATATATATATATATATATTATATATATAATGTTATGAAAATTATATTAATAGTATATTCACTTTGAAGATATCAAGGTTTTAAACAACACTTTTATTAGTGGCAGTATGAGAATTTCAAGAATTTTCAATAATTTAATGATGAAGAAAGAGATAAATTTTAAAATACTGGAGATTCAGACCGAATTAATGCTGAGAATTACGACTTCTCTTACATATCGAGAATTGACTTACAGAAGCGACGAAAAGGCATATGCAACAGTTAACAATTTAATATATGTATCGTTTATTTGCTAAGTATACCATTTAATTTATGTAAGCCGAGGAGATATATTTTGGGTAATTATTAAATCTATTAACCCATCTTTGTTATGCATAGATTCAAGGGTGCACCATGTAAATACATCAGAGTTAACATTGTATTTTAGAGAAAGAGAGAGTGGGAGTTCTGAAATAGCATGTAGTGACAGAGGGAATGGGAAAATCTAACTTTGAATGATTCCTAGAGAGCATCTATAGACGGTATAAAGTAAAACTAATATCTGAATCCTATACATGAGTAATAATAATTTTTATCATTTTATGTCTTTTTTCTGAAACGAATATCTCGAGAATGGTGTAGAAACAGAAAAAAAATTGTAAACTTGTTCATACCATTGATAGAGAATCTTCATATCTTAAAATATTCCCCACCATTTCAAATTTCGTGTGTGAATTCATTTATTCCAATTGTAAAAATGTGTGTTTCAGCTGGCATCTTGGGGTATCGTGTTCTTTTGCCTGTTCGCTGCCGGGTTGGCCTTGCCCCACCATCACCACGGGCACCACTACAAGAAGGGAGGAGACGACCACCACTCCTCGCACCACGGCCACGATGACCACAGCGGCCATAAACACGGCCATCACTCCGGCGGATACTCCGACTACAAGGACGACTCTGACTCCAAGGGCCATTCCTCCCACGGGGATTCCTACGGCACCTATGGGTCGGGCAAGAAACATGGCTCAGATGGCTACTCTTCCCACCACTCCTCCGGCGGTGACAGCAGCTTCAAGAAGGGTGGAGAAGAATTCGGCAAGCACCACATGGTACAGGAGGGACTGAACCATGGCAGCGGTGGAGCAGCACATGGGGCCTTCGGTCATGACAAGCATGGAGCCAAAGGAAGTAAGTCTGCAAAGGCTGGGGGAGAATTCTACAAGAACAAAGAACACAAGAACAAGGGATTCAAGAATGTCTACCACAAGGAAGAATACGGCGATCAAAAGAACTACAACGACGAATTCAAGGATAGCGACTACAAGAAGAAACACGCCGATCAAGCTGACTATTACGACAAGGATGGAGGAAAGTACATGAAGGAGGACAACAAGAAACACTACAACAATGCTAAGAAGCACGGAGAGGACTATCACAAACACGGAAAGAAGGGCTACTCAGGACATCACGACAGCGAATGGAAGAAAGGAGGCAAACATCACTCCAGCGACGATGAACACAAGAAGCACGGAGGTAAATACCACAAGGATGATTTCGACAGCTCCAAGCACAAGCACGGAGGATCCTATCACAAGAAAGGAGACTATGGATCAGATTACAAAGACGGCAAAGATTATGGCAAGAAGTACGGTGGAGGTGAATACCACAGCTCCGGCTACAGTGATGGAGGTAATGGAGGCGGTTATGGAGGCGGTCACGGAGGCCATCATCACCACTACTAAAGGCTCCAGGTTTCTTAGGGAAGAGACTTCGGCCAACTCGGGGATGCATTGTACCTATCATCGCGGTAATAAATTGTGAGTAAATTGGTATTGTCCTGTCTTACTGATTTCTTCTTTCTACAAATGTATTTGTTGGGAGTTATTATTTGTTTTTCTAGGTTTGAGAAACCTAATGTTGGTATTTTTTATGAACGCTTTGTGTATCGTAAGTATTTTTCTATTTCCTTTTCTGCTTCTTCTTCCAAGACCTTTATGTTTCTTCAGCTTAT
This sequence comes from Cordylochernes scorpioides, assembly GCA_030710605.1. Taxonomy (NCBI): domain Eukaryota; kingdom Metazoa; phylum Arthropoda; class Arachnida; order Pseudoscorpiones; family Chernetidae; genus Cordylochernes; species Cordylochernes scorpioides. The sequence goes on from CP092864.1 coordinate 182,055,040, forward strand.
TACCTTCCGTTGTTGAACTTGCCCTTTTCTTGTAGACAGTAGTGGACGTTTATGGTTTGTTGAACCTTCCGGGGGGGGGGGGGCTATAGTGCAGTTTTGAGAATACTCTCTTAACCTGTTAATATAAACCTATATGTGTAGAATAAAAAATCATTCAAAAATGAAACAGAAAATTTATATTATCTAATAGTTTTAGTCAATTAAAACTGTCAATTAAAGAAAGGTGTCCTCTCGTGAGAGTTACCTCTCATGGAGGATCTACAATTTTTAGGCAGTTAAAACTGTTCATCAAATGAAGGTTTTTTCTCATGGACGTTCTTCTCCAGAGTAAAATAGAAAAAGCCTCTCCCTAAGGATACTTTGGTTCTGCAACTAAATGAAATCCTTTAGAAAGAATTTCTACTGTACATCCGTGGAACAGACTTCACTGTGGCAGCTTCCCCTCCCCCCATCTACTTAATTTTTAGTCCATTTCTTGAATTCTCAGCATCACCAAATCTACATCTGTAACATCAGACCTGCCTATAGAACAATGCCTAATTGATTGGCCTCCTATCTGAGCTGTTGACATCTACTGGTTCCATTGTTCTCTCAGCCGTACATTATAGAACAGTAGTATAGAACAGCCATTCTAACACCACCCGACTTCAAAGATTACAGAGTGTTGTAGCAGTTCAGCAGTATTATTCACTATCGTTACAAAAATTCTATTGGCATTTCAAGATAAATCACGAAATATATCGCGAGAAAATTAATTTATTTTATCAAATCTTATCCACACACACACAAGAAAGTACTTATATTTCATAGCGCGAGAGGAATTCGGTGACCTAAAAACGGAGCTTGAAGAAAGACATTTAACTAAATGTTGACTAGACACGGTGAGAGGTCCATGCCATAGATATCTAGATACATAACACAGGAGGGTTAGAGATAGACTATACTATCTAACACTGTCAGGTATTGCTTCATCCTAGAACCCAACTTCCCAATTCCTAACAACTCGATTAACTCGTTGAGTTCACTATTGACAACTAGGTGGAATGGAGTGGACTAGAGACCGAAGACAGAACTACTGACACTGCCAACGCTGAAAGCCGGACCTATGTCACAACGCGAGGCCTCCCATCGGAGTTTTGTGCCTGAACCAGCAGCTTTTAATCAGTATCTAGTCCTGGGTCTGTGGAGCGAGACAAGGTGCCGAGTAGAAGATGGCTACAAGTCTACGTTATTTGACACAGGGTTGAAATAGTGAGCGGCTCCTACCTAAAGTAAATGGTAAATGGCCACAGCTCCTGCTGTGATCAACACAGGGATGTAGGCGCTAAAACCCGACCCGCTGTCAATAGTTACTCTCTAGGCACAGGCTAGATCCTGAAAACAACGTTGTTAGTTGAGCCAGAACATAGCGAGGTCACAACGCGCGGTTCCCCAACTGAGACATCGGTTATACAGTCTTTATGGTCAACAGATTGCTATTGACACTGATTTTTTTTTAATTTTTGGCCTTCATTAATTTCATACTATTTTTATTCATTGAACTTTTTTGTTTGTGTGTGGATTGGAGATTTTCAAGTAAAAATTGTTTTTGATTAACTCAATCTGTAACCTCCCCAACCACTAGATAGAGAAGTCAAGTTTTCTGCATTAGGCCAACCTCTAGCCTCATGGAATGTATTGGAACTAGCCGAGTGACCCGGGCAACGCCCCGGATTTACCCGGACCCGCAAAGACATTAAGAGTATAAATAGTGGCTTAAAAATTGCAATGGGTGTAATCTTATTTCCAAGAAGTAGTATTTCAAATATAAGGGTGAGTAAAAAATATTTTCTAAGTATATACATTCGGTCTGATTTTATATATTTCTATATCAAAATGAGAGAATGGAATCATATCATCCATAACAAACCTTATAATTAAAAATATATTAGACAACACAGTGAAAAAATGTAGAGAATGAATGTATAAATCAGTGGGGGAATTATTAAAGGAAATAATAGGTAAATAAAGAAAACACCGATAATCAAATTAATTGATAATAAATAGCTTATTGGTAAACAAATAATACAAAAATTCCTTTCAGGTGAGAAACTATAGACATTGGTGCCTATGCCTTAAAAAATGTATATAAAATTAAAAAAGTATAAAAATTTAACAAATCAGAAAATTAAGTTGCAAACAACACAACTATATTGAAGATAAGACAACATAAAAAGAATCAATTAATTTAAAGGACCTCATAAAAACTACATTTATAGTTATATATATACAGTATAACCTCGTTAATTCGACACATGATATTTCGACCTTGTTTGGATGTCCTGACCTACGGCCTATCATATAATAAAACTGTAATCCGACTCTTCCGAATTTTTGGAACATTTAAAAATTCAAATTTCTACAGTTGATTGTTGTTTAAACATAACATCGCCCCTAAAAAGGTAATAGAGGCGGGCGGCGCCAGCTTAAATGGACAAAATTTATGTATAGAGCAGTGGGGAAAAATAAGTAAATAAAAATATTTGAAAATAAATAGTTTATTAGCAAACAAATAATACAAAAAAATCCTTCCATGTGAGAAATATACACATTAGTTAAAAGTTTATTTAAATATAATGTGGCGAAGAAAAATAAGATATTAATCAATTTAATATTATTCAATGAAAATATTCAAAAGATTATAATAAAAATAGATATTACTCTGTATTTGGAAAATCATCTTAAAAATATTTCTTTGCTTGCATGTTCAAGATTCTCTATATGTATATAGTTTGGTTGATAATTGACGACTAGTCGAACTGAAGCCATCAATAAATACTTTTACTACGCTACAATATTTTAAATTTAAAAAATAAAAAAATATATGAAAATAAATCAGAAAAGGAAGTTGCCAACTATATTGCTTAGGAGACTACATATAAAAGGAATCAATCTAAAGGACTCATTAAAAATAAATTTCTAGTTTTATATATACTTGGGTTAAATCTTATATGTATGCTATTTAAAGTTCACACATGTGAAAAAGTAAACATGCGTAAACACAGGCTCTTGTAGCAAGAACCCAAAGATTTGGCCTTGAGCCTTATTCATAGTCATAGCAAAAGTCAACCTTAGTGAAAACTTATGCCTCTTCAGAATGATTGGAAGGCTGATACCTGAAGGAGCTAAAGATATTGTTACGACGCTTCTCAGCCGTCGATGTTTGCGTTCAAGGTTTCTAAGAGAACAATGTGGATTCTTTAGGATACAGCTTAGTGCGGTATATTTATTATAAGAGCTTTAAAGAGTAGATAAGTAACTATACAGTAGATGGACTTGCCTTCAATGCCGCCCCAGGTAGGTTTCTCCTCGTCCTCCACTTGTTAATCCACACAGTCCCGGAGTCCACTTCCTCCAGCCAACTTGCCGCGTCTGTCGTCACCGCCCTTCTCCCTGCTGCAGGTCCCGTTGTCACCAGACAGACTTCTTCCCTCAGACTGCCATGTTTTCTCGGCACACACCAATCCCCGGCAGGCCGGCCGGCTTCCTTCCACCGCGGCACCAGCTGGACTGCCTGTCTGCCACCCCCTCCTCTGGAATTTGTCAATCCACACTTCCCTGAAGGAGCCCCTGCATACCTCTTCTCTTGGCTTTCCCACGTCTTCTTTTCTACTTCTTTGCTGCATCGCCTTCACTATTTTTGACACCAATACAGTGTGTCCCAACATTAGTCCCTGTCAGTATTTGTACTTCAAGGACATGAGAGCACGTGCACTGGATCACCATACGTGTGCCATTGTAAAGACCCTGCTTTGGATTCAAATTTCTCAGAAGCATAACAATAGCACCAACCTAGAGTATAACTGGTGTGGAGGCATTCTTCTGTGAGTGAGGCTATTGAGAAATCAGTAGGGAGTTATTTTGCTCATCCACATTCTCATACTTCACACTGTTAACACTGAGAAAACACTGACTGATGTTTGGTAAGCAATTTCAGGAAAGAAACTATATGCACTGGGTTGAAAAGTTCCAATAAATATATTTATTAATAAAACAAATAAATAAAATTAAACAAATCAGCAAATAAAATTTCAAACAACACACCTACATTGCAGATAAAACAACGTATAAAAAAGGAATGAATTCATTCAAAGGGCCTTATTAAAAACTACACTTCTAGTTTTATATATACAACTAGCGGATGTGTACCCGGCTTCGCCCGGTTTTATCCGAGTGAAAGTTTGCCTAACGAATATTATTGATAATAATATTCGGGAACACACAGAATATTATGATAATATAATTTGCTACGTCATATAATTTTATAATATATGAAATTTATTTTTCGAGCAAATATTTTTAAAAAGATATACATAAATAAAAATATCTAGAGATATACTACATGATCTTAGCCAAAAGGCCGAGAAACGATATTTTATATATAGAGATGACCTGGCTTCGTGTGTCTTCTGCTCGAGTGAATGTTTCGCTGGTAGAAATTTGTTCCAGCCTACTATTAATCATTATCTGGCTTCGCCCGTGGTCTGCTTTAGTGAATATTCCCCAAAAGATTTTTTAATGCAATCAAGCATGATACGACAATATTGTCATCATCATTTCTGACTAAAAAAATATTGTTGCTCAGTACTTGGTTAAATATAATTTTTCTTGGTTAAAGTGCGACAAAAAAACTCTTCCAGATTTAACTCTCTGTCCTGTTCAAATTTCAGCGAGATTAGTTACATATTGAGGGCGTGCATAGCCGACAAACATATATATATGTTCCCGGCTTTGCCCGATTTTTACCCAGTAAAAGTTTGCTTAACAAACATTTGTTAAAACGATTCTAGCAAACATCCAATTCCTACTGAATCTATACTTGTCTACACTCTCGATAATTTTTTCCCGGTCTCTTGAAAAATTTTCGATAAGTTGAAAAAAATCAGTATTAATTGGTCCACTCGGTAATTTGAATTTGAAGGAATAGTATCTTGCCACAAACGAAGATTTGTAAATAACTGTATTTGGCGAATGTGCCCGGCTTCGCCCGGTTTTTATCCGTGTAAAAGTTTGCCTAACGAAATTTGTTAAAACGATTCTAGAAAACATCCAATCCACCTATATATTGATTTATAAACGTATATAAAAATAAATATTGTTATATGCGTTTAAATATATTTTTGAAACACACATAATTTTTTTGAAAAACATTTATTATATTTTAAATAAGATATTGTCACTTTTGTGAATTTGATAATTAATTATTTCTTTTTTTCTCAATGAAATATATATATATATTAATTTAAGATTTCATTTTTGTTATCATCATCACATACAATGTAATTTTTTATATGAACAAACGATAATAAACAACAATAATTAGGGACTCAAAAATAGTTTATTATGGTTAGCAGCTCTGTAAATAAAGGTATTTTCACAACAACAATTAAAGTTAATTCATCATTTTTATGAAACAACAGCAAATTAAATTAACAATGTAAATATATTTTAACATTACATTTCAACATTTAACACAAAAACGTTACAATTTTTTCTTTGAATATATATTGATATTGAAATGCCAAGTATTTTTTACGTCATTGGAATATTATATTACTAAATTCTCAAATTAAATTTATTATACTTGGAAAACATTTTAAGCATTGTTACAATTTATAAATATAATTTCACCAGACGCCGCTAGAGGCGCTGCTTGCGAGTGAAAGTAGAAAATTTGCAAATAAATGTGCAAAGAATATTTATTTCAAATCAAATTCAAGCCAGAAATCTTCCCAGTAGTATAGTAAATAACTTCCTAAAGTTTCACGGCGATTGGATAATCTTACCTTTTAAAAACATCCATCGTGTGAACAAACTAACATTCATCGTGTAAACAAACCACGTGTTAATTATTACCAATCAAATTTATTTATCGTCACGACCAGTGCTGCGCCCAAGCGGTAAAAGGCTGGAACTAACGCTTTTTGGTTTTTTATTTAAAAAAAAAGCGCATTAACCTTTTAGTTTTTTAAATAGCCTATATGTTAAACGAAATCTTCAGCTACCTATATGCGAAATTTCATAAAGATTTTGCGCAACGCGATAACAAACATCGATTTTGGATTTCATTTTATAGATATAAGGAAGGATATGAATATTCCTTATGAGAATCAAACAGTATACCTTATCTAAAAAAACGTAGTATCAATTAAATTAGAAAAATATTTCTAAACAATAATATTTCCAAAGAGTTAAAATAAATATATATAATCTTACCTTTTGAAAAATGCAGCGTGTAAACTAACAAAATAAGTTTAAAATTATTAACCAATCAAATTCGTCGCGACCAGTGCGGCGCCAAGCGGCAAAAGGCGAGAACTAATCCATTTCAGTTAAACATTTTTAAAAAAGTACATTAACCTTTGTAGTTTTTTGAATAGCCTATATGTTAAACGAAATCTTCAGCTACCTACATGCGAAATTCCATAATGATTGAGTCAGTAGATTTTGCGTGAAGCGATAACAAACATCGATTTTGCATTTCATTTTTATAGATATAAGGAGTATTTCTTTTTTTTTTTCAATGAATTATGTATATTAATTTTAAAATTCATTTTTGTTATCATCATCACATACAATGTAATTTTTTATATAAACAAACGATAAAAAACATCAACAATTAAATTTGCATCTTCGTTATTATAAAACAACAGCAAATTAAATTAACAATGTAAAAATATATTTTAACATTACAACATTTAAACATTTAACACAAAAAAGTTACAATATTTTCTTTAAATATATATTAATATTGAAATGCCAAGTTTTTTTTACAACGTCTTTGGAATATTATTTTACTATATTTCTAATTAAATTTATTATACTTGGAACACATTTCAGCATTTTTACAATTTATAAATGAAATTTCACCAGATGCCGCGAGAGGCGCTGCTTGCGAGTGAAAGTAGAAAATTTGCAAATAAAATTGCAAAGAATATTTATTTCAAATCGAATTTAAACCAGAAATCTTCCCAGCAGTATAGTGAATAACTTCCTAAAGTTTTACGGCGATTGGATAATCTTACCTTTTAAAAACATTCATCGTGTGAACAAACTAACATTCAACGTGTAAACAAACCACGTGTTAGCTATTAACCAATCAAATTCATTTATCGTCGCGACCAGTGCTGCGCTCAAGCGGTAAAAGGCTGGAACTATCGCTTGTTGGTTTTTTATTTTTTAAAATAAGCACATTAACTTTTTAGATTTTTGAATAGCCTATATGTTAAACGAAATCTTCAGCTACCTACATGCGAAATTCCTTAATGATTGAGTCAGTAGATTTTGCGTGAAGCGATAACAAACATTGATTTCGTATTTCATTTTATAGATATAAGGATATAACCTCGTTAATTCGAAACACGATAATTCGACCATGTTTTGATGCCCCGACCTACGGCCTATCATATAACAAACTGTAATTCGACACTATCGATAATCCGACCATTTGAAACTCTAATTTAGACAGTTGATTGTTGCTTAAATATAACTTTACCGCTAAAAAGGTGCAACCGAAAATGTACAATGGGGAAAAAAATAGTGAATAAAGAGAAGACCAAAATCGAAATAATTGAAAATAAATAGTTTATTAGCAAAAAATAATTTTAAAAATCCTTTCAGGTGAGAAACTATAGTTATTGGATAAATTTATATAAATACTAGCGGACCCGCCCGGCTTCGCCCGGGTTTTACCCGAGTAAAGGTTTGTCTAACGAATCTCTCGATAAAGTGAACATTTTTTCCCGGTCCCTTGAAAAATACTCGATAAGTTGAATAAAATCAATATTAATTGGTTCCCTCGGTAATTGGAAGTTAAAGGAATAGTATCTTGCCTTGGAATTGTATCATTATTCTTGTATGGACGTACCTTGCTTTGCCCGGGTTTTACCCGAGTAAAGGTTTGTATAACAAATCTCTCGATAAAGTGAACATTTTTTCCCGGTCCCTTGAAAAATACTCGATAAGTTGAATAAAATTAATATTAATTGGTTCCCTCGGTAAGTGGAAGTTAAAGAATAGTATCTTGCCTTGGAATTGTATCATTATTCTTGTCTCAAATAAATTGCCGTGTCATCCTGAATTTTGTCTTTCCTAATTTTCTACATTACAAAATCATCGTATCATCATGATAATATTTAGAGCAGATTGTTGAATTATAACAGATAAATTAGAATATTTATCTTGATTATTTTAAGCGAAAAGTTATTTCAAAAATTTTATTTGCTAGAAACCTTCCCAGTACTATACTAAATAACTTCCCAAAGTTTCATGGCGTTCCAATGAGTGGTTTGGTCAGGCATAAAGGACAAACAAACAGACATACATTCATTTTTATATATATAGATGTTCAATAATTAAAAATATATAGTTATTTTGCTCCTCCCCATTCTGTTTGGTAGGCAATTTCTAATGAGGAAATATAGCCATTGGTGAAAAGTTTAAATAAATACATTTAAAGTGAAAAAAAAAGAAAATATATAACAAATCTGAAAATAAAATTACAATTCTAGTTTTATATATATGTGGGTTTAACTTTACATGTATGCTATCCAAAATTCGAACTTGATAAAAAGCCACATAGACCTGTCCATGTGTAAACACAGGCTCTTGTAGCAAGAGCCCCACTCTAACAAAGGTTTGGCCTTGAGCCTTTATTTATATTCATAGCTAAATCCAACCTTAGTGGAAACTGATGCCTCTTCAGAATGAAGGGAAGGTTGTTATCTGGAAGAGCCAAAGAAGTAATAATACAAAAAGAACGTGTTTTAAAACAAATAATTTGATGATGATAAATAACAAATAAGATAAGATAGGGGCAACATTTGAAGGCAAAATATTAACGATTTCAAAATCGAATAAATTGAAAATAAATAAATCTATTAATATTAGGAAAATAAAAATAAAACGATCATGTGAAGCAAAAATAACGAAAGTTTTGGTATATAGATGGCTATTTATAGTTAAGTATCTTTGGAGGAGATAGCTTCAAACTTTACAACTGAAAAATCTGTTAGATTATTATCTACGAATATTGAAGATATAAAATAAGATATTACTACATAAAACAAAATACTAAATACGATATATTAAATTTATTATTATGATTATAGGTTGAATGTGTTTTCAACCTTATAGTGTTTTATATAATCTTCATGAGAATTTTTATTTTGCCCCTAGATATATATAGAGAGGGAGATTTTGCCGCAAGAAAATCTATCTAAAAAAAACATAGAGCGCCTCTGCCGTCAAATTAAACGTCAAAACTAGACGCCATTTATTGACCGTCGCGGCAAACTAGTCGGCCTCAGGTCGGGAACACAACCGAATGCAAAACAATTGCCAAAGCTCGTGTTGTGGCTTTGTTACCGACCCGAGGCCGTTAATTTGCGGCGACAGTCAATAGATGGCGTCTGGTTTTGACGTCTAATTTAACGACAGAGGCGCCCTGTGCTTTTTTATATTAATGTGGTAACCGAGAAGACTCAATCCTGTCGACTCTGCTATACTGTGGTAACCGAGAGGGTGAAAACTGTCGACTCTCCCCGTTTTTTTGGTAACCAAGAGGAACAGTCAGGGTAGGGAAAGTTTTCCAATACCTCTCTGCACCTGAAAGGCCTTTAAACAGTTCTCACATAGTACAGGCAGTTGTGGTCGAGGCAGAATGGAACATTGGGAATGTCAACAACAACAACAAAAAAAAAAGAAGTACACAGCCGTACTAGAAAAGTTCTGTGAACAGAAAAGAATTGAACCAGGAGAGAAAGATGGATATATAAAAAGGTTCCTTACTGGTATATGGCGGCATTATCAAACATCAAAAGATAAAGTGACGAGGGCTTCCGCGGATCGTGAAGTGACTTTTCATTTCCGGCTTTGCGGAAGTTCAATATTGTTTCCGATAATGAAGTACTGGGCCTGCAGCGGATGAAATAAGAACGTAGATCACAAAAGAGATGTTATGGTACACTCTAAACGACTTCTGGCAACTTCCTACATCTTTGAACCTCGTTTTTAATCGTTGTTGGATTTCTATATCTCAATCTCTGTTATTTAGCTCAACTCTTATTCTATTACACCGTTTTATTTCATTATCCTCAGGTTGTACAGAGTGCATTACATATTGAAATGCAATGGCAGATGACAATCATGCGTATAATTGCTGCTGGCCACTGTAAATGCAACACCCTGAAGGAAGAATGCAAATAACGTGAAATTTACAACATGCATTAGCGGAGGTGAGATATGCAAATGATTAGAATTTCAACGCAGACGCACATCACGCGCGCCTGTGGCTCCACTTCAAACCCTCATTTAAAGCTTTGATATTTCGACAATTTCAAGTTCAGTAATTGTGTTTTTCTTGTGTCTTTTTAAAAAAACGATCCATTATGCCTTGTAGAAAACAGCGATGAACTTTTGATCAAATATCCGAGTTCGACAGAGGAAGTATAGTGGCCTACCGAGATTGTGCATTATCTTTCAGGTAAATCGGTAGTCGTGTTGGACGAAACCAAACAACTGAAATGCGGATATGTGATCGTTGGATACAGGAAGGTACAACGGACTAACGTGTTCGATCGCATCCACCTCAGTGCAACACTTCACGTGCTGACAGGCAAATTGTGTGCATGGCAGTGACAGATCGCTCAGTCACATCACATACCGTAGCATAGCACATTCAGTCTGTAACGCATCTTCCAGTGTCTGAGCGTACCATTCGACGCCGTTTACAGCAGAGTGTTCTGTCCGCAAGACGTCAATTGCTTCGTCTACCCTTGACGCAGAACCACTGACGTCACCGCCGCAAATAGTGCGATGAAATAAAGATGTGAAGGGCAGAATGGAATGAAATTGTCTTTACTGACGAGTCACTCTTCTGTCTGCAACACCATGATGTTTGGATTCGAGTCTGGAGACACCGTGGAGAGAGGATTCTGAACAGCTGCGTAATGCACCGCAACACTGGTCCTGCACCGGGTATTATGGTATTATTCGGTATTGGAGATCACTCTCACACTCTTCTAGTACGCATTGCCGGTACTATAAACAGTCGGCGCTACATCTCCGAGGTGTGGGAACCAGTTTTCCTTCCTTATCTTTGTCCAAAGGTTCTTCCTCAATCGCCAGATTGAATTGCTTCCCTGGCCGGTTCGCTCTCCGGATCTTTCGGCCGATAGAAAATTATTTAACTTGCGCTGTGATATTTGGCCAACCCAATTTCTTTATAAATCAAGTAAAAGTCATCCACAACGCGTTTAGCGCTGTTGGCGCTCGTCAGCGTGGAGTAGACTGTACCACTGCGACCAAAATACGTTGGTGTCAGAGGCTTCTTGAGAAACCAAGAAATGGGTATTCAAGGCCAAATTTGCGTAAATACGCTTAACACATGAAAAACAATAGAAAAAAATAAAAAAATAAGTGGATCAGGTGTTTATATTGAAAATAAAGAAACCATATCCTGACCACAAGCACATGTGCTTTTTAGATGGCAGAACGCCATCTAGTGAAGCAAAAATAAACTAACGGTTTAATATCAACACCTGACCCACTTATTATTTTTTGTTTTGTTTTTTCATGTGTTAAGGCATATTTACGCAAATTTGGCCTTAAATACCCATTTCTTGTTTCTCAAGAAGCCTCTGGGACCAAAAATATTTTTGTCGCAGTGTACTGCTACTCAACGCTGACGAGCGCCAACAACGCGAAACGCGTTCGTGGATGGCTTTTCTTGATTTATCAAGAATTTGGGTTGGTCAAATATCACGAAGCAAGTTAAAAAAACGTTAGTTGTATTTTGTTTCACTAGATGGCGCTCAGCCATCTAAAAAGCACATGTGCTTGTGGTCAGGATATGCTTTCTTTATTTTAATATAAATATATATATATTAAAAATAAAAAAGGCATATCCTAACCAGGAGCGCATGTGTTTTTTAAATGGCAGAGCACCATCTAGTGGAACAGAAATCAAATAAACATTAATTTAGCCTGTTCCCTGATATCTGTCAACCCAATTTCTTGGTAAATCAAGAAAAGTCATCCACGAACGCGTTTCGCGCTGTTGGCGCTCGCCAGCATGGAATAGGCTGTACTACTGCGACCAAAAAGATTTTTCGCCCCAGAGGCTTCTTTACAAACCAAGAAATGGGTATTTAAAGTCAAACTTGCGGGTTGGCCAGATATCAAGAACAGGCTAAATCAATGTTTAGTTGATTTCTGTTCCACTAGATGGCGCTCTTCCATCTAAAAAGCACATGTGCTCCTGGTCAGGATATGCCTTTTTTATTTTTAATATCAACAACTGACCTTTTTATTTTTATTTTTTCTATTATTTTTTCACATATATATTGTAACATCAATTTTAATGCGCCTTACATTGGATGATGTTGAAAAATATAGCCCGGATTTTCCAACGCACCTCAAAAGACTCGAAGCTGTCTTTAGATGTTTTCGTGAATATAATTTAAGGTTGAACGAGAAAAATGCCGATTTACTTTTAAAGAATTGGAGATTCTCGGCTAAATAACGAGCAAACATGGTTATAAAACCCGCGGAACATAACATCAAAGCTGTCAGAAATTTTCCTCGGCCCACAAAGGTCTAAGAAGTTCAATCCTTTTTGGGAATATGCTCATATTATAGAAAATTTATCAAAAATTTCTCAAAATTTGCTGACCCTTTGACCAACCTTATTAAAAAAAGTGTATCATTTACCTGGACAGAAAGGCAAGAGGAAGCGTTTCAAACCCTAAAAACAGCACTATTAAGTCCACCAATTTTAGGTCACTTCAATGCAAATGCGCCTACTTATATTCATACTGATGCGTCCAACATCGGCATAGGCGCAACACTTGTCCAAGACATCGGTGGTGAAGAGAAGGTGATCTCATATTTGAGTCGTACCCTAAGTAAAGCGGAGCAAAATTATTCAACCACAGAAAAGAATATCTGGCCGTTGTCTGGTCAATGTCAAAATTACGGCCCTACCTTTATGGAAGACACTTTAAAATAGTAACAGACCATCACGCCTTATGCTGGCTCAAAAACATGAAGGATCCAACAGGTCGATCGGCAAGATGGGCATTGAAAATTCAAGAATATGACTTCGATATAATACATAAATCAGGAAAGAAGCATCTGGACGCCGATGGCTTATCTAGGGGGACCCTTACCAGAAACTGATTGGGATGAGGATTTTGAAAGGCTATTTTTAAATTAAATAACAGACGAAGAGGATAAGTTTATCGAAAGTGTTAAGAAAAACCTTAATGGAAGCAGGCGATCAATTGCGCAAAACTTTAAAGAAGAAGATGGATGCCTCTTTAAGAAAAACCCGAACCCTGAAGGCAGGGCGTGGTTGCTTGTGGCTCCAGAGAAGAAAAAGAGAAAAATTATGAAAGAATATCACAGTCATATGTCGAATGGCCATCTGGGTGTCGCCAGAACCATGTACCGAATAAAAAGTAAATACTTTTGGCCATCCATGCTAAAGGATGTCTCAGAATTCGTTAAGACGTGTCACTTTTGCCAAAGTAGGAAAGGCTCTAACCAATCACCTTCTGGACTACTACAGTCCATTCCCCCAGCCAACTTTCCTTTCGAAAGAATTGGAATTGACTTTGTTGGTCCATTGCCATCTACGAAAAACAGGGAAATTGATAATTGTGCTGACGGACTACTACCCTAGATATGCAGAAACAAGAGCAGTCTCGGAAGCAACAGTGAAAGAAGTTTCTAAATTTCTAGTAGAAGATATTTTTCTCCGGCACGGAGCCCCACAATACCTTATTAGTGACAGGGGCTCTCAATTTACCAGTAATTTAATGAAAGAGGTGATGAAATGTGCAAGATTAAACATTGCTTCACAACGAGCTATCATCCCCAGACATTGACAGAGCGGTTAAATAGAACATTGATCAATATGCTCAGTATGTATGTGAACACCGATCAGAAGAATTGGGACGAAATACTCCCAATACTACAATTCAGGAAACCACAGGATATTCTCCCTTTTTCGTGATGTTTGGAAGAGAACCCACGTCTCTTTTGGACGACAGGAATATCTCGGTGGACATTGACAAGGATGATTATGATGAATACATAAAACATCACTTAGACAAAATAGACAGAACAAGAAAATTAGTTATTAACAACACAATAAAGACTCAAGAAAGAATGAAAAAGAACTATGACAAGAAACACATGGAAAGAAGCTACGAACCAGAAGAATTAGTAGCAGTTTGGACACCAATTAGGAAAATAGGAAAGTGTGAGAAACTTCTGAGAAAATATTTTGGTCCATATAGAATATTAAAGAAGATGTCTAGCGTCAATTATCTAATAGAACCGAAAGATAATCCGGGCCAAGACCCTCTGATAGTTCATGTTTCAAGAATCAAGCCTTATTATGAGAGAATGAATTAGGTCATTCACGAGGACGGGACAACCTCTGGAGAGGGGGAAGTGTTACATCAATTTTAATGCGCCTTACATTTATTCAAAATATTCTATGATATTTAATATTTATTTAAAACAGAATATTTAGATTATCATCATTCCTTTTTATAGTTTCATTCCTTTTGTAATATTTATTGTACTTATATCTTGATTGGTTTTTGGAGCGAGAGAGGACCTAGAGGAAGACTACGGATCACGACCTACGAGGAAGACCAGAATGAATGAACACAATAACTTTGAAAGGTAATTTATTTTTATTTACTTCTATTTATTTACTTTTACTTTTATTTAGTTGCTTTGAATATGGAAACCCGCTCGGGAAACGTGTATATCACCAAGAAAGAAGAAACCAAAGTCGACGACCCTGCAAAGCTGCAACTTGGTGCAACAATATATATTCATAAATTTCGTCATAATTCAATATCTATTACCTAATTACTAATTTTTAAAAAAATGTTTGTTGTTAATGAAAAATCAAAGTCATCGCATCTGCCAGAAAGGTCATGGCCAGTTTGTTTTGGGATGCCAAAGGGATCCTGTTCATTTGTTACCAATAAAAAGTTAAACCATAACAGGTGAATATTATTCTAAACGTTTTTGACCATCTGGATGTCAAAATTCGTGGGAAAAGGCCTGGATTGTGGAAGAAAAAATCATCTTCACCAGGAAAACATACCTGCTCACAAAAGCATGTTGGCAATGGAAAACTGCGTGTTTTGAAATGCGTTTTCTTGGCTATTCCCCTTATTAGGATGATTTAGCACCCTCATACACCTCACCCTTTCCCACACTTGAAGAAATTTGTTTTTGTAAAGCGCTTTCGTCCAATTAATAAGTTTATAGGGCTGTAGATGAATATTTTAACAGCATTTCAGACTTTCATTTTTGGGAAAGGAATACTGACATTTTGGAGGAACGCTGGGTCACAAGTGTGCTGAAGTTAAGGAAGATTATGTAGACCACATGTTAGCAACACAACATGTTCAGAACAAATCATATGTGAGCATCACAACATTTTGGAAAAAAAAACAAATGTTAAAAACACAACATGTACAGTAAAAACCACATGTAAAGTGCACATGTTCGAAACAAACTACATGTAAAAACATGACATGTTTGGAACAAACCACTTTTTAACAACACAACATGTTCGGAACAAGCGGCATGCAAAGAGTGCATGTTTGTAAAAAAAACCACATGTCAAAACATGATATGTTCAGAACAAACTACATGTAAACAGAATAACATGTTTGGAACAAACCACATGTGGGCATCAAAACACTTTCGGTCCAAACCACATGTAAGCATCACATGTTCAGAACAAACTACAACTAAACCAACATAAAATGCTCGTAACAAACTACATGTTAACAACACTTTTCTGAAATAACCACGTGTGAGTAACACAAGGATCGTTGTTACCAAACACCTTTGCGACGCCGCGATTCCAGTGGAGAAAGGGAGCGGAGCAGCTGACGAAACCCCTCGGGAAGGTTCCTATATAACCCCGGGGTCGATACAGTAGAGTACAACTCTCTCTCTCTCAGCCGAGGATGGTAAGTGGCTTTCCTTCATCTTTTTTTTTTTCTTGTATCTTTGTTTGAAGAGATCCTCTGTGATAGTATACAACCCCTCCTTTCTCCTCCTTCAAGCTTCCACTCTTCTTCAAATAGTGTATTCAGCACCCTGATAAACTCTATATAATATCTTTTCTCTGAATACTTCTAAAACCAACCTTCTTCCCATAACACATATCATATGGATGTTATATCTAAAAAAATCTACAATTTCATTAATCTAAAACGGCTTCTTTTTTAAAGTTATATCTTTCAAATCCTCTATATAAGGTTCTCATCTCAAATATCTAAAATAATTATTGTAGCATATATCTTTCTTTTACTCTCTCTCAATCAATCTTCTTTTTACTCCTTTATAGTATAAAAATTTAGAATTTATCATATAGCATTTCCCTCTTTCTCTCTCTCTATTATTTCTAAAACATTTCTGACATATTTCTAATGTACATCAAATACCTTTTTAATACATTTTCACTTTGAAATATATAACAATATTAAAACGATATCAACCAAATATAACACTTTCTTAGTTTTTTTTTACCTCCTAATTTACTTTTTCATACATTTTCTCTAGCAACTTCTATGTGGGAAACCTTTTTCTAACTTTATCTCTGACATATCAAAAATTTTAGTAAATATAACTAATGCCTTCTATATCATCTTCTCTAACACAGATTTTAACTTAATTCTATAATCTCTATTCTATAACATCATTTTCAATCCACTGACAATTTCTTGAATTTCATCCTCATACCATCCCCACTGTCTAGTGAGAGATACCGTCCCCAACACCTAGAAATAACAAAGAAATTCCCCAAACCCGTCTGGACAAGTTGAGGAAAAGTTGCAGTTCGTCTAAATACGAGATAAAATAATCTCAAACATTTTCTGATAGAGAAAAACGATTAGAAATTGTTTCCTAAGCAAGATAATGAAAAAACAACATTTAGATGATATTACAGAATTCCTTCTAAGTTTTTAATTGAAAAAAATAGTTGCCTCTTAATATTTATATGTTTAGATAATAAAAATACATATATTGGATTGAATAAAAGATTTATTTGCCAATATTTCGGTTCGGCATCTTTTATTCAATCAAATACATGCCTTTTTATTATCAAAAGATTTAAATATGGATTGCAATTCAGAACAATTTATATGTATATATTTACAAAATATACAATTTCCTATAATGGGTCTGTGAAATAATTATCAAAGCTAAGTGCAAAAATATTCCAATATACGACAGCATGCAGATTTTAAAATAGCATTCAGAGGAGTTTAACATCCTAAATTCCTAAAACCTATTTGTATATATCTCCATATAATAGTAAGTAAGTTTATTCATTTATTTATTTATTACAAAACACAACGCTATTTCTTATGTGTATATTTGCGCATACAATTTTAAACTGTGTAAGTTTAAAGTAAGTGGCGTTTACTTTTGTTAGATTGTATGTGCAACAGCCATAACGGTTGAAGCTAATTTGTCAAAATTTATCTCTTGTACTTTAAAAATGATAATGTCATGGATAATCGAATTTTTAATGGGTTGCTGGGTGATCTAAATTCCTGTAGTTCCAGAAAAAAGAAAGTGATATAAAATATTTTAGTGAAAATTACACAGTGTTCCTATGGACAACATCTAAACCTAGGTTTGAACCTCGAGTGTCCTATCTTTCATTTGCATCTTTCAAATGAACGTAACTAGGTATTGTTGCATCATATTTTGTGCATTTATTTTCACTGAAAGAGTATTTTGAAATGTTTTATGTATATTATGTTTAGTATTGATTTTTTCATTATATATAAGTTAAATATTTTTTCTTACGCGTGTACTTTAAATTATTAATGTAAAACTTTGATAAGGTATTGCCTGTTTTAGATCCGTCCGGTGAATGGGCATGCATCTCAGAGATAAACTAATGATAAATTCAGAGTTGTGGAATAATTATATAATTCAATTATATGTTAAAAATTTACAGTTTATACAAACTGGATTAGCATATTCCTTAGCCCATCCCTTCGTTAGTTTTAAAATTAAAATTTTAGATGTATTTTTAACACTTTTATGATCAGTAAGTATATAAATAAAAAACCTTGTTTTTTATCAATTATCGAAGAATAACAAAGAGGCGAACAAAGCGTATCTGAGGTTCAGGTTGAATTGAGACAAGATAATTTGGTGAGAACACGTGAAGAGAAAGAGAAATAGACTGGGGATCTTGCAGCGCATAGGATCAACCAACTTGCACTTCCACATTAACAGAACAAATGTCAGCTAGCTGGGAAAAATACAAAAGAATAATCTCAAAAATATTGTTAAAAGGATGAAGATCAAATAAACCTTATAAAGAAATTATTTATATATAATGTGCCTTTTTTTGGGAATTAAAAGGGAAAACCCAAATTAAACAAGAGTACTAATAAATAGTTCATTTGTTTAGATCTAACATTTTTTCATTTAGGTGTTCGGAATCTATTATAGAAAACATGATTCAATATTAAGCCGCATTTAAGATCAAAGCTTTCCCCCTTTTACAAAAAAAAAAAAAAACACCTTACTATCATTACTATAATATAAAAGTATTTTCAATGTAAAGAAAATATTGGTTGCTGTATTTTATGATGTGAAGAAAATAATATTAATAATATATTCAATTTGAAGATTTCAAAGTTTTAATCAACCTTTTTATTACTGCTATTTTGTTAGTTCAATAATTTTCAGTAATTTAATGATGAAAGAGAGATGGTTTTTTAAATACCGAGATTTTAAACCAAATTAATGCTGAGAATTACGACTTTTCTTACATATCGAGAATTGGACTGTATAGAAGCAACAAAAATGCAAATACAACAGTTAACAACTTAATCTATGTATCGTTTATGTGCTAATTATACCAATTAATTTTTATGTTAATCGAGGAGATATTTTGAGTAGTTATTAAATCTATTAACCCATCTTTGAAATGTAGAGATTTAAGGGTGCACCTTGTAATTACATTAGAGTTAATATTGTATTTTAGAGAAAGAGAGAGTGGTGGTTCTGAAATAGCATGTAGTGACAGAGGGAATGTGAATTTTTTAATTTGAATGATTCCTAAAGAGCATCTCTTGAAGGTATAAAGTATTACTAATATCTAATTGCTAAAGATGAGAAATAATAACCTTGTTATGTCTTTTATCTGAAACGAATATCTCAAAAATGGTTGTTGAAACAAAATATATTTTGTAAACTTTCTCATAGCATTGAATCTTCGACTATTTTCAAATTTCGTGTGTGAATTCATTTATTCTTATTGAAATAATGTGTGTTTCAGCTGGCATCTTGGGGTATCGTGTTCTTTTGCCTGTTCGCTGCCGGGTTGGCCTTGCCCCACCATCACCACGGGCACCACTACAAGAAGGGAGGAGACGACCACCACTCCTCGCACCAAGGCCACGACGACCACAGCGGCCACAAACACGGCCACCAATCCAGTGGATACTCTGACTACAAGGACGACTCTGACTCCAAAGGCCATTCCTCTCACGGGGACTCCTACGGCTCCTATGGCTCGGGCAAGAAACATGGCTCAGATGGCTACTCTTCGCATCACTCTTCTGGCGGTGACAGTAGCTTCAAGAAAGGCGGAGAAGAATTCGGCAAGCACCACATGAAACAGGAGGGACTGAACCACGGCAGCGGTGGAGCAGCACATGGGGCCCTTCGGTCATGACAAGCATGGAGCCAAAGGAAGTAAGTCTGCAAAGGCTGGGGGAGAAATCTACAAAAACAAAGAACACAAGAACAAGGGATTCAAGAATGTCTACCACAAGGAAGAATACGGTGATCAGAAGAACTACAACGATGAATTCAAGGATAGCGACTACAAGAAGAAACACGCCGATCAAGCTGACTATTACGACAAGGATGGAGGCAAGTACATGAAGGAGGACAACAAGAAACACTACAACAACGCTAAGAAGCACGGAGAGGACTATCACAAACACGGAAAGAAAGGCTACTCAGGACATCACGACAATGAATGGAAAAAAGGAGGCAAACATCACTCCAGTGATGACGAACACAAGAAGCACGGAGGTAAATACCACAAGGATGATTTCGACAGCTCCAAGCACAAGCACGGAGGATCCTATCACAAGAAAGGAGACTATGGATCAGATTACAAAGACGGCAAAGATTATGGCAAGAAGTATGGTGGAGGTGAATACCACAGCTCCGGCTACAGCGATGGAGGTAATGAGGCGGTTATGGAGGCGGTCACGGAGGCCATCATCACCATTACTAAAGGCTCCAGGTCTCTTAGGGAAGAGACTTCGGACATTCTGTCAACTCGGGGATGCATTGTACCTATCATCGCGGTAATAAACTGTGAGGAAATTGGGATTGTCCTGTCTTACTGATTTCCTCTTTCCACAAATGTATTTGTTGAAAGTTCTTATTTGTTTGACTCGGTTTGAGAAACCTAATTTTGGAATTTTTTATGTACGCTTTGGGTATCGTTAGTCTTTTTTATTTATTTTTTCTGCTTCTTCTTCAAATACCTTTATGTTTCTTCAGCTCATGTCAGTCCATGATTCTTGATTCTTGTAGCAGTAGTGGGGGTTTATGGCTTGTTGAACCATCCGGGGGGGGGGGGGGCTAAAGTGCAGTTTTGAGAATATTCTCTAACTATATTAATATAAACCTAATAAACCTATATTTGTAGATTAAATATTATTTAAAAGTTACACTGAAAATTTATTTATCTAATAATTTCAGTCAATTAAAATGTCCATTAAAGGAATGAGTCTTCTCGGTTACTTTTCATGGAGGCTCTACAGTTTTAAGCAATTGAATCTGTTCATTAAAGAAAGTTGTCCTTTCATGAGAGTTAACTCTCATGGAGGTTCTACAGTTTTAGGGAATTTAAACTGTCCAATGAAGGAAGGTGTCTTCTCGTAAGAGTTACCTCTCATGGAGGTTCAACAGTTTTTTAGGAAGTTAAAACTGTTCATCAAATGAAGGTTTTTTTTTCTCGTGGAGGTTCTACTGTAAATAACAACTTTCCAGAGTGAAAAATAAAAAGCTTTCTCCCTAAGGAAACTTTGGTTCTGCAATTAGATGAAATCCTTTAGAAAGAGGTTCCACTGTACAATCCATGGAACAGACTTCACTGTCGCAACATCCCCTCCCCACGCCCACTCAAATTTTTTGTCCATATCTTGAATTCTCAGCATCACCAAATCTCCATCTGTAACATCAGACCTGCCTGTAAGAACTATGCGTCATTGGTTGGCCTCCTATCTGAGCTGTTGACATCTACTGGTTGCATTGTTGTCTCAGTTGTACTAAAGTATAGCGTCGCCATTCTAACACCACCCGAATTCATAGGTTACAGAGATGGAGTAGGTCAGCAGTATTATTCACTATCGTTACAAAAATTCTATTGGCATTTCAAGAAAAATCACGAAATATATCGCAAGAAAATTACTTTATTATATCAAATCTTATCCGTACACACACAAGAGAGTACTTATATTTCATACCGTATTAAGGCCAAATTATAAAGAGGGACTCAGTGACCCAAAGAAGGAGCTTGAAAAAAGTCATATACCTAAATGTTAACTAGACCCAGTGAGTGGTCCCTGTGTTATCTAGATACATAACATAAAGGGAGTTAGAGATAGACTTTACTATCTCACACTGCCAGCCATTGCTTACCCCTGAAACCCAATTCCCAATTCCAACAACTCGATGAACTCGTTGAGTCACTATTGACAACAAAGTGGAATGGAGCAGACTAGAGAACGAAGACATCAATGCTGACACTGCCAACGCTTAAAGTCGGACCTAAGTCACACGCGAGGCCTTTCATCGGTGTTTTGCACCATAACCAGCAGCTTGTTATCTTTACCTAGTCATGGGTCTTTGGAGGCAGATAAGTTGCCGGAAGAGAAGTTGAGTACCAGTTTATGTTTTGTAACACATGATTAAATTAGTGAGCCCTCCCGCCTAACATGGAATAGTAAATGACCACAACTCCTGCTGTGATCAACACTGGGGTGAAGGCACTGAAACCCGACCCGCTGTCAATAGCTACAGTCTAGTCACAGGCTAGATCCTGTAAACAACGCAATTGGTAGAGCTGGAACATAGGAAAGTCACACCGCGCGGATCCACATCTGAAACATCTGTTATACAGTCTTTATGGTCAACAGATTGCTATTGTCCCCGAGACCCTTTTTAATTTTTGGCCTTCATTCATTTTATACCATTTTTATTTTTTCAAATTCTTTGTTTCTGTGGATTGAAGATTTTCTAAGTAAAAATTGTTTCTTTATGAGCTCAATCTGTGACCTCCCCAACCACTAGATAGAGAAGTCCAGTTTTCGGCATGAAGCCATCCTCTAGCGTCATAGAATGTATTGGAAAAATAAAACAAGATATTACAACATAAACCAAATACTAAATATGATATATTAAATTTTATTATTATCATTATAGGGGTTGAATATGTGTATAACCTTATAGTGTTTTATATAATCTTCTGAAGAATTTTTGTTTGCTCCTACATATACATAGAGATGGAAATTTTCCCGGGAGAAAATTGATCTAAAAAAGCATAGGGCGCATTTGCCTTCAAATTAGACGTCAAAACTAGACGCCTCTATCGACGGTCAATAGATGACGTCTGATTTTGTTGTCTAAATTGAGAGCAGAGGCGCCCTATGCTTCTTTATATTAATGTGGTAACCGAGAGGACTCAATCCTTTCGACTCTCGCTATACTGTGGTAACCGAGAGGGTGAAACCTGTCGACTCTCTCCTTTCCTGTGGTAACCGAGAGGGAGAGTCAGGGTGTGGAGAGTTTTCCAATACTTCTCTGCACCTTGGAAACTTTTAACAGTTCTCACAGTGTACAGGCATTCGTGGTCGAGGCAGAATGGAACATTGGGAATGTTCACACAAACACAAAGGGACAAAGTTATAATAGGAAAGTTCCATGAACAGAAAATAATTGAATTAGGAGCGAAAGATGGAGAGAAAGAAGGTTTATTACTGTTATATGGCGGCATGATCAAACGTCAAAAGATAAAGTGACGAGTGCTTATGCGGATCGTGAAGTGACTTTTCATTTCCGTCTTTGTGGAAGTTCATATTGTCAGGAGGACAGAGTTTCCTGGTATTCCCTCTTATCTGGACAGACCGGTCGGGGTAAACAGTGGCGCGACGGAAAAGGGGAAAAAGATCTCAGTTCTCCCCTCTTGCTCTAACGGCTGGGTCGATTTGGCTCATGTAAATAGTAACTCTTAGTTTATATTTAAAATCTCTAATATAACTCATTAAATAAATATTTAAAGTAATTCGAAGGCCTAGTTAATTATTTTTCATCGCGACAATTGTGGTGGAGACGCCGGGTAACGAGACAGTCACCAGACGAAGTCGTCGCCTTCAAGGATTGCAACCAGAGCTATCTACAGTGCTTGCCTTTCCTGCTCGGAAGAAAATGGAGAGAGAAGAAAACCGACCAATCTGCCATCGGTGGAGAGATCCCACTGTCTTCTCGGGGAACGTGGGGAAGATTCGCAGCGTTAGCTGAGCGACTTCCAGCGTGTGGCACGTTACAACAAGTGGGATGACTCCATGTGTCTGGCCAACGTCATCTTCTACCTCACTGGCACAGCGAAGTGCTGGTTCGAAAACTTCGAGGAAATCTTGAATTCGTGGGAGGAATTTAAGATAAGGTTTTGTGAAATATTTGGGAACAAGGAAGACACGGCTAGAAAAGCCGAGAACATTTTACGAACTAGAGCGCAGACGAGTGGGGAAAACGTCGAGAGCTACATACAAGAAGTCCTCCTTCTTTGTAAACAGAGCAACCCCAGAATGTCGGAAGAAGAAAAAGTGAGCCACCTGATTAAAGGCGTAGCGGAGGAAGTGTATCAGGCATTTGTTGGGAAGGACATCAGCACGGTGGACCAATTTGTTGCGTTCTGCCAGATTCGAGGCATTCAAGAGGATGCGTGTTGCACCGCCATGGTTCAACCGACTGCCCAATGTGACCACCATCTCGACCGCTGAACCTGAGAACCTAGAAGCCCTAATTAGAAGAATAGTAAGAGAGGAGGTTCAGAAGTTTATGGCTCCTCCTTCTACATTTGCCGCCCAGGATATCGACACTCCACCTCCCGACCTACGGGATGTCATCCGTAGTGAAATCCAACAGACATTGGCTCCTATCTCTGCACCTCCTCAGCCCGAGAGCTTCCGCCCTCGGCGACAATACATCCCCCAGAACGATCAAGGTTACCGACGAAGAACCGAAGGGCCACCAAATAATCAAAGGACTCAGTGGCGTACTGAAGATGACAGACCGATCTGCTTCCACTGTGGGCGCCCTGGTCACGTTGCACGTTATTGCAGAGACAGACGTCAAGCTTAGGCGGATGCCAGACTTGGAAGAGAAACAGTCGATTTCGGAAGACCAAGAACGGAAAATTACACCATGGGCGAATCAGAAAGCGAACGATCCCAAGGAAGATTTAGAAACCCGTCGCCATATCCCCACCGCGGAAGATTCCAAGCTCCCAGAAGAACCTCACAATCCCCTGCTCGCCGTCCCAGCCGCTCACCCAGTCGCCGCAGTGAGGAAAACTAGATGGCGCGCCCTCTGGAGGTGTGGCCGCCACAGACGAAAATCCTCCCTGCCGTATAGCCGCTTCAATGGAAAAGAACTGGATATCTGTCAACATACAAGGACGAAATGTACAATCTCTTGTGGACTCCGGCGCTGATTACTCAGTAATTTCCGAAGCTTTCAGACGTTCTATAAAGGCTCCAGTTTTCAAAGAAAATGGACCACTTCTAAGAGCCGCGGACAAGAAGCCTATCGTGATTCATGGTAAGTGCTCTTTAGAAGTTCAAATCAAAGGACTCGATATTATTTTTTATTTTGTAGTAGCCGCTGAATGTAGCCACGATGTTATACTGGGCTGGGATTTCTTCAGAGCCACAGATGCCATTATAGATTGTGGAAAAACAAATTGTATTTAAGCGAAGCTTAAAAGTCCTACGAATGGAAAGACCTGAAACTTTGTGCTGCTATGGACTGTGTCCTACCGCCGAAATCTTTTGGCAAGATAGTTGTCACCAACCAGGATGTATTTGGCAGCAGAGATGTAGTCGTTACAGGTTCCAAACGCCTGCAGTTGGAAAAAGGACTTTTTATTCCCTCTTCCCTCGTTAGGTTCTTACATGGCAGAGCGGTGTTATGGGTGACTAACAGTACTCACCAGTCTCAAGTGATACCTTCGGACATGAAGGTAGGAACAATGCAAGATCTAGAAGTAGGGGAGCATATCTAATCTTGACGCTTGCTCTGAAATAGCTGGAAAAGACGAAGTAACTTCCCAGATGTGAGAGAATGTTTAATTTCAATGATTTCTACTGATTTGGAGGAAACAAAGAAAAACAGATTACTCACGTGCCTAAATGATTTGCTGATATATTCGACTTTGAGAAAAAGAGCTTCCCTGTCTCTGGCAAAATAAAACATAAAATCGATACGAGTGATTATCCGCCTGTCAGACAGCGTCCTTATAGAGTGTCTCCCGCCGAAAGACGTGTCATTCAGAGTGAGGTAGAGAAAATGATGGAGACTAAAATCATCCGGCCATCATCAAGTCCATGGGCCTCTCCCGGTATATTAGTGAGGAAGAAGGACGGCTCGTTGAGATTCTGTGTCGACTATCGTCGTCTAAACAAAATTACAAAGAAATATGTTTACCATCTCCCTCGTATCGATGACGCGCTGGACACCCTCTGTTTGCGCCTAGTTATGTAAATAACTTGCTAGGCTGCATTGATTTATAATCATGTAAATTTTTATTTCTTTCTTTTAATTATGTAAATATGTATGTATATAAAATGAGTTAATGATTCAATAAAGTGAGTCAGTTAGCTAAAACGAGTGAGGCGTCCTTCCTCTATTCAAACAGCTTGCTACATCGCAGTCTTGCGAAAGGAAAACATTCTCGGTAGTCAATTCGCCGGTCTGGTCTCGTAAAGTACAGTCAATAACAAGCTCTGCCACATATCGTCACTCACCTGAGACCAGACTATTTAGGCTGAAGGAGCGAAAGGAAGTCCTGGCTAACATTGTCAGGAACCAAGCTCCAACATATGGTCCTTATCGAGCCGGATTCCAAGAAAAAGAGCGTGATTCTACTGAGAAGGAACCTTCAAAACTGAAAATATGTCTAAAGCAATCAAAGGCCTAAAAGTCAAGATCCGTTCCCAGATAAGACGAATGGATAGATACCTGGCATCCATAGATGAAGACATATCGGGAAGCGATCTCCATAAATTGAAACTGATAGATGAAGGTATATCAGAAATAAAAACTGAAACAAAAATCCTATTCGATGAGTTATTTGAACAGGAGGAAGTAGATGAAGAGAAGGAACTCGAAAGTTATGAAACAATTCAAGATAAAATGGAAAAACTGGAAATAAAGCTTAAACGTGCATCAGAAGGAATACAAAGTACAGCTGAAGCCAAACAAGCAAAAGGCCTCGAAACAGTGAAATTGCCCAAGTTTGTGTTGCCTCACTTCTATGGAGAAGCGAACTCTTGGTTCAATTTCAAGGAGGTATTCGGAATAGCCATAGATCAAAATCCAGGGTTAAATGATCTACAAAAGCTGCAATATTCAGGCTCCCCAGTGAAGGGAGAAGCAGCCAGACTGATACGTGGGTTCCCAATATCATCAGAGAGCTACAAGCAAGCATGGGATACTCTAGTATCCAGATACGACAACCAAAGAGAGTTGGCTAATGCGCAACTGAATAAAATCTTCAAGATCAAGCAAATGAAGAATCCATCAACAAAGGCCCTAAGGGAGCTCTTAGACACATGTAACGAGTCTGTACGCAATCTAGGATCCCTCGGATTGCAAAGAAATGAGTTTAGCAGACATAATATTGGTACAGTTCTTGAGGAACAGAATCGATGAGGATATGAAACGACAGTGGGAGTTGACCCAGGATGAGAGATCATTTCCTTCCTATGAAAACTTCATTCTATTTCTTGAAAGACAAGCTAGAAGTCTGCCACAGGGATCAAGGGAATATCAAAGAAAGGAAAATGAAATTCAAAAGGAATATGCAAATGTACACATTGCGATTAATACCAATGCTCAAATATGTATATCATGCAAAGCAGGTCATAGAATCTACAACTGTACTACATTTCGTACAATGCCTATCGAATAAAAATGGGAATTTTTCAAGCAAAACAAAATGTGCTACAATTGTCTAAAAAAAAGGTCATGCAAGAAAAAATTGTTACCAAGGACCTCGCAAGAAGTGCGACAAAAGGCACCATACATTACCCCATAAGCTTGACACAGAGGTAACTAATACTCAGAAGGGTGCGAAGCCACAGATCTTTAAACCTGTAAGTGAAATCAACAACACGAGTATTGAACAAGGAAGTGAGACCATCAATCAAGTACTCCTTGCGACTGCTCAAATAATTTTGGAAGGTGAAAACGGTACACAGCAGATCTGCCGAACACTTTTAGATAGTGGGTCACAAGTTAGGTTGATCACAAAAGAAATTTGTGAGAAACTTGGGCTCAAAGGAGAAACATCACGACGTTCACTTAGGGGTATTGGAAATAATCCAGTCCAGGGGTCATCTACATCTGTTAGCTTGAAATTCAAATCGATTTATAGATCCGAAAAATATGAAACGAATGCTCTAGTAATAGAAGAGAGAGAGTCTTAACAACTGAAATTCCAAACTTCAAAATGGCAGAACCGACCTGGATTATGCAGAGAGGCTTTGAGTTGGCAGACCCTCTGTTTCATATTTCGGCACCAATCGACATTATTCTAGGTGCAGATATGTATGCATATCTGATGCATGGAGAGAAAAAAATGCTGGGAAGGAACCAGCCTATAGCAATGAAATCAAAGCTCGGTTGGGTTCTAATGGGCAAAGTAGACAGCTCTCTCTCGTCGAACTATAAAGGTGGACCATGTAGCTTTACGGTTCAAACAACATCAGAATTAGATGGTCTGGTGAGAAATTTCAGGGAATCGGAGTCAGTGCCGTCATTACAAGACCAGAAAACAAGGGAAGAAGATTATGAAACTTATTACATGAAAACCTATTCCAGAAACTGCCAAGGAAGATACAGTGTGAAACTACTATTCAGGAAAGCCCATCTTGCACATACTTCACCTTTTCCTAACTCCTATTCAAGCCATACTTCTCAGAGATTAATGCCTATTGAAAATAGCATGTCCAGAGCTAACAGCGAAGCAAAAATATCACCGCATCTAGGTCATTGCTCCATTATTTCAGAAGTCAACAGGAATTCACCGCAGGCAGCTCATCAAAACAGCTCCATTCCTACCTCTAAATCTCCAATAATTCCACTAAGAGGAATGTCTAGTGAAAATATCTTGTACAAAACTAACCTGGACAGCCGGAGGAGTTTTCAGGAGACCAATCACCAAGCTGGCCCCACTTTCCTTTACGCCTCGAGATCTGAACTGAAGTTCAGCGGTGGGGGGGAGTATGTTTGCGCCTAGTTATGTAAATAACTTGCTAGACTGCATTGATTTATAATCATGTAAATTTTTCTTTCTTTCTTTTAATTATGTAAATATATATGTATATAAAATGAGTGAATGATTCAATAAAGTGAGTCAGTTAGCTAAAACGAGTGAGGCGTCCTTCCTCTATTCAAACAGCTTGCTACATCGCAGTCTTGCGAAAGGAAAACATTCTCGGTAGTCAATCCGCCGGTCTGGTCTCGTAAAGTACAGTCAATAACAAGCTCTGCCACATATCGTCACTCACCTGAGACCAGACTATTTAGGCTGAAGGAGCGAAATGAAGTCCTGGCTAACATTGTCAGGAACCAAGCTCCAACACCCTCTCTGGATCCAGGTACTTCTCCACTATGGATATGAGATCGGGTTACTGGCAAATCGAAGTAGACGATAAGGACCGGGAGAAAACGGCATTTATCACTCCAGATGGGCTTTATGAATTTAATGTAATGCCATTCGGTCTATGCAATGCACCAGCAACTTTCGAGCGAATGATAGACAACGTCCTACGGGGATTGAAATGGGACATGTGCTTATGCTACTTAGACGACATTGTAGTCTATGGATCGACCTTTAAAGAACATTTAACACGTTTATACAAAGTTTTGAGATGCATTCAGCAGGCCGGGCTGTGCCTGAATTATAAAAGGTGTAATTTCGCCTCGAGACAAATAACTATCCTCGGGCACGTCATTAATGAATTTGAAACGCAGCCAGACCCAGAAAAAGTGAAAGCCATTGTCCACTTTCCAAAACCCCGTAATATCAGTGAGACCAGAAGTTTTCTTGGGTTAAGTTCGTACTATAGACGCTTCATCAAAAGTTATGCTAACAAGTCTCGACCCTTGAATAGCCTTTTAAAGAAAGACGAAAAATTCATTTGGGGCGAAGAACAAGATGAATCTTTCCGGATTCTCAAACAGGAATTGAGATCTTCGCCTGTGTTAGGACATTTCGTAGAAGGTGCGGAAACTCATGTCCATACTGATGCAAGCGGTTATGGTTTAGGGGCAGTTCTTGTTCAAATCCAGAATGACGCGGAGAGACCTATAGCCTATGCCTCGCGAACACTAACCAAAGCGGAAAAGAATTATTCCACTACAGAAAAGGAATGCCTCGCAGTTGTTTGGGCCCTTGGTAAATTCCGCATGTACCTATATGGCAGAGCCTTTACTGTGGTTACCAACCATCACTCGCTATGTTGGCTGGTAGGCTTGAAAGAACCATCCGGCCGCTTAGCCCGTTGGGCCCTCAAACTACAAGAATACGACATAAACATCGTTTACCAAAGCGGACGGAAGCATAAAGACGCTGACTGTTTGTCAAGAAGCCCCTTGGCTGACACCGCGGAGATAGAAGGGCACATTATTTCTATCCAAGACGTTGCAGAAGAACAAAGTAAAGACCCTCATTTGGTTGGGATCCGTGAAAAACTTGCCAATGAAAATTTAAAAGGGTATCAGATGATTGGAGGCGTTCTCTATAAGAAAATTTACGACCCTGAGGGCAAACCATGGCTGATAGTAGTCCCAAAACAGATGAGGCACGAAATTCTTAAAGATTTTCACGACACTCCATTGGCCGGTCATTTGGGGTTTGCCAAGACCTATGACCGCGTTAGAAAGAGATTCTCTTGGCCTGGACTTTATAGGACAGTTTCCCAATACATTGCTCATTGTAAAGAATGCCAGCGAAGGAAGGGCGTGCCTCAGAAACCCCTGGACTACTGGTCCCAATACCGCCAACTACCTCGCCTTTTCAAAAGATAGGAATTGATTATCTGGGAAGATTCCCCATATCTCACAGGGGAAATAGATGGATAATAGTCGCGACTGATTATCTCACCAGATTTGCGATAACAAAGGCCGCGACAACAGCGGAAGCTACTGAATTAGCAACCTTCCTTATTGAAGACGTCATACTCAAGCACGGCGCTCCATGGGAAATCATCACAGACAGAGGAAGAAATTTCATGTTTCAGACCATACGAGAAATAAATACTCTAAATGGAACAATTCACAGATTCACCACGGCGTACCACCCTCAAACAAATGGTTTGACAGAAAGACTCAACAAGACCCTAACTGACATGATCTCGATGTATGTTGACGTTGATCAGAAAAGTTGGGACAGCATCCTACCATATGTGACCTTCGCCTACAATACCGCTCGACAAGAGACAACAGGATACAGCTCGTTCTTCCTCGTCCACGGCCGAGAAGTTGAAACACCGCTGGATTCTATACTGCCGTACCAGCCGGCAGGAACTGCAGAAGATTATGTGGGCCATCTTGTGGCCAACGCTGAGGACGCACAGATGTTAGCCCGTCTTAACATCCTGCAGGCTCAGAGCAAAGACAAAGAACGCTACGACAAGAAGCATCAGGAGGTGACGTACAAGGAAGGTGATTTGGTGTGGGTGTTCACCTTAGTCCGTACCGTTGGCTTGTCGGAGAAGTTATTGAAGAGATATTTCG
The DNA here is from genome assembly GCA_030710605.1 of Cordylochernes scorpioides. Classification (NCBI taxonomy): domain Eukaryota; kingdom Metazoa; phylum Arthropoda; class Arachnida; order Pseudoscorpiones; family Chernetidae; genus Cordylochernes; species Cordylochernes scorpioides. The sequence goes on from CP092864.1 coordinate 182,086,198, forward strand.
GACCCTATCGAGTGATCAGAAAAATATCGAGTGTAAATTATCAAGTAGAAGGCGTGACGAATACTAGGAGAAGACGAAAAACCCAAGATATCGTCCATGTAGTGAGAATGAAGCCCTACCACGAGCCCGAAGTCCAAGAACAGATTGCCCAGGGTCATGTGACCGACTAGTAAACAGCGGGACGCTGTTTCTCTTGTGGACGGAGTGATGTCAGGAGGACAGAGTTTCCTGGTATTTCCTCTTATCTGGACAGACCGGTCGGGGTAAACAGTGGCGCGACGGAAAAGGGGAAAAAGATCTCAGTTCTCCCCTCTTGCTCTAACGGCTGGGTCGATTTGGCTCATGTAAATAGTAACTCTTAGTTTATATTTAAAATCTCTAATATAACTCATTAAATAAATATTTAAAGTAATTCGAAGGCCTAGTTAATTATTTTTTCATCTCGACAATATATTGTTCCGATAATGAAGTACTGGGCTTTCACCGGATGCAATAAGAGCGTAGATCACAAAAGATATGTCATGGTACACTCTAAACGACTTCCTGACAACTTCTTACATCTTTAAGCTTCGTTCTTAAACGTTGTTGGATATCTATATCTCAATCTCTGTTATTTAGCTCAACTCTTATTCTATTACACAGTTTTATTTTATTATCCTCAGGTTGTACATAGTGCATTAAATATTGTAATGCAATGGTGCATGTCAAACATGCGTATAATTCAAATGCTGGCCACCATAAATGCAATACCCTGAAAGAAGCATGAAAATAACATGAAATTTACAACATGAATTAGGGGAGGTGAGATATGCAAATAATTAGAATTTCAACCCAGACGCACATCACGCGCGCCAGTGGCTCCACTTCAAACCCTTATTTAAGGCTTAGAGATTTCGTCGATTTTTTGTTAGGTAATTATGTTTTTCTTGTGGCTTTAAAAAACGATCAATTAGGCCTCATAGAAAACAGGGTTCATATTTTTATCAAATATTCGAGTTCGACAGAAGAAGTATATTGGCCTGCCGAAATTTTGGATTATCTTTTAGGGAAATTGGTAGTCGTGTTGGACGAAGTCAAACAACTTGAATGCAGATATCCGATCGTTGGATGCAGGAAGGTACGATGGACTGACGGGTTTGAGCGTTTCCACCTCAGTGTACCACTTCACGTGCTGACAGGAAAATTGTGCGAATGGCAATGACAGATCGTTCAGTCACATCACAAACTGTAAAACAGAACATTCAGTCAGTAACGCATCATCCAGTTTCTGCGCTTACCATTCGACGCCGTTTATAGCAGAGTGGTCTGTCCGCAAGATGTCAATTGCTTCGTCTACCCTTGACGCAAAACCACAGACCCTCCTCGCCAATGGTGCGATGAAAGAAGGATGTGAAGGGCAGAATGGAATGAAATTATCTTTACTGATGAGTCACGCTTTTGTCTGCAACACCACGATGGTTATATTCGAGTCTGGAGATACCGTGGAGAGAGGATTCTGAACAGCTGTGTAATGCCCCGCCACTCCGGTCCTGCACCAGGTATTTTGGTATATGGCTGTATTGGATATCACTCCTCAAAACGCATTGCCAGTACTTCAAACAGCCAACGCTACATCTCTGAGGTATTGGAGCCATTTGTCCTTCCTTACCTTCAGGGATTGCCCACAGCCATATTTAAACAGTATAATGCGCGACCACACGTGGCACGCATTGTTCAAAGGTTCTTCCTCAATCACCAGATTGAATGGCTTCCCTGGCCAGCTCGCTTTCTGGATCTTTCGCCGATAGAAAACATGTGATCTCTGGTTCCTTGACGATTGACCTAGATTACATCCCCAACTGCCACACCAGATCAACTTTGGCAACGTGTGGGAACCCAAGAACACATCCAAAGTCTCTTTGAATCAATGCCGAGGCGTGTGGCCGAGGTGATCTCCAACAATGGAGACTCCTCTGGCTACTGATTCTGGCAGGAACCACACTTCACAGAAGTCTATGAATTAAATCGTTTGATACTTGGTAAGCATTTTATCTATAAATAAATTTTGTTGTGATATCTCTTGTGTTTATTGGTGTTGCAATATGGATGGCCAGCATTGTATTTACAGAGGTGTTTTATTATACAACACGACAATCTTGCTATAGTTTCCAATATGGGGTTGTTGGTTCGAATTACCATATGGTGTTTACCGCATTGCTCTAGCGCAAATATTCGCGTAGTTATTAATTTTTAAAGTTGTGCAAGACTTTTGGATCACCCTGTATTTTAAAAATGAAAAAGGCATATCTTGATCAGGGGCACATGTGTGTTTAGATGGCAGGCGTCATCTAGTGGAACAGAAATCAACTAAACATTGATTTAGCCTGTTCCCTGATATCTGGCCAACCCAATTTCTTGATAAATCAAGAAAAGCCATCCACGAACGGGTTTCACGCTGTCGGCGCTCGTCGGCGTTTTTGGTCCCTGAGGCTTCTTGAGAAACCAAGAAATGGGTATTTAAGGCCAAACTTACGGCTTGGCCAGATATCAGGGAACAGACTAAATATTTTTTATTAATATTTCTGTTCCACTAGATAGTTCTCTGCCATCTAAAAGGCACATGTGTTCCTAGTCAGAATAAGCCATTTTTATTTTTAATATCAACACCTGACTTTTTTATTTTTATTTTTTCTATTATTTTTCACATGTTAAGCGTATTTACTCAAGTTTGACCTTGAAGGATTCTTGGTTTCTCAAGAAGCCTCTGGGACCAAAATCTTTTTGGTCGAAATCGTACCGTCTACTCCACGGTGAAGCGCGCCTACAGCGCGGAAAGCGTCGTGGATGGCTTTTCTTGATTTATTAAGAAATTGGGTTGGCCAGATATCAGGGAACAGGCTAAATGAATGCTTAGTTGATTGCTTTTCCACTAGATGGTTCTCTGCCATCTGAAAAACACATGTGCTCCTGATCAGGATATGCCTTTTTCATTTTTAATATCAACACCTGACCTTTTTATTTTTTCTATTATTTTTCACACATATGTATAAATATATATGTGATAATCTGTATATAGGATTATGTAACCCCACCACAATCTATGTATAATGTATCGTCAAAAGGTTTAATAAATGTTAGGCCTCGCGAGATAGGAAAAGAACAAAGTACAGGATTGCATCATCCAGGCAGTAAAGGTCACTGCCCTGGACCCATAAAACTTAAGTTCAAAGGCCTTCTTCTTCCTGAAGGATTGCAATCATGTCGACATTGGAGGTACTGAGCCAACCTTTAAACCTGACAAATCAACAACCAATCACATTTAAGCATGGCAAATTGATAGCGAATCATCAGAGAGTACGTGGAAGGATCTCCACCAATGAGAAGTCGAGAGAGTTGATGACGTTGATCTCGGACAAGAAGAAAAAGAAAGTAGGTGAGCGTGCTACGAACTAGGTGTGCTCAAAATAGGCTCCAACCAAGGTAGTGTACGCTCCATCATGTGAAAGGCCAAATACCTTCAATCTCATTCTCCCTCTCGCTAAGGTCTATTTTCTACCCCATCCAGGTGTGTTCCTTCTTCCCCTGTGGAAAACCTTTTTATCATTCGACCAAGACTGCGCCAATCAACAAAATAACCCCATATAAACCCAATCACACAATTCGATAGGATTCGACAGAGAGTCCACAGCAATCCCAAAATGAGTAGACACCACCCCCGCATTCGAAAGTAAGTCAACACCCCGATCCCACAGAGAGTCGAGACGGATTTCGCCATTAAGTCGACAGGATTCGACATATATATTCAAAATTTTCGTCATAATTCAATATCTATTACCTAATTACTAATTTTTAGAAAATTTTTGTTGTTAATAAGAAATCGAAGTCATCGCATTCGACGGAAAGGTCATGGCCAGTTTGTTTTGGGATGCCAAAGATTTTGTTCATTTATTACCAAGAAAAGCTAAACTATAACAGATGAATATTACTCTAACACATTTGACCATCTGGATGTTAAAATTCGTGAAAAAGGCATGGTTTGTGGAAGAAAAAATCATGTTTAATCAGGAAACTGTACCTGCTCACAAAAGTATGTTGGCAATGGGAAAACTGCGTGTTTTGAGATGCATTTTCTTGGCTATTCCCCTTATTATGCTGATTTAGCACTCTCATACTTTCATCTTTTCCCACATCTGAAGAAATTTGTTTTTGTAAAGCGCTTTGCGTCCAATTAAAAGGTTTAGAGGGCTGTAGATGAATATTTAACAGCATTTCAGACTTTCATTTTTGGAAAGGAATACTGCCATTTTGAAGGAACGCTGGCCCACAAGTGTGTTGAAGTCAATGGAGATTAGGTAAACCACATGTTAGCAACACAACATATTCAGAACAAATCATATGTGGTTTGGAACAAACCACATGTAAACAACACGGCATATACGGAACAAACCACATGTAAAGAGCACAACATATTCGAAACAAACCACATGTAAAAACGTCATTTTTGGAACAAAACACATGTTATCAACACAACACGTTTGGAAAAAGCGACATGTGAAGAGCGATGTTTGTAACAAACCACATGTAAAATCATGATATGTTCAGAACAAACCACATGTAAACAACACAGCATATACGGAACAAACCAAATGTAAAGAGCACAACATATTCGAAACAAACCACATGTAAAAACATGTCATTTTTGGAACAAAACACATGTTATCAACACAACACGTTTGGAAAAAGCGACATGTAAAGAGCGATGTTTGTAACAAACCACATGTAAAAACATGATATGTTCAGAAAAAACCACATGTAAACAGCATAACATGTTCAAAACAATCTACATTTAAACAACACATGTTTGAAAAACTAAATGTTAATAGCACAGGTTTGGAACAAACCACATGTGGGCATCACAACATGTTCGGTCCAAACCACATGTAGGCATCACATGCTCGGAACAAACTACAACTAAACAACAAAAAATGCTTGTAACAAACAACATGAAAACAACACTTGCTCCGTCAAAACCACGTGTTAGTAATACATAGAACGTTGTTACCAAACACCTTTGAGACGCCGCGATTCCAGTGGAGAAAGGGAGCGGAGCAGCTGACGAAATCCCCGGGAAAGTTCCTATATAACCACGGGGTGGGGATTGGTACAGTAGTTCACAGAACTCTCTCAGCCAAGGATGGTATGTAGCTTTCCTTCTACTTCTTTTATCTTGTATCTTTGTTTGAAGAGATCCTCTGTGATAGTATACAACACCTCCTTTCACCTCCTTCAAGATTCCACTCTTCTTCAAATAGTGTATTC
>CP092864.1:182091595-182189725 GCA_030710605.1 Cordylochernes scorpioides
AGCACCCTGATAAACTCTATATAATATATTTTCTTTGAATATTTCTAAAAACAACAATATCGTATGGATGTTAAATCTAAAAAAATCTACAATTTTTCATTAATCTAAAACGGGATTTTTTCTCTCAACGTTATATCTTTCAAATCCTCTATATAAGGTTCTCATCTCAAATAAACTAAAATATTTATTGTAGCATATATCTTTATTTTTCTCTCTCCCAATCATTCTTCTTTTTTTACCCTTTTATAGTTTAATAATTTAGAATATATTGTGACGAAGAAATATTTTATTATTTAATTTAATATTATTCAATGAAAATATATTCAACAGATTATAAAAATATATATTAATCTGTATTTGTGAAATCATCTTTAAAATATTTCTTTGCTTGCTTGCTTAAGATTCTCTAGAGGTAAATAGTTTTGGGGCTGACCTGTTAATAATTGTCGACTCGTCGCTGTGACGTCATCAATAAATACTTTTATATTTTAGGATATTTCAAGGCTTGATTTCTACGCTACAACTGGTGGAGAGACTGGACCGATACCCATTAAGAAATAAAAGAAAAATTGATTCTGTTGAACCAGAAGAAACTTCTATGAATGTAAAGAAGGAAGGTACTCAGGTAAGCAACTACGTTGTTCAACATTTGCCAAGGAACCCTTCCATTTTCTCCGGGGAGGATGGTGAAGATCTCCAAAAATGGTTAAAAGGGTATGCACGTGTGGCAAGGTACAACCATTGGGACGAAACCCTTTGTCTTACTAAAGTTTATTTTTATCTGTCTGAAACTGCTCTCAAATGGTTTGAGAACAACGAAGAAAGCATCCAGACTTGGAAGGAATTCACATCTCAATTAGAGAATGTGTTCGGAAAAAAAGAAAATTCAAAATTGCAAGCGGTGAAGAAACTTAAAACACGGGCACAATTAAAAGGTGAAAGTACCGAATTTTACATCCAGGATGTCCTGTGCTTGTGCAAAGAGGTTGATCCTCAAATGAGCGCAGAAGATAAAATCTCCCACCTCATGAAGGGGATAGCTGAGGAGCTTTATCAAGCACTCCTACCGAGGGATGTACAGAGCACCGAGCAATTCATTACAGAATGTCGCCGTGTCGAAGCGCTCCGTTGTAGGCGAGTTACCCCAACCAGGTACGAGCGCCTACCAAATGTAGCCTCTCTCTGTGACCAGGATGACGGAGAAGATCTGTCATCGCTGATCCGAAAAATTGTCCGCGAAGAGATACAGCAAGCATTGGACTCTCCTCAAGAGGAACCGAAAATCGCTGCCAATGAAGATTTAGTAAGGGAAGAGATCGTAAAGACCTTGGCGCCTATATCAGAACCTACAATAAGTCCCCCTCAAGCACCCAGGCCGGTATCAAATCCTAAATTTGAGGCTCAACCTAGAAATCCCCATCCTACATCTCAATATCAGAAACAAGGAAGAAGGCGCGACACCAATGAATGGCGGACAACTGAGGGAAGGCCAATCTGTTTCTACTGCGGACGCCCAGGTCACGTCGTCCGCTATTGCCGTGACAGGAAGAAACACAACGAGGAAAGGAGAAAAGACTATTTCCAAAGAAAGCAAGCGGCAATGGTATCCTACAACTCTCGATCTGAATCTCAGGACCCCAATGACGAATCATCGAATAAAACTTTCACTCGCTACCGAAGCCCTACTTCATATCGCGGTCGAAGCAGACAACATTTCTCACCTGCTAGAAGATCTAGCTGGACGCCCCGCCATTAAAACTAGATGATAGACCACATTGGAGGCGAGGCCGCAAAGTTATAAAATCCCCCCTTACCGACCACAGTAGAAATGAGAAAAAGCTACCTTGACGTAAACATAGACCTACCAAGTCCTCATGAAGAAGATATCTCAACTGAAAGAAGACATCCACCGCAGCCACCTGAAAATATCCCTGGACATAGTACTAGTTCTTAAGACTGACGACGTAAGTCTCCTGCTGAGCATCGGGTCGATGCTCTTTATAGGAGGAGGCTATGTGGCGAAGAAATATTTTATTATTTAATTTAATATTATTCAATGAAAATATATTCAACAGATTATAAATATATATATTAATCTGTATTTGTGAAATCATCTTTAAAATATTTCTTTGCTTGCTTGCTTAAGATTCTCTAGAGGTAAATAGTTTTGGGGCTGACCTGTTAATAATTGTCGACTCGTCGCTGTGACGTCATCAATAAATACTTTTATATCTTAGGATATTTCAAGGCTTGATTTCTACGCTACAATATTGTAGCGAGTAATTGGTTTTTATGTAAATATTTTAATTTATTTTTAATGCCTGATTTTTGCATAGGTTTTTGTTCTATTTTGATTCCTATGTATACTTTTGCTTGTATTCATTTAGTTGTTCATACTTTTCGGTTGTTCTTCTTTTGACCTCGTTTTGTTTGGTTATTAAAATAACGTTCTTTGTTTACGGATTACCGACTCTACCTTTTTGCTACGCTACAACTGGTGGAGACGCTGGATCGTCAAGACCGATATCCCTTCAGACATAAGAGAAGGACTGAAACTGTTAAACGGGAGGATAGGGTAGAGCTCAAGGAGATGACAGTGAAAAAAGAGGAAGCTACCCAGGTGGGCAATTATTTTGTTCAGCACCTACCAAGGAATCCTTCCATGTTCTCCGGGGAGGATGGTGAGGATCCCCATACCTGGTTGAAAGGTTACAACCGTGTGGCAAAGTATAATCATTGGGACGAAACCCTCTGTCTTGCCAATGTCTACTTTTACCTGAATGGAACTGCCCTCAAGTGGTTTGAGAATAATGAGGAGACCATCCGGAATTGGGGAGAGTTTAATACTCAATTAGAGAGTGTATTTGGGAAAAGTGAGAGTCTGCGGCTGCTTGCCGAGAAAAAACTTAAAATCCGGGCTCAGTTAAAGGGTGAAAGCACCGAGTTCTATATACAAGACGTCCTACGACTCTGCAAAGAGGTGGATCTCCAAATGAGCGAGGAGGATAAAATCTCCCACCTCATGAAAGGAATAGTGGAGGAACTTTATCAGGCGCTTCTTCCAAAAGACATAAACAATACGGATCAATTTGTGTCTGAGTGCCGCCGCATTGAAGCGCTTCATCGTCGGCGTGTGACCCCCGCCAAGTACGAACGCTTGCCCAATGTAGCATCCCTTGATGTCTGCAATGATAATACAGATTTGTCATCAATGATTAGACAAATTGTCCGCGAGGAGGTGCAACGGGCCTTGGCCGCTCCTCGAGAAGAACCAAGAATCGCCACCATTGAAGATATGGTGAGGGAAGAAATTGATAAAACCCTCGCTCCAATAACAAATCCTTCCAGAGGCTCCCCTAAATATCGAACCTATACGCCGTCACCAATCGCTAGAAGAGAGACGGCCGCACCCCAGATTCCCCGTCCCAGAGCTCGGTACCCGAAACAGGGAGAAAGACTGGACACAAGTGAATGGCGGACCACTGAGGGAAGACCAATTTGCTTCCATTGCGGACGCCCTGGCCATGTCGCCCGTAACTGCCGTGACAGAAGGAGACAGAATGACGAAAGAGAAAACGGATATTCCCAAGGGAGGCAAGAGCCGATGTTCTTTTATGGATCCCGTCCCAAATTCCCGGCGCTCAATGACGACGAGCCAAGGGATAATTTTAGACGTTACCGAAGCCCTTCCCCATACCCTGGCCGAAACGGACAACATTCGTCGCCTATTAGAGGGTCCAGTCGGTCACCTCGCCGTTCCCGCCAGGAAAACTAGAGGTTGCGACCTATTTTGGAGGTGGGGCCGCAAAATTTGGAAACCCTCCCTCATCGACTACAGTGGATATGAAAGGAAATTATATAAATATTAAAATAGAAGGAAATATAACTAGTGCACTTGTTGATTCTGGGGCTTCTTACTCTGTCGTGTCCGAGAGGTTCAGACTCAAATTGAAGAAAATAATGTTTGCCGAAACTGACGTGAGCTTAAGAGTGGCCAACGGTAAAATTATAAAACCGAAGGGACGCTGCTCTTTAAAATTGGACTTAAATGGTCTGCAGGAAAATTTCGAATTTATTGTTCTGGAGGACTGTAGTCACGATGTGATCCTCGGATGGGACTTTTTGAAGTTGTCCAGGGCGGTAATTGATTCTGCAGAAGATAAACTTTTTTTAGAGGAATTCCTAGTCGAGGACACACCCAGGAACAACTCACCTCTCTACGCGGAACGGGAATACAGAATAGAGCCCGCATCTTGTCAGCTGATAGAGGTATTAAGCAGAGACATCTCAGATAATGCAACTGTGGTGGCAGAAAGTCAAAGGGGTCTATCGCTGGAAAGAGAACTAATGGCTCCCTCCTCTATCATCTCGCTTACCAGTAACAGGGGAAAACTGTGGGTGGCAAATTGGAGCCCATATCCGAAGATAATTCCCCAGGGGATGCACGTGGCCGATGGTGTCGTCATCGAGGATAGCCAGCTTTGTGTACTTGCTGAGGGCAACCACGTAGGAACAGATATAGGCCATTCCGAGGATTCAAAATTTGCGGAAATTTTAAATATAGATGATTCACTTGACGATTTTCAAAAAGAAAAATTAAGAAATTTATTGAGAAACTATAGAGATATTTTTGATTTCAGAAAAAAAGAAGCGTCCAAGACCGATAATGTTAAGCATCGAATTAGCACTGGAGACCACCTTCCCACCAAACAACGACCGTACCGAGTAGCACCAGCGGAACGTCAAATTATTCAAGAGGAGGTAAATAAAATGGAAGAAATTGGTATTATTCAGCCCTCTGCGAGCCCATGGGCCTCACCGGTCGTTTTGGTCAGAAAAAAAGATGGCAGCTGGAGATTCTGCGTCGATTACCGCCGCCTTAATAAGATAACAAAAAAGGATGTTTACCCGCTCCCAAGGATCGACGACACTTTGGACTGTTTACAGGGAGCACGATTTTATTCCTCTATGGATCTCCAATCTGGATACTGGCAGATCGACGTGGAGGAATCGGACCGTGAGAAGACTGCATTCATAACCCCAGATGGATTGTATGAGTTCAAAGTGATGCCATTTGGGTTATGTAACGCCCCAGCTACATTCGAACGAATGATGGACGGCCTCTTGAAGGGTCTTAGGTGGACAATCTGTCTCTGTTACCTTGATGACATAGTCGTCTTTTCCGATGATTTTGAGGAACATCTGAGACGCCTTCAGCTGGTATTGGGCTGTTTGAGGAAGGCTGGCTTGTGCCTCAATCCGGGGAAATGCAGGTTTGGTGCGAAAACTATAACAGTTCTTGGACATAAGGTGAGTGGAGATGGAATATGTCTCGATCCAGAAAAAATTAGAGCAGTCCGTGACTTCCCCAGACCAAAGTCGCTAAAAGAAGTTAGAAGTTTCCTAGGGCTATCTTCCTACTACCGCCGTTTCATACCTAATTATGCCCATATGGCCCAACCATTAAACGCTCTTTTAAAGAAAGATTCAGTGTTTAGTTGGAACATAGAAGAGCGGCACGCATTTGAAGCTCTCAAGTCAGCCCTAATTTCTGAGCCTGTCTTGGGACATTTTGATCATTCATCCCCAACAGAAATACATACTGATGCGAGCAACTATGGAATAGGAGCAGTTTTAGTGCAAATTCAGAAGGGAAAGGAAAGAGCCATTGCCTATGCATCGAGAACGCTCAATAAGGCGGAAAGAAATTATTCAACGACTGAGAGAGAATGTCTTGCTGTTATTTGGGCCATTGGCAAATTCCGGCCGTATGTTTTTGGACGTCAATTCACTATCGTAACTGACCATCACTCCTTGTGCTGGCTAGCCAACCTCAAGGACCCATGTGGGAGGTTGGCAAGATGGGCTCTTCGGCTGCAGGAGTTTGATGTTACTGTTGTGCACAAGAGCGGAAGAAAACATCAGGACGCTGACTGTTTATCAAGAAGTCCCCTAAATTGTAGTGAAGATATAGAAGAAGATATTCCTTGCATAGTTGCCTTACAAAATTTTACACGGGAACAAATGAAAGACCCGGACCTCACGAAGATAGCCGACAAAATCCAACAGGAAACATCTAACAAGTCCTTTATAAAAATAAACGATACTCTCCATAAAAAAAATTACGATCCAATGGGAAGGGAATGGCTTCTGGTGGTCCCCCGCCACTTGAGGCCTGAAATACTGAGAAACTTACATGATTATCCCACTTCAGGACATCTTGGATTTACTAAGACATATGATCGAATAAGAAAAAAATTCTACTGGCCTGGAATGTATAGGAATGTTAGGAAGTATGTGGCTCACTGTCCAGATTGTCAGCGACGCAAACGCCAGCCCCAACTCCCTCCAGGACTTTTGCAGCCGATACCTGTGCCTATAGCCGCCTTCGAAAAAGTGGGAATGGATCTCCTTGGAAGGTTTCCAACATCTATGTGTGGGAACCGCTGGATCATTGTCTGTACGGATTACCTCACCAAATTTGCGATCACGAAAGCTCTACCGACAAGTGAATCAGTGGAAGTAGCGAAATTCTTCATTAAAGATGTAATTCTGAAGCACGGTGCGCCGAGGGAGGTTATCACAGATCGAGGACGAAATTTTACATCTTCAATGATTCGTGATCTGAATAAACACTGCAGAATAATTCATCGGACAACAACCGCCTACCACCCTCAGACCAATGGACTCACTGAAAGGTTGAATAAGACAATAGCAGATATGCTGTCCATGTATGTGGACGTCAACCAGAAAGATTGGGATGAGATTCTCCCATTCGTGACGTTCGCATACAACACGGCGAAGCAAGAGTCCACGGGGTTTAGTCCATTCTACCTTGTGCACGGGCGTGAGGCGGAGACCCCACTGGACTTGCTATTCCCCAAATTTCCTTCAGAGGATGAAGATGACTTCATCCAGACTCTAGGATCAAGGGCCGAGGAAGCGCGACAGCTGGCACGCATTCACACTATGAGGTCCCAGGGAGAAAATAAACTCCGTTACGACGCCCATCACAGAAACATAGTCTATCAGCCCGGAGATCTCGTTTGGATCTATATCCCTGTGCGCAAGGTGGGTTTGTCTGAAAAACTAATGCGACGTTATTTCGGCCCGTATAGGGTGACAAGAAAAATATCCGATGTGACATATGAAGTAGAGACATTTGGAGACCAGCATGGTCGTCGCAAAACAAAGGACATAGTTCACATCTGCAGGATGAAGCCCTATTTAGATCCAGAGGAGCGGGAGGACCACCTGGAGGAGGACATGGAGGACAACTTATCAAGTCCTCAAGGGGAAGAAGTTTCAGTGGAGGGGAGGCAACCACCCTTGGCCCAGGAGGAGGTCCCCAGACCGGGAGACCTGGATATCCCTGGCCCTGTTACGCGGTCGCGGGCTCGTAGACTGGAGGCGCAGGTCTCCTGCTGAACATCGGGTCGATGTCCTTTGAGAGGGGGGCTATGTAGCGAGTAATTGGTTTTTATGTAAATATTTTAATTTATTTTTAATGCCTGATTTTTGCATAGGTTTTTGTTCTATTTTGATTCCTATGTATACTTTTGCTTGTATTCATTTAGTTGTTCATACTTTTCGGTTGTTCTTCTTTTGACCTCGTTTTGTTTGGTTATTAAAATAACGTTCTTTGTTTACGGATTACCGACTCTACCTTTTTGCTACGCTACAATATTATATATAGCTTTTCTATCTCTCTACCATCTCTTAAACATTTTCTAACATTTTTCGAACACCTTTTCTTATACATTTTTCCATCAACATATATAACAGTTTTTTTGCCTTTTTTTCAACATCCTCTGCTTATTTTTCCACACATCTTCTCTTGCAACCTTTATGTGTGAAACATTTTTATAACTGTTATATAACATATCTAAAATTCTAGAATGTATAACTAATGCCTTCTATAGCATCTTCTCTAACAGATCTATTCTTAATTCTATCATTTCTATTCTATGACAGCATTTTAACACACACACATTCACTTCCTGGAATTGCCTCCACAATGTCAATCCCACCGTCTAGTGGGCGATGCCGTCTCTAATACCCAGAAATAACCAAGAAATTCCCCAAACTCGTCTGGGACAAGTTGATGAAAAGTAGCAGCTCGTCAAAACACGAGAAGTGGAGAAAAATAACCTCAAACATTTTCTGATAAAGTAAAACGTTTAGAAAATTGCTTCCTAAACAAGATAAAAAGAAAACAACATTCAGGTGATATTAGAGAATTCCTTCATAGTTTTTAATTAATTAAACTAAGTTTTTTTGCTTTCAGTATTTATATATATAATTAATATATTGTGTGTGTGTGTGTGGATTGAATAAAAGATTTATTTGCCAATATTTTGGTTCGGCATCAATTTGGTTCAATCCAATATAAGCCTTTTAATTATTTAAAGATTTAAATATGGATTGCTCAATACTCAGAACAATTTATACATATATATTTGCAAAATACAATTTCCTAAAAATGGGTCTTTGAAATAATTCTCAAAGCTAATTACAAAAATATATCAATATACAGGTACACATATTTTGAACTGGCATTCGGAAGAGTTTAACATTGAAGTGAATAATTCCTAAAACCTATTTTTATATATTCCATAAAATAGTAAGTAAGAGGCATTTACTTTTGATTGTTTGTTGTCTCAACAGCCTTGACGGTTGGAGCGATTTTTTCAGAATTTATATCCTCTACTTAAAAACGGATAATACCATGGAATAATCGAATTTTTAAAAGGTTGCCGGGTGATTTAAATTCGAAAAGTTCCAGAAAAAAATATCAAATAAAATATTTTAGTGAAATTTAACAGTGTATCAATGGACAGCATCCTAAACCTAGGTTTAAACCTAGGGCGTCCTATCTTTCATTTCAATCTTTAAATGATCTTTAATAGGTATTTTTGCATCATATTTTGTGCATATATTTTCCCTGAGAGAATATTTTTAAATTATATTATATTTATATCAAGATTTTAGCATCAATTTTTTTAGCACACACATATATAAGTTAGATATATTTTTCTTACGTGTACTTTATTAAACTTTAATAAGGCCTTCCAGTCATTTTATATCCATCCGGTGAACGGTCATGAATCTCCAGAGATAAACTAATGCTAAAATCAGAGTTTTGAGAAAAGTGAATAATTCAGTGATATGTTAAAAAGAGATACAGTTTACACAAATTGGATTAGCATATTTTCAAGCATATCCCTCCGTTAGTTGGATAGCAAAATATTTTTAGTTATATTTTAACACTTTTATGATCAGTAAGTATACAAATAAAAAAATTGTATTTTTCTTAAATATCGAAGAATAACAAACAGATGAACACTTCCAGACTAACGTTCAGGTTGAATTGAAAAAAGAGATTTTGGTGATAAACGTTGGAGAGAGAGAGAGAGAGAAATCTGCTCAGGATCTTGCACCGACTTGCACTTCCACATCAACAGAACGAATGCCAGCTAGCTGGGAAGAAAACCAGGGAATAATTTCAAGAAGATTGTTAAAAGAGGTTGAAGTTTAAAATAACCTTATGAAGAAATTGTTTATATATATATACTGCTTTCTTTGGAAATTAAAAGGGAAAAAACATTGAGAAAAATTATTAATAAATACTTTATTTGATTAATTTTACACATATTCAAAAATGAAAATAATATTAAGGTGTTCTCATGTAAATTTAGATAAAATAATTTAATAATAAGCTACATTTAAGACCTGGGCCTCCCCTATTCCAAGCACAATTCCGGTGAGAAATATAATCGAAAATAATTTTACTGCAGTTAACACTCAAACCGATTAAATAAACTTTTCAGGACCCTATCTAATGATAAATTTTATCAAATTCAAAAACTATTTTTGTGTGTTGTGTGTGTGCTTGTTTTCATAAAGAGTAATATGTTTCATCGTCAAGATAAGCTCATATGATACCAATGAAAAAATAGATAAAAGAAATTTATAGAGAATCTGTGTATCTTAATAAATTCCACTATTTTCAAATTTCTTGTGTGAATTAATTTATTCCCATTGAAAAAATGTGTGTTTCAGCTGGCATCTTGGGGTATCGTGTTCTTTTGCCTGTTGGCTGCCGGGTTGGCCTTGCCCCACCATCACCACGGGCACCACTACGAGAAGGGAGGAGACGACCACCACTCCTCGCACCACGGCCACGACGACCACAGCGGCCACAAACACGGCCACCACTCCGGCGGATACTCCGACTACAAGGACGACTCGCACTCCAAGGGCCATTCCTCCCACGGGGACTCCTACGGCACCTATGGGTCAGGCAAGAAACACGGCTCAGATGGCTACTCTTCCCACCACTCCTCCGGCGGTGACAGCAGCTTCAAGAAGGGCGGAGAAGAATTCGGCAAGCACCACATGAAACAGGAGGGACTGAACCATGGTAGCGGTGGGGCAGCACATGGAGCCTACGGTCATGACAAGCATGGAGCCAAAGGAAGTAAGTCTGGCAAGGCTGGAGGCGAATTCTACCAGAACAAGGAACACAAGAACAAGGGTTTCAAGAATGTCTACCACAAGGAAGAATACGGCGATCAAAAGAACTACAACGATGAGTTCAAGGATAGCGACTACAAGAAGAAGCACGCCGATCAAGCTGACTATTACGACAAGGATGGAGGCAAGTACATGAAGGAGGACAACAAGAAACACTACAACAACGCTAAGAAGCACGGAGAGGACTATCACAAACACGGAAAGAAAGGCTACTCAGGACATCACGAGAGCGAATGGAAGAAAGGAGGCAAACATCACTCCAGCGACGATGAACACAAGAAGCACGGAGGTAAATACCACAAGGATGACTTCGACAGCTCCAAGCACAAGCATGGAGGATCCTATCACAAGAAAGGAGACTATGGATCAGATTACAAAGACGACAAAGATTATGGCAAGAAGTACGGTGGAGGTGAATACCACAGCTCCGGCTACAGCGATGGAGGTAATGGAGGCGGTTATGGGGGCGGTCACGGAGGCCATCATCACCACTACTAAAGGCTCCAGGTTTCTTAGGGAAGAGACTTCGGCCAACTCGGGGATGCATTGTACCTATCATCGCGGTAATAAACTGTGAGGAAATTGGGATTGTCCTGTCTTACTGATTTCCTCTTTCCACAAATGTAATTTTTGTAGTTCTTATTTGTTAGACACGGTTTGAGAAATCTAATGTGTATAAGTATTTTTTTTATGAACGTTCCAGGTATCGATAGTCTCTTTCTATTTATTCTTCTTTTTCTTCCAAGACCTTTATGTTTCTTCAGCTCATGTCCTTCCGTTGCTGGACTTGCCCTGATTCTTGTAGGCAGTAGTAGAGGTTCATGGTTTGTTGAACCTCCCGCGCGCTGACAAGTAAGCCTTATGACAGATGCGCGGTGCCTCATTTCTTATTTGAAACTTTCTCTAGCGACAGATGTCATCCACTTCTCACTTTGAGAATAAACTATTTTATAAGGGCTGTATAGGTGGAAAAATCACTATTTGTTCGAAAAATCGTGTTTTTGTTGAAAATGGATAAATGGGGTGTTTCTAATAGTATGGGGTTTATACCACTCAGGTTATTTCGCCCTTTTTAGCCTTTAGTGGTTAAATTGTTTCGTCATTGCTCCGCATCCTTATGAGGGCCAAATCATATTGTAATTCCTTTTTTGATTAAACATCGATTTATAAACTACGATCGGTGGGGCTATAGTGCATTTTTAAGAATTATCTAAAATTATTTATTGAAACATATATATGTGTGATGAAGTCCTGTTGACTCTTGTAGAATCCTGTAGACTCTCGCTATACTGTGGTAACCGAGGGTCTCTCGATGTGGTATGGTAACCGAAAGGGGCAAACCTGTAATAACCGAGTGGGACAGTCAGGGCGTGGAAAGTTTCCCAGTACCTCTCTGCACCTTGGGAGACCTTTAATAGTTCTCACAGAGTACAGGCAGTCGTGGTCGAGGCAGAGTGGAAAGCTTGGGAATGTCCACACAAAAAAACGAAGATACAGTTGCACTAAGAAAGTTCCGTGAACAGATAAAAGTTGAGCTAGGAGCGGAAGATGGAGATAGAAGAGTTCTTACTGGCCTACATGGTGGAAGAGGAGAATCTTGGTGACAACCGACGAGGGCTTCCGCTGATGGTGAAGTGACTATCTTTTTGGCTAGGACAGAGGCTTTATATATCTTTTCCGAGAAAGGAAGTATTGCATTTCAGCAGATGCGACAAGAGCGTGGATCGTCTGGCGAAATTCTAAACTGGCGCCATACTGACAGTTTCCTTTCTATCTTTAGATGTTTTTGAACCTCCATCTATCTCGATTTTAGACGTTTGTCTCTTGCTTCAGCTCAACTCTTAATCTATTACAGAATTTTATTTATTTATCCTCAGTTTGTACAAAGTACATTACATATGATGATGTAAACACATGTCAATCATGCGTATAATCATTTACAGATGTGTTTCTATTATACAACATGAAAATTTTGTTATAGGTTATATACAATATGGGATTGTTGGTTTAAATTACCATAGATGGGCCCCTGGAGTGAAAGGGTTTATCCGGGTTTAAACGGGTAAAGCCTCTCTAACACAGGTAAGTAATTAAAATTTATTTTAATTAATTCAAACTGTGAGGGTTAAAAAGGGCTATAACAAGATGAATTTGTTTGTATATATATGAAAATAATAAAAATAAAACTTGTTCAATTAAAAAGTTATATTATTGGTCATATAAAAAGATATTTCTTTAGATAAAACCGTTGTTTAAATTAAATAAATAATAATATGATTATGTGAAAGGATATTAAAAATTCGAAGAAATTATTGGCGAGAATTTGAAAGGATTAGGGGTTAAAGAATATGCAATTGTAAGTATTACACGTGCAAACAAATAATCAGATCCAGGTGCAAAGCGAGGATAAAGACTTGAGCGTCTTCCTAGGCAATGTTTCACTTGCGATCCTATTTAAGGGTTACAGTGCTTTGTCACAATTGTAGGGTTATTAGGTTAAAAGTTGTTGAAGAAAAGTTGCTTATTAATATGATTTAAAGGGGTGGTAGAGCTATGCGATAAGTAGAATTGTAGCGACAGTAGGTGGTCTAACTTGACTTGAAATCAAAGGTTGATTGTGGTCCGTTAGAGCTGGAGAAAAAAAGTTGAAAGTTGAAAAATTGAACGCTTTGCGAATGCGTTGGTGATTGTGCTCTGCGGATGATTGAAATAAACTCTTGAAGCGTGTTCAGACCAGAAGATGGGATTTCTAAATCTGGGGAACTGTGTTCAAAGAGTTTGTTGAAATTACGAAATTTAAAAAATGTCAAGCAGTGCTGTCGTCTTTCTACAATGAAGTGAAGCAATGGCTGAAAAGATAGTGATAAAAAGTATACTGAAGTGGTTAGAGAGTAGGATTGTTGAAAACGATTGCTGTAGATGCCCGATAGTTGATGATAAACATTGTCATATGATAAAGCTTGTTGTGTGTGTAAATTGTTAAACATCTGTATGTATTTTGCATGTTTTTTATTATTAATATGTAAATAAATATTTGTATATATACGACATTAACGGTGCAATTAAAGAGAATTTGACCAGTAGATATCGGCTGCGTGTTGTGACTAATACTGGAAGGCGACACAATAACTGGCGACGAGGACCTGTGGGAACCAGTTCAAGTGCACTTTCGTAGGTGGAGGAAGACAGAAATCTAAAGCGAACGAGAAGCAAACAGTATGTCTGGGTGTTCAATGATTATACCGTTCGGTTTCTTCAGGCCAGGGGAAGAATCCTTTGAGATTTTCGTTCAAAGGTTTGAAGCAGCCTTTGAGGCAAATGGATTGGAGGAAGGAAAAAGAATACCCATCTTTGTTTCTCTGCTGAATTCGGAAATGTTGAAACTGGGCAATTATTTTTTCTTCCCGAGTGCAATGAGAGAACAGCCTTATGAACTGTTAGTACAAAGAATAAAGCTTCATCTAGCTCCAAGAAAGAAGGTGATTCCTCAACGATGCAGGTTCTTAAAAAGAATACAACTAGGAAATACCTGCGTGAGCTCAGGCATTTGGCTATGGATTGCACTTTTGGTGAAATGTTGGAGGTCATGTTACGAGACCGTTTTGTGGCTGGTATGAAGTCGGAAAGCTTTCAGAAGAAATTTTTGCAGGAGGATGACGGGGTATTTTCTATAGCAGTCTCGTTTGAGCTGGCTGAACAAAATGCTAAGGAGCTGCAGGATGGACTAGTGGCTAAGATGGATATTGTTCCAGGAGGAGATAGAAAGAATGAAGCTCGTAGGGGATGGCAGCATGGGCCCGGTATGCAAAGGGAGACAATTTGTTTCCGATGCGGCGAAAAAAACTCACCTTGCACCTGCATGCCCACATAAAACAAAATGCTGTTTTAAATGCAAAAGAATTGGGCATTTGAGCAGGGTGTGCAAAACGGGTAAATCATTGCCAGACTGCAGATATGTGCAGGACGAATTCATTTATTCAGTACAAGGTGATACTGATGCAAAAATAAATCTACAGGTTGTG
Source organism: Cordylochernes scorpioides (assembly GCA_030710605.1). Taxonomy (NCBI): domain Eukaryota; kingdom Metazoa; phylum Arthropoda; class Arachnida; order Pseudoscorpiones; family Chernetidae; genus Cordylochernes; species Cordylochernes scorpioides. The sequence continues at coordinate 182,106,154 of CP092864.1, forward strand.
GGACGAGTACCAGTTGTGTTTTGTGGTGGACACGGGAAGTCCCGTCACACTGATACCGAAAACAATTTATGAAAAATACTGGAAGGATAACAAATTATCTCCATCTTATTTAAGGTTTTTTTTTTTAAATCCTTTTGCGGAAAACCTATAAAAATTATTGGTGAGAGAAGAGTTTTTGTAAAAGAAGCAAATCAAAATTTGCGGTTGATAGTTGTAAATGGAGATATTTTGATAGTTTTGTTGGGATGAGAATGGCTAAAAGGTTAAATCTTGATTTTTCTAGGTTATTGAACATTAGACAAGTAAGTGAGTCCGATATCAAAAGTTATAATAAATAAGTATGCTAATTTATTCAGCAAAGAATTAGGTTGCTTAAAAAACGTCCGTATTGATTTTTATTTTAAAAAAAAATACGACTTCTGTATTTGGTAAGGCGAGAAGTTTGCCTTTTTCTTTGAAAAAAAAAGTAGAAACTGAAATCGATTGTATGGTTAACGAGGGAATTTTACAACCTATTGAGTATGCAAACTGGGCCGCACCTATAGTACCAGTACTGAAGAAAGATGGAAGCCTTAGAATTTGCGGCGATTTCAGATGCACCGCAAATAAGGCCATAGAATTGGATAAGTACCCGCTGTCATCAATAGACGAAATTTTTTCAAAATTGTCTGGAAATAGTGTTTTCGTCATTGGACTTATCCAGAGCTTATTTGCAGGTCAGGTTATCTGAAGAGGCCAAAAGAGTGGTGAACATTAATACTACGAAGGGGTTATTTGCCATTAAAAGGCTACCCTATGGAGTAGCTGTAGCACCAAATAAGTTCCAAAGAGTAATGGACAATCTATTTGCAGATATGTCGGGAGTGGCTTGCTACATCGATGACATCCTGGTAGCCGGAAAGAATCATAGGGATCACGAGCAAAAGCTGGAATTGGTCTTTAAAAGGCTGCAAGAAAAGAGTTTAAGATTAAACAAGGATAAATGCATATTCTCAGTAAATGCTGTTGAATATTTAGGTTTTAAAATAGATAAAAAGGGACTGCATCCCATAAGTAGTAAAATAGAAGCGGTGGTAGAGGCGCCTGAACCTTCAAACGTTTCTCAATTGAGATCTTTTATAGGTCTCCTTATATATTACTCTAGGTTTATAAGAAATATTGCAGATATTTTAGCGCCTTTTTATCACCTCTTAAAAAAGAATTTCAAATGGAATTGGACTAGCAAACACCGTATATTATTTGCAAAATGCAAAGCATTGCTAACTAACGAGTCGGTGCTGGCACATTATGATGCAACTAGGTAACTAGTCCTTGCATGTGACGCCTCTAGCTCTGGATTAGGAGTGGTTCTGAGTCACAGGAACGATAGAAAGGAAGAAGCTCCTATAGCTTTTGCTTCAAGAACGCTAACTGAAGAGGAAAGGCGGTATTCTCAATTAGAAAAAGAAGCCTTAAGCATCATTTTTGGCTGTGAGAAATTCCGACAATATCTATTTGGACGTGAATTTGTGTTGGTCACAGACAACCGACCTTTAATTCCCATTTTTTCACCCCAGAAACCAATCCCCATATGTGCTGCATCAAGAATTAAGAGGTGGTCTTTAAAATTAGCTGCATTCAAATACACTGTGGAGTTTCGAAAACTGATTATAATGGCAATGCAGACGCGTTATCACGTTTACCTTTAGGCTCAAAGACCACGGAATCTTTGGATGAGGATCAGGTGCTTCTCTTTCGGAAAACGAGTGAGGTCCCCTTCTCATTCCAGGATGTGGCAGTTGAGACACGCCGGGATAAATTACTATCAATTGTGTTGAGAAATATTAGGGAAAATAATTGGCAAATTCCAAAGGTATCGCAGGAAAACCCACTTTATTCCTATTATAGGATAAAAGACGAATTAAGTCGTGAGTTTAGGTGTCTTCAATGGCGTGAAAGAGTGGTAATTCCCCAAAAATTAAGATCCTTAATTTTGGACGATTTACATGAGATGCACCTAGGGATGGTGAAAATGAAAATGATTGCTAGACGGTATTTTTGGTGGCCAGGCATAGATAAGAACATAGAAGAGTTGGCTAGAGATTGTAGAATATGCCAAGAATCTGCAAGTATGCCGCTGTCTCTACCATTTCAGAGTGGACTTGGCCTGAAAAGCCGTGGCACCGTCTACACTTTGATCTAGCAGGTCCCTTTATGGGACGAATTTTTATGGTCCTTGTAGACGCGTACACCAAATGGCTGGAGATTATCATCATAAAGGACATTACGAGCAGGACTATCATAGGACATCTTAGGGAGATCTTTGCCAGATTTGGATTACCTGAAATTTTGGTAAGCGATAATGGCAGACAATTTGTCTCAAGTGAATTTGAAGAATTTACAATAATAAATGGAATAAGACACACAAAAACGAGTCCGTACAATCCCAGTACTAATGGCTTAGCTGAGCGTTATGTACGTGAATTCAAAAACTCTTTACGAAAGAACCAAGGAAAGGACAGTATAGAAATCAATCTACAGCGATTTTTATTCACCCATAGAGCTTTTCCTCAAACGGTATTAAAAGAGTCTCCCGCGGAACTTTTAATGAAAAGAAGTTTAAGATCAAGATTTTCAAATTTGATTCCGAAAATGGCGAAGGTGGGAGAGGTGTACCATGATGCCGTGAGGAAGCAAGAGCATTTTTCGGTCGGCTCTGATGTGTATTTCCGGAGTTTTGCTAACGGACCAAAATGGAAAAGGGGCAGGATCATGGAACTACTGAGCAGCCGACATTACCTTATAGAAGACGAAGGCCGTTATATGAAAAGACACATAAATCAACTAAGGCCAGTTATCAAGAAAGAAGTTCCTGAAGTGAGAGATTTGGTATTGCTTGGTACATCAAGAGACTTTATGCTTCCTGGCACTTCTAGAGATCACCCTAGGCTTGGAGGACAGGAGAAGAAAATGGAAGAAGCCCCGGAGGTGGACGAAGAATTGAAAGGAGCGGAGTCTTCAGCACAAGAGGACACTCCAGAACCAGAACCGGGCCCTGCTGCTGCGGCTATCTCTGTCCCTGTGCGCAGTCCAAGACCGCAGCGATCCAGAAGACCGCCAGACCGGCTGCACTACTATTAAGAGGGGAGATGTGTTGTGTATGTAAATTGTTAAACATCTGTATGTATTTTGCATGTTTTTATTATTAATATGTAAATAAATATTTGTATATATATACGACATTAACGGTGCAATTAAAGAGAAATTGACCAGTAGATGTCGGCTGCGTGTTGTGACTAATACTGGGAGGCGACACAATAAAGCTATTTAACAAATATAAAATATAGTGAATAAAAAGATAGAAATATGAATGCAGGTAAAAAAAGTGTAAGTGGACAAAATTAAACATGTAATATATAAAAGATATAATAATGAATTAAAAATGTTTTTGAAACAATTAAATGTTTTTCAATTATAAAATAATATCATGAAAAATAAAAGTAAATTTGATTAAAGTTTTTTTTTTCTTGAAAATCATGTTGGATTAAAAATTTGATTATATAATTGAAAGGTAAAAATAAAAATAATTATTCAAGATTTTAAACAAAAATTAAAATATAATTAAAGGTTATTATAATGATTAAATAAATGTTGGGTAGTGGAAAATTACACAAAAATTGTCTCTTTTGAAGAGAAGTTACAAATGTGGTGTGTAGGTTGTATAAATCTAAAATTTCAGAAACGCAATTTATTGGCTGATTGGTTACTAAAACGTTATGTATTGTGATCTTCATTAACATGTAAAATGTTTGATATGTGTGGTGTGGTTAAGGAGTTTGTGAGATTCTCAAGGAAATCTAAATTATTAGTGTGAAACATGTGTTTAAAATGGCGATCATGAAGATAACGGTCATTTACATCTGCCTTGAGCGGGGAGGGAGGACATGTCCAAACATTGTCCTAAGATAATAGCGACTTGGGGGAGTGACGTCATAACGGGCGTTCACTTTCTGTCTTTCTCAGTATCGTCGGGGGCTCTATTTCTGGTATGGTCACTCGTGTGGGATGTTTGTTAAATTTGTCATTTACTTGGAACAGATTTTCTCTCTCTTCTTTTGTTGAGGTTGGCAATTTTCTGTTATAATTGAAAGATATGGTTTTCTCGGTGTTCGTAATTGGTTGAGTTTCGATGTTAGTTTAGACTTAGTAAAAATGTTATTCGATGATTTCAGATCAGAAGTGTGGTGAAAGTGCGACTTTAGACGTGGACATGCTTTGGGGTGAGATGTGTCACAGGCGTGAAGGCGTCTTTGGCCTGAAAAGTGAAAAGGTTTTGTGGTGTGGCGCTGTGACACGAAGTTAAAAATTGTGAATGGAAAGGTGTCGCGTGAAGTCGTTGTTTGGTAGAAAATCTGATCTGTTTCATCATGAATAGCAAGTTTATTAGAGTCATGGGTGGTGGTTGTACGAACACATATCAAGAAGTTTTTATATTGTTAGTGGATGTGGCACGTTTAGCGCGAAATTTTGTTGCGACGATATGGAGCTTGTGTGGCTCGAAATTGGTTTTGTTGCTAAGTCGCGCGCTAAATTGTTGCCAATTGGAGAAAGTGATGTGGGTGGGTGTTGTTTATTTTGTTGAGAGAGATTTGTTTATGATTAAATATGCATGTAAAAGGAATGGATTAGGGAGTGTATTTATCATCGAATATTAACGATTGTAATAGGTTTGGCGGGCGGTGACCTAATTTAGCTACTGGCGTGATAGTTGATGGGATTTTTATTTTCAACTTGTTTTGGGAAAACTAGTTGTTTTTCCTAGTTGTGATTTTGAATATATTGTCTCTCAGGAGAGAAATCACAAAATATTTCTGAAATTAAAAAATGCGTTTCACCTATGTTGATTAATATTTAAAATTTTGATTTTTTATCGTTGATTATGGTAGTTAAAATGATTCTTTTGAAAGGGCAATGGCGTGATTGTGGCAAATAATTTTAATTTGGGGCGTTTATATTGTTTATATTGGGGCGTTTACTTAAAATGGTGAATATGATAATTAGAGGTACAACCTACACTACGCTAACGAGTGCTAACATCCCGAAACGCAAGCATGGCTTACTTTTCTTGATTTATCAAGAAAAGTATTTCCAAAATATCACGGAACAAGTTAAATTAAAGTTGAATTGATTTTTGTTCCACTAGATATCGTCTGAGATCTAAAATGCTCTTGTGAGCGGTCAGAATATGTTTTTTTATTTTATTTTCAATATACATATGTGTATAAATATATATTGTAACAAAGCATTTATTATTTTAGCAAAATATTATTTTTTATGTTTATATTTTGCTATACTCTGTACACTTCCATCTTTTGCTTATCTTTTGTTTATCACTCAAAATTTGTTCTGGCCTGAAATAAATTGTTGTTTCATCCTGAAGTTTGTCTTCCCTAATTTTCCACGTGGCATTTTGGTGGAGATGCTGGGTAAATTAGGGAAGACAAATTGAAGATCGCCGAGAAGATCTAGAGGCCATGGGTGCTGTGATCTACATTTTCGGAGAGTGGCTCCAGGATTTCACCGACGGGTCGAAGCCAAGACTTTCATCCAAGATGACGATGTCCCTATAGACGATACGACGACAAAGCCGCTCTTCACGCCGCAAGAATGAAGGGTTAAAATAATGAGCCCTCCTGCCTAACATGAAATGGTAAATGATCACAGCTCCTGCTGTTATCAACACAGGGGTGTAGACGCAAAAACCTAACCCGCTGTCAATAGCTACTGTCTAGTCACAGGCTAGATCCTGAAAACAATGCTTTTAGTAGAGCTGGAACATAGGAATGTAACACCGCGCGCCTTCCCATATGATACATCTGTTATACAGTCTTTATGGTCAACAGATTGCTATTGTCACCGAGACCCTTTTTTTTATTTTTGCCCTTCATTTATTTTATTCTATTTTTATTTATTCAAATTCTTTGTTTGTGTGGATTGAAGATTTTCAAGTATAAAATTGTTTCTTGATGAGAGAGAGAGAGAGAGAGAGAGAGAGCTCAATCTGTAACCTCCCCAACCACTAGATGTAGAAGTCCAGTTTTGTGCATTAAGCCATCCTCTAGCTTAGGGAATGTATTGGGATATAAAACAAGATTTTACTACATGAAACAAAATACTAAAAATATTATATATCAAATATTATTATTATCATTATAGGTTGAATGTGTGTTTAAACTTATAGTGTTTTATATAATCTTCATGAGTATTTTATTTTGCCCCTACATATATATATATATGTATAGAGATGGAATTTTTGCCGGGAGGAATTTGATCTAAAGAAGCATAGGGCACTTCTGCCGTCAATTTAGACATCAAAACTAGACGACATCTACTGATCGTCGCCGCAAACTAGTGGCCTTAGGTGTCGCTGAACACAACACCATGCACAACAATTGCCAAAGCTAGTGTTGTGGCTTTGTCACCGACCCGAGACCGCTAATATGCGGCGACGGTCAATAGATGACGTCTAGTTTTTATGTCTAATTTGACGGCAGAGGCGCCCATGGAAGACCTTTAACAGTCATCAAATAGTACAGACAGTCGTGGTCGAGGCATAATGGAAGACTTGGGAATGTCCACACAAAAAACGAGGGTACATGGTTGTACTAGAAAGTTCCGTGAATATAAAAGAATTAAGCTAGAAGCGAAAGATGGAGAGATAAAAGGGTTTCTTACTTGTATATGACGGCATGATCAAGCATCAAAAGATAAAGTGGCGGGGGCTTCCGCGGATCCTGAAGTGAATTTTCCTGGCAACTTTCTACATCTTTGAGCCTCGTTCTTAATGGTTGTTGAATTTCTATATCTCAATCTCTTTTATGAAGCTCATCTTTTATTCTATTACGCAGTTTTATTTTATTATCCTCAGTTTGTACAAAGTACATTACATATTGTAATGCAATGACACATGTCAATCATGCGTATAATTAAACTGCTGGCCATCGTGAATGCAACACCCTGAAAGAAGCATTCAAATAACATGAAATTTACAACAGGCATTAGAGGAGGTGAGATATGCAAATGATTAAAATTTCAGCGCAGACGCCCATCACGCGCGCCTGTAGCTCCACTTAAGAGCCCTATTTAAGGCTTGGAGATTTCGACGATTTCAAGTTCAGCAATTGTATTTTCTTGCGCTTATTTAAAAAAAAACAATGACCAATTATGCCTCGTAGAAAACAACGATCATCTTTTGATCAAGTATCCGAGTTCGACATAGGAAGTATAGTGGCCTACCGAGATTGTGGATTATTTTTCGGGGAAATCGGTAGTCGTGTTGGACAAAACCTAACAACTGTAATACGGATATGTGATCGTTGGATGCAGGAAGGTACGAAGGATTGACGTGTTTGATCGTATCCACCTCAGTGCACCACTTCACGTGCTGACAAGCAAATTGTTCGCATGTCAGTGACAGATCGCTCAGTGACATCATAAACTGAAGCACAGTACATTCAGTCTGTAACGCATCATCCAGTGTCTGCGCGTACCATTCGACGCCGTTTACAGCAGATTGGTCTGTCAGCAAGACCTCCATTGCTTCGTCTACCCTTGACACAGAGCCACAGACGACTCAGCCGCCAAAGGCGCGATGAAATAAGGATGTGGAAGGCAGAATAGAATGAAATTGTCTTTACTGACGAGTCACGCTTCTGTCTGCAACACCACGATAGTCGGATACGAGTCTGGAGACACCGTGGAGAGAGGATGCTGAACAGCTGCGTTATGCACCGCCACACTGGTCCTACAGCGGGTATTATGGTATGGGGCGGTATTGGATATCCCTCTCGCCCTCCTCTAGTACGCATTGCTGGTACTTTAAACATCCAACGCTACATCTCCGATGTGTTGAAGCCAGTTGTCCTTCCTTACCTTCGGGGTTTGCCCACAGCCATATTTCAACAGGATAATGCGCGACCACACATGGCACACATTGTCCAAAGGTTCTTCGCCAATCGCCAGATTGAATTGCTTCCCTGGCCGGCTCGCTCTCGGGAACTTTCGCCGATAGAAAACATGTGGTCCATGGTTGCTCAACGATTGACCCGATTACATCCCCAGCTTAAGCTTCCAATCAACACTGTTCTCGAAATTCCTCCCCCAACTCGACTAATATCAAGGAATCCTGTATGGGTGGCCGATGAAAATGTAGATCTTAAAGAAGAGTGGAGAAACCGATGGAGCAATCTTGCCATCGCCAACAAAGACCTGGTGGAGGACCCTAACACCAAACCTCCCGGCTACAACCTACCTAGGAGGACCTGGTCAACCCTCAATAGAATCAGGACCTCTACTGGTAGATGCAACTACCTACTAAATAAGTGGAACATGAGTCCAGACCAGAACTGCGACTGTGGACAAATACAAACAATGCACCATATCCTAAGGGACTGTCCTCGAAGATTCTTCCAGGGAACACTTGGGGATATCCACCGGTGCACAGAGGAGGCCCTGGAGTGGATTCGTCACCTCGACATTCCACTCTAGAGAAACTTGCCAACATTGTTGTATTGTGCTGTAAAAAACAATATCATACGCAATATATATATATCCCCAGCTGCCACACCAGATCAGCTTCGGCAACGGGTGGAAGCTGCTTGGTCTGCTGTACCCTAAGAACACATCCAAAGTCTCTTTGAATCAATGCCAAGCCAAGGCGTGTGGCAGCGGTGATTTCCAACAATGGTGACTACTCTGGCTACTGATTCTTGCAGGAACCACACTTCGCCGAAGTCTATAAATTTAACCATTTGATACGTGGTCAACATGTTATCTACAAATAAATTTTATTGTGGTATCTCTTTTCTTTCTTGGTGTTGCAATTTGGGTGGCCAGCAGTGTATTTACAGAGATGTTTCTATTATACAACATGACAATCTTGTTATATTTGCCAATGTGGGTTTGTTGGTTCAAATTACTATAAATATATATATATATATATGATAATCTGTATATAGGGTTATGTAACCCCACCACAATCTATGTATAATGTATCGTCTAAAGATTTAATAAAAGTTAGGCCTCGCGAGATGGGAAAGGAACAAATTACAGGATTGCATCATCCAGGAAGTAAAGGTCACTGCCCTGTACCCATAATAACTAAAGTTCAAAGGCCTTCTTCCTGGAGGATTGCAATCATGGCGACAATGGAGGTGCTGAGCCAATCACCTTTAAGCATGACAAATCAATAGCCAATCACCTTTAAGCAAGACAAATTAATAGCAAACTTCCTGAAAACATGTGGAAGGATCTCAACCAATGAGAAGTCGAGAGAGTCGATGACGATTATCTCAGACAAGAAACAAAAAGAAGGTAGGTGGCCGTACTACGAGCTAGGTGTGCTCAACATAGGCTCCAACCAAGGTAGTGTACGCTCCACCATGTGAAAGGCCAACTACCTCCGCCGAACATTCTCTTCCAATCGCAGGTCCTATTCTACCCCATCCAGGTGTGTTCGTTCTTCCCCTGTGGAACCCTTGTGACCCGACCAAGACTGCGCCCCCATAACCACCAACCCACAAATCCATCATCTAACCACACAATTCGACAGCATTCCCACAGTGAGTCGACACCAAATTAGACATATATATCCTGTCATAATTCAATATCTATTACCAAATTATTCATTTTGAAAATTATTTTTAAAAAGATTATAAAAACGAAGAGAAAATTATTTATTTTTACTATACATGGGCTACGAGCTTTCGGGCAGCCTCGCCCTTCTACAGGTAAAGATACATGGTGGCAAAAGGCTTTATATAAGATTCCATTTTAAAATATATTTGCATATAAGAAGAATATAGGACGGTTAAAATATAATTTAAAATAAGAAATATTTTGCAAATCTAAAACTATTGTATATGATATTTACAAATATGCTAATCATGTAATGTCATATGACAATCAATTGGCAAATTAGCAGATGGTTATACTATGAACTATACAATGAAACCGGACAACGAATGTTCAACCCGCCATCAGCGGCCACATTGGTTTAATGGTTATTTAGGTTATTACATATGTCTTGGTATTGTGTAGGCAAATCTATGTGTCGGTTAATGCTGTTTTTTGATATGGATAATATGGCCTCTATGATCAGTCTTTGGTATTTATTGGAAATGTTATTGTATATGGTGGTGGGGGAAGTTAGATTGAATGAGTGGCCGGTGGTGTTAATATGATTGAAGATAAGCGACCTGTTGTCTCTGTTGGTAATGCATCTACCGTGTTCGGTCATCCTGATGGCCACGGACCTACCAGTCTCGCCTATGTAAGATGCACTGCAATCGTTACACGAGACTGAGTAGACCGAGCCACCAGAGGACCGAGCAACGGTAGATCTAGGTAATCTGGTGATAGGGTGTCTGAGGATGGCGCCGATGCTATTGCTATTAGTAAAGTGGGTGTTAACCCCGTGCGTTCTGAGGATGCGGGAGATGGCGACTGATTGGGTGGAAAAGGGAAGTATACAACTGTTTCTGGTGATTGCAGGGGGTCTAACGGAAGAAGGGTCAAATTTATACTTATGTATGAAATGGGGGGGGGGTATTGGGACCGGGCCAACTGTTTAATGATTAGGGAAAATTCAATGGTTCTAAACAGTGGAAGGGAGCAGTGGGTGAACAATCTCTTGGTAAGAGTACGGACAGTATTTATTTTGTGCGATAGGGGACATGAAGATTTGTAGTCTGTATAAAATGTGGGATTGTTAATCTTGTGGTATACGGTGGTGTGGTAATGGGAGGCAGTACGGATGACCAGTATATCAAGATACGGCAATACGGACCTGTTTTCCAATTCTAGGGTGAAAGAGATCTCGGGATGATAGGAGTTTAGAGAGTTTAAGATATTGATTTCTTGTCCGGTATCACATATGCAGAAGATATCATCAATATATCTCCGCCACATGTGAATGCCCGGTGCAATTTGCTGTTGGACCCAGTGGTCTATGTTGGCCATGACTATTTCTGCAAGTGGGGAGGATAGTGGGCTGCCCATGGGCGAGCCTCTGATTTGTTTGAACAACTGGTTGTTAAATGTGAAAGCAGTAAAGTCCAAACACAGTGAAGATAGTGCGACTATGGACTCTGCGGTACGGTGATCTACCTGGTTATCCTGTAAGAAACTAGTCAAGTGCCTAATGATAAGCTGGTGGGGGAGGGAAAGATACATGGCAACCACATCATAAGACACCATAACGGTGTTGGGGACAGGGCAGAGAGAGTTAATGGACTGCACGAATGAAGGGATATCCCTAATGGCAGAGGACTGTGGACTGGCCTTCACCCAAGGTGTGAGTAGGCCAGTCAGATATTTGGACAGCTTATAGGCAGGTGAAAGATGGTAGGCTATGATGGGGCGTAGGGGGATGCCAGGCTTATGGGTCTTAGGAAGACCATAGATATAGGGGGTATTATTAAGGTCGGAGGTGAAAGTGCTATATTGATCCGGTGTTATGTGACCCGATTTTTTCAAACGTAATAACCCCAATCTGAAAGATTTAGTTGAGGTAGAAGCATCAGGCTGTGTAATGGGAACAAAAGTATTGCGGTCGTTGAGTATCTCCGTCATCTTGGAGGCATAGTCAGCCGTGTCCAAGACGACGGTCTGAGAACCTTTATCCGATCTGGTGATTATAATGTTATGGTTTCGCCTTAAGGTAGCCAGGGAGCGGTACTTACCAAGAGATTGGGACTGAGAAGGGGATTGGGATTGAGTAGGGGTGGGTTTCCGGAGGATATGGGCTATGGAACTCCGTATGTCGTATTGGGCTGTGTGGGAAAGGGAGCTGATGGCGGGCTCAACACCAGAAATAATTCTAGGAATGTCAGGCGTTGCGGGAGGCCGGTACTTGAGGCCCAAGGAAATCCTCATCCTCAGACACCCTATCACCAGATTACCTAGATCTACCGTTGCTCGGTCCTCTGGTGGCTCGGTCTACTCAGTCTCGTGTAACGATTGCAGTGCATCTTACATAGGCGAGACTGGTAGGTCCGTGGCCATCAGGATGACCGAACACGGTAGATGCATTACCAACAGAGACAACAGGTCGCTTATCTTCAATCATATTAACACCACCGGCCACTCATTCAATCTAACTTCCCCCACCACCATATACAATAACATTTCCAATAAATACCAAAGACTGATCATAGAGGCCATATTATCCATATCAAAAAACAGCATTAACCGACACATAGATTTGCCTACACAATACCAAGACATATGTAATAACCTAAATAACCATTAAACCAATGTGGCCGCTGATGGCGGGTTGAACATTCGTTGTCCGGTTTCATTGTATAGTTCATAGTATAACCATCTGCTAATTTGCCAATTGATTGTCATATGACATTACATGATTAGCATATTTGTAAATATCATATACAATAGTTTTAGATTTGCAAAATATTTCTTATTTTAAATTATATTTTAACCGTCCTATATTCTTCTTATATGCAAATATATTTTAAAATGGAATCTTATATAAAGCCTTTTGCCACCATGTATCTTTACCTGTAGAAGGGCGAGGCTGCCCGAAAGCTCGTAGCCCATGTATAGTAAAAATAAATAATTTTCTCTTCGTTTTTATAATCTTTTTACAGTTCTATAAGAGAAATTTTCATGATTCAAGTTAGAAAATTATTTTTGTTGAGAAAAAATCGAAGTCATCGCATTTGCCGGAAAGTTCATAGCCAGTGTGTTTTGGGATGCCAAAGGGATCTTGTTAATTGATTACCGAGAAAAAGGCAAACTATAAGAGGTGAATATTACTCTAATATTTGTCCATCTGGGTGTCAAAATTCGCGAGAAAAAGGCCTGGATTGAGGAAGAGAAAAAATCATCTTTCACCAGGACAACGTATCTGCTCACAAAAGTAAGTTGGCAATGGGAAAACTACGTGTTTTGAGATAAATTTTTCTTGGCAATTCCCCCCAATTAGCACTCTCAGACTTCCATCTCTTCTCAAATCTAAAGAAATTTGTTTTTGTAAAGCGCTTTGCGTCCAATTAAGAAGTTTAGAGGGCTGTAGATGTATATTTTAACAGCATTTCAGACTTTCATTTCCGGAAAGGAATATTGATATTTTGGAGGAACGCCGGGCCAAAAGTGTGATGAAGTCAAGGGAGATTATGAAAACCACATGTTAACAACACAACATGTTCAGAATGAATCATATGTGAGTATCACACATTTTTTGGAACAAACCACATGTTAACAACACATGTTCAGAATAAATCATATGTGAGTATCACAACTTTTTTGGAACAAACCACATGTTAACAACACAACATGTTTGGAACAAGGGGCATGTAAAGAGTGCATGTTTGTAACAAACCACATGTAAGAACATATGCTCAGAACAAACCACATGTACACAGCACATGTTCATAACAATCTACATGGAACCAACACATATTTGGAACAACCTACATTTGAATAGCACATGTTTGGAACAAACCACATGTGGGCGTCAAAACATGTCAGGTCCAAACTACATGTAAAAATCACATGTTCAGAACAAATAACAACTAAAAAACATATAATGTTCGTAAAAACTGCATATAAACAACACTTGTTCTGAACAAGCCACGTGTGAGTAACACAAGGAACGTTGTTACCAAACACCTTTGCGACGCCGCGATTCCAGTGGAGAAAGGGAGCGGAGCAGCTGACGAAACCCTCCCTGGAAGGTTTCTATATAACCCTGGGATGGGGGGTGGGTACGGTAGTTCACAGCTCTCTCTCAGCCGAGGATGGTAAGTAGATTTCCTTCAACTTCTTTTTTTTTTCTTGTATCTATGTTCGAAGAGATTCTCTGTGATAGTATACAACACCTCCTGTCACCTCCTTCAAGCTTCCACTCTTCTTCAAATATCGTATTCAGCACCCTGATTAACTCTATATAACATCTTTTTCTGAATACTTCTAAAACCAACCTTCTTCTTATCACACATATCTTATGAATGTTAAATCTAAAAAATTCAACAATTTTTCATTAATCTAAAAGGGCTTCTTTCCAACATTATATCTTACAACTTCTCTTATGTTCTCATCTCAAATAAACTAAAATGTTGGAAATTTAGAATTTTTTATATAACATTTCACTCTCTTTACCATTTCTAAAACATTTCTGACATATTTTCTAACATATCTCAAACAAATTTTCAAATACCTTTTCCCTTTAACATATATAACACTTTTTAGCCTTTTTTTTAACCTCCTTCACTTATTTTTCCACACATCTTCTCTAGCAACTTCTCTGTGTGAATACTTTTTATAATTGTTATCTGACATTTCTGAAATTATATATATATATAATAGTATGTATAAATAATGCCTTCTATAGAATATTCTCTAACACAGATATAATCTCTATGGGAAGACCAACTTCGGGATGAGACAACAATTTATTTCAGGCAAGAACAAATTATGGGCGATAAACAAAAGATAAGCAAAAGAGGGAAGTGTACAGAGTATAGCAAAATATAAACATGAAAAATAATACTCTGCTAATAAAATAATAAATACTTTGTTACATAGCTCCTTCCCTAAGGGAGCTGTGACCCACAGCTAGCAATTATTGTAGTTACTGTCATGGATCTGACGTGCTTCTGCCAAGGATTCCATCGAAGTCTTGGAACTTTGTCCCTAGTACATTTGAGTCCTTTTTCTTGCGGCGTGAAGAGCGGCTTTGTCGTCGTATCGTCTATAGAGACATTGTCATCTTGGAGGGAAGTCTTGGCTTTGACACGTCGATGGATTCCTGGAGCCAGTCTCCGAAAATGTAGATCACAGCACCCATGGCCTCTAGATCTTTTTGGCGATCTTCAATTTGTCTTCCCTAATTTACCCAGCATCTCCACCAAAATGCCACGTGGAAAATTAGGGAAGACAAACTTCAGGATGAAACAACAATTTATTTCAGGCAAGAACAAACTTTGAATGATAAACAAAAGATAAGCAAAAGAGGGAAGTGTACAGAGTATAGCAAAATATAAACATAAAAAATAATATTTTGCTAAAATAATAAATGCTTTGTTACAATTATCTTTAAGCATATCCTTCTCCGTTTGTTGAAAATTAAAATTTTTATATCTATTTTAACACTTTTATGATCAGTAAGTATATAAATAAAAAAAATTGTCTTTTGTTAATTATCGAAGAATAGCAAATAGTGAAAAATGGGAAACTGACGTTTAGGTTGAATTGAGACAAGAGATTTTGGTGAGAACACTTGGAGAGAAAGAGAAATGACTGGGGATCTTGTAGCGCATAGGATCAACTGACTTGCGCTTCCACATTAAAAGAACAAATGTCAGCTAGCTGGGAAGAAGACAGAGGAAGTCTCAATAAGATTGTTAAAAAAGGATATGAAGGTTAAATAAACCTCATAAAGAAATTATTTATATATAATGTGCCCTTTTTGGGAATTAAAAGGGAACAAAACAAATTGAGCAAAAGTACTAATAAATATTTCATCTGTTTGGATTCAACATTTTTTTATTTAGCTGTTCGGAATCTATTATAGAGAACATGATTTAATATTAAGCCGCATTTACGATCAGAGCTTTCCCCTTTTCACAAATAAAACAAAAAAAACTACTGTCATTACTATAATATAAAAGGGTGTTCACTGTAAAGAAAATATTTGTTGCTGTATTTTATAATGTGAGGAAAATAATATTAACAATATATTCAATTTGAAGATATCACAAGGTTTTAATCAACACTTTTATTACTGGTAAATAATTTGTTTCTATATGAATAATTTGCAGTTTAATTATTTCAAGAATTTTCAGTAATTTAATGATTAGACAATCGATTTAAAAAAAAACGGAGATTTTGGACTAAATTAATGCTGAGAATTACAACTTCTCTTACTTATCGAGAATTGACTGTTTAGAAGCGACGAACTTCAAATGCAACAATTAACAACTTAATCCATGCATCGTTTAATGAGATAATTATACTATACAATTTATGCTAGTCGGATTTTTCTGGTAGTAATTTAATCTTTGAAAGGTGTTCCTTTATAGATTTTTTAGTGCAGTTTGTAGATATTATAGTTAACATTTTTTTTTAAAACAGAGAGAGTGGTAGATCTGAGGCATCATGAACCGACAGAGAGGGTGTAAGAGAGAGAAAATTTTAATTAAAATAAATTGGAGAGGTTTTTTTTTTTAAGTTAAATTTGAATAATTAAATATTATAAGATATTATTTGTTTTTTTTTTTTTTCTAGAGAACGAATATCTCGAGAATGGTCGTGGAAACAAAAATATTTGTAAATTTGCTGAAACCATGGATCTTCGTATCTTCATAAATTCCAATATCTTCAAATTTCGTGTGTGAATTCACTTATTGGCATTGAAATAATGTGTGTTTCAGCTGGCATCTTGGGGTATCGTGTTCTTTTGCCTGTTCGTTGCCGGGTTGGCCTTGCCCCACCATCACCACGGGCACCACTACAAGAAGGGAGGAGACGACCACCACTCCTCGCACCACGGCCACGACGACCACAGCGGCCACAAACACGGCCACCACTCCGGCGGATACTCCGACTACAAGGACGACTCTGACTCCAAGGGTCATTCCTCCCACGGGGACACCTACGGTTCCTATGGGTCGGGCAAGAAACATGGTTCAGATGGCTACTCTTCCCACCACTCCTCCGGCGGTGACAGCAGCTTCAAGAAGGGCGGAGAAGAATTCGGCAAGCACCACATGAAACAGGAGGGACTGAACCATGGTAGTGGTGGGGCAGCACATGGAGCCTACGGTCATGACAAGCATGGAGCCAAAGGAAGTAAGTCTGGCAAGGCTGGAGGCGAATACTACCAGAACAAGGAACACAAGAACAAGGGTTTCAAGAATGTCTACCACAAGGAAGAATACGGCGATCAAAAGAACTACAACGATGAGTTCAAGGATAGCGACTACAAGAAGAAACACGCCGATCAAGCTGACTATTACGACAAGGATGGAGGCAAGTACATGAAGGAGGACAACAAGAAACACTACAACAACGCTAAGAAGCACGGAGAGGACTATCACAAACACGGAAAGAAAGGCTACTCAGGACATCACGACAGCGAATGGAAGAAAGGAGGCAAACATCACTCCAGTGATGACGAACATAAGAAGCACGGAGGTAAATACCACAAGGATGATTTCGACAGCTCCAAGCACAAGCACGGAGGATCCTATTACAAGAAAGGAGACTATGGATCAGATTACAAAGACGGCAAAAATTATGGCAAGAAGTACGGTGGAGGTAAACACCATAGCTCCGGCTACAGCGATGGAGGTAATGGAGGCGGTTATGGAGGTGGTCACGGAGGCCATCATCACCATTACTAAAGGCTCCAGGTTTCTTAGGGAAGAGACTTCGGCCAACTCGGGGATGCATTGTACCTATCATCGCGGTAATAAACTGTGAGGAAATTGGGATTGTCCTGTCTTACTGATTTCTCCTTTCCACAAATGCAATTGTTTGAAGTTCTTATTTGTTACACACGGTTTGAAAAACCTATTGTTGGTATTTTTATGTACGTTTTGGGTATCGTTAGTCTCTTTCTATCTCTTCTTCTTCCAAGACCTTTATGTTTCTTCAGCTCATGTCCTTCCGTTGTTGGACTTGCCCTTTTCTTGTAGGCAAAAGTGGAGGTTTATGGTTTGTTGAACCTTCCAGGGGTGGGGGCTCTAGTGCAGTTTTGAAAATATTCTCTTACTATATTGATATAAATATATATGTGTAGATAAAAATAAATTAAAAATTTGGAATTTAAAAATTAAACTGAAAATGTATATTATCTAAGAGTTTTAGGCAATTAAAACTGTCCATTAAAGGAAGGTGTCCTCTCGTGAAAGTCACCTCTCATGAAGGTTCTACAGTTTTTAGGCAGTTAAAACTGTTCATCAAAGGAAGGTGTTTGCTCATGGAGGTTCTACTGTAAATAGAAAATTTCCAGAGAAAGAGAAAAAGCCTCACTCTAAAGGACACTTTGATTCTACAACTTGATGAAATCCTTTAGAGAGAGTTTCTGCTGTACATCCATGGAACAGACTTCACTGTCGCAGCCTCCCCTCCCCCCGCCCACCTACCTTTTAGTCCATATCTTGAATTCTCAGCAGCACCAAATCTCCATCCGTAACATCAAACTTATCTGAAGGAACTATACATCATTGATTGGCCTACTATCCGAGCTGCTTCCATCTACTGGTACAATTGTTCTCTCAGTCGTACATAAGGTATAGAACCGCCATTCTAACACCACCCGACTTCAAAGTTTACAGAGATGGAGCAGTTCAGCAGTATTATTCACTATCGTTACAAATATTCTATTAGCATTACAATATAAATCACGAAATATATCGTGAGAAAATTAATTTATTATATCAAATCTTATCCGCACACACAAGAAGGGACTCGGTGACCTAAGGAGAGAGCTTAAAGAAAGACATTTATCTAAATGTTGACTAAACACGGTGAGCGGTCCATGTGAGATCTAGATACATAACACAGAGAAGGTTAGAGATAGACTCTACTATATCACACTGCCATCTATTGCTTCACCTCGATCCTCAACTTCCCAATTTCAACAACTCGATGAGCACGTTGATTTCACTATTGACAACAAAGTGAAATGGAGTGGACGAGAGACTGAAGACAGCACTGCTGACACTGCCAACGCTTAAAGTCCAACCTAGGTCACACGCGAAGACTCCCATCGGAGTTTTGCGCAAGAGCCAGCAGCTGCAAAACAAAAGATTACGCTTCCTCACTGCGCACTCATTTCATAAGTTAGCAGGACAAATTTAAACTTGTTCTCTAAAGTAGTTTGTGTAAACGAGTCTTTTCAGTGCATGATTTGCGTGTTTTGTTTATATATCAATTTTAATATCGTGCAGTTATTATATTTTCCGTTTTGGATAGATTAACCCCCTAAAAAAAGTATCCGAAGTCGACAAAATTGACGGGAACTCTGCTCCTTCAAGTTTAACAGTTAAAAAGTAGGCAGCTGAATTTAAACGTGAAAACACGTCGCTCGAAAATGACCACCATGAAGGACGGCCAAAAAAATGTAACCACACCGGAAGCTATCGAAAAGGTGCACAATATCGTGTTGGATGATAGACGAGTAAAGGTATGTGAGATAACTGAGGCCGTGGGAATATCGGAAGAAAAGGTGCGGAACATCTTTCACGAAGAATTAGAGATTCGAAAGCGCTGCGCAAGGTGGGTGCCGAATTTGCTGAATGCAGATCAAAATAAAATGCGCAAACCACATTCGCAACAATTTTATTGGACATATTCAAGAGGAATCTGATTGTTTTACGGCAAATTTTCACCTTGGATGAGACAAGTGCCCACCACTACATGCCAGAAACCAAACAGTAGTCGAAGCAGTGGCTGGAAGCCGGTGGTTCAGTGCCAAAGAAAGCGAAGTCGATCACAACTGCCGGAAAGGTCATGGCCAGTGTGTTTTGGGATGTCAAAGGGATCCTGTTAATTGATTACCATGAAAAAGGCAGAACTATTACAAGTAAATATTACTCTAACCTTCTTGACCATTTGAATGTCAAAATTCGCGGGAAGTGACCTGGCTTGTGGAAGAAAAAAATCATCTTTCACCAGGAAAATGCACCTGCTCACAAAAGTAAGTTAGCAATGGGAAAACTGTGGGATTTGAGATACGATTTTCTTGGCAATTCCCCCAATTATCTTGATTTAGCACCATTAGACTTCCATCTCTTCCCACATCTAAAGAAATGTGTTTCTGGAAAGCGTTTTGCGTCCAATTAAGAAGTTTAGAGGGCTGTAGATGAATATTTCAACAGCCTTTCAAACTTTCATTTCCGGGAAGGAATACTGATGCTTTGGAGGAACGCTGGGCCAAGTGTGTTGAAGTCAAGGAGGATTATGTAGAAAATAAAATGTTTCAAAACTGAAAATCTGTTTTTGATTGTCAGGCTGACAATGTGTCACCATCCTCGTATTTACTTCTTTAACCAGGAAATATAGTTGAAAGCAATATCGGTGGTTTGAGTATGAAACACACAACTCCATTGGCCTAGTTTAGTGAAAGTGGCTGTTTTTACCATAAAAGAAGTGTACCAAACTCGCTGTGTGTTGTGGAGATAATATTTGGGTGAGGGACCGGAAGTGATGAGTCAGCCCCATTATCTCTGAGTGATGAAAACTTTGTAAAAACTTTAATTGAGAAATTCTCTCGCTCGCTTTCTTCTTCTTTTTTATCTTTGTAAATTGGATATTTCTACTTTTAGTGTCTCTTTAATTAGAACCCTATTTTCCCTTACTGGATCTTCTGCTTTGATCTATAGAAACATTTTGTTATAAATTCTTATAAAGCGTTTTGCTAGCTATCTTCTCAGGCTTCGGTTATTTCCTGGAATGAAAATATCTTGCTAAAATATCGATAAAATATGGTGGAAAACATTTCGATATCTATATTGGATATACATGTATTTTTATTAAGTGTATGAAAAGACAAAAAAAAACGAAAATTGACTCAAGTTCTGATAGCTATTACTTATATAGAGTGTAAGTTGATTTAGTGTAAAGAAATATGCTAAAGAAAATCGTATGTATATATGGTAATTTAAGCCAACAACCCCATATTGTATATAACTTATAAGATTTTCATGTTGTATAATAGAAACACATCTGTAAATGATTTTACGCATTATTGAAATGTGTCATTACATCATCATATTTAATGTACTTTGTCCAAACTGAGGATAAATAAATAAAACTCTGTAATAGATTAAGAGTTGATCTAAAGAAATAGAAGTCAGTAACGTCTAAATTCGAGATAGATGGAAGTCACAAAACAACATCTAAAGATAGATTGGAAACTGTCAGGACGGCGCCAGTTTAGAATTTCACCAGACAATCCACCCTCTTCACATCTGGTGAAATGCAATGCTCCCTTTCTCAGAAAAGGTATATAAAGCCTCCGTCCTAGCCAAAAATACAGTCACTTGACAGTCACTTCACCATCTGCCTGTGCCCTCGTCGGTTGTACCCCAGGTCCACCTCATCCACCATGTAGACCAGTAAGAACTTTTCTATCTCCATCTTTCGCTCCTAGCTCAACTTTTATCTGTTCACGGAACTTTCTTAGTGCAACTGTTTCTTCGTTTTTTGTGTGGACATTCCCAAGCTTTCCACTCTGCCTCGACCACGACTGCCTGTACTTTGTGAGAACTTTAAAAGGCTTCCAAGGTGCAGAGAGGTACTGGAAAACTCCCCATCCTGACTGTTCCTCTCGGTCAACACAGTATAGCGAGAGATACAGGGACTCACACCATAGTTTAAGTCCACTGGATACCTTCACCACATATTCAGTCGACAGGATTCTACAAGAGGTAAAATGCCTGTTCAGATAGAAGCGAGAAAGAGCGAAGATGGAGGGACAAACCGGCAATTCCTACGAAACGACCAAGCAATCACTCCCCCGACAAGAGACTATATTTAAAGAACAAACGCCGCCCCAAGGGACCTCCGCAGACCCGCTAACAGGTCGCCAACGTCAGGAGCAAGCTGACCACCCCAACGACACAGTCGAAAATTCCGCAAAAAATGGAAACCAAGCAGCGATGTGGCGCAAACCCAGTGACAAGTTCTTCACCTTCGGCATGACATCGAGACAATGCTCAAAGCAACAAGCCGCGATCAACTCTACAGAATCTAAAGCTTCTACAAGCTCTATATGGAGCGACTTCCACGTCAGAAGGACGACAAACAAAGATCAAGCTCCTGACCGAACTATCTTCAAAACTGTAAGTTTTTAAATCTTACATAACTTATCCTCAAGTTCACATCTTGATTCCCCATAAATTTTGTATTTATATTTTCACTTTAAGCATTTTAAATTCAATTTTTACCTTTATTATATTATTTTAAAATTCATTTTTGAAATTATTTATATTATTTTTAATTCAATTTTTAAATATTTTACAACAACAACACTCTCATTTATCAATTTTACTTTAATTTTAATCAAATATAAAATTTCAATTCATTCATTTTAAAAAATCACCAATCAAACATTTTTACAAATTTACCAATCTTAAATTTCGTTCTTAAATTTTTATCTAAAATAACATTATCCAAATCTACAACTTAAAAAATCTACATTTTTATTTTTAGAAAAATTCTCATCATATTATAATTCTAAACTTATTTTGTTTTTCTTAAAATTTTATCTTCATTTTAAATACCAATATCTTAATCAATTCTTGAAATTTTCAAAAATAATTGTCATTTTCACCATTTTAAGTAAACGCCACAATTCAAAATATTCTTGTCACTCTCACGACGTTGCCCTTTTACAAGAATCATTTTAGCAACCATAATCAACGATGAAAAAATATAATCAAAATTTTAAATATAAATAAACATAGGTGAAACGCATTTTTTAATTTGAGAAATATTTTGTGATTTCTCTCCTGAGAGACAATATCTTCAAAATCACAACTAGGAAAAAAAACTATCTTTCCCAAAACAAGTTAAAAATAAAAATCCCATCAACTACCACGCCAGTAGCTAAATTAAGTCACAGCCTTCCAAAACTATTACAATCGTTAAATTCCAACATAGCTACACTCCCTCGTACCTTCCTTTTACATGCATAATTAATCATCAACAAATCTCTCTCAACAAAATAAACAACACCCTCTCACATCACTTTCTCCAATTGGCAACAATTTTTAGTGCGCGACTTAACACACAAATCCAATTTCGAGCCACACGAGCTCCCTAACGTCGCCCCACTAAACGCTCAAAAGATTTCACATTGAACGTGCCATATCCACTAACAGTCAAAAATATTATCGATATGTGTTTCATACAACCACCACCCATGACTTTAGAAATTTTGTTATTTATCATGAAACAGGTTAGATTATGTACCAAACAACGACTTCACGTGACACCTTTCCAAATCACTTCGTGTCACAGCGCCACACCACAAAATCTTTTCACTTTTCAGGCCAAAGACGCCTTCACGCCTGTGACACATCTCACCTCAAAGCGTGTCCACGTCGAAAGTCGCACTTTCACTCACTTCTAATCTGAAATCACTGAATAACATTTTTACTAAGTCTAAACTAACTTCGAAACACAACAACTACGAACACACCGAGAAAATCATATCTTTCAATTATAACAGTAATATGCCAACCTCAACAAAAGTAGAGAGAAAAAATCAGTTTCAAGTAAATGACAAATCTCAACACCCCGCACCAGTGACCGCCAGTAATAGGATCCCCCGAATCTATTTCAGTTACATATCCCCGTGCTCCCTCCCCTCATAAAGCTATCATCTTGACCGCTATCTTCATAATCGCCATTTTTTTTTCAAACAAATGTTTCACACTAATCATTTAGAATTCCTTTAGAATTTCCCCAACACCTTAATCACAACAACAATATACATTAAACACTTTACATGTTAATTGATATCACCAATTAAAACAACTTGGTTAAGTCTGATATAGACTTTATAACGGAAAAGAGATATAATTATCTACATATCCCCTTTTTGGATAAACGAGAATATTTTTCAATTTTCCACTACCCAACATTTATCCAATCATTAATGACCTTTAATTATATTCTAATTTTTGTATAACATCTTGAATAATAATTTTTATTCTTACCTTTCATTTATATATTCAATTTTTAGTCCAACGTTATTAAAAAAAAACTTCGATTAAATTTACTTTTATTGTTCATGATATTATTTTAGTATTGCAAAACATTTAATTGTTTCAAAAATCATTTTCAATTCATTATTATACTTTTTATATATTACATGTTTGATTTTGTCCACTTACACTTTTTTACCCGTAATCATATTTCTATATTTTTATTCACTATATTTTATATTTGTTTAAATACCTATATTATATGACATTGTTTATCATCAACTATCGGGCATCTACAACAATCGTTTTCAAAAATCATATTCTTCAACCAATTCGCTATATTTATTATTACTTTCTTTTTCAGCCATTACTTCACATCAACGTAGAAAAACGACACATTTAAAAATCCCAACTTCTGGCCTGAACACGCTTCAAGAGTTTATTTCAATCATCCGCAGATCACAATCACCAACGCATGCACATTGCATGCATTTTTTCAACTTTATTTTTCAGCTCTTGCGGACCACAATCAACCTTTGATTTCGAGTCAAGTCAGACCATCTACGGTTTCTACAACAATTCTACTTATCGCATGGCTCTATTTCACTCCTTTCACAATCATATTAATGAACAACTATTTCTTCAACTTTTTAACCCAATAACCCTAAAATTGTGACAAAACACTGTAACCCTTATATAGGATCGCAAGTGAAACATTGCCTAGGAAGACGCTCAAGTCTATATCCTCGCTTTGCACCTGGATCTGAGTATTTAGTTTACATGTGCACTCCTAACAATTGCAACTACAAGTTGCAACTACTATTTCAACTACTAACCCTTTCCAACGCCCGCCGATATTCTCTTAGAATGTTAATTTTATGTCATCATTTTATTTTAATCATCATTTTTTAAAATCAAACAAAATTGTCATTTTTATATCACTTTTATATATCCAAACAAATCATCTTGTTATAGCCCTTTTTAACCCTCACAGTTTAAATTAATTAAAAGAAAATTTAATTACTTACCTGTGTTAGAGAGGCTTTACCCACTTAAACCCGGATAAACCCTTTCACTCCCGGGGTCCATCTATGGTAATTTAAGCCAACAACCCCATATTGTATATAACTTATAACAATATTTTCATGTTGTATAATAGAAACACATCTGTAAATAATTATACGCATTATTGACATGTGTCATTACATCATCATATGTAATGTACTTTGTACAAACTGAGGATAAATAAATAAAACTCTGTAATAGATTAAGAGTTGATCTAAAGAAATAGAAGTCAGTAACGTCTAAATTCGAGATAGATGGAAGTCACAAAACAACATCTAAAGATAGATTTGAAACTGTCAGGACGGCGCCAGTTTAGAATTTCACCAGACGATCCACCCTCTTCACATCTGGTGAAATGCAATGCTCCCTTTCTCAGAAAAGGTATATAAAGCCTCCGTCCTAGCCAAAAATACAGTCACTTGACAGTCACTTCACCATCTGCGTGAGTCCTCGTCGGTTGTACCCCAGGTCCACCTCATCCACCATGTAGACCAGTAAGAACTCTTCTATCTCCATCTTTCGCTCCTAGCTCAACTTTTATCTGTTCACAGAACTTTCTTAGTGCAACTGTGTCTTCGTTTTTTTGTGTGGACATTCCCAAGCTTTCCACTCTGCCTCCACCACGACTGCCTGTACTTTGTGAGAACTTTAAAAGGTCTTCCAAGGTGCAGAGAGGTACTGGAAAACTCCCCATCCTGACTGTTCCTCTCGGTCAACACAGTATAGCGAGAGTTACAGGGACTCAGACCATAGTGTAAGTCGACTGGATACCTTCACCCCATATTCAGTCGACAGGATTCTACAAGAGGCTACCACACTTCACCACATATATATATTAAGAAAATATCATTTGATTCATTTAAAAATATATTAAACTGCTAGACACCCAAATTGCAACACCAAGAAAGACAAGAGATATCATAACAAAATTTATTTTGTAGATAACATGTTGACCACGTTTCAAATGATTAAATTTATAGACTTCTGCGAAGTTTGGTTCCTGCCAGAATCAGTAGCCAGAGTAGCCGCCATTGTTGGAGATCACCGTTGCCACACGCCTCGGCATTGATTCAAAGAGACTTTGGATGTGTTCTTGGGGTACAGCAGACCAAGCAGCTTCCCCACGTTGCCTAAGTTGATCTGGTGTGGCAGCTGGGGATGTTATCTGGGTCAATCGTTGAGCAACCATGGACCACATGTTTTCTATCGGCGAAAGTTCCGGAGATCGAGCCGGCCAGGGAAGCAATTCAATCTGGAGAATGACGAAGAACCTTTGGACAATGCGTGCCACAGGTGGTAGCGCATTATCCTGTTTAAATATGGCTGTGGGCAAGCCCTGAAGGTAAGGAAGGACAACTGGCCTCAAAACCTCGGCTATGTAGCGTTGGCTGTTTAAAGTACCGGCAATACGCAATAGAGGAGTGTGTGAGTGATATCCAATACCGCCCCATACCATAATACCCGGTGCAGGACCAGTGTGGCGGTACATAACGCATCTGTTCAGTATCCTCTCTCGACGGTATCTCCAGATTCGAATCCGACCATCGTGGTGTTGTAGACAGAAGCGTGACTCGTCATTAAAAACAATTTCATTCCATTCTGCCATCCACATCCTTCTTCCATCGCACCATTGGTGGCGGAGACGTCTTTGGATCTGCGTCAAGGGTAGACGAAGCAATGGACGTCTTGCGGACAGACCACTCTGCCGTAAACGGCGTCGAATGGTACGCGCAGAAACTGGATGATGCGTTACAGACTTAATGTGCTGTGCTATGGTTCGCGATGTGACTGAACGATCTATCACTGCCATGCGCACAATTTGCCTGTCAGCACGTGAAGTGGTGCACTGAGGTGGATGCGATTGAACACGTAGGTCCGTCGTACCTTCCTGGATCCAACGATCACATATCCGCATTACAGTTGTTTGGTTTCGTCCAACATGACTACCGATTTCCCTGAAAGTTAATCCACAATCTCGGTAGGCCACTATCCTTCCTCTGTCGAACTCGGATACTTGATCAAAGATTATCGCTGTTTTCTACGAAGCATATTTGATCGTTTTTTTTTTTGTTTTTTTTTTTTTTTAATACACGAAAAACACAATTCCCGAACTTGATATCGTCGAAATCTCCAAGCCTGAAATAGTGCTTTGAATGGGAGCCACAGGCGCACGTGATGTGCGTCTTCGCTGAAATTCTAATCATGTTCATATCTCACCTCCGCTAATGCATGTTGTAAATCTCATGTTATTTGCATGCTTTTTTCAGGGTGTTGCATTTACGCTGGCCAGCAGTATATACATAGCAGTATATTTACAGGCGGTTTTTATTGTAGCTTCAAGACATATTTCTTCATTATATTTATTTTCTCAGCCCGACCTCATTCATTTATGTCTATCATTTATTTTCATTCAACCACATATATAAATATATATGAGATAAGAAATAAAAAGCAGCTTCAAAATTTTTCTATTAGAATCTAAGATAAAAACTCATCTTTTCTCGTTAGAAACTTAGCGATTAAAAAATGATGGTGATGGGTTTACTAATATTCATCCTTGCGTTCAAATATCGGAGCGGGGGTTTTGCCATTTGAACGCAAGGATGAATATTAGTAAACCCATCACCATCATTTTTAATCGCTAAATTTCTAACAAGAAAAGATGAGTTTTATCTTCGATTCTAATAGAAAAATTTTGAAGCTGCTTTTTATTTCTTATCTCATATATAATTATATATATATATGGCTAAATGAGAATAAATGATAGACATGTTCTCCTTCTGTTCAGGCCACGTATAATAAAGCGTTAACTTTAGCTGCATCCTTACGAACTCACGAGTGTATCTTTGTGCCATCCTGATTAGACAAAGAACACGAACAGCGTCTGGGTACGACTTAACAATATTTTTAATATCAATTTTTAAATTATTTATCCTACCTTTCTAACATTTCTATCGTCTTTATCGTTGAGGGAGCAGGTGAATTCTAATATGTTAAATGTTGAGATATTTTATAAATCTCAAAAAGCAGATAGCCAATTAACGTGTCAGTTGGTTTGGGAAATTTTAAGAGATTGAATTTTCGCTTTATAGCGGAAATTTATAGGCATTTAAGAGTAATTTTAATGAGTTGCACAAGATTAGGAATTTATTATGTAGTATTATTGGAGAGAAACAACGCCTGGAATAAATGGGATGTGTATTAGCGAGCTCTGTACTTAGAAACGGGAACTTTTAATGCGAATGTTTCTTTTTCAAATAAAACAATCATCTACATTGATAAAAATATTAGGAGGGGCTGGTTCATCAGTGGTGAACCCAACAGCAGATTCGCCTCTTCAATCTACCATAAAATGGGCTATTTTGCCTATAGATCCAATACTTTGGAATATAATTCTCTGTTAAATCGTTTGAGATATATTAATTACAGCAGTCGACATATCCCTATGGACACTGGGTCTGGGGGCTGTGGTGAGGTTGATAGAGGACATTTTGTGTAAAGCATTAATTTTGTTATTCCGTGATATATTTTAATTGGAAGGGGGGGGGTATACAATTTATGGCATTCGGTTTCATTACCTCATATATATTAAAGTAAAAGAAGGTATGTTCAGTGTATACCACATGAAAATCATGCAACTGTACAAATGGGTAACTTAATCTACATTTTTACGGTAGCCCACCCCAGCCATCGTTGCTCTCTGGTGTGAATGATTCAAACAAAGGCACTAGGGTATATAGTCAGAGTTCACAACTTTATTCCGAGTACTCCAAATAAAATGGCAATTAAACACAATAAAAAGTTATTTGCCTCCGCCGTCGAGAGCCGTCAGCGTGGTCTAGTCTCTCCGTCCCCCTCCGTACAGTCCTGTCGCGTTGTGCTCGGCAAGCAGTCTTCTTATGGCCCTCAATTCAGCGATTGCAGGCTGAAACGTATACTTTATCTCATATTTGGCCACGAGTCCTCCCAACATTTTATCCCTTTCTCGTTGCAAGGTCTGTATAAATATTTTTCAATGTGAAATAAATATTACCATTGATATAGTTATCCATTTTAATCGATAAGTATTATGATCGCAAAGATATCTTCTTCTGATGGTGCAGCTGAATTTTCCAAAATGGCGAGTTATATTCTCGTTGTGTGAAAAACATCTAGAAACTTCCTGGTCGGGAGCCACCTTGGAACATGAAATAAAAATATTGTTTATTTCAAGTGAATCAAACTTCTAAGAAAGATGTACAATGAGCCTCTCCGACACGATCGACTGATTTATCTCTTCACTTGGTCCACAAATGTTGTGCGCCCTCTTGATATGGTACCTTCGACCAGTCTAAGAAGCAGGCTATCATGTGTATTCCAGTTTTCTTAACATTTGAATACGGCATTGGTTCTCTCCCGCTAGTACTAGCACCTCGTCATTTGTAGCTCATGCAGGCCGACACGTTTCCAGTACCACATCGCAGAATTCTCCTGTAACCTGAGGTCAGTAGATTTTAAAATAAGCTATTCATTCTGTATGGAACAATTTCGCACGCTTGTTCCTTTCTTCAAATAAACCAATTTCCTAACGCCCTTACTGAAATGTGAAAAATATTGGAAGGGTCATCAGTGGTGAATCCTCCCAGTAGATTCGCTTGGCTACTCTAACACACCGTTCTGATAATGTATTGGACTGTTTTGGCCTATATAACTCAATCTAAAAAGAAATTCTTATAGTGAAGGTATGGACATATATAAGCTTCGAGTAGAGTGTTCCTTTACACATTGTTTATAGAGAATAAAAACATTATTGGAAGTTGGATGAATTCAAAACGTAGACCTTGTCTATCCTCAGATGCTTAATATCCGAATTTTGGGCAGGCCATTGACACTCGTTCCCGCCTTTAAATAGGCGACAGTGGAAAGCCGAAGCGTCGGATGATAAACATTCTGAGGGTTGATGAGTCTACGTCCGTCTTGAATTATAATTGTTTCATATACCAAACGGGGCACCTCTCCCTTTAAAACTGCATTAAAACAAAGCATTTGGTTCTTCGCCTCAGTACAGAACGTAAATCTGGTGATAACAAAAAAATGACACAACACCAATATTTTGGAAAATTCAGACAAAATTCAACCGGGCTATGACCCTCATCATTACGAGGGCGGCTTCGATTTCATACCTCCTCTCGTCGAATGTCATGAAATCGCAGCCGCCCCTATGCAAATGAGGGCCAAATTTCGTTTGTCTTTTGTTTGAATTTGCCAAAACTGGTTTTGTGATACATCCTTTATCATCAGTTTTACGTTCTGTATTGATATGATGAAAAATTCATCAAAGTGAGAGTTTAGTACATGAAAACCACCCTCCCGCAACTCTACTTCATATTGCTTTTCTTGAAAAAAATAATGCTAAATTGTATGTGGAATTCTTGTGGTGTGAGAATTTACTTATACCAATAAATTACTGGGGGACTGTAAATAAATTAGAACATGAGCCTTCTCACGAACGACGAGGAAATTGGATTATAATCAAACTGAAAAATTCTAAGCTTGTTTGAAATATTTTTTCATTTGAAGTTTCAAAAATAAAAACAAATTTTAAAGCAGCCTAAGTTTGACGATATTTTATGTAATGACGAACCTAACGTATATGAAGTCCTATTTGGATGATGGATGCTGAGAGCTAGTTGGTAAACATCGGCACCATGGACACTTAATAGAACAATTAGTATAAGTAAATTCTAGTGTTCTTTGTAGATAGAAATAAAGGGCACCTCTTCAGTCAAAATAGACGTCAAAACTAGTCGCCATCTATTAACCCTCGCGAGATTTTGACGGGAGAGACGACCTTTATTTTTATGGATCACCCTGGAAAAATTTCCATCTATATTTTGACCATAGATTTATCCTAGCAACCTTTCCAGCTAAACACCTCTTTTTGAGATTGTGGAGATTCCATTTGATCCCTTGTAAATCTCATGGAATAGAGATCGCCCTTGACTGACAAGGACCATTAGCCCGAAACCATGGTCTCCTGGTGGGTGCTTCTCAGTTTACCAAAGCTGGTGTTTTGGCTTTGTCACCGACTTTTAAAAAATCAAAGTCATTATGAAATATATTTATAATTTCAAAATGTGTGTTGTTATATAAAGGAAGAGAAAGGACATCATATACAAAGAGACTTCGATCCAGTGGGTTGTCAGTTAGTACAGAAGTAGACACCCCACAGGGTTTTAAATTTACAGAGAAATGTCAAACTAGTGTTACGTCGTACCCAGACACTATTCGTGTACTTTGTCTACTCAGGATGCCACAAAGATACACACGTGAATTTGAAGGGATTGCAGCTAAAGTTAGCGCTTTATTGTATCTCACTTAACAGAAGGAATAAAACAGTGGGACTTGCCTTCAACCTCCCCGTAAGAAGAATCCTTGGCGCCGTGGATGTCCTCTTGTGAAGCGTTCCGCTCCACACTATACACGTGCAGCTTGGACTACACCGCCTTGTAGGTCGCTCCGCTATCAGTCTCTCCTGGCACCGCCTTGCAGGATCGTCCACACACCCCGTAGGTAACTCTCCGCCGTCTTCTTCTTGCCTCAGATTTCGTTGTCACCAGACTGACTTCTCCCCTAGACTGCCATGTCCTCTCGGCGCACAAACCCCTTCAGGTCGACCGCTCTCTCTGCTCTTTCCTTCACGACGGCACCAGTTGGACTATCTGTCTGCCGCCTCCTCCTCTGGAATCTGTCAATCAATACTTCCTTGTGGAGGAGAGGGGCCTGCATTCCTTTACAGGCTTTGCCCACATATTCACTTCATCTTCTTTGCTGCACCGCTTCACTAGGAAACAACGTTGCTCCCACCACGTCCCCATAGTTTACCTCTTTGTCCCTGTTATTTCCGTGTCGGGGTCCTGTCGCCAGCCCAGACGCGGGTTCAGAACTTGTGCATTGAACAGAGTGTTTTAATATTTAAGGAATTAATTATATTTTTCCTCACTTTATATATAAGGCGCGCGGCCTTCAAATACCTGAAAGCCTCGATTCGTTACTCCGAATCTTACATAAATCCACCACCATCAGTGGGACTGCAATAAATCATAAGTTGTAATTTCGTTCAAAAGTCGAATCACTTTGTGGACAGGTGGTATAGCTATAATAGAAGTAGATACGACCATGGCCAGTACCAAGTGTGCCACCATAATTGGTCTTTTCGATCTACAATCCAAATTTTCATTTGCAAATCGAGGAACATAGTTGACTTCAAGTTGAAAAATTGCAAGACAGTAAAACCTGGCTTGAATTTCATTCTCTAATGGGATGGCCTCTGGGTCAGTTCTTCTATCAAGTTCGGCACAAAATAAGAATGTATATCTTCAATAATTCGTGAAGTATAATTTCTCCATTTATTAAAAGAGAAAAAGGTTTAAATATTCTCTCCTCTGATACGTGTCTGCAGTAAAACCTGTCGACCTCGAGATAGCCGCCATCATATTTAGAGAGGGCTAAATTCTGAAAGCTTTTAACTCAATTCATTATTTATCTTATGAAAACGGCAAACACGCGTAGTTTACAATTTTTTTTATTTTTTTTTTTATTAAAAAATTTTGTTTTGAAAAAATGCTGCTGAAAAATTGAAATTTAATGGAATGTTAGAAGTCAATTGGGCGCGTTGAAAAGGTGGCGGTTTTGTGTATAGATTAGAAATCTGAAGGTCATATATTGAATATCAGTTGAGCGTTATAGGCAGGTGCTGGGAGTGAAGCTGCTGTATTTCCTTTTTATTGTTGGAGAGGCTTGTTTATTGAGGAGGTTGGTGTGAGAGGCAACGCTGTGTAGCCCATCGATGTCACTGGGTGGGGTTTTTTTCAGGTCCAGATACTCAGAACTTACCTCATCGTCCAATCAGAGTGGGTCATCACATTGACACACCCCCGCACGGTGCGATCTAATTGGTCACTTATTACCACGTGACCCGATCTATTTCCCGCCATTTCTCAACTAGGCTTTCACTACAGACGACATTGCCTCAGTTTTTGTTAGAAATTGACGAGAATTTTGTCACTGCAGGATAACAGCAGGTCTTGCAGCAGATCTGTGGGTTGGAATAAAACTCAGATTATAGGATTCCTTTGGACCCAGATGGAAAATTAGGAAAATAGAATTGATTTATATTTTTGTTGTTGAGTGAGCAGAGCCCTGTAGACCATGTACGGAGAATAAGACCTTCGCATTAAATCAACATAAAGTATTCCTTTTAAAATAGACACTTCGGCTAGTTAAATTTTTATTTTCTCAATGTTTCAACAAAATTATTTTGTCTTCGTCAGGAGAAATAAATAAAAATAAAGCATTTGGCAAGGCGTACATATCCATCCAGTCTGGTATTTTTTCTGTAATCTTTACTTGAGAGACTCAAGTCGGATCGTCATTTTGGCAATGTTGAGGCTAAAGCTGGTCTAAGGAACAACTATTTTGTGTCACATGGAGGAAACTGTCACTCCAGGTCTGTGACGTCCGTTTTTCTGTTTAATGTTTACATTATGTAATTACAGTAGAACACCTTCGATAGCGCCCCCTCCCATAAGCGCTAAATAAACTTTTTTCTTGATCCCATTCAATCTTATTCATCAAGCGGTCCATTTTTGAGAAAATTAAAAATTTTATAAATTCCTAGATAATTATAATTGAAAATTAATTATTGCGCTAAAATCTTGAATATAAACTCACCATTTTCTCTCTGAAACCAATTATTTGCTATTTTCTAAAATAAACTTTATCAAACATTCTCTAGCGAAATATCGGACCGCCTCTTGCTTAGATAGAGGTTGTTGTTGCCAACACTCGCAATAACGATGTCAAGGAATACACGAAGAATAGTTTTCTACCCATACATAGGCATATATCCAGGACTTCCACTCTGTCAGCAAAGCACAAAACCGTGTTTTCTATCATGTAGCTTTGAACATCTTTAAATAGGGTGGGGGTAGGAGTTTGTCCGTCAAACAGCTCCGATACGTGATCCTCGGCGGTCTGAGAACGCAGTTTGTTTTGGGCTTTGAGAGTACAAGACTGAATGGATGGTGCGGTCTTGTGTAGATCTCCTTGGTAGAGACCGCTGTTGGGGCAGTATTGGCTAAGGAGGCAATGGAAGTGATGACAACAGGCTGGCGCCGGTGCAGAAGGCTTTGTAGTTGGAGTCTCCTGGGGAATTACGGAACGGTTAGTCGCAGGCAAAGTCGCGGAAGGGCTGGAAGATGTCAAAGGCCTCTGCCCGATGGACACAGAACGCTTTGCAGCTGATGCAGAGAAGTTGAAGCTGCTGGAGGTCGCGGGCCGGAAGGGGGATGGCGTCGAAACTAGGCTCTGCTGGTGTCCTGATGACGCTTTCCCTTGGTCCCCAAGGGGCAGCTGGATCGCCGACGTCCTTGGCGGGGACATTTGTCACACCTAACGCCGTATATGATTTAGGGGAGTGTAGACTTCCCCTTGGAGATGATCACCAGCTTGGAGTTTCCGTCCTTCATTCAAGCGGGCCTCCCTCAAGGGCCTCCCTGTTGCCAGTGGTCAAGGTATAGTCGCCGCTGAACACGGTTTCGTGTGTCAAGGAAACAATCCTGAAGTGTGGCCGCAGCGCCGCAATGCCATCCTTGATGGCAAGATAGAGATTCCCAACTATTAACTTTTCCTGCCCTTTTAGGAGGGTGGTTTCAATGATGAGGCCATCCTCAACCAGGCGCTCCGTCAATTCGACGTTAGTCAGACCTAACAGTACCTGGCAGGACCTTTTCATTAGCTGGTGCACCGAAGAATTGTCCAGCATCTGTTGCAGCGCCTTCATATATTGGACTGAGTGGAATGCCGCGTTCCACTCTACGAAGCAGTGGTCAAATGTCGCAGCTGCCGACCTATCCTTGACAAGGTCTTGCTGCTGTCTACTGCTCTTGATTTGCGTTAGAGCAACTTTTTTCCCCCCTTTCTTATTTGCTGAGGTGGCCTGGCTGCGATGGATTCAGATTTTACTATTTTATTTCAGGCTGATTTTATATTCTTGTCCTTTCTTTTTGGCGCTTTAGGCCTTTGCCAATCATGAAAACTCGATTTTATCTCGGAGCCTTCTACTCTGTCAGTCCAATTTGCATTTGGCTGATTTTTTTCGGTGGCCTGATTTTTGTAGTTAAAAAAAAACTATGAAATTTAATGTTGCAAAGTTCTTCTGTTAATTTCTCAGCAACAGTTTTTTTTTACTCTTTTTTGACTATTTGTGGGAATACCACTATCATGTTTATCATAATACTGTGGCTCTCCGCCAGTTTCTCAAAGACATTTGAAGTATCAATCCCTCCATGTTGAAAGATAGAGAAGAATTTAAACTCCCCAGTCTCTCGAAAATATAAATACCTCTTATTAATTCAATACCAGATGAGTACAAAAATCAGACGATATTTCCCCATATTTCAGAGATAATCAAAACTGACTAATGACCACCCTTTAAATCGGCGATGGCAACTAACGATGATTCTAAAATACAGGGTGATCCAAAAGTCCCGCATTATTTTAAAAATTAATAACTCCGCGAATATTTGCGCTAGAGCAATGCGGTAAACACCATTGTGTTCAGGATGCAATGGGATTTTTTATGGCAAATAATGAAAAATTCGAAATTGATTATAGTTACAATTTTATTCGCCAGATGGCGCTCTACCAGAATCAGAGATTCAGCGGCCAAAATGTTTGATAAATTAAAAAATATAACTGATCGACACGTATTTTTCCTTTTTGAATACCAGGAAAGAACCCTAATAATATCAAATAACAAATTAATAAAACACCACTTCGCCAAAAGTATGAAGAATTGGTTAGCGATTTTCAAATACAACCAGAGATATGTAAAACAGGTAAATGCAAATTAAAACATGTAGCAAAAAGAAAATTGATATTTTAGATACGGTTTGTTTCCGAAGATAATAAATTTCTAATATTTTTAATTCAACTCTCACTCAGTATCGATTATGTTTATTTTAATTTGAAAAATATGTATCTATCTCTGATAATTTATTTTACTCTTGAATGCCGTTGTTGTTGTTGTTGTCGTGTCCAATAAATAACCTCAGATGTCTCCACGCATTTCTATCACAGCAGCAGCAGCAATGTCCACTATCTTGGGTGTGTAAAGCTGCTGCTCTGGGTCTATGTCAATTTTCTGCAAGGCTGCGGGCATGAGAATATGTGGGTAGGTGTTAGCTCCACACAAGGACAGTTGTTGCATGTTTTATAGGTTCTTGTGCCATCTGGATGTATTTTCGTTCCTTCAAAGTGTTTCGTTCTAAGTCTTGTTATAGTTTTTGTCAGTTTTCTCTCAGAGTTTATTTCACATATTTGATCTTTTCTTATTTTTTGTTTAATTATCTTGTATTTTGCCAAAGCATCAGCGTCAAATACTGACATTTGTTCTTTATTTTGGCTCAGCTTTCTGACTTCCTTTGCCAATTCAACTGCCATTTCATTACCCCCGATCTCAACACGGGCAGGAATCCATTGTAGAATGCAATTATTCTCCAATGATTCCAGTTGGGTAAGTAACGAGTGTATTTTCTGTGTGATTCTAGTATTTCCCTTCTGAATTGCTTCTAGAGCGGATATGGAGTCGCTGTATATTAAAATTCCTTCTGCTTGATGCAGGGATGGTTGGTTAAGGCATAAATCAATAGCTTTTCAGATAGCTGTCAGTTCACAAGTGAAGTTTGACGAAATCTGTCCTGCTCCTTCTTTGATTTTGATGTTTGTTCCATCTTGCAGTATTATGTTAATTCCGGCCCCTCCATTACTCAGGGTAAGGTCTGAAGATCCATCTGTATATGCTCTTAAAGGGCGTGGCCTAGCATTTTTAATCAAGAATTTGTACTATGAGGACATAGCCGTTAATATTACAAACACATTAGACCTCGAAGCCCAAGGTATCAAATTCTACCTCAATCAAAACAAAGTCATCAACATATACAATATGTATCACCCTCCAAACAATACATTTATTGACAATGGAACAATGGCTCAATTTCTTACAGACAACACTATTATTGTAGGTGACCTTAATGCCAAACATCAACTATGGGGATGTTCTACGCCAAACCCAAGAGGCAAAATACTATCAAACATATTTGACGACAATGCCTTCATGTGCTTAAATGATGGGAATCCTACCCATCATTCCTACAAGCTATAAAACTGCACAAGCCCTTGCTATAAGTTTTTACTCTCCTGACATTTTCCACAAATGCAAATAGCAAATATTAAAAATTTTTGGAAGTGATCATTTGCCTAATTTGATAGAAATTAGCACCAAGACCAAAAGGGAAAAATGGGAAAAACTTGTGAAAACCTGAACCCAAGAAACCCAAATACAAAACTTTGGAATTTGGCAAAACAAATTGACAGAGTCCAGCCACAAACTAAAACACAAATATGATTAAGAATACAGATAGTACACCAGCAACTAATGACAAAATTCCTGCCAATCTTTTAGGTAATTCATATCAAATAAGTAGTAAAATCAAGGTTGAAAAAAGGCCCGAAAGATTATTCATGACTGTAAAAATGTCACCAGCACTCATAATATTTTCCATGAAAAAAATCAATATGAAAGAGCTAACTTATGCATTAGAAAACACTGACCTAAACAAGACTCCTGGGCTAGATAGAATCCATAGCCGAATGATATCAAACTTGGGCAAAAATGGCAAAGAAAGACTTCTTAA
Source organism: Cordylochernes scorpioides (assembly GCA_030710605.1). Lineage (NCBI taxonomy): Eukaryota > Metazoa > Arthropoda > Arachnida > Pseudoscorpiones > Chernetidae > Cordylochernes > Cordylochernes scorpioides. Next base: position 182,143,673 of record CP092864.1, read on the forward strand.
ATTTTCAATGACTCCTGGAAAACTGGAAAATTGCCTCAAGACTGTAAAAATGCAACAATAATTCCCAAAAAACTTGACAAATCTGCTGATGACCCAAAACACTACCGACCTATCTCCCTCACAAGTATTTGCTTCAAATTATTGGAAAAAATTATACTCAGATGACTCACCTACCACCCCGACACAAGAAATATCTCACCAGAAGAACAATATGGATTTAGGAAAGGACATGGGAAAATAGACCAACTCTTATTTTTCACACAAAAGGTAAAAGATGCACAAAACAAAAAACCAACTAACCACACCATAGCTGCTTTTTAGACCTTACACAAGCTTTTGATAAGGTATGGAAAAACAAGTTAATTACAAAATTATACAAGCATTTCAAAATTGATGGAAAAGCTATCACTTGGATAAATGATTCCCTTAAAAATATATAAATCAGGGTCAAATATAATGGCACTCTATATAAAACCTTCAAATTTTCCCAAGGATTACCACAAGGATCAATCCTTAGCCCAACTCTCTTCACCCTATTTATTGCAGGCATAGAAGAAACATTTTCACATCAAACCAATATTGGACTTTTCGCTTATGACATTATTCTATGGAGCAGCAACACTAACTGGAAAAAAGCTGAGATTTGAACAAGACTCTTCTCCACCTAGAAAAATTTGCTAATAAACATAAATTAGAATTTAACCCCCAAAAATCTGAAACCTGTTTTTTTACTACCGATAAGAAACTATACAAAATAAGACCAAATATTATTCTGAAAGAACAACAATTGCAATATAATAAACATCCTAAATATCTCGGCTACACCCTGGATCCAGAAATTAACTCCAGTAAGCATATTTAGGAGTTGTTAGAAAAGGAAGAGACCGACTAAAAATCTTGAAATATATTTCAGTAAGAGTGGGGAGCTGAAGCAACAACACTAAAATTACCTTACACATCTCTAATGAGACCAATCTTGGAATATGGATATCAAATCTATGGTACAGCATCTGAAACAAATCTAAAAACACTGGAAAGGATACAACTAAATGCAGCTAGAATTATTGCAGGTCTTCGAAAAACCTACCCTAATAATATTTTACCTTTCGAGGCAGACATTATGCCCTTAAAGGATAGAAGAAGCTACAATCTGCCAAAATATATAAACAAAATCAAGAGTTATGAAAAGAAACACAGAACTTTCAATTAAATACTTAATTGGGAACCCAATATAAGACTCAAAAAAGAAGGCCCTCTCCACCTGGCCAAAAGAAATGGATTTTTAAAATATAAAGTGGAAAAATATTATTTAGCTGAAAAATATCTCCATGCGAACCACTAACAAAATGTTATTTTTAATGCCACTTTAAATGAACCCACCAACACAGACAATACCAAAATCCAGAATACTTAAAACAATTATCATTAGAAATAATTAATAAAATTCCTATAAAAAATGCAATAACTATCTATACCGATGGTAGCAGAGACGAGTTGGGACACACTGGCAGTGGCTCTCTCATTAAAACCACAAATGGCTTTGAGAAAATAAACAGAAGAAACCCAGAATTATGCTCAGTCTTCAGATCAGAACTTATAGCCATCTATGAAGTCTTAAAATCATCAGAAACATTAAACATCACGATATATGGATTCTTACTGATAGTACAAGTGCCATACAACACTTGAGTCACACAGGGGATCTTAGAGACAAAGTAAGTAGGAACATAATTGGTTATCTCCAAAAACTCTCAATACCTCAAAAATTCACCTTCAATGGATACCCTTACATGTTAGCATTGAAGGCAATGAAGCTGCTGATGCGCTAGCGAAAAAAGGCACAAAAGAACCCTTGCAACAGAAAAATAAACTTACTTTTAAAGAAATTGAAACAGTAGGCAAAATAAACAAGAACTGGAGGATCCCACCTAAGCACAGTTGGTATACCTTAGAAGCAGATGGCCACCCAGACCTTTAGGTCCACAAGCCGGCATGCGAAGCATGCCCTTCGCTGCTATTCTGTTCAACTCATAAGCCAAGTAACGGTATCCAAGCTAGTGCTTGGACATTATACCTGGAAACACCACCTCCCAGACAACGTGTCTGGAAGGATTTCTATACCGGTGGCCTTTAATCATAGCAAAATAGGAAACTATCTACTGTGTCCAACAGGGACCGCGGGGAGGCAGCCCCCGGTCGACTCTGTTCACTCACAGCTGAGGAAAAGCTCAGCTGCCACGTCGTGGGATTTCTCAAGAAGCTTGCTGTGATTTCTCAGCAGCTTACTCTCGATCGCGCCCCTCGCCCTCCTTCTCTCTTCCTGCACACCCACTACCCTTGGACAATCCAAGACGTAGTGGCGTGCATTCACATCCCTTTCTCCATAGACGCAATCAGGGTTTCTCTTAATTTTAATTCTGTGGAGACTTGGGGAAGAGTCCATGTCCCGAACTACCCTAATGAGTTTGTGGGACATTACCTTACAGAGGTACTTGGGTGTTGTTACCCCATTGAATACCTCTCTCCCCTTCACACAGTTCCTCCATCTGTCCAACCATAAGTCCTGGACGTGCCCCCTGATCCTCCTATAAACTTCTTTCTTGGTCACTGGGGTCCTCAGTGATCTACCTCTAAAGCATCCTGCCTTAGCGATCCTGTCTGCGAACTCATTACCTTCGATGAGGCTGTGTCTCCTAAACCAAGGGAGCTCCGGAGCCCGCGTCATCATCTCCAGCTCCTGGATTATTTGATGCGCGAGTTGCCCTTTCTCCAGATTGATGGCGACGAGGGCCGACATACAATTTGGATAGAGGTGGTATGGGCTGAAGTTCTTCTCCGCACACACTCTGAGGGCTACCCTGATCGCAACCAGCTCGGCTGAAAAGACCAATTCGTCCACTCTGAGTGTAAACTTTCTTGGAAGATCAACTCTCCATTAGGGAATATCACTACCCCAGCTCCAGTATTGGTTCCAGACTTACTACAATCAGTGAAAACCTCCGTGCCAATCCCTGTCGGCCCTCCAGGACTCCAATTCCACTTTAGCAACCACTGCGGAGGCTTCCTTGGATCCATCTTCGATTCCAGGGCCCCCGCTTCAAGTCCCAGGGCATCTTCCCTGTTCTCCCAGATCTTCTGTCTGATGGTCTCCTCCTCTAGTTTCAATCCCAGGGGAATAAGCCCATAGAGGACCAAAAAGGCCTCACTGTTGGTAGTGCGATATCCCCCTGTGATTCTGAGTGCCGCTGTCCTCTGCACTCTCTCTAGAGTTGTTGCCACCTTCTGATCCCTGTTTCGGCGCCACCAAGCCCCGGAAGCATATAGCAAGATTGGCTCGACACAGGAGAGGCAGAGGTTCCTAAAAATAGTATCCTCCTTCTCCCCCCTCCTGTTGAGAGCCAACCAGGACAGGCCTGCACAACGCCTCCCTGCCTCTCGCCACCATCTCCTCCGCCTGGTATTGCCAACCCATCTTGTCATCAATGACCACCCCCAGAATGGTCAATCTATTGACCAACGCTACCCTCCGTCCTTCCATCCGGATAGCCGGCTTGTGTTCCAATTTGATCCCTTTCCTTTTAGTTCTTATGTCCCTAGGCTTAAAGCTGAGGGCTTTAGTTTTGGAGACATTGAACTTAAGGCCAGAGTCATGGGCCCAGATCGAGAGAATTTGGAGAGAAGCTCCAACACACTTCTCAGCCTTCGCTCTCGAAGCAGCCTCAATGATGAGGAACTGGTCGTCAGCATAGATAACCAGCCTGGCTCCCTCAGGGAGCTCCTCCTGAAAAACGGTGTTTACCAGGATATTCCACAGAATAGGTCCGCAGCAAGAGCCCTGGGGGCAACCCCTAGCACAGTTTCTTTCCAACTTCCGCCCACCAAAACTGAGGCTAATCCGTCTATCCCTCAGGCCGTCTATCCCTCAGGAAGTCACGAACCAAGCTGCACAAATTATCAGGACAACCCATGTCCATCAAATTTCTCATCAGCTTGTTCCAGCTCATGGAGTTGAACGCGCCATCAATGTCCAGGGCCACGAAAAGAACCCAAGCACCCTTATTTAAGCCCATCTCAACCCCCTCTAACACCTCGTTCAGAGCTGTGGTTGTGGACTTCCCTTCCCTTCCCCTGTTGGAAAGAGGAAAGGAGCTCATTACTCTCTAGCCAATGCTTCGGTCGCTGAGCTAGTAGGCTATCCAGGACCATACCTAGACACACTAGTAAAGAAAGCGGACGATAATCATTAGGAGAATTACCCTTTCTACCAGACTTTTTGAGAAGCACTACTCGGGCAACCTTCCATGCCTCAGGAAATGTACCAGTGTCTAGGCACCTATTGAATAACCTGGAAAGAAGCGATGGGTGCATCCTTACCAGGGCTTTCACGACCGTGTTATCGATCCCTTCGGGACCAGGAGATTTCCTTTTCCCGAACTTGAAAGCCGTCAGTTTCACCTTATTCTCAGAAAAGGGCGGATCTACCAAACCACAAGTGGTCAGAGAGATCTCGTCCTCTGGTTCCTCGTTTCCGAAGTGCCGATCCAAGTTGTTTTTATTTTATCTTCTGCTTTCGAGCGAGTAGGTCTAGAACACATTCTCTCTGAATTCTCTCATTGTTGGTGGATGAAACAGCACCAGTGATTATTTTGGCCGCTTTTGCTTGAACACTGTCTAGTCTTACTTTTAGTGATGAGCTTGAGGGAGCCCAGACCGGTGTTGCATATTCCATTATCGGCCTTATTAAGGTGGTATATCTTGTTCTGAGAATTCTGGGTTTTGCTCCCCAATTTGTTCCACATAGCCTTCTCAGAATGTTTAGTTTTCTGATAGCTCTATTTGAGGTGCTAATTATGTGTTCCGAAAATTCCAATTCCTCATCAATAATAATTAAAATAATTTTGTTGACATCTTGTCAATACATGCACAGTCTGCACTATTAAAAAAATATAATATGCATTATATACACTATGTACAATGAATATGGCGCCTCTGCCAGCGCTGCAGAGTTTGGTGGAGAATCGCCAGTGGGTCTCCAGCGACACCACACATTTTGCGATCTACGATGAATACGTAGATCGCGTACTTCGCCGCTTAGGAGATGGTGATGGCGTGGTCCTCGAGACCAACTTGAAAGATCCAGGACTGCAGTATCACACCTAGGTATTATGGATTTCTCATTTTATCCATTATTTGTTTGTTTATGCTTATTTTGTGGTTATATTTATGCCTTTTTCCCTGTGAGTGGAGAAGACGCATAGGTTTGGTTTTATTGGGTTTATGGTCATTTGGAGTTCCATTGCCCACTTCTCCAGTCCTCTCATTGATGTGTTCAGTATTTTTTACGATTTTTCTATACTGCTACTTGTGTGCCATATGACTATATCATTTGCATAACAGGCAACCTTTGTGTCGTCAGTGAGGTAAGGATGGATTACGTTAATATATAGCAGATAGAGTAGAGGACTGAGCACAGATCCCTGAGTTACACCAGCCCATGTTCTTCCTTCCTTGGAAAATTCTCCATTGACCCGAACCTTTAACCTTCTTCCCCTTAAGAAGTCTGCAATCCAGATTAAGGCTTTTCCTCTTACTCCGAAGCTGTGCAGCTTTTCACCTAATTCCTCCCTCCACACTCGATCAAAAGCTGAGGTCATATCAAGGAATATAGCCGTGGTGTTCTTTGGCGGTTTTTCCTGGAAAGAATCTATTATTGATTGACAGAGGTAGAACAGTTGATCAGTCGTACAGTGCTGGGATCTATAGGCAGTTTGGTAGAGGTTTATTTTTTTATTGTTAGTGTGCCAGACTATGAGAATAGAGTGGATAATTCGTTCTGGTATTTTACAAAGTATGCTGGTGAGAGCAATTGACCGATAGTTCTTGTATTCCTTGGCATCTTTGTTTGGCTTCAGTATTGGCACTATAATTGATATCTTCCAATTCTTTGGTAGTTTACCAATTTGCCATGAAATGTTCAGTATTCGTAGGAGTTGATTATTAGCTTTGTCTTCAAAGTGTTTAATCATTTGACCAAAGATTAGATTATCTCTTGGTGACCTCTTGGATATTTTTATTGATAAGTTTAGCTCATTCAGCGTGAAGTCTCTCGAGAAAATATCTTGTTGATGGAAGTTTCTTGCTTGTTTAACTAACTGGTTTATATTATTTTTAGAGTCCTGTCTTCATTCGTATAGTTGAGTATGGAAGTGCTTGAAAGATATTCAGCAATTATGTCAGCCATCTGTTTGTTCTCGTTCTCGCTGTTCTATTCATATCGGTTAGAGTATTGGAGGATTGGTGTTGGTTTTGATTGTTCTCTAACACTCTAATCATATTCCAGTGTTGGCTGTCCTTTCTTGGATCCATTTTTTCGCAGAATTCTGCCATTTTTCTTGTTTGCATATCCAAATTTCTTGTTCTATTTTGTGACTAATTTCAATGAGTTCCTTTCTGTTTTCTTCTGTTTTATTTTTTAAGAAGTTCATTGATATTGTTTCTCTCTCTGCAATCATTGCCACGATGTTGTGGTCCTTCCAGTAAGTTATCCACAGGTCTTTATGTCTACCTCTAGGTATCGATGCTTTTGCAGCTTTTGAAATGTTCGAAGAGAATTTTTCCAAGTTTTTGTCAAGCGTTCTGTAATTCAATTTTTCGTTGCACAGTTCTTCAAGCTTTTCTGTGAATTTTTTTCAAGTCGGCTTTCCTAAAGTTTCATCTTCTTTTATTCTAATGGACATTCTCAATTTTGAAGTTTAGGGTTGTTAAAATTGGTCTGTGGTCACTGATTGCACCTCTCAGGATTTTCCATTGTGTTGTGGGTGCGATGTTGTAATTTATCGCTGTGATGTCTATTGCGGATTCTGTGCCTGTGGACTTAGATAGGTAGGTGTTCTCTCCGTTATTTAACGGTGTAAGGTCGAGATCGGTTAGCATGTCCTCAACCTGCTGACTTTTGTTATCCTGGACAGGTGATCCCCAAATTGAACTTTTGGCGTTAAATTCGCCGAGTATGATTGTGATATCCGAAGACGCTTCACTTAATGTCTCTATTGTGTGTACCCATACAAAATTCAAAGATTTCACGAGCTGAAATTTGGCGATTTTGAGATGCGTCAAGAATTCGCTGCATTTTATTTTCCGGAAAATTGATATTGATGAAAACTTCTGTCGAATGTTCTGTGGACAGATGATGCTCACTTTTCTCTAAACGGAGAATTTAACATTCAAAACAGCCGCATTTGGGCAAAAGAAAACCCTAGGATTTTTACAGAAATGCCACTTTACCAGCCTAGAGTTACAGTTTTGTGAGGGTTCACTTCTTTTATTATTGGGCCATTTTTCTTTGAAAAATCAATGGAAGAACTTTTAAAACCGTTTTTGTAACTGGTGAAAGTTATGTTCAACTTTTGAGAGAAAAGGGTATTCCCATATTGCAGGGCAAAAGCACTAAGCGAAATAACATTCATGAAAGATGGAGGACCTCCTCATATCTCCCGAGGTGCCAAACAATTGCTGAAGGATACGTTCGGTGAAAATCGTGTGATAAGTCGCCACTTTATATACCAGTGGCCTCCAAGATCACCAGACTTGACGCCTTGCGATTTTTGTCTATGGGGGTACATTAAATCGTGTGTTTATCGATGCTGGCCTACCACATTGGCCATGTTGAAGGCTTCTATCAGATGGCACGTTTTATCAATATCAACAGATATGTTATTTAATGCTGTCCATTCTGTCATTTATCGTCTAAAGGCGGTGATTGAGAATGAAGGGTGCCACATTGAGCAAGGATTGTGACCTAATACAAGAGAGAAGGCAGTTACCTCATGTGTTATATAAGCCGCCATGTATTATATTATCTACCAATATTTTGCAGCTCTTTGTGTTGGGATATGGGGATAATAAATGCTGTCCTCACATCTTGACTCTTTTTTTTTGTGAACAGTAATATTTTGTTTGTCATTTGCTCACATATTATGTCGTGCAAACCAGAATGTTATAACTTCTCGAATAACACTGGTACACACAATTTTTCCCCCTATGTTTAGTTTTCGATTTTCGCTCATTAGAAGAAATAGAATAAGGAATATTTTCTGTACACCAATAACTTTAGAAATTTTATGAAAAAAAAATAATACAAAATGATTTTACTACCACGTTTTTCAACGCAAAAGGTCGATTTAAAAATTATTTTTATTTGAGGGGACACATTTTTTAAAATTGTGTACAGTATAATAACAATGATAACATTTGACAAGCTCATAGGATATTTGGAATAAAGTACGACAAATATATTTTGTCGTACTTTATTGTCAAGGGTCGCCAATCAGTCAAGAAACTACACATTTCTTATAGCAAGAAATCCTATTAATAGTGCCATCATAATTTTTGGTACTATATTAACATTTCAAAAATTCGTGTATTGATATCAGCAGTGTTTTTCAAACATTCAATCTATTTCACAAAACCCCATATAAAATATAAATATTTTTGCTACATGTTTTAATTTGCATTTACCTATTTTACATATCTCTGATTGTATTTGAAAATCGTTAACCAATTCTTCATACTTTTGGCGAAGTGGTGTTTTATTAATTTGTTATTTGATATTATTAGGGTTCTTTCCTGGTATTCAAAAAGGAAAAATACGTGTTGATCAGTTATATTTTTCAATTTATCAAACAATTTGGCCGCTGAATCTCTGATTCTGGTAGAGCGCCATCTGGCGAATAAAATTGTAACTAAAACCAATTTCGAATTTTTCATTATTTGCCATAAAAAATCCCATTGCATCCTGAATACAATGGTGTTTACCGCATTGCTCTAGCGCAAATACTCGCGGAGTTATTAATTTTTAAAATAGTGCGGGACTTTTGGATCACCCTGTACTTCGAGAGTATTTCGCATTCAAGGCCGGTTATTTCTGATCAGTTACTACGTCTTAAATTCAACTGTACTGAAATTACTTTCCTTTTTGTCCGAGTATATATTTTCATTAATTATTTCCTCTATATATAATGACACAATACATATCAAAAACTCATTATATATTAGCCATATATTATATACATAGTAAATATAGTATGTAGAGAGGATACACACGGGTGTGTACATCCTGCAATTTTGTTGAAGCGTGTGTGTGTGATATTATATTCTCTATTAATAATGAAACAATACATATCGAAATATCATTATTTATCACCATACAAGTACATACACTTGTATATACATATTAAATATAGTATATAGAGAGAATACACACGGGTATGTACATCCTGCAATTTTGTGGATGTGTGTATGATATTAATGTGCAAACAAATTCCTTTCAATTCCAAATCATAAAACTATGATATACAGATTGGATTTTTCATAAATTACCAAAGCTATTATTGTAGCATTATTACTGAACTGAGTTTGCATGATCTACGCGAAAAAAAAATGTTTTTAATGACTTTTTTATGAAAGGTACTTTTTTAACCCATAGAGTCAATCAAACCTCGTTAACTGAAACTATTCGCTAGGGGAAATCAAACGTTAATTTTAATTAGTATTAATTAGCGACGTTTTAATTTTCATGCGAAAATCTGTGAGATTAGAAGAATTTCAATCACATTAGTCAATTGAATGTACTAATAATTGCAATTAATCTTTGCTTTCTCAGTAAGTACCAACCACTAAATAAGGTTGATAGTACATACAAACATACAGCAAATGAAAACATTAAACTCGAATGTTTCTTTCACAAATAAATCAAATTTCTACTGCTCTCACTGCGACGAAAAAATACATTGGGAGGGCTTGGCTAATCAGTGGTAAACTCTCCCAGCAGTTTCGCCAAATTAATCTACCAGACCGCTTCTTTAGAGCTCTAATACTGTATTGAATCATTCTGCTTATATATGGTAACCTAAAGGGTAGAATCTCAAAAATAGTATTTAATCAAACTATGAACATAAGCTTTTAGGACGCTAGAATTACATATAATATTTGCATCGAGCAATGCTCTTCCGCAAGCAATAAAGAGATGGCCAGTTAGGCTTATATTAATATAAACATCGTAGTAAGGAGAGTAGAAATTTGATTTATGTGTGGAAAAAAAACATTCGCGTCTTAATGTTTTCATTTGCTATGTATAGATGGCGCGTTATTGCTTTATATTAATACATAGAATTTATATTTAATTAAAAAGGCAAATATTGGATCAAAAAATCATTTATTTTACCATTTATAATTTATATATATGTAGGTGTGTCACAATGTAGAGTGTGCGTAAAGATGCCACCATCAATGAAGCGAGGTAGAGACAGGCGTTACAAAACAACAACAGACAAAAAGTAGGACATTGTAGATAATTGAGGCTTTGTTGCCAAGTAAGACAATACCTGGATGCAATTTTAGTCTCGTTCCTTTCTAAGGAACAGTTCCCTTCCACATTGAGGTCAAGATTAGTGTTTTACCTATCTATGTAAACAATATATATATTGTTTACATAGATACATATATATATATACATATATATCCGTGTACCTTTATATCGTCTGAAATAAATTATCTCAATGTGCTTTTTATTATTATTATAGACAATTCAAATACAGAACATGATAAATAAGAAATCCGCTTTAGTTGACAAATAGATATTAAAAACTGAAAAGGAGAAAGAGAGGGATAAATAAAAAAATATTATTACTATAATTAGGATAATACAATATATGCAACAGCCCTCTAAACCTATACCATAGAAGATGAACAACTGTCGAAATTGGATCTGTGGTTCGCAGAATACCGAAGAAGCGGAAAGAAACTGCTGTTGAGACAACGTATGATACAACAATTTCTTTCATATTTTAGTTGAATTGAAGCGTCAAAGAAAACTCAAATCAATTTTGAATAGAAATTATAGTGATTTATTCCATTTGTTTCGAGTAGAATAATTAATAATTTAAAAAGAAATATAATTTTAAAAATTTTGTGATTGTCTAAAACACAATAAAATTAAGTTTAAAAATTAAATTAGAATTTAAAATGAGTTTTTATATAAAGTCAGTTTATATAAAATATTAATATTTGTCAAAAATTTGAGATCATTAGGAACAGGGAAAATATTTATGCATATATATTTACATACATAAATCTACACCAAAATTTACATAGAAATTAAATAATATATGCTTATTAAATATTATCTATATATGCGCAGAAATGTTTTTAAAATTTGGTCTGTATATCACTTACAAGTAAAAAATTCATCTAAAATATAAAAAAGCTTGTTTATTTTGAGTTAAAACTAAAATCTTTTTGTGTATAGGACCTTTTATATACCAAGTTATTTCTGTATTATTTTCTATCGCTCTTTTTAATATATATATATATATAGGTCACATAAATCAATGTATAGGTATAATATACAATATTCTTTCACTACAACGAAAGAGAAATACTAAAAATAAATCTAATCAAAATTAATAAAAAAGGAAATGGGAGGTAGAGAATGGAAAGGGAAATGTTAGGTGAAACATTGAAAAAATAGTAAAAAATGGCAGCAGATCAAAGTAAAGAGGAATTAGTAAAAATTCCATAATACAAATAGAGGCAAACAAAGATGTAATGGGTATATTGACAGGTGGAAAAATAGACAAAACAAATAGAGTCCAGAAACTTAATTTAGAAAAGAAATAATATCTAAGAATAGATTTAAAGATAATGTTTGTAGTTAGAAATAAGAAATAATATGGTGGGGAAAAAGAGCAGAGGACACAGAAAAAGGAAAAATCAAGGATAGGCCTTCATCCCGCAGTGAACTTACAAAGTGCTGACGAAGAATCAAGATCCAACATTTTCCCTATTACTTTCAAATAATGATTTTACCAAGTATTTGCTTTAAAATTATTATTTTGTTCTCAGTTTTAACAGTGGTTGTTTAGCATAGAGTGAGAGAGATAATGGAGAACAGCTATGTACAAGTAATATGTGAAACTTTCCTGAAATGTCTTCAGTCTTTGTAGAAGCTTCCATCCGAGTTTCGATGGGAGTATTTAGAGAAATACTTGTCCTTATCCTTCTTTCCATCTACCTCATATTCACTCTTCTCTCCTTTCACATAGCCCTCTCCATGCTTGAGTGAATCGCGATGTACTGCCGACTTGGACTTTTTGTTGGATTTCTTTTTCTTTTCTTTAAAGTCTTTGTTGTTCTTCTTGTAACTGGAGCTATAATCCTTGTCCCTGAAGATGTCGAAGTACTTGTCGTCGTGGCTGTACTCTTCCTTGTGGTATACTTTCTTGAATCCCTTGGTCTCCCTACCGCGGTCTTTCAGGTATTCAACGTCGCTGTGAGCGCCTGTAGCTCCTGCAGCTTTGTGCCCTGATTCGTCGACGACTCCTTCACCTAGGGTACCAATCGATGAATGCAAGCCATGTTCATTTCCGAACTTCTCGTGGTCCTGATGACCGTGTTTATTGCCTTTTTTGTGACTACTAGCCCTTTCATGCTCCTTCTCGTCTTTCTTGTGGTTATGGTTGTCTGAATCGTCCCATGTGACATGTCCTCTGTCGTTGTATCCATGATCCTCATGAGAATTGCTATGGTCTTCAGCGGCACTGTCCTCACCTCTGTAGTGATGGTGATATCTTGGTTCTGGTTGAGAATGGTGTTCTTCGCTGTCTTCGTAGTCATCGTCGTTTTCATGATGTCTAATCAGCTCCAGCTTACTTCCTGCATGTTCCTGTTGACCCTCAGGTTGGCCTTGGTAGATCTGAGCGTCAGTGGCTGATAGAACATCTTCGCTAGTATTGACCTTTCTGGAGGGAGCTCTGAGCATAGGTTGGAAACCACCTTCCATTTTGATGCCATTCTTTGGCGTGGTTGGTGTTGCGGCTGTGGTTGTGGCGTTTTCTGTGTGGTTTCCTGGTGTTGGGGTGCTCCAGACACAGGTGTTGAAGACTCCAACCACCGTCACCAGCTACACACATGACGAAAATTAGTTGAATGCAAACACATGTGAAGCTGAACATAATTAGTAACCATCAATGTAGATATGGCCAGAATTCGACATGGATATAGATTGGGCTTTGTGTGGAAATTTAATATATAAATAAGATATGAATTAATTGAGAACATCTCTCTCGTAAAATATACCATATCAATCATCCTTGTCAGTTGTACAACTGCCACTATGTGAAGTTGTTATCTGTAGATTAATTTGGCGAAATCGCTGAGGGGTTGACTACCTATGAGCCACGCCCTCTCATCAAATAACTTCTATCATTGCAGTAAGGTCTGTAGAGATAATATTTGATGATATCATTAAAAAGAAACACATTGCCAGTAAATTCAATTGGTACACATTTTATCGATAGATGGCAATTAATTTTAAAATGTAATGAGTATATAAAGTACATTTCTACAGAAGGAACAACGTACATATATAGTGAATACAAAGTTTATCTGAAATAAATACAGAGATAACAAAAGGCTTTCACATGGTGTCTGTAAATAAAGTTGTATTATCTTATATGTGTGGGGAGTATATATCGGTCAGTCTGGCTTCTCCGTCCATTTTCTATAATTTAGCAATAAATCAAAATTCTCTCGCATAATTGACGCCTCAATTATGCAGAAAAAAATGTTCTGGATAATTTAATCTTATTGTTTATATATATGTATATTATAAATAGAAAAATATATATTTTTTTCTGCTTGATTTTTGATTATTAGAGTTATATAGAATTAACCCCCGACCACTTTGAGAATAGAGATATTTGTTGAGCAGGCAATAATTAAATGAAATTAGTTATCAAAAATAGCTTTAATTGAGGTGATGGGATATACTCGTATAAAACATAATTTTAGAAAGGCATGCCTGACTTGAGGCGTAAGAATAAAAAAATGCAAAACTTATTTACATAATGTACAAAAGTTTTGAGCCGGCCAACGGGAAACAACAACAATTATTATTATTTATTTAGGTAACCCGGATTCCTGGAGCATACTAAAGTCGCCAACTATCCGGATTGGTCTTTAGACTTCACGTCTAATGGTGGCAGCAGACATCCAGTTTATCAGGTGTCGCCAGGCTGACTTGTGCTTGGGGATGTTCTGCAGGTTTTCAGGGGCAAATATATTTATTTTTAGGAGGGTGGCTGTTTGGAACCTATGAAGGTGGTAGGCGGGACATCTGAAGAGAAGGTGGTCGACAGTTTGGTCTTCCTCGTGGCAGTGTGGGCAGGTAGGATCGTCTCTAGATAATTTTGCAGCATCGGCTTTGACAAAGCCATGACCTGTGAGGATTGTTGAGGTGGTGCCACAAAATTTTATTTTGGGCAGGATCGCAATGAGAGTGTTTGGGAATGCAGCTATTCTCCTGAGGTTTCTTGTGGAGTGATCTGTGACATAATTCCTTCCAGAGTTGGAGTGAATACTGTACGCTGCGGGCTCGAACAAACTTTTTGGATAGAGTGGAGTAGGATATGGGCAAGTTTGATTCAGCTGCTGCCTTGGCTAATTTATCTGCATGCTCATTGCCTTCTATGCCGCTGTGGCCTCTAACCCAGCAGAGCTGTACGTTTAAATAGTTTAGATTTCGAACTATCTCAGCTATGAGTGAGGTTTTTGGGAGTTCTGGGTTACAAATGGCATGGAGAGCTGCCAGGCAATCAGAAGCGATTGCTGTTGGTTGTCTTTGCATGAGCTGGATCGCTCTAGTTGCGTATAGGATAGCAAGTAATTCTGCCTGGAAGGAGGTGCAAAGATCATGGAGTTTTAGTTGTATTGGAGTGGAGGGGGGTACAACAACAATGAGTTTTTATAGGGGAAGTCCCGACATCTGGTGGTAGATTTAAACAGAATATTTGAATCTATGAAATATATTTTTAAATAAAATAATATTTTAATATAACATGTATATATTATTTACATATATGTTATGCTATATCTCTACCATTTTACAGCCAAGAACCTTTATTTTTTTGCTTATCCCTAGTACAGGTGGTACAGGCCATGATAATGATGGTGGGTAGAATTAGACGACTAATTTTACTGTAAGCGCATCACATGTCTACACATGTGAAAATCAGTTCGACTTTGCAATTACAAATGTGCCAGAGCCCTGTTAAGGACTGAAAATACCTATTGAATGGGCAGTTTTTATCCACAAACGACCCATTTAAACAAGTTTACTTTGCTGTCTGCAGGCACTTTTTAACACCTTGTTCTTCAACAGTCGACTTGTTGATTGTCACAACCATTTTTTTTTTACTCTGCTCTCTGTTGGAGGGCTTTTGTATAAATAATTCTCTTTTCATAGAATTTAGTTCCGGATTGCCTTTATAACATGACCATTATATAATTGCCCTAACAGATAAAACTTTTTATCATACAACTGTGTAAATAAGCCATTACACCTACAAATATAGTGTAGTTCATTGTTATGTCTACCTATCATAGATGTTATGCCGTGTGAAGAGAATGAGAAATAAAAGGTAAATATTTGGAGAGAAAGAACAAAGAGTAAATAGGAAATGAAAGCTAAAAGAAAGTAGACGAGAAAACAAGGAAAAGCAGGAAAAGAAAAGAAAGAAGAAACTGGGGTTTTTGCTCTCACCCAATTCTGCGCTGAAGGAAAAAAAAACGAAATTCGCTACCGTGACTACCTACTCTATCTGTAACTAGATTAAGATATTATTTTTCATTTTGTGAAATAATTCCTAATTTACATTCGGATATTAGAAGTGTTTTTTTATGTTTAAAAGTAAGTTGCATGCTTAAATGTTGTCGTTTCTCAAGTTATATTTAGACGGCTTTCCTTTAGTATATTTAGTTAGCTTGATTTTATTGAATAAATATAGGAAATAGCAAATTAAAACATTTAAACGCGAATGTTTCTTCCACTTATACACCAAATTCTTCTACTATCCTTACTGCGATGAAAAAAAGTATTAGAGCTCTGAAGAAGCGGTCTAGTAGATTAAATTGACGAAACCACTGGAAGGGTTCATCATTGATGAGCCAAGCCCTCCCAATATTTTTTCATCGCAGTAAGGACAGTAGAAGTTTTATATATAAGTGGAAGAAACATTCGCGCCTAAATGTTTTCTTTTGCTATATATAGATGGCGCGCTATTGCTTTGTATTAAATTTAGGAAATACCAATTACGTAAGAGAACACATGAATACTATCCCGCTTTCTAAGTACAGTGCTTTCAGTATATATATAACTCCGCCTTTGCCGGTCCCAAGCCCGGATGAAAAAGGAGGAGGGGGAGCAGTAACAAGCTCACTAAAAAACCTGGGCTCAGCTGGCCCGGCTGATATTACCCTGTAAGGGCTCCTAATCCAGGAATACAGGATGAGCAGCGTCTGTACTCCATGTTAGGAGCGGCTGCACATGGCGTCTGTTCCTCATGTCAGAGGCGGCCATTTCTTTTGGAGCTAAGTCGGCCTGCCACTGAGTAGTGCTCCCAGTCTTAATGACAATGGCAGACGCATTCTACTTCACCCAGTCATGAATGATTGAGTGGAGATAAGAAAGAAGAAGAAGAGTATATATATAGTTTGTACAATAAATCTAACAGCCTGAGCTAATAGCTAGAACCAAAATATCGCGCAGTCAATTCGAACAGAGCCGATATTAGCCGCATACAAGTATTGCGATACACTAAGATCCAAAAAAGAGCCATTAATGGAACTCGTCAAAGCCCTCGAAGAGTCGAATTGAAGCAGAGACAAATCAGACAAACCAGGGTCGAATAGAGAACAGATTAAGTCAAGTTCGAATGAAACAAATCCAAACAAATTTTCAAAAGCCAAACTTGAATACAGCCAAACCTTAATGTAGCTACATTGTAAGGCCAATGTCCAACAAAAACCTAAACAGAATAATAGTCCTATTAAAGTTAATTTGAAAAGGTGCGATAAGATATACATTTCTATTTGGTTACATTTAAGAACAGACAATTCCTATCAAAGCTAGTTTAAAATCGAAACAAACCTGGATAGAGCTGTTTCACAAAGTAAAAACATGGAGAAATATGAACACCATGAGGACCTATTAAGCTAGGTATAAACGATCCTAACTCAAGCATAGCTGAGTCTGACATGGCTAAGTACAAACAGGAACAAGCCCAAACATAGCTAAGTCTGACATGGCTGAGTACAGACAGGAACAAGCCCAAACATAGCTAAGTCTGACATGGCTGAGTACAAACAGGAACAAGCCCAAACATAGCTAAGTCTGACATGGCTAAGTACAAACAGGAACAAGCCCAAACATAGCTAAGTCTGACATGGCTAAGTACAAACAGGCACAAGCCCAAGCATAGCTAAGTCCGACAAAAGTATGTTCAAACAGAGACAAGCGCAAACATAGCTATGTCTGAAAAAGCCATGCTCGAACAGAGACAAACGCAAACATAGCTATGTCTGACAAAGCCATGCTCGAAGAGAGACTACCGCAAGCATAGCTATGTCTGACAAAGCCCTGCTCGAACAAAGACAACCGCAAACATAGCTATGTCTGACAAAGCCATGCTCGAACAGAGACAAGCGTAAGCATAGCTATGTCTGACAAAGCCATGCTCGAACAGAGACAACTGCAAACATAGATTAGTCCGAAAAAAAAATATTTTCAAACAGAGATAAACCCAAACATAGCTATTTCGGACAAATATTTATCTTCAAACAGAACTACATGCAGTCAAGTCCGAACATAAGTAAGTTCAAACAAAACCACACAGTCAAGTCTGAACATACACCTATCTTCAAACAGAACCACATACAGTCAAGTCTGAACATAGCCTGCTTCAAACAGAGCCACATAAGTCAAGTCCTAACATAGCTTGCTTCAAACAGAACCACATACAGTCAAGTCTGAACATAGCTTCCTTCAAACAGAACCACATGCAGTCAAGTCTGAACATAGCTTCCTTCAAACAGAACCACATAGGTCAAATCCGAACATAGTTATCTTCAAACAGTCACACACATTCGAGTCCAAACATAGCTATCTTCTAATAGAATTCCACACGGTCAAGTTCTAACATAGTTTTGTTCAAAGAGAACCACAAGAGTCAAGTTTATACATAATTATGTTCAAGCAGAACCACACATTCAAGTCCAGACAAACTTATTCTCAAACAGAACTACACACGGTCAAGTCCTCTTCTTCTTTCTTCTTATCTCCACTCAATCATATTAGGGTACCAAGCCTGTAGAAATGACATCCATCATGACTGGGTGAAGTTAAATGCGTCTTCTTTTGTCATTAAGACTAGGAGCACTACTCAGTAGCATGCCGACTTAGCTCCATTATGAAATGGCCGCCTCTGACATGAGGAACAGACGCCATGTGCAGCCGCTCTTAACATGGAGTACAGACGCTGCTCATCCTGTATCCCTGGATCAGGAGCCCTTACAGGGTATTTTCAGCCGTGCCAGATGAGCCCAGGTTTTTTAGCGAGATTGTTACTGCTCCCCCTCCTCCTTTTTCATCCGGGCTTGGGACCGGCAAGGGTGGAGTTTCGGTCAAGTCCGAACATATCTATCTTCAATCAGAACTACATAAGTCAAGTCCGAACATGGTTGTGTTCAAAGAGAACCACATAAGTCAAGTTCGAACATAGGTTTGTTCAAACAGAACTACATGCAGTCAAGTCCGAGCATAAGTAAAATCAAACAGAAGCATACATTCAAGTCCAGACATACTTTTGTTCAAACAGAACTACATACAGTCAAGTCCGAACATAAGTAAGTTCAAACAGAACCACACATTTAAGTCCGAACATAGCTATCTTCAAACAGAACCACACATTTAAGTCCGAACATAGCTATCTTCAAAGAGAACCACATAAGTCAAGTCCGAACATAGCTATCTTCAAACAGAACCATATAAGTAAAGTCCGAACATAGCTATCTTCAAACAGACCCACATAAGCCAAGTCCGAACATAGCTATCTTCAAACAGAACCACATAAGTCAAGTCCGAACATAGCTATCTTCAAACAGAACCACACATTCAAGTCCGAACATAGCTATCTTCAAACAGAACCACATAAGTCAAGTCCGAACATAGTTTTGTTCAAACAGAACCACAAAAGTCAAGTCCGAAAAAATATATGTAAAATAGAATGACACATAGGGATGTCCGAACAGTGATAGAATATTAACCTAATCAAACCTTAATAGATCCAAGTCCAAGTCAGGAGGGACATCTACTTAGACAAGCACAGACAAGTCGAAACAGAGAAGAAACAAGTCCAAGTGTGTATTTTGTATTGTGAACTACTCAGATATTCTCCACTCTACATGTCCAGGTCGCGTGCGAGCGCTATACTGTTGAAAACACTATTTCTCTCTCGCACCATGACACCAAAGCTAATTTACAAAATCCACCCAACCCTGGCAGAGAGAGAGGGACATACCTGGAGAAGGAGCCAAGCCATGACTGTCCGGACCAGGAAGAAGACGGTCCCTTAATAACCCCGTCACACCGCAGGACCATCAGATACCACCCAGAAAGTGTGTCATGGAGGGACATGCCGCAATTATTCACAGAACGTTTCGATCAGATCGGAGCAATTACATCTTGATTAGGGGCCGACGTTGCGCCCATCGACCTGAAGACAATAGGACGTCAGGACCGAAGCCAATCAAAGAACAACTCGCCTTGTCTAATATAACTCCTCTCTAGTACCATTCTTGGACCCTCGATCATCTCTATTTTGCTTATTTACACATCTAATAACATAGGCATTTTCTGAATATGCAACTAAACGTTGGCAACTGGAATCTATCTGAAATGAATATAAACCAAACACGAAAGATTTTACAAATTGCGAATAAAAATACTTTGACCAAATACGCTTATACATCAAGAAAAAAATCTGTATATTTGGGCTTTTTTTCTTCAGCGTGGTGCGAGTTGAACTTCATTTATATTCATTAATGAGGCTAAAAAATAGGATATTTTGCAATGTGCATAGGTCATTTATATAACGTTGAATTCTGAGATCAGGGGGTGTCAGTGCATTATTTCGCCAACCTGATCTTCTTTTTGTGAGCATTCATATCTTCGTAAATCTAAAGGTATTTTTCTGTTGAACCCTATTGAAAATACTCCTTTCAAATTTCTAGTTTTAAAATATGCATTTCCTTTATACAAGGTTGGGTCAATAAGTACTGCACAATCACCCCTATCAAAATATATAAATAATTTATTATTATAAAAAACATGTTTTCTGGTATATATAAAACACTCTTATTTTCATATCTGCAATCATAATTGATTTATCTTTTGTATTTTTTCAGATATGAAGCCTAATGTGAACACAAGAATTCGACAACGGTCGGTGACCGAGTTCCTCTTTAAGTCCACGGCATTTCAGCCACAATAATTCACTCAAAACTTTAGCCAGTATATGGAAACGAAACATTGGATAGAAGCACTATACAGAGATGTGTTCAGCGCTTCCAGAAAGGTGATTTTTATCTTCATGACAAAGAGAGGCCAGGTAAACCTTCAACTGTCACAACAGACAAAAATTTGGCTCTTGTTGAGGAAATTGTCAAGAATACCCGGGCAATAACGACATATCAATTGATGAAAAAAAATCATTCTCTAAAGGAAGTGTTGTTAAACTACTTTCGGATCTTGGCTATTGAAAATTGTGCTCAAACTTGGTGCTAAAGCTTCTAACACGAGAAATGATGCAAACTCGGAAAGAATCTGTTTAGATCTCATCGAATCTTACTGCTGAGGCCTTTAGAGGAGTCATAACATGTGATGAGACTTGGGTTTATCATTATGAGACTTCGCCAAAGCGTTAATCAATGAAATGGACCCATAAAATGTCTCCAGTCAAGAAAAAAAAAACCAAGGCTTTTCCTTTCCAAAGACAAAATCATTATTACGGTCTTTTGGGACCAAGATGGGCTCATCTTCATGGACATGCTTGAAAAAAATACTTCCTTCAACAAGGAAATATGTTGTAAATCATTAGAAAAGCTAAAAAGACCCATTTCAACAAAAAGACTGTCCTAAAAGACTGTCAAATCAAATTTCATTAGGACAATGCAAGACCTCACACCGCGCAAAATACATTGGCTCAAATTTCCAGATATTGGTGGATTTTGATGCCTCACCTAGCTTAGTCCTGAAATGGCTCCTTCCGACTTCTACCCGTTTGGTAAATTAAAGAATTCTCTACGCGGTAGAATATTTGAAAATGATGAAATGTTACTCCATGAGGTTAGAGGGTGGTTCAGAAAGCAAGATGTAGCATTTTACCAAAGTGTTTTTGTGAGTTGGAAAGAACGCTGAACCAAATATGTACGGAGGGAAGGTGGATATATTGAATTATTCTGATATATAGCTAATAGTTATGTATTCATATATGCAAAGTTTCATCTTTATGGTTTGTCAAATAAAAATATTATTGATGATTGTGCATTACTTATTGGCCCAACCTTGTACTTTTTTTACCTAATACCTTTTATAAAATAAATTCCTAGCATATCAACTTTCTGAAGGAAAATACCATAAATTGTTAGTATTTTCATTATCCGCGCTACACGTTTAATTTTATTCTGATTAAGTCTAATTTTATAATCACTAAAACAAGGGGGTAAATTAATCGAGAGGTTCATCCAATATTTTCTCTCTCTCTCTCTCTCTCTCATCTTATATTTCCAGTTGGCTCTATAGCCAATTGTACTTAATACAAGTAAAATAAGATAGATTTCATGATGTGAAAATTTCAACGTTTCTACAAATGACGCTTTGTGGTAATTTCCAATAATATTAGTAATGTGTACATAACGAGAAAGTAGTAATGTAATCAGGTATAGACGAAATCAGCGCAAACACCTTCGTAACCACTTTCATCCTATTCTCTATACCTTTATATCGTTCCGTTCATTCGCCATATAGAGAAATTGGCGTGGTGAAATCCTTCTTTGAGGATTTCTGGGGTATTTCGGGCATAAGAGGAAATTTCACAAAGCCCTAGGGCCTATTGTGTCGCGTGACCGCAATAAAGCGCAACAACAACGCAGGGGCTGGGGTCACGGGTCTGGATGATCACTACCGATGGGCCAGCGACAGGTCGTTGGACTCACAGGCGACTCAGGACTGTCAGGTCAAAGCCGGGTTGACTGGATGGGACAAGGTGTGCAGAATCAATCTCACTGCCACGTCTGCGTTGTGTAAGGAGAAGGCGCAGCACCAGAGCGACGACCATCGGATGTTGATAGGCAGGTTCATATGTTCCTACCACCTTCTAAGGAACTGAGTAATGGGCAAGGCGCGGGCGCTTCAGCATGCGGTGGGCAGTGCCGCTTTGAACAGCGTGGCCGTCCTGCGTAGCCCGACGACCTCGCCGATGGTGATCACTCTGAAGGTCCCGCAGTGGTAAGACGTTGATTAGACGACGGTATAATAACGCAAAATTTGTTTTATGTGTAAAATAAACATTCGTTCTTCAATGTTTTCATTTTCTATATATTGATGGTTCGTTATTGCTTTATAATTAATTTATGCCTAACTAGTCTTGTTCTTATGGTTTTTCGGAAGAGCATTGCTCGATGCAAATTTTTTCATTTAATTCTATGTCCTAAAAGCTTATGTTCATAGTTTGCTTGGATACTATTTCTAATATTCCACCCTTCAGTGCAGCATATATAAGCAGAATCTTCCTATACAGTATTAACTCTCTCTGAGAAGCGGTCTGGTAGATAAAATTTGCGAAACCGCTTGTTTTATGTGTAAAATAAACATTCGTGCTTCAATGTTTTGATTTCCTATATACAGATGGCGCGTTATTGTTTCATAATTAACATATCTTTATTTATGAGAGGTGGCGTTATGGTTACAATTGTAGAAGGGCTCCAAACTTGGGTTAGTTAAAATTTCTTATAGGAAACTTGTTCATGGATAATTTTTCCTCTCAAAAGTTGTTATCATGTAAGATATTATAATTTTTCTAATATATATATATATATTCTCTTGATGTTATGTCATATGAATTCTGCACTGTTATTGTAAAAATCATTTTTAAAAATAATGATAACCAACAAATAAATAAAAAGTAATAAATAGAAATGTTGAATATCAAAAGAGAATTATATAAAGTGAGAATAACACAACCCAGAGAGAGAGAGAGAGAATAAAATAACACAAATAATTTCAACTTTTAAAATTTCTTGCAGAGAAAGCTCAAAATCAGATCATAAAATTCCCCACACAAACTGTAGACAATTTTGACTTCAAGACCCCTGTACAACAGTTATAGCTATCTCTCTCCAGTATATTAAAGGTTAGGATATATTTCTTGATTTTCTAAAAGAGAAATCTTTGACACACCTACATGTTCTGAAGATTCCAATTATTCCTTCCTTGGATCCAATTAAATTGAAGACCCCTCAGATTCAACCATATACAGGTTGTCATTCCAAATTCTCCAAATCTGGTGCTGAGACAAATTCACTGGTCCTATTCTACTAATATTGGAGTATAACACATTGTGGGAATACAAACGTAAGAGAGAGGATAAATGGCAATTTATTTTGATCGAGACAATTACCAACTTATTTACATGCAAGCGTAGTGGTAACGAGTAAAGAAATTTGTAAATAAATATTCTGTGCATTAATTTTAAAATACTCTGTCACATAGCTCCTTCGCTACGGACGCTGTGACCCGTTGCTTGTAGGTTATGCTGCTATTAGCGTGGTGGTAGTGCTTATCTACATGGTTAAACCAATTCCTGAAGTCCACTCCTCTCCAATTTTGCGATGGTAGTTATAGGCCTGGAAAATAGGTCCTCTATTGTCTGTTCTGAGCATGACGAAATATGCTCCGGAAAAGCTTCTGCACTATTGTATTTCAAGCAGTTATTGAAGATTTTTTGTCGATTTTGAAATTTTAAGGTTTTTATATGGCCACTTATTAGTCTTGCTAAAGCTGTTTGTTGATTTCTATTGAGTTTTTGAAGTTTTTCTAATTGTTTCAATGGTTTGTACCAGTGATGATTTGGATAAGCTGTTAATTTTGATTTATTTTCTTTTATTAGCGTGGATATTGCCTACTACGGTCTAATTTAACCTCAGCGTCTTAGAGAGGATCCCTAGTGACTTTGAGTCCTTTTATTGCGACGTGAAGAACGATTTTATCTTTATAGAGTCTTCAGAGACATATTCTTCTTGAAGTCTTGGCTTCTACTCGACGGCGGCGAAATTCTGGAGTCAGCAAATGTAGTTCACAGCACCCACAGAGCCTCAAAGGCCTCTCGGCGATCTTCAGGTTGTTTTCTCTATATATACTACCCAGCGTTTCCACCAAAATGTCGCGTAGAAAACCCCCTGTTTTTTTTTTTTTTTTTTGCCAACTTTTTTACTTACAAGAACAGAGGCAATTCAAGAAATATGCTTAGTAACAATAAATATAAAGTAATATGCTGCTAATTATTTTTGTTAATGTTATATTTAAGTTATTTTAAATAAGTGTGTACCACAATGTATATGTTGTTTGGTGTGTAAAGTTCGCATGTAGCGAATGGTGCACGAAGAAGAAATAAATCATTGCGTATATTGCCAATTGGCAATTTTCAACATATCACGTTTAAGAGAAAATATAGGATGGTTAATCAATATTTTAAAGTTCTATTTCTAAATTATTTTAAATGGATCGTATGCGAACCCAAAGAGTTTGTCTTCAAATTCCGTCTGAATTTGTATTCGACCTATACATAATTTTGAGAGAATCCGAGTGTTGATGATTACTATAAGATATATGGAGACATTTCACCACCTCAGATCCTGGCAGGAGACCGTGGAAATAGCCGAGAACTGATAGACCGCCTGTTAGGTTTTTTTTATTATCATTATTATAGTAATCTATATGTTAGGTTTTATTATTATTATTATTATTTTATTTTATTAATTAACTAGTAGAAAAGCCCGTCCAAGGACGGGATCGGCTAGAGCAGGTGGATTCCTAATTTTATTTCTCACATTCCTTTTTGATACTTAATAATATGTAATCGGAAGCGTTCGAGGTAAAATAACGTTCATGGTCCGTCAGGGATCGATCCCCTTCCGAGCGTTGCAACATTTTACCTTTCGGGTCATTTTATTGATATTTTTTTAATTAACATTTTTACTTTAAAAGAGGTGAACTTACAATGAATAAATTTCTTTGTAAACAACATTTTTGGTGAAGCAAGCTGAACTATTTTCAAGAAGCCTTCCTTGCTTGCTTCCGTGGATTATTTTTATTTTAACACACTTAGAGCTTTTCACCCTAGAAAAAGCAACATATAACTGACCATGGCTAAAAACTGGTTCAGGTAAATAGATGCCAACCATTTCAAAGGTTTGGCCTTGTGATTTATTTATTGTCATAGCGAAGGCTAATTTTACAGGGAACTGTCCCCTTCTGAGAATGAAAGGAATCTCAGAATGTATTGGGGCCAAGTAAACTCACGGAATAAATACAGATTGATCTACTGCAGTGCCAGTCCGAACTTTTGCAATAATTAAATTAGGTAACAATTTAGTTACTACTAATCTCGTCCCGTTACAAAGACCTCGCTTTGTGTTTAAGTTTCGAAGAAGCATTATGATTGCTCCAACTTATAGCTTCAGCTTATGAAGTGGCATTCCCGAAGGGTTAAGGCTGTTGAGAAATACCGGTGGATAGCTCTCATTATCTTCAGGTGTCGCATCATCTATTGAGTCTGAGCTGAAATATGTTATGGAGTCACCTTCAAGGATATCTAAAACTCGGTTGTTGATATCATCAACATCCACATTTCTGGGACAAAGTTTAGCCTTATCGGTATACTGTTCAAAGTCAGAAGGAAGCAATTTATCTCCATAAATTTCTTTGACCAAATCGCCATTGCAAATCATTTCAGATGGTATTTCAAATGTATCGGAGTCTAAGCCAAGATCATTTGTTAGCTCGCCATTTCCAAGCTTTAAAAGCCAGGCACTAAACTCTGGGTCAATTGACCTAATATTATTGTCTAATTTCAAAATATTAAATTTTTTCCATAGAGGATGAAATTTAATACTTGAATCTACAATTGCAGCTTGAGTTCCATGTGGAACAACAGGCAAAGTCTGTCGGAAGTCCCCTCCAAAGACAATGGTTTTACCACCAAGTGGTTTTTCATTTTGCATGATTTCTTTCAAAAGATTATTAATGCATCTAAGAGCATCTTTTGGTGCCATGGTAGCTTCATCATAAATAATGACATTTGCATGATCATCATTGCAACATGATCATCATTTTCAGGATGCAAGGCACCTGAGCAGTGATAAATCTGTCCGTTGATTCGAAAACAATAGGGCCCATATCCAGGAGGAGGTGCAAGGTTTGCTCCCATTGAAGCGAATGCTAGGGCACTGTTGACGGAACGGATGTTTTCCATGAAGTTCTTTGAAAGTTTATGCTTTCCAGTCATTAAACTTTCAAGTAGTTCAGAGGTTTGAATCGGTTCAAGTTCGACTTTTCCTTTGGAACAGCATTTATGAAAAGTTTTACTGTATGTCGTTTGTTCCAATTCGAAATACTTTGCTCTACATTTTGGGAAAACTTGATCAAGTTGGCCACAAAGGTGCAGGGGAATTTGATCTTCCTCGAAACATGTCCCTGTTGGCAAAGGTAGATTATCTCCCTGTCGAATTCTTTGCATCCTCAGCCTACTGTTTTCCCTTTGAAGGGCTCTTTGATTTTCGCTCATATTCATTCGGTATTGCCGTTGTTGTTCATTATTTTAAAATAAAACTACAACCTTTCGCAATAAGTTTCTTTTATTATGATATGCGCGAGCTTTCGGGCTGGAGCCGCCCTTCTACGGGCAAAAATGAAACATTTGATTCACGAGAGACAGTTATATACATTTGATTTGTTACAAATTTTAAATAAAATATCAGAAAGAAAAGTATTAAAACTACATAAATTATTACTATTTGACTAGGTTTAACAATTGGAAATAATTTAACCTTAAATTTCAATATTTTAATAAAGTTAAGTTTTAAACTATGAATTGGATAAGCGAGAAATCTGATTTTTGTGGTATGGAATATGACAAAATTGTTCTGGGATATCTATTCTACGATTAATGCTATTGTGTTGTTTGGAAATCAGCGATTCAAGGATTAATCTTTCAGATTTGGTGGTTATGTTACTGTAGTGGCAAGTTGGACTGTCCAACTTGCCACTACAGTAACATAACCACCAAATCTGAAAGATTAATCCTTGAATCGCTGATTTCCAAACAACACAATAGCATTAATCGTAGAATAGATATCCCAGAACAATTTTGTCATATTCCATACCACAAAAATCAGATTTCTCGCTTATCCAATTCATAGTTTAAAACTTAACTTTATTAAAATATTGAAATTTAAGGTTAAATTATTTCCAATTGTTAAACAAAGTAAAATAGTAATAATTTATGTAGTTTTAATACTTTTCTTTCTGATATTTATTTAAAATTTGTAACAAATCAAATGTATATAACTGTCTCTCGTGAATCAAATGTTTCATTTTTGCCTGTAGAAGGGCGGCTCCAGCCCGAAAGCTCGCGCATATCATAATAAAAGAAACTTATTGCGAAAGGTTGTAGTTTTATTTTAAAATTTGTAGCGCAAGTTGTTTATTATGCCGTTCTCTTACGGGTGAATTTAAACGTCTTTGTCGCTGCTGTTCAATACGACGTTGTTAATAAAAATAAAATAATCAAGCTAAATTTAAAAATAAAATTATTTAAAAAATATTATTCCTCAAATATTCACCGAATAAATTGCCGAAAGCAAAAAATGACTAATAAGGTCAGAATAGAATAAAATAAAGGATGAAAACAAAAACCAAACAGACCTACAGCCGGCCACGTCACTTAACTACGTAACTTGAACACGTGACACAGAATGGACCAATCCTATTCGGCTTCAACGAACAAACGCTTTATTATATGTGATATGTACAGATTATTGATTTTTTGATATTTATATTATTTATATTTTGCTACTCTCTGGAAACTTCCTTCATTGCATATCTTGTAGCTTATAAATGTTGATTTTGTTTTTAGCCTAAAATAAATTTCCGTGTCATCCTGAAGTTTGTCTTTTCTAATTTTCTACATTACAATATATACAACTCTGGCAAATATTTAATTCAAGAGTAGAAATATACTCCGGCTTAAAACTTTGAACATTTTTTATTCAAACACACAATTCAAGACAGCTGTATTAACTTTTAAAAATTGGGATATACCTTTAATTTCTTATATATTACCATTTATATTTTAAGCTGAAGTTATATAGAAAAGTTTCCCTCATTTATTTTATTTTTTTGAAATATCAATAATAGCATAAATAATTAACAATATCTAATTAAATTTGTCTTTATATTTGATATAATTTGCCAAACATCCAAAGTATTACAAATAAATGCATTTTTGATTTCTGTCATTAAAACTTTTAAAACGGGTATTTAAATAATTTAAAATTTGACATATACCTAATTTATGTATATATATTTAAGTTTATATGAAATCTCCCTCCCCCCCCCCCCCCCTTTTTTTTTTTTTCTTTTCTCTTCTTCTTTCCCCCCTACATATTCAAAATACTTTAGTAATATATTCATTAATAATTACTGACATGTTCCCTCGGAAAGAATATATAAATAACAATTTTGATTTTGAAACACATCTGTTGAAAAAGAAGGAGTTCGAAGCAGCCAATGGGAGGCCGACGGAAGGGGGCTACGGGAATGCAGCGGCGGAAATGAAGAACAAGGAAAGAAGAACTTGTAAACAACTTTCGAACGAGAGAATTTGCCCTGATGCTCGATTCTTTTAGTGTAAATATTTAAATATAATTAATTAAATAATACTTTACTTAATTTCTTAATTTATAATAAATATAATTTTCCCTCCTGTTTTCGTCGTACATTTTAAAAGTGTTATAAACAGCGAAACCACAATTTTGAACCTTCAACCCCGCCGACCAAGAATAGAGGTGAGCGACTCCCTCTATAGAATTTAGATCGTCGTCACAACACAGAGTGGCGGTGAAATCGCAATAACATCTCTATTCTTTTAAAAACTTTTAATAACATTTAAATTAATTTTTCCATTGCAGTAAGGACAGTAGAAATTGTTTTATTTTAAAAAGAATATTACGCCTCTAAAATAGTTTTGTAATTTGATAACAGATGGCGCGCTAGTACATCGTAATTTATAGGTTGATTTAAAACTTGCGATTCTCAGATTTTGTCGGTTTCCATAAATAAACTCTCAGGTATCAATTCAGGGTAGAATTGAATAGAAACTCTCAGTTTAATATCAATTTTATTCTCAAACTTCCCTCAGTAGTGTGTTTACTTTTTAACATCAATCCACGAGACGCGGGTCTTCAGCCTGGCATGGGATGAACAACACGTGTGTAAAGTGAAATCAAATCGCTATAAAGATTTCCACACAATTCGTCTATTTAAAGCACAAAGCAAATAGACAGTTATATGTCCATCTATAAAAACAACAACAACAACAACAAAAAGCCTTTATTCAGGGTCACTGACCCTATACAGGATTCACCAGAGGTATGCATAAGAACAAAGCAGTGAGACAAAGGAAATAGCGATATATACAGAAGAAAAGGAAAAAAAAAAAACAAGAAAGAGAAAGAGGGAAGCAAGAAAAACAACACAAAAAGAGTAGCAGTAAGAAAGTGAGGAGTGAGTGTCACTTGGCCTTCTTCTGAGATATGGACTTGTGGAAACCATAAAACGCCGTAGCAATATACTTATTCTGGGTCATATTGTCAATTATTGATGGAAGTGAAGCACAGAGTTGCCCAGTTTTGAGCATAAGGGTTCTTCTTTCTTCTTTCAGAGCATAGCAATCAAAAATATAGTGAGTGATTTCATTTTTTAGTTTTGAATTACAGGAGGTACAAATCGGGTCCTCACCGCAGAGCATCTTGGTGTGGTTTTCTCTAAAAATTTCCATCTGCTATTTGCTTTTGAATATATGTAGACAGTTTATCTAAGTTATGCAGCTGTATTTGGTTTGGAGGAAGGTATACAAATATCAAACAGATAACATGTTGGAGGGCTCTTGTGTTTGTTGATAAGAAAATAGATAACCAAGTGCCATCCTTTTCTGAATTGTCTAATCTATATTGCCCGCCTTCCCTAAAACCGACAATCATACCCCCTGACCCTCTTCCCCTTCCAGATTCTTTGGTGGCAGGTAATTCGATAATATGATAATCTTTTAGTGTTATGTTAGTCCTGTTCAGGCACCATGTTTCAAGTAGAGCAAAAATTTCGTAATTCTAATGTGCACGAGGAGTGGAAATATCGAAAGAATCCTATAGACCATCTATAAAAACATTGATATTTTAAAATTCTAATTTTGCTCAAAAGTAAATCTCTTCTTCATTTATAAGGATTATTTTAAAGATCTACAATTTGTTTATCGAATATTATGAAAGAAAAGTAAATTATTTGCGAGAGCTAAATTATTTTTCACGTGTGTTCTCTTTGATAGATATTGTGATATATTTGAGTTAAAGTTCCGTGAACTTGCAGCTTTCAAATCTTGAACGTTAACTCAAGTTGTTGTTCCTTTGCTAAAACCCCAGCACTATTTCTCTTCTCTCAAAACTTGAACTATATTTAACTATAAAGTGTAGTAAATCCACTTACCTATTCCGCCTCTTCTTCTTTCCGCAGCAGCCCCCCATGGTGCTCGCTTGATCGCTTCGTTTATAAAAAGATCACAAAAGATCGCTCAAATCAAAATAGATCGCTCGGATCACACAAGATCGCCTCCAAAGATAGCTCAGATGAGATAAGATCGCTTTCACAAAGATCACCTTGATCGCTTTGGTCGCTTGAAATGCCTGCTAGATCGCTTCGAATGTTAAAGTGAGAAAGTCTTTGTTGTGGCGACCTCAATGGAAGTTCAGAGGGGAGCGGGATGGAATCAAATAATAGAATTTGGCGACTTTTATAGAAATAGTCAGGCGTTGTTTTTTCAAAAACCAAATAGATATATCCTTATCGCTCATATCAGTGTTTTAAATGGCAGAGCGTCATCTAGAGGAAAAAAGTAATTTAAACGTTGATTTAGGCTTGTTCCTAAATTTTTGCCAACCCATTTTCTCGATAAATCAATAAAAGCCTACCACGATCGTGTTTCGTGCTGTTGGCCCTCTTCAGCGTGGTGCAGGCTGTACCTCTACGACCAATCGTATGTTGGTCTCAGAAGCTTTTTGAGAAATAAAGAAATGGGTATTTAAGGCCAAACTTGCCTTGGGACAAATTGAGGTGCAGCCTAGCACACGCTGACGAGAGCCAACTTCCCGAAACGCGTTCGTGGTTGGCTTTTCTTGATTTATCAAGAAAATGGCTTGGCCAAATATAATGAAACAAGTTAAATCAACGTTTAGTTGATTTTTGTTCCATTAGATGGCGCCATTAAGAGGCATCTGCACGACGCTCCCATGGCAGGTTATTTGGATACGGTATACTCAGAAAGAAGTGTTTTTGGCTAAGGCTCTATCAGAGTGTTGGAAAATATGTGAGCCGCTGCCAGGAATGTTAACGGAGGAAGAACATGTCGCTACTATCGCCTGGACACCTGATACCACCTCCAAACCGGCTATTCCAAAAGATAAGCATAGATCTACTTGGACGCCTCCCAATATCACGTGACAATAAATAATTAATAAGTAAAAAATACATTTTTTTAAAAGCTTTTATTCAAATGCGCTAAAAAGGAAAAAAATAAAATATTTTATCTTCTGTCATTGAGCAATTGGATGTATCGGAGTGAAAATAAAAGCGAAGGGGGAAGATCATCATGAATTTCAAACCTAATGTGATTTAACATGTAGAGCTGATTAGCGATTTTTATAAATGTTCGCTATATTTTTACCTCTTCTCTACATATGATGGTCCCCCGCCGCTTTTATTTCCACTCAGATACATCTAATTACTCAATGACAGAAGATAAAATATTTTATTTTTCCTTTTTAGTGCATTTAAATGAAAGCTTTTTTAAAAATGTATTTTTACTTATTAATTATTTAGTTAGCTTTTATAGTCATGAATTTACAAAACATAGAATCAAAAGTTCACTGGGGATTAGGCCTTAAATAGAAGCGAGGCCTGCTCGCGGCGGATTGGTCAATGTAAGGGGCGTAACACAAGACTTAAAAAAAAAAAATAAATATAGAAATTTGTTCATTTCTGTCCACTCCGACTACCCAGAAGTCTAAAAATATATACCCTTGCATTGTTCATTGAACTGAGTGAGTCTTAAAAGTTTCATAATTCCATGTGATCTGGGAGTATATTAAAATTATTTTATAAAATTTGAAAGGCAATTCTGAAATTTGACAATTTCCGGCCACCCTTACAATCCAGAAGCCTGAAAATTTGTCAACAAGCATTGTCATTGGGATCTGAAAAGTGTACCAAATTTCATATTCCTACGTGCTCTAAAGGTATATTAAAAATCGATTAAAAGATTTATGGACAGACAGACATGAAAGCAAGTTAAATAAAAGCTTTTTTTTTTAATGGATCATAGTGTGCACCGACTATATATCTAAATAGGACATCACAGATAGGCCGGCATCAGGAGAAGCTCAGGAAGTCGCGATATCCCTAGTGAAACAGGTGTCACCTTTCCATGGAGCTCCTCGGGAAATCGTGACTGACCGGGTCAGCAACTTTTAGTCAAAGCTCATCCAGGAACTGACCTACTGTTGCATATTTTAACCATACCAAGTCAGAAGAGTGCGAGCAATGTCAGAAATCTTCCTGTGTGTGTAAATGTATTGAAGATCATTTTGAACATGTGTTTTAATTTATTACTATTGAATTAATACAAGATCTCATTTGTCTATTATGTATTTATTTATGCTGTATTTTTGTTCATATAGTGGCTAAATATTATTAAAAATCACTGGAACTTTTATTGCACTCTGTATATTCCTTTAAACGATTACATATCTTTGTATTTTTTATTTGTAAATATATGTTAAATTTATATATTGCCTATAAAGTTTGTGTTTTGAAATTTATTAATATATTTGTCTTGGAAAATAATTCTCTCAAGACAAGAGTGAAAACCATATTATTTCATTTTTTCACATTATTTTATATATGTGACAATATAAACTACAAGTGTAAATTTTCTAAGTTGCATAGTTGAAGTATGTACTAGATCGCTTTCAAAGCGAAGTTAAGGGATATATTTTGATGCTTTCTTTTAATGATATCCTTTTTATGGGGAAAATTTATAGTTGATGTAGAGCCAAATCTTTGAATAAAAAAAATATAGTTTTTCCCTATTAAATTGAAGCATTTCATTTCCAATCCATAAGATATTAGTTGAATCTGTCAAAACTATCAAATTTTCATTCATTCTTCAGTTTATCTACTATTGAGTAGGCCCTGGTCCCCAGTGACGCCATGTATCTCTATCTTGAACTTGAGGCGGGCAACTCTACCTACCAGAAGGACATTGCGGTGACAAGAAACAGGCTCCAGTTACCTAAGAACTCGATACTCCTTTAATACCACTCCCAAGTCCCAGGAGTGAGCACGGCACCATTACAACAAGCCCTTTGCAGAGAGAGAGTTAAAAATATATTATATAATTAAAATATCTTTTGTTACAGCATCTTCGCGGTCCTTGAAAGTATTGCTCTTGGTTTTAGAAAGGTTTTCTTGGCTTTTTGAATAGGTGTGGTGTACTTCAAAAAGAAAGAGAAGTTTTCATTAATATGACCTAATTGATGTAGATTATGTTTGTTCATGAGTCATGTCTGCTACCACACAATAAAATTTACATATTTAAATTTATCTCTTCAGATATATGTATATTCCTTAAGTATCTTAATCAGAAACAGTATATTTAAATAAAAGTGTATTCCTCGATATAGGAGAATGTGTGCATAGTATAATTTAGACTATAATAGCAATGTGTATGGATAATTTACTTTTAAAAAAGGAGATGCTGTCTCGTGGGCCATTAATTTTATTTCTATCATAATTCCCGAAACCAATGCACGATCACTCAGAAGTGTCTGCTGACAGCATGGTATGTCTTCATACCTTCTTATGCTGATTGGTCAACAAGGCGCTTATGCAAGATAGCACTCTACGAGCTCTCTATTTACATATTGTGAAGCGAAATGTTTTAAATTGAAATTATAATAACATTTGGTTCAATCTGAAGTGTCGCTACTAAAGTGCATTTTACTGTAATCTATATTTCAAGTACACGATAATTATAGGTACAAGTATGCAAATATAAATATATCCTAATTTTTCGTCAAATATGTGACATTGGGCTAAAATCATATAATCAGATTTTCACTTTTATATAAAATTTCAAATGTTGATTACTATACTTAGTTATTACATAATTCAAAACAATATTTTAAAATAATTTTATAATTTGAGGTAAATCATTTCTGAGACTGGTGTGTCTCCTAAATCATGATTCTTTAAAACCTATAGGTATAGTCTGGTGGTAAGACCGTGGACAATTTGGCCCATTTATTGAGGATTTCCGCGAAAAAATAATGCCGTTTTTCTCCCCCTTTATAATCTGCATCTCTATGCTGTTCAACTACTATATCAACTATTCTTTGATTTTTAATTATTCCAGAATTGTAAAAAATAGTACAAATGTGACATTTTACTGGGATAAGGTTCATAAATTAAAAAATAAATAAAACGGTATCTCCTTATCCTATATCTCCTATATATTTTTTAATAATTTCAATTTAAAATTGTTAAAATACGGCAGAAATTTACAACCCAGGTTCATGGAGGCTTGAAAGTTTTTAATCACGTTAACATTTAGAAGTTTTTTTTCTTTATTTTATTTATCTAGAATAACAAAACTCAATGAATTTAAAATAATATATTTCTTTTAAATGACTGGTGTGTTGTCTGTTTGTAAACTTGTCTCCTTCGTCTGTTTACATCTTTGAATATTTACTTTCCTTTTAAATCCTTGTTGATATATATTTATATTTTATTTTTTTATACATTATAAGCGATCATTTATTTTCAAATGCAGTCAGAAGTATCAGTTGACGATGAAATTTCTGAAAATCTTTTTAAAATAGCAAATTTTAACGATATCGTTGAATTACACAATAAATTAAAAGACGAAGAAGTAAGGCTGCTTTTTAATTATATGATATACCTACCTTATCAATATTAAAATTATATTTTCAAAACTTATCTCTATACCTAATAAGAAAAACAATACAAAAACTTTATATAAGACATTGAATTATTAATAAATATAATATTATTAAATATATATAAAGTGTTGTGTCATAGAAAAACTTCAAACTAAATAATATATTAAATTAAAAATTATAAGAATTATTTACAAAACAATAGACAGGATAAAAATGTATTTCCTTCGTTAAATTTAGATACAGACATTTTTAATCAAATAAAAAACAAACAACAGCCTTTCTTCCTTGAAGCATTAACATCAATCCAACTCAACAGTGTTAACCAAAAAATCAACTTCTCTCCACAACTCCTGCACATCTTTAATAATAACACCACCCATTCTGTTTCTCTCCGTTGAAAAATTTCACCTCCCAATTCCCAAAACTTTCTTCTGTGTTTGAAGGGTTTCTGCCTTTCTCTACTTTCTTAGTATTCATCCTTTTTTCACAACTAATTTGTTTAAGAAAAAATAGAAAAAATAATGGTTCATTTTATAAGATATTTCTATTTATGTAAATATCTACATGTGTATATACGTAGACATCAACATTACCATAACTATGTTGTAAGATTATAAACCTAAAAGGAGCATCTTCTATAGAATATGATAAGGCACAATTTGGATTATAGATTATAAACACAAGGTAATAAGACCAAATCCAAATAAATAAATAGTATGCGACGTTTCAGTAACAGCGTTGTTACCATCTTCAGACAAAAGTACTGAATGTACATATATATGTACATTCAGTACCTTTGTCTGAAGATGGTAACAACGCTGTTACTGAAACGTCACATACTATTTATTTATTTGGATTTGGTCTTATTACCTTGTTTCTATAGAACATGTTTATTTCGCCAACTTTCGAACAACATCGTTCTTCAACAGGCATAAAGACAAGATATATCTTGTCTAGTTTCTTGTATTCACATAACAGCCTGTTGAAGGACGTCATAGACCGAAAGCTCACCAAGATTATATCGCTTAAATAAAGAATCTGTTAGCTTTTATTCCTTCTTAGAAATGATATCTGGAGATTTCTCTTTTTGTAACTTTTTTAAAAGATCATTGCTTTCCTTTAGTTAAAGTGGCACACTTTCAAGCCATAGTTTTTTTTTTTGCTTATCCCTAATACACGTGGTACAGGCCATGATAATCATGGTGGGTAGTTACGACTGCTTTTTACTGTAAGTGCACCACATGTCTACACATATGAAAAGCAGTTCGACTTTGCACTTATAAATATGCCAGAGCCCCGTTTGGTTACTTGCACTCGCTGGTGGGGTTGGACTTTTGCAAGAATCGGGGGCCATTGAGGTATTTTTTTTTTTAACAGAAAAAAGTGCCCAATGCGGGAATCGAACCTGGGTCGTAGCAGTCAAAAACCAACGGTTATACAGTAGAACCTCCCTGTAAAGGACACCTAATTGTAGTGCTCAAGTATCCTTTAGGGAGAGGTGTCCTCTTATCAGAGAGTTGTTAAATAGCAAAAAGGTAATTTTGCAAATGAAAACTGTCCTTTGTGGAGAGGTGTCCGCTAGCGGGATGTCTACTCATGGAGGTTCTACTCTATCAAAATTATAATAATTATTTACAAAACAATGAACAGAGTAAAAATGTATTTTGTTTGTTCAAGTTAGATACAGACATTTTTTAAAATCATTACTTTATAGTTAAAGTCACACTGATTCAAGCTATAGTCAATTTGATAAACTCTTTTCCATGTTTATCTTATAACTACAACCTTCACCACCAATGAAAGATGCAGTTTTTGCTTGGCTGATGGAAGCATTTTCCAGCTAGAATGATATTGTGTCACGTAGAAAATTAGGAAAGACAAACTTCAGGATGACAGCAATTTATTTAAAGCAAAAACAAATCAATATTTCAAGTAAGAAGTTTCAGAAGATGAGTTTCTTTTAATTGTAAAACATTACAAGCTTTTGGGCAATGCCCTTCTACAGGTAAAATAAAAATAAAAACAAAAATTAAAGGTAAATTAAGGCAACTAAGCAACTGAGAATTAAACAATGTAAATATATAACAGCTAACCATAGAAAACAAAATAAGATATATATACACACTCGCGTGAGACTACTCGCGCGTCTGAATTTAATTGAATTAAAATTGTGTTAATATTTGAAAAAATTAGAGAGTTAGAAAAATTATTACAATGATATTACATAACTAAATATATCTAAGTAACTATTACGGGTAAATTTGTGTGGTTAATGACTATGCTATGGACTGCCATCTATGAATTGGTATTTAATGATTAGTGAGAGAAAAACAGTTTTTGACCGGTGTGACTGAGGTGGTGGAGGGGGGTTAATTGGCGCCGTGGATGTCACTCTTGTGAAACGTCCCGCTCCAAACTTTGTGTCTGAGAAGCGATATTTTTATAGAAAGATGATCTGGCTTTTGTTTTCTGCTCGAATGAATGTTTTTCTGTTAGAATTTTGTTCCTGCGTACAAAAAAATTAATTGGTTTCACCCATGGTCTCTGCTTTTTGGAATTTTTTCCGATATAATTTTGTATCTGATAATCAAACATAATACAGCAATATTGTCATCATCATTTTCTGACTAAAAAAACAATTATTTTTGCCCAGAACATGTCAATTTTATTTTTTATTGGCTAAAAATCCGATAAATATATTTTCCAGATTTTTCTCTATGTCCTGTCAAAACACGTTTTACATGTACATTAGGTCAGCTGATATTACCTCCCATCTTCACCGCTAGAGGCGCTGCTTGCGAGCAAAAAGGCAAATTTGCAACACAATTTGCAAATAACTCGAAGAATATTCAGATAGAGACCTGAAATTTTCACTATAAGTTTTTCCAGATTCTACTCTATATACTGTTAAAATTTCAGTCAGATTAGTTACGTATTGTGGACGTGTATAGCCGACATAGATACCCACATACATACATACATACATACATACATACATACACTGACTTTTATATATATAGGGATAGAGCGGCAATAAGGCAAGTTTACAGAGTAGGAAAATATAAATATCAAAATAAATAATTTGTTTATAAAATAATAAAAAATTTTCATACAATATCGTGGCAAATATTTAGGCAATTTTTTCCCCACAATAAGCTAAAAGATAATAACATCAAATCCAACATTATATTAAACAAAAAGGCATCTCCTTATATTGCAACTGGAAGTTGCTGATGGCTTGCGCCATCTATCAGAATAAATATCAACTATTTGTTGATTTTTTAATTATTCCAGAATTGGTCAAAACCCATTCTTGATTAATCAAGAAAAGCTAACCATGTACAAGTTTTGAGCTGTTGGCCCTCATCAGCATGGTGCAAGCTGTACCTCAAATGGGTATTTAATAAATGGGTAGTTAACTCCTCACACACTTCTGACCTTAACTACCAGTTTCATGATTTTTCAGGATGCCTGAATGACCAGTTT
Source organism: Cordylochernes scorpioides (assembly GCA_030710605.1). Taxonomy (NCBI): domain Eukaryota; kingdom Metazoa; phylum Arthropoda; class Arachnida; order Pseudoscorpiones; family Chernetidae; genus Cordylochernes; species Cordylochernes scorpioides. The sequence continues at coordinate 182,182,397 of CP092864.1, forward strand.
TTTGGTCTTTGAGGTACAGCTTGCACCACACTGATGAGTGCCAACAGCTCGAAATGCATATGTGGTTAGCTTTTCTAGATTAAACAAGAATGGGTATTTAACCAATTCTGGAACTATTAAAAATCAATGAATAGTTGATATTTATTCCGATAGATGGTGCAAGCCATAAGCAACTTTCAGTTGCACAATAAGGAGATGCCTTTTTTTTTAATTCGCCTTATATATAATGTTTCAGTAACCGTGTTGTTTTTAAAACTTTATTTCTTTGGTTTGATCTCTCTTGTTACCTTGAAATTATCATCTATAATCCAAATTGTACCTTATCATACCTACAATAAATTGACTAAATGTTATTTTGAACTTTAAAAAAAAAAGAAAATATATTTGGATAAATATTTTTAACCAATTCCAGTTAGACTCAGTTTTAACTTTGCCCTAGGTCTACCACCAAAACAATATGCAACATGTTTGCACAGTTATCGTGTGTGTTTTAACTTTTAAATAAATACAAAATTTTATATTTAATAGAATTACTTTGTTGGTTTACAGACATGATAAAAAGTATAATTATAATTATAAAAATATTCTCTATAATTGTTCATTGTGTGATATTTGGTCCAACATGGACACAGTGATGTAGTGAAAGATTGTGTGGTCATGTTAAGCAGGTCTAAATTATTTCCTTTTGGAATGATATAAGCTAAGCACATTCTACAACCTCCCATTCTTGGTTTCAACGGTGTCAGTGAGCATCATTCAGATGTACCAAAGATGACGGGTCCACTCTTTATATATATTCAATAAAAGCCTTTTCTGGTCCCAAGCCCGGATGAAAAAGGAGGAGGGGGAGCAGTAACAAACTCACTAAAAAACCTGGGCTCAGCTGGTCCTGCTGCTAGTACCCTGTAAGGGCTCTTGATCCAGGGATACAGGATGAGCAGCGTTTGTTAGTAGCAGCTGCACATGGTGTCTGTTCCTCATGTCAGAGGTGGCCATTTCTTTTGGAGCTAAGTCAGCCTGCCACTGAGTAGTGCTCCCAGTCTTAATGACAATTCTACTTCACTCTCTTTTGAGATAAGAAAGAAGAGAAGAATAAAAGCCTGACTTGAAATCATCAGGCTTCCAGGGCCAAGATGATCCCTGGTTTTTCACCTTAGCTCCTAATATTATTTAACAGGTTGCTTCCATGGAAGCTACAAGCTCCAGGACAAGGTTGTCATGAAATTTGAGGCGACTTCCATCACAATAAAAGATATTAGCTGGTGGTCTACTGTGCTGAAAACTTGGGTCCAGAGGGAGCAGTGAATGGAAGGGTTCTGACAGTATCTATTCCAGCCCACAGGGAATGTTCTTGATTCTGGGCTACTGAGTCATACTAAACTTTAATATCAGAAGAATTAATGTCAGGGAACAAGAGAAGTGGACGATAATATCATGATAATGTAAACAAGGGTTATGGTAAAGTAGGTGAAAAGGGAGGCAGAATGTAATGTAATCACTAGCCAGCAAGTGCTATAAATAAATCAAAATTAATAACCTTGAACCTGTGATAACTTGGTATCAGACCAAAACTACAGGATAACCTTGTTAATTCAATACTTTGGTTAATTTGACCAAGTTTACATGTCCTATCTATCAAATAACCAAGCTAATTTGACCAAATGATATTTCGACTGATTTTTTAAATCAAATTTTGATAACATTCGATAATTCTTGTTTAAATACAAATTTATTTCTAAAAATACCATACTTTGGCATGCAGGGCACAGCAGCCTTAGTCAGCGTATGCACACAGTTCTAAAAATTCTACAATGTAGTATTGCAATTGTGCATGATTTTTGTTTGTGGATAATTTAGGCCTAACTTAAGTGGCCGCTACACTGGCGTAAACAATGAACTGTCTTAGAGATCAACGTTCTGCTATTTGAAATAACATACAGAATATAGGAAAGACATACATGTATTTTGTAGATTGATCAGCTAGAATGTACACCAAATAGGGTACTGGCCTGAAGCAAATAACCATTGAATTTTTAAAACTTTTTTTACATTTTCTAAATATATTTACTTACATACATAAGATATATTAGGAACCTGATCCTTTCAGGTTAGAAAGATAATTCTAACTATATTTTCAAAAGTGGTTAAATCTTTGACAATTCTTTCTGGTTTTTACTAATTCATTCAGCCATTTTAAATACTCAGCCGAATTACCGACTTCAATTTAGCTGACTATATTCAACACCAAAACTTTAAATACTTTAAGTAGGGTAAAGTTGAATTACAAATGGCACCATTGTACTTCTAAAATGTTTCTACCCCATTTCAACATCCATTGCGGAAAAAAACACAAGGTAGTAAGACCAAATCCAAATAAATAAATAGTGAGTGACATTTTGGTAATAGCGCTGTTACCGAAATGTCATACATTATTTATTTATATAAATCTATAACGCCCCATCTATATATAGAAAATAAAAGGATTTAAAGCACGAATGTTTCTTTTATACGCAAAACAAACTTGTACGATCCTTTCTGCGATGAAAAAATATTGGGAGGGCTTGGGCCATCAGTGGTGAACCCTCCCAGCGGTTTCGCCAATTTAATCTACCAGACCGTTTTTATAGAGCTCTAATACTGTTTTGGATAATTCTGCTTATATACGCAGCACTGAAGGTGGAATCTTAGAAATTGTATTAAAAAAAACTATGGTCTTGGTCTTATTACCATGTGTTTATAATCTATAATCCAAATTGTGCCACAACATCTATTGAGGAAGTTGTGTCAACAAAGTGTCTGTGTTTGTAGAAGACCAATGAGCAGCACCTCTCAGAACTTCTCCAGCGGCACACCAAAGTGACCTCCATGATGGATGGGCTGGTGGAATCCCTGTGAGTTGCATTGTTATAGTGGTGACTTTGCATCACTCAGTTGTTCTACTTTTCATTGTCTACTACATCTGTAACCTATATTTTGAATTTCTTAAAACCTAGCCAAATCTCATTAATTGGAAATCATTGGGGGGAGGGAAACAAAATTGGTCCTATTATAAAAGGCTTAAATCAACAAAAGTTTCATACAGACTCTCGTGAGATTAAGAATATTTGAATTTTTATTAGGATATAGACCACGTTATGGCAACCTTCTTTATAATAGCAACTTTGTTATAACCACATAATTCTATAGTCCCAATTAATATATACAGTTATCAGCGTCATGCACAATTCTTTCTTAATTCTGTCACCTTTTGGTTCAGTGGTAGAATGCTCGCCTGCCACGCGGGCGGCCCGGGTTCGATTCTCGGCCGATGCATTTTTTTTTACAATTTTTAAAACTCATTTATATTATTAAAATATACGTATGTGCTTTTCCTGTCTATGTACAGATTTATGGTCTATGTACACAAGTATACAAGTATGTATACAAGTTATTTGCAAATTGCGTGGCAAATTTGCCCTTTCGCTCGCAAGCAGCGCCTCTAGTGGTGAAGATGGGAGGTAATATCAGCTGACCTAATGGTCATGTAAAACGTGTTTTAACAGGACATAGAGAAAAATCTGGAAAATATATTTTTCGGATTTTTAGTCAAGAAAAATAAATTGACAGGTTCTGGGAAAAAAGTAGTTGTTTTTTATTCAGAAAATGATGATGACAATATTGCTGTATCATATTTGATTATCAGATACAAAATTATATCCGGAAAAATTCCAAAAAGCAGAGACCACGGGTGAAGCCAGTTCATTTTTAGTATGCAGGAACAAAATTCTAACAGAAAAACATTCATTCGAGCAGAAGACACAAAGCCAGATCATCTCTTTATAAAAATATCGCTTCTCAGACACAAAGTTTGGAGCGGGACGTTTCACAAGAATGACATCTACGGCACAAATTTATAATTGTAACGAATAGTATTTGAATAAAAGCATTTAATCGGGTAAAACCCGGGCATTGCCCTTTCTTAATCAATTCTGTCACCGTTTGCTTTTGTGAATGGAATAAATACCCAAATATGGCCATTTCTCATAACCATCGGTGGTTCAGTGGTAAAATGCTCATTTATATATTATACAAGAATGACATCCACGGCGCCAATTTATAATTGTAATGAATAGTATTTGAATAAAAGCATTTAATAGGGTAAACCCCGGGCGTTTCCCGGGTCATTCAGCTAGTTGTTTTAACTGTTCTAACAACATTAAATCTTGGTTCCAAGTGATTCCAGGTTTTTGACTGTATTTATATAAATATTGGGGTCTGATATTTGGAACTGATTGTTACTTTCCAAGTGAGTCCTATTTATAAGGATTGTCTGATCAGAATTTCATGGGCTGCCAAGTTTTTTCTCAAAGATAGTGTAATAATTATAATGATAGGCTGTGATTACTTGTATTGTTGCCTGCACTTGTAGCAGAATTTGGAACTTATGTATACAAGATTTCACAGTCTTCTTTGATTATTTGCACTCACAGGTGCTAGAGCTGGACTTGTGCAATAATTAAGGAGGCTATTGTGTATGAGGGTAATTTTTCTTGAAAAGTTGCTTCCACACGTGCAGGTTTGTGTCCCGGATGCAACAAGCAATTCTTGTGGCCAATAAAATAATCCACTTATATTCCAATGTAACAGCATAGAAGATTTATCATTATGAACCTCCTTGTATAATTTGTGTGCCTCCTCAATCAGGCTTCTTCAAGGTGATTATCATAGTCGGATGTTGCCTTGGTCCAGTGGTACATTTTCATGGAAAATATAGTGCAGTTATTTCCCCTTGCACTCATATATGCTGTTGGTCTATCAATAAGTTCAGTCTTTGAAACTATTTCAAGGTCAAGTGAGTGCTCCATATGAGGATGGAGACTTACCTAGTCTCATATCTGACACCTCCTGGCCCAGCCACTCTAAGACATTTCCCACACTCCTTTAGGGGGTGATATATTTGCAATATACAGTAGAACAAACTCCATGAGAAGACACTTACGCTAGAGGACACCTCTCTATAAAGGACAGTTTTCATTTGCAAAATTACCATTTTTGCCATTTAGCAACACTCCAGTAAGAGGACACCTCTCCCTAAAGGACACTTTGGCTCTGCAATTAGGTGTCCTTTACTGGGAGGTTCTACTGTATTTCATTCATTGGCTACACTCTCTGATGATGTTTAACTTCAAACAAAGATGACAAACTACATATTTTTCCTTCTAACTCTCTATAATGAAATAATGTCCTGCGTGTGGCAGGCCCCACCTGGATGGAGTGGTGTCAGACAGCCAGAGGCTGGCAGACCTGGTTGGATTCACCTCCGACCTGGCCATCGCCATCAGCCGCAAGGTCAAACAGCTCGACCTGGCAAAGGTGGGATTGTTTGGTTATAAACCTAGGTAGTAGATTTCTGGTATAGTTTAGTTCAAGACTTTTTTTTAACCAAAATGTTAGGTGGAGTGTCAGCATGAACAACTCACTAAAAATATCACTATCAACCTTGGATAGAACTAGATGATATAATTCCTAGAATGTTGGTTCTAAAAGTTAGCTGAGCTGGCTTTGAAAAACATTGATATTGTTACACATTGCACCTAATTCTATCCACAAGTACTGTATTCAGTACGCAGCCATTTCATGTCACTCCTACAATATTTCAGGGAAAGATTACTGCACAAAGAAGACTCTGTATACCTACCAACAGATGTGAGAGATCATTGAAGGCAGTCAGGTTTAAATCAAAGAACATACTAAAAAGGTTTTACATACAAAATATATTATTCCAACCATGCCAGAAACCTCACTTTCTCAAGTATCAACTGAAAGATGATGTTGTTGTTTCTTATCCCTTTGATTACATGAATTCCACGAGTCCATGCTCTTCAAGCTGTTTGATGATAAGTAACGACTTCTTCCAAAGATCCTGTTTAGTGCATCCCAAAATATGTTCTGGAGCTGCAGGTGCGAAGCTACATTTTGGGCAAGTGGAGTAGATTTTGTTGTTATTTTCTATCTTCAATGGCATGTTGGTGGCATCAGATGAAGGCTGGGGTTGCAGAGCCGGGCCGCAGACTGTATGCAGAGAGTAGAGGACATCCTGGATCTCAAGTTCTGCACTGATGGGGTCCAGACAGCCCTGGAGAATGAGGATTATGAAAAGGTTGGCTTTCTCTAATATCTCTCTCCTCTGGTATTGTATTGTAAAAAACTGATATAATACACTTGAACCTCCCTGTAAAGGACACCTAATGGAAGAGTCAAAGTGTCCTTTAGGAGAGGTGTCTTCTTACCAGAGAGTTGCTATATAGTAAAAATGGTAATTTTTTAAAATGAAAACTGTCCTTTGTAGAGAGGTGTCCTCTAGTGTGAGTATCCTTTCATGGAGGTTCTACTGTACTTATACTTTTAATTGATAAGATTTTCCTTTATCAGACTTTTTACTTCCTTTTAGTTTTCTCTCATATGTTCCAGTGACTGTTTGTTGCCCAAAGTGTTCCCCTCATTAAAACTAAAAGAGAGAATTTCTAAAAAGTTCATGTATGTGAATATATTCAAAATAAAAAAATATATATACATATTTGATAACACATGTGCTGTACATAAGGACAAGGAATTTATTATGTATATATTTTTTATTACTTTTTCTCCTCTTTATTTATATTAGCTATTTTTTTACCATATCTTTTCATTTAGATTACTTTAATCCTATTTTCTTCAACATCATTTATATATAAAGATGGTGCACACAATTTGGATTTTTAATGAAATAAACAACAGTACAGAATATTCAAGTTTAAAGTAGAGCCAGCCATAATTTAGTCTTTATACATCTATATATATAAAAATCAATGTTTGTATGTTTGTTTGTTTGTATGTCCGGTATACAATTACAGGTTAGATTAAATTATGCTGATGCAAACAAATAGATAATGCTAATAACAAACAATTATTTAAAAAAAATCTTATCTAAATATATATCACTCGGGTCAATCCCGGGGCGAAGCCCGGGTCACCCGTCTAGTATTAAATAAAACATGTTCAATTGTTTCATCAAATATTTTTTATTTAAACAATTCTTTTGGCTGGGAAAATGGTGCACTTTCTATAAGCATACAAAAATTATAATTTTTATGAACAAATTAAAACCCATTGTTGTATATATGGCTTTCACTGTGTGCCAATAGGAATATTAGTGAAACGACCAATTTTGATGCTCAAATATATGCCTTTAAGCAAACCATGGCAATACTTTGTAAGTCTTTTTTCACTCTGTCTTCTCTGAAGAGGGTAACAATGCTACTACTGTTATTATCCCTAGTATACATGGTACAGGCCATGATAACCATGGTA
>CP092864.1:182198943-182218945 GCA_030710605.1 Cordylochernes scorpioides
TAGGGTGACATGATAATTTATTTTGATCAAAGAAATTGCCAACTTTTTTTACTTACAAGAACAGAGGCAATTCAAGAAATATGCTTAGTAACAATAAATATAAAGTAATATGCTGCTGATTATTTTTGTTAATGTTATATTTAAGTTATTTTAAATAAGTGTGTACCACAATGTATATGTTGTTTGGTGTGTAAAGTTCGCATGTAGCGAATGGGAGAAGAGTTTTAGAAACGAAATCGGTACCGGGAATGAATCAACTTCTAAACCTAATTTAGTAAACAAACATCCAAACACCAGATTCTACAATAAAAACCAATTGCGACAGCTTCAGAACTTTTGAATTCAGTTCACAAATCGAATGAATGTGTATTTTGTGGTAAAGACAATCATGGAAGACCTAAGTGTGACTTTGCCGCTAATTTGAGTTTAAACGAAAAGAGATCACTCATGAGGAAAAAAAGGTGTTTGTTATAAATGTCTTAGGCCTTCTCATTTAAGTAAATTTTGCAGAAATGTAGTCCGTTGTTCGATCTGCAACATGTCTTCCCACCTGGATGTCATGTGCACAAACGGATTTTAGATCGAGGTGGATCTTCTAAGGCTCCAACGGTGCAAGATGAAACTCTCGCCAACTTATCAACCTCCCCAGACATCTTGTTACCTACTTTGAGAGTGACCCTCAAAGGGAACAGAACGGAGAAGATCGCACGGACTATAATAGACACCGGATCCCAAATATCATATATTTTACATAGCACAGCAATGGAAATGGAATACGAACAATCTAGGAGAAAGTTCTTCCGGCATTCCTTGTTTGGAGGATCGAGTACCGACGTAGTTAAACATGAGGTCTATACCATTCATTTATCTGACATTAATAATTCCTATCGCTGTGAGTTTGAATATACCTCCGGTGTGTCCAAGATCATTTTTAGAAGGGAGTGAAGAACTCGACGTGTCTGATTTGATGAGAGACCGTATAAAAGTCCTTATAGGGGCGAAAATCGCCGGGAGATTGCTAACTGGTGATCAGAGAAGAATCTCATCTGGACTTGTGGCAATCCGTACCAAACTAGGATGGCCTGTGATGGGAAAGATTCCTCCAACGGAGGTGAGAGATGACATCAGCTCCCTTTGCGTGACCACACTTCTATCTTTAGATTTAGAAAACTTGCGGAAATTAGATGCAATTGGAGTCTCTGACGCGGTGGTTGAGAAGAAGACTCAGTCATTACAAGCTGAAATGGAGGAACATTTCGCCCACACCACGACGAGAGATATTGAGGAACGCTATGAGGTAGCTCTACCCTGGGTGCAAGACAAGGAAAGGATTCCTTCGAATAGAGACACACTGACAATTGGTTTGGAAGATTTTGAATTAATTGGACCAACCACCAAGAGAAAAGTACTTTCAATTGCGAGCAAGATATTTGATCCATTAGGAGTTGCTTGTCCTGTGACTTTAATTCCCAAGCTGATATTACAGGAAACTTGGACACAGAAGTTGACATGGGACGAAGTCCTACCTGGATGTTTAGTACAAAGATTTTGGAAGTGGTTTAGCAAACTGAAACACTTGCCTAACATAGAAATTCCTAGATGGCTCTGTTTTAAGGACTCCTATGTAGAGAAAACCACTCTCCACATCTTTTGCGACGCCAGTCAGTTTGCCTATGCAACCTGTATTTTCCTCCGTATTGAAAAGGAAGATAGAGTGGACATCCAATTAATACAGGCTCGAACATGAGTAGCTCCACTGAAGAAATTCACCATCCCAAGATTGGAGCTTTTGGCTTGTCTGATTGGAGCTCGTTTGGCAGCAAACGTCATACAAGATCTGCAATTTGAAGAAATTCCAAGATTTTAATGGACCGATTCGACCAATGCTCTCTCTTGGATCCAAAGGTAAGACAACTGGGCAGCCTTTGTGATGAACCGTGTTAAGGAAATTCATAATCTTAGCTCCCCCTAATCTTGGCGCCACATACCAGGCCGATTAAACCCGGCAGACCTCCCAGCTCGGGGATGTTCAGCAGAAACACTTAAGGAGATAAGATGGTGGGAGGGACCTGCATGGTTAAAGGTGTCTCAAGAAGAGTGGCCCAAATCAACCATTATCCCTGATTTGGAGATTGTTTGTTCTGAAAGGCGCAAGACCATCCTGAACACCTTGTGTACCACAAGAGAAAATGAAAAATTATTTGGACGTTATTCCCATTTTTTGAGAATAGTACGAATCACCGCCTGGATATACAGATTATTCAACAACGCCAAGATTGAGAGGAGAAAGATAATTTCAGAAGATCTCAGTACAGAAGAAATCACTATGTCAGAAATAATACTGATGAGACTTCTCCAGAGAGAATCGTTTTCAGGGCATGAAGATAAGAAACTACAAGGCTTTAAGTTGCTAGTAGACTATTCAGGGATTTTGATAATAAAAACTAAAATTTGAAGAAAATAAATTTTCGCTAATTTTAGAATTCCCATTTTATTGCCCTCAGATCACTTCTTGGTCTCTTTGCTCTTCAGGTGGAACCATGAAACCCACGGGCACCTGGTTTACAAACACTCCTCGGTATTCTGAGAGAAAACTATTGGATACTAAGATCCAGGAAAACCGTCAAGAAGATCATCAATCAATGCATTCGCTGTAAACGAGTCACCGCGACACCAGCTACCGTCGAATCAACATCATTACCAGAAGACAGAGTACGAGATGCTGCAGTTTTCGAAATAGTAGGAGTTGATCTAACTGGACATCTTATCTTAAAGAATAAGAAGAAAGCATGGATTGTCATCGTCACATGTGCAGTGTATAGAGGAGTTCATCTGAAACTTGTGACATCTTTATCTATGGAAGCCTTCCTCCAAGCTTTCCGCCGATTTATTGCTCAAAGAGGCCGACCATTGATTGTGTATTCGGATAATGAGACTAATTTCCGAGGCATGGCTAATACTTAAAAGAAGATTGATTTTTCGAGATTAAAATGTGATCCCATATCGAAAGACATCACCTGGAAATTCATACCGCCTGGTGCTCCTTGGTGGGGTGGATGGTGGGAGCGTTTGATTCGAATGATGAAACAATTGCTCTTTAGGATTCTCGATCAAACCTCCTTGGGATATGAAGAACTTTCCACGGTAATGTGTGACGTCAAAATCTTGATGAACACACGCCCTCTGACCTACCTAACTGAAGAAAGTGAGGATCTCGCTCCATTGACACCTTCGTTGTTCTTACATGAGGTCAGAGAGGTTGGCGTACCAGACCTGGACTTGCTTGATAACCAGACCCTCTCCCGCAAATATCAATATATCAAACGTGTACGAGAAGATCTTAGAGAACGATTTCGTATCGAATATTTTGGATTCCTGAGACAAGAAACGAGACGCATGAAGACTACCATACCATTCAAGGTGGCAGACATGGTGCTCATTGGACAAGAGAGTTTAAAGAGACTACACTGGCCGTTAGCCAGAATAATCCAATTCTATCCAGGAAAAGACGGACTTGTGAGGGTTGCGAAAGTGAAAACTTCATCAGGTGATAAAATACGACCTATTCAAAACTCTACAATTTAGAGATAACGCCCGAGATGTCGAGACCCTCTAACGGAGCGATCTCCCACACAAGAAGTTCGATTGACAACTGAAGAGGACCCCTTGATTTCACAACAAGAGCAACATCACATTGATACCCCGAATGTTGTGTCAAGTTATGGACGGCCCATCAAGAGACCCAACCGATTGGATCTACTGAACTTTTCCTTTCCATGTTTGAGTCGTCGAGGCGCTAACTCAAAGGTGGGAGAAATGTTGGAAAAGAAGGAGTTCGAAGCAGCCAATGGGAGGCCGACGGAAGGGGGCTATGGGGATGCAGCGGCGGAAATGAGGAACAAGGAAAGAAGAACTTGTAAACAACTTTCGAACGCGAGAATTTGCCCTGATCCTCGGTTCTTTTAGTATAAATATTTAAATATAATTAATTAAATAATACTTTACTTATTTTCTTAATTTATAATAAATATAATTTTCCCTCCTGTTTTCGTCGTACATTTTAAAAGTGTTATGAACAGCGACACCACAATTTTGAGCCTTCAACCCCGCCGACCAAGAATAGAGGTGAGCGACTCCCTCTATAGAATTTAGATCGTCGTCACAACACAGAGTGGCGGTGAAATCGCAATAACATCTCTATTATTTTAAAAACATTCAATAACATTTATAGGTTGATTTAAAACTTGCGATTCTCAGATTTTGTCGGTTTCCATAAATAAACTCTCAGGTATCAATTAGGGTAGAATTAAAGAGAAACTCTCAGTTTAATATCAATTTTATTCTCAAACTTCCCTCAGTAGTGTGTTTACTTTTTAACATCAATCCACGAGACGCGGGTCTTCAGCCGGCATGGGATGAACAACACGTGTGTAAAGTGAAATCAAATCGCTATAAAGATTTCCACACAATTCGTCTCTTTAAAACACAAAACTAATAGACAGTTATCTGTCCATCTATAAAAACAATGATATTTTAAAATTCTAATTTTGCTCAAAAGTAAATCTCTTCTTCATTTACAAGGATTCTTTTAAAGATCTACAATTTGTTTATCGAATATTATGAAAGAAAAGTAAATTCTTTGCGAGAGCTAAATTATTTTGCACGTGTGTTCTCTCTGATAGATATTGTGATACATTTGAATTAAAGTTCCGTGAACTTGCAGCTTTCAAATCTTGGACATTAACTCAAGTTGTTGTTCCTTTGCTGAAACCCCAGCACTATTTCTCCTCTCACAAAACTTGAACTATATTTAACTATAAAGTGTGTAAATCCACTTACCTATTCCGCCTCTTCTTTCCGCAGCAGCCCCCCATGGTGCTCGCTTGATCGCTTCGGTTATAAAAAGATCACAAAAGATCGCTCAAATCAAAATAGATCGCTCGGATCACACAAGATCGCCTCCAAAGATAGCTCAGATGAGATAAGATCGCTTTCACAAAGATCGCCTTGATCGCTTTGGTCGCTTGAAATGCTCGCTAGATCGCTTCGGTTGTTAAAGTGAGAAAGTCTTTGTTGTGGCGGCCTCAATGGAAGTCCAGAGGGGAGCGGGATGGAATCAAATAATAGAATTTGGTGACTTTTATAGAAATAGTCAAGCGTTGTTTTTTCAAAAACCAAATAGGTATATCCTTATCGCTCACATCAGTGTTTTAAATGGCAGAGCGTCATCTAGAGGAAAAAAAGTAATTTAAACGTTGATTTAGGCTTGTTCCTAAATTTTTGCCAACCCATTTTCTCGATAAATCAATAAAAGCCTACCACGATCGTGTTTCGTGCTGTTGGCCCTCTTCAGCCTGGTGCAGGCTGTACCTCTACGACCAAACGTATGTTGGTCTCAGAAGCTTTTTGAGAAATAAAGAAATGGGTATTTAAGGCTAAACTTGCCTTGGGACAAATTGAGGTGCAGCCTAGCACACGCTGACGAGAGCCAACTTCCCGAAACGCGTTGGTGGTTGGCTTTTCTTTATTTATCAAGAAAATGGCTTGGCCAAATATAATGAAACAAGTTAAATCAACGTTTAGTTGATTTTTGTTCCATTAGATGGCGCCATTGAGAGGCATCTGCACGACGCTCCCATGGCAGGTTATTTGGCTACGATATACTCAGAAAGAAGTGTTTTTGGCTAAGGCTCTATCAGAGTGTTGGAAAATATGTGAGCCGCTGCCAGGAATGTTAACGGAGGAAGAACATGTCTCTACTATCGCCTGGACACCTGATACCACCTCCAAACCGGCTATTCCAAAAGATAAGCATACTTGGACGCCTCCCAATATCACGTGACAATAAATAATTAATAAGTAAAAAAAAAAACATTTTTTAAAAAAGCTTTTATTTAAATGCGCTAAAAAGGAAAAATAAAATATTTTATCTTCTGTCATTGAGCAATTGGATGTATCTGAGTGAAAATAAAAGCGAAGGGGGAAGATAAGAAGATCATCATGAATTTCAAACCTAATGTGATTTAATATGTAGAGCTGATTGGCGATTTTTATAAATGTTCGCTATATTTTTACCTCTTCTCTACATATGATGGTCCACCGCCGCTTTTATTTTCACTCAGATACATCTAATTGCTCAATGACAGAAGATAAAATATTTAATTTTTCCTTTTTAGTGCATTTAAATGAAAGCTTTTTTTAAAATGTATTTTTACTTATTAATTATTTAGTTAGCTTTTATAGTCATAAATTTACAAAACATAGAATCAAAAGTTCACTGGGGATTAGGCCTTAAATAGAAGGGAGGCCTGCTCGCGGCGGATTGGTCAATGTAAGGGGCGTAACACAAGACTTAAAAAAAATAAATATAGAAATTTGTTCATTTCTGTCCACTTCGACCACCCAGAAGTCTAAAAATATATACCCTTGCATTGTTCATTGAACTGAGTGAGTCATTCATAATTCCATGTGATCTGGGAGTATATTAAAATTATTTTATAAAATTTGAAAGGCAATTCGGAAATTTGACAATTTCCGGCCACCCTGACAACCCAGAAGTCTGAAAATTTGTCAACATGCATTGTCATTGGGATCTTAAAAGTGTACCAAATTTCAGATTCCTACGTGCTCTAAAGGTATATTAAAAATCGATTAAAAGATTTATGGACAGACAGACATGAAAGCAAGTTAAATAAAAGCATTTTTTAAAAATGGATCATAGTGTGTGCACCGACTATATATCTAAATATGACATCACAGATAGGCCGGCATCAGGTGAACCTCAGGAAGTCGCGATATCCCTAGTGAAACAGGTGTCACCTCTCCATGGAGCTCTTCGGGAAATCGTGACTGACCGGGTAAGCAACTTTTAGTCAAAGCTCATCCAGGAACTGACCTACTGTTGCATATTTTAACCATACCAAGTCAGAAGAGTGCGAGCAATGTCAGAAATCTTCCTGTGTGTGTAAATGTATTGAAGATCATTTTGAACATGTGTTTTAATTTATTACTATTGAATTAATAAAAGATCTCATTTGTCTATTATGTATTTGTTTATGCTGTATTTTTGTTCATATAGTGTCTAAATATTATTAAAAATCACTGGAACTTTTATTGCACTCTGTATATTCCTTTAAACGATTACATATCTTTGTATTTTTTATTTGTAAATATATGTTAAATTTATATATTGCCTATAAAGTTTGTGTTTTTAAATTTATTAATATATTTGTCTTGGAAAATAATTCTCTCAAGACAAGAGTGAAAAGCATATTATTTCATTTTTTCATATTATTTTATATATGTGACAATATAAACTACAAGTGTAAATTTTCCAAGTTGCATAGTTGAAGTATGTACTAGATCGCTTTCAAAGCGAAGTTAAGGGATATATTTTGATGCTTTCTTTTAATGATATCCTTTTTATGGGGAAAATTGATAGTTGAGGTAGAGCCAAATCTTTGAATAAAAAAAAAATGGTTTTTCCCTATTAAATTGAAGCATTTCATTTCCAATCCATAAGATATTAGTTGAATCTGTCAAAACTATCAAATTTTCATTCATTCTTCAGTTTATCTACTATTGAGTAGGCCCTAGTCCCCAGTGACGCCATGTATCTCTATCTTGAACTTGAGGCGGTCAACTCTACCTACCAGAAGGACATTGCGGTGACAAGAAACAGGCTCCAGTTACCTAAGAACTCGATACTCCTCTAATACCACTCCCAAGTCCCAGAAGTGAGCACGGCACCATTACAACAAGCCCTTTGCAGAGAGAGAGTTAAAAATATATTATATAATTAAAATATCTTTTGTTACAGCATCTTCGCGGTCCTTGAAAGTATTGCTCTTGGTTTTAGAAAGGTTTTCTTGGCTTTTTGAATAGGTGTGGTGTACTTCAAAAAGAAAGAGAAGTTTTCATTAATATGACCTAATTGATGTAGATTCTGTTTGTTCATGAGTCATGTCTGCTACCACACAATAAAATTTACATATTTAAATTTATCTCTTCAGATATATGTATATTCCTTAAGTATCTTAATCAGAAACAATAAATTTAAATAAAAGTGTAATCCTCGATATAGGAGAAGGTGTGCATAGTATAATTTAGACTATAATAGCAATGTGTATGGATAATTTACTTTTAAAAAAGGAGATGCTGTCTCGTGGGCCATTAATTTTATTTCTATCATAATTCCTGAAACCAATGGACGATCACTCAGAAGTGTCTGCTGACAGAATGATATGTCTTCATACCTTCTTATGCTGATTGGTCAGCAAGGCGCTTATGCAAGATAGCACTCTACGAGCTCTCTATTTAAGTATTGTGAAGCGAGATGTTTTAAATTGAAATTATAATGACATTTGGTTCAATCTGAAGTGTCGCTACTAAAGTGCATTTTACTGTAATCTATTTCAAGTACACGATAATTATAGGTACAAGTATGCGAATATAAATATATCCTAATTTTTCGTCAAATATGTGACATTGGGCTAAAATCATATAATCAGATTTTCACTTTTATATAAAATTTCAAATGTTGATTACTATACTTAGTTATTACATAAATCAAAACAATATTTTTAAATAATTTTATCATTTGAGGTAAATCATTTCTGAGACTGGTGTGACTCCTAAATCAGGATTCTTTAAAGCCTATAGGTATAGTCTGGTGGTAAGACCGTGGACAATTTGGCCCATTTATTGAGGATTTCCGCGAAAAAATAATGCCGTTTTTCTCCCCCTTTATAATCTGCATCTCTATGCTGTTCAACTACTATATCAACTATTCTTTGATTTTAATTATTCCAGAATTGGCCGAATACCCATTCTTGATTAATAAAAAAGCTAACCACGTACGCACGTTTCACGTTTCGGGCTGTTGGCCCTCGTCAGCGTGGTGCAAGTGATGGGTTCCCCTAGTTTGGATAGTTGAAAAGGGAGAATACACGATGTGACTTATTAAAGTTTCCTTACTTAAGTATATATATATATATAGCAATTTAGGCCAACAACCCCATGTATATAACCCGCAGCAAGACCTTAATGTTGTATAATAGCAGCACAGCTGTCAGTGATGCACTATCGGCATATGTCTTTACATCATCACATGTAATGCAATTCGTGCAAACAGGATAAATAAAATAAATAAAAAAAAAGAAAAGGGGGGAAAAACTCTGTAATTGATTAAGAGTTGAGCTAAAGCAAGGATCGAGCATATAATATTGTCAGAACAATGGTCTAAAGATGGAAACAGCCGCGACACTATTATACAATTTCATCAGACAACCCATGAAATCGTTATTAAATTGGGCAATCTATAAAACACTGAAACACAGACACTCGCGGCAATGTATGTGGCCGGTAATTTATGGGAGACTTGATTATTAGTAACATTCCCTTCAAATAGGTAAGAAACATACAACATTTCATTTAAACAGTGGGAATAGCACCATAAGGCAAATTATGTATGAAATAGGTAACAGAGGAAACAAGAAAGTTTCTCTAGATATTTATTTAAATATCTTAAAATTTGGGAACATGTCTATACTGACGAGATATGCTATTTACATAGTAAAATTTAGATAGAGGTGACCTGAAGTTACTTTATAGCCCTTTAGGGCCCATGCGAAATCTAGGTTGGCTACTACACAAAAAGGGGGGGGGAAGGCGCTAAGTCATAATGACAAATGGCTTACCTTTTCTCGAAAGTGCCTGCAAAGGTCTGGTCTCCTGTCTGCAGACAGTCCTTTCACTGAGCGACTCCGATCGAATCCCGCCTTTTGGCAAAGAACCTTCTTTTATTCATCTCTCTCTCCATTTTCATTCGCCGAAAGAAACACCAATCAAAATGGCCAACGCTCCAGTATCAATTTCATAGACGCCCCAGGCCTCATCAAAATAGAACATATAGTATTACCAAAACAAAAAAAATCTAAAGAGAGAAACAACCACGGCGGTAGTGTAAGATTTCAGACTCCAGCCCCCCCCCCTCCTTTCCACATGGATTGAAATACAATCCTCCCTTTTTTCTCGGGACGATATATATATCGCCCCCCCGTCTTGGCTAAAATTGACCCAGGCCCTTTTTACCTGGACTGTAATGTGATGCTTTCCTTTCTCAGTCTTTAGAGATCTTCCTTCTCCATTTTTCTCCTTTTTTTTTTTTTTTTCTGGTCACCTTTACCTAAATTTTTGGTGAGGGGAATATATGTACATATGAAACAACAGTTTCCAGCTCGGATGTCTCTGGATGTCTACTTCTTTACCAGGCATCAGCTTTCGGCATGGAAGTCTGGTGTCACCAAGTGTCTAAGTTTCTGGGCAAAAAAAATGGTCTGTAAGTCTATGTGGGAGGGAAGCCATGTATCCATTTGATTTGATTATACATACGCCTTCTGTTGGGGTATGGTTACAAAAACGTGCCCCAACAATCCTCCCCCTGCCAAGTAATGGACAAATGCGTTTGTGCTATTCATTATTCATCTGCCTTTCATCAGTTACTATGAAAGCAGGCCCATTTCTAGCAAAATTCATTTTCCATTACTAGGTGAAGTCAGGTGTACCGAAACCTATAGGGAAGATAAGGCTAATCAAAATGATGGTATGCTATTCTAGATGTTTATTATTCCGAACATTAGTGGGCATTGTGCATTCTGGCAAAGGGGTTTTTTATGTGTTATTATTCTGTCAGCACACTGTTATCAACATAGGTTATGGGGGACAGTCATATCATATGTATGGAAGTAAGCAAGGTCATCTGTCTTACCATTCATGGGTATATATACCACCCTTCCACTTTCTTCTTTGGCCTTGAGGAGTAGGCCCTCCTTGTGGTAAGTCCTCTCAACCCCATCCTTGCCTCTTGTGGTGCTGGATTCATTGCTACCTTCTTTCTGCTAACAATACAGTTAGAGCATTTCCTTATTACATATTATATATAAAATTTTGGGCGCCAAGAAGTCGTTTAGAAATAACTGACTAGTCCAACTCCTAAAACATGCCAGCATCTTTATTTAAGTACCAATCAAGACATTCGTGTGGTATAGTTATACATATACAATCAAAGGAAAGGATAATTATAGTTAGCTGAAAGAAATATCTTGATACATAATGATTAGCCTATGACATGATGACTTTTGCTAAATAAAAAAAAAAAGTTTACAGAAAACAAATTGTGAAAGTAATTATTATATAAGGCACGAAATATGTAATGATAAAATGAATCCTTCCATGTTATATGATGGGTATAATATATATATTGAAGAAAACACGTATCATGCAGATAGTGATTAAATATGATAAAAATCATCCCATGATAGATGATAAAGAAAACTACTACAAAATTATATATGATGACAAAATATATATACTTATACAAGTAAGACGGATAAAAGACAATAAGGATAAAATAGATCATGCCTTGAGGGAAGAATAAGCCATGACAACATGTTAAAAAAAAAATCGCAACATGGCCGGTAAATATTACTAATATCATGAATATCAAAGGAAATAAAATTGTTGAAATGAATAGCATATGATTATAATATAATATATATGATATAAAATAATAACATATTCAATAAGAAAATGAAAACACATTATATATATTTGTGCGCTGAAGGTTCAAGGTTTAGTATCTCAGTTAAGTTTTTCAATCTTATTCAGTCTGGAATCACGAGTTGGTCACTGGGTAATATTCGTCTATCCCGATCCTACTGGAGGGTGGGTTCTCTCTTGTGTGTTAGATTCCTCAAATTACAATACTCTCTCAACCCAGATGGGTACGTCATTTAGAATCTTGGTCAAATGGAGCATAGCCCAGACCTCTATTAAACTACACAGTCCATTTAAATCTAGGGTGACAACCGTATGAAGAGAATTTTTCTGTTTTGGCAGAGCGACTAATCAATTTCTACTATTTTGTTTGTGACTCCGTTTACCTTGTCTCTGGGGTGTGTACAGTTCAGCTACCTCCCCCTTCCAAGAAATTCATATTACTTTCATCTACTAATATACCCTCTATTCATTGACCTGAATCCTACAAATCTACATCTTATAAATTTGAATTTTATCAATCTGAAATTTTGGTTCTTTTACAAATTCCTTCAGAATTCTACTCCCTGTATAACTGCTCTTAATTCTACTGTCCTCAATACAACACTTCTAAAACTTTGACTCATTGGCTCGTTCTGGCGTCTCGTTCGCGGTCCTTATAGTTAACTAATACTTTAAAATCTTATCCTATCATGAAACGAGTTTAAACTCGTTGAAGGTCCTAATAATTACTTATTTTGCCTCTCGAATCGGTCTTATACTCGAATTCATTCCAACAAAACGTATGGCAGGGCGAATCCTTTATTAGAAGAAACTTCCGCTAGCTATGGGGGATCAAACTGGTACCAAAAAAAATTCAATAGACGGAAACACTTCGTCTAGAATAACTGGGCAATCTCTGCCTACATGCCAATCTTACAGGACCTCCCGTCTAGAACACCCTCGCTCCAGCCACGCTAAAAGCGTCGAAACTACGGTGTCAGATCGGTTACCCAAGGTCGCGCCGTTATACCCCAGGCTATACGGCATGGCTAAAACAAATCCCCCATCCTGCATAAAATTCAATCTATACCTCTTCGTTTCCTCTAATGAGGAGAAGTTTTGTGGGTTTCCTGGTCTGATCATAACCTCCCACAACCTTCCAGCCTGAGAATCAAGATATGATCATTATCTACGACTCTTAAAATTCAAGTTGATATAATGAAATAGAGTAACTGATTACCCTAATAAAAGAAATCAATATTTGCACTCCTCTAAAAGGAGACCTAACAAAGTGGAGCGAATATTTTCCTAACAATAGATAGAGTTGTAGTTGTCCTGTTTGAGGCTTCTCGGTCCTAACAAAATTCGAAATAAAAAATAAAATAAAATAAAAACCGATCCTATTGAAGTCCTTAACCCTATTCTAATGTATTTTGGGCTCACAATATAATAGTTTTTAACCTTCTTACACATTCATTACACCAATTCATTCATACACCCTCCCCCCTATCATTCACGGTGTGCATACAAACTAAAGTTAAAAGCTGCTACAAAGGCCAAAATACTCATTTATCAATATCAATAGATCCTAACAAATAATAACATATTTCAGGACACAATGTGAAATCAAATAAAATAATAAAATTAAAACAAATTGGGAACTAAAGCCCTATGTTACTCAAAAGAAATGCCTCTGTACAAGCTCTATATATACTAATACTTTATACTCAATAAATGATTGTTAACAATAATTGTTAACAATTCTAAATAATCTGGAAGCTAACCTATCTTTAAAAAATGTAATTTCAAAACTGCCCTTGCCTCGACACTAAGCGACTTTTTACGACAATTCTATAAAGACATACACAAATATAAGGGCGAATAAAGAACCATTAAACGTGACACCTCATAAAAGCGGATTGAGTCATTCCCCTAGCCACCGTGGGTGAAGTCACTTTCTTCTTACTTCCTCGTGCGTCTGCCCCCTTTGCAGTAGTCCGACCTCAACACTCTATTGAAAGATGGATTTATAGGGTTTATGATTCACTACCCAACACTAACATTCTCAAGTGCTTTCCAAGGATCGACTACGGTCTGGGCCTACTTAACTTCTACCCCTGGCTTAGGGTCCCTACACTTCACAACTTTACTCTGAAAGATTGACCTTTCATGTCCTCATTAGAAACCTATTTCAAAGCTACTACCTGAAGGCCAGGGATTATAGGGTTTCTGAATTACCCAACACAAGCCATAGGATGCCTATTAGGTTCGTTGTTTTAGACATAGCCCCCCCTCTAAGTTGTGATTTCCTACACCTTCCTTCACCTATTACTCCTGGTAATAACTAAAATTTCAGATTTACACTAAATAGTTAATTCACAATGGTATACATTATTCTCATTGGTCTTTGAAACTCGGGTTTTAACAAGAAATAGTTTGTATTAAAAAAAAAGGAATCCTAATGAAGCTCTACTAAAAAAAAAAAAAGGTTTAAAAAAAAAAAAGGCTGAAATCTCTAAACTTCTCATTCTATCGAGCTGATTCTCCGTACACACTCCAAAATCCTAGTTAGAGGCGACAGTCTAAGCAGAATTTACACTGTGTGGGCCTTTTCACCCTTGTAGACCTGCGTAAAGTTAAACTGTTCACACTAACTCTGTCAACTTCCTCTCGTCTCATTACTTCTGAGTTCGCTCTGGTTGTCACCCCTTTGTTGGATAAAATTGTAACATAACAATAAAAAGAAACTAAAATTTTCCTAAATCATATCCTGACAGGTTGTACAAGCTCTTCAGAATGGTGTGTCATATTAAAACAAGGTTGTGAGACAACTCTTAATTATATACTATACTAAAATGAGGCTGAGCCAATTCTACACTAGGAGAACACGAAAACTCAAGATGTAGTCCTTGTAGCGAGCATGGAGCCCTATCACAAAACCCGAAGTGCAAGGAGGACAGAGTTTCCTGGTATTCCCTCTTATCTGGCACGACCGGTCGGGGTGAACAGTCGCGTCACGTGAAAGGAGGAAATATCTGAGTTCCCCCCTCTTGCTCTAACTGTTGGGTCGATTTGGCTCATGTAAATAGTAACTCTTATACTATATCTAAAATCTCTCATATAACTTATTAAATAAAACGGTGTAAAAACGGTGTTCTATACAAGGATAAGGTTGTGACAATTTTCTCTAAATGACACACTAATATTAAAACAAACTGTGAAGATCTTTAAAGATGGCAACAAACACTACAGTAAGGTTGTGAGACGGTATTCTGCACAAAGACAAGGTTGAGACAAATAACACACAAACCCTGAAACATGGTGTTAAAGCTCCTTTCAACACTTAGCACTAGAACACATGTTTAAAAAAAAAAAACTGCAAACTGTTTAAAGTTCACCATAACACTAAGACATATTTGCTATTTAATATATAACCTAATATTGTAATTAATAAAGACCTATCTATATTAAATAGTGTATATTGTTGCCGAAACTTATGTAAATCAGCTTACACAAACCCCCAGTGCATAATATGTCTTATTTTAAAAGAAATAGTTCTATCGAGGCGATATTGCGGTCGACAGCTACGCTTTATACATTAAATGTACTTCCTTCCATCAATCTTTATCTACTATTTACAAAACCCTTTATCCAACTTTTTTTAATTCTTTCTCTTTCACCATCTTTCTGCATCTTTCTATCTCTTCCTCATCAACATTCAACGCTTTCTCACTCTTTCATCATCCTTCATCATCCTCAACGCCTTTCAACTTACTTCCATCGCATCTCTCTTCAACGCCTTCAACACACTTCATCTCTTATTCATCACCTTATAACACAGTTCAACGCCTTTTTCATCATATTTCATCGCCCTTTCATCACTTTCAACACCTCTTTCATCCCTCTGAAGTCTCTTCGAAACCCGTCATCGGGATCTGGATCCCGATCTATTATCACTCTTAATTTTGAACTACTCTATTCCAACAGCCTATGACCCTTAAGCTTTATAACTCCATATACACTCGGCGGGGTAGTTACCTTGTTAAGAAAACCTATAATGTCATAGATCATTTAGAGAGAGAACATAACAAATTTGTGCGAATAGTTTGCTTCAACTATTGATTGTAAGCCTATTAGACTCGTTCTCTTTAGGTTGGCTCGCTCATTAGTCTTCGATTTTTTTCATTCAATGGTCATATTGAGTCCACATGGGTGCTAAACGTAAACTGTATTAAAATGGTGTAGTTTTCTAGTTTTCGAATTATATGACAGTTAGAAAAAAAAATCCTGGAAATATCTCGCACTGGCTACTATTAAAAAAATTGAATGGGGTACAACTCCGATCTTACAGGATACCTCATGGCTCATAGAATTGAATCGCTCATTTCTCACTAAAATATTCACACAGGTATGGAGGTCTCCAGTGGTTCTATAGCTATTGGTCAACTAAATTAATAAATGGCAGGAATTGAAGCTAGTTTAAATGCTCATGTGCTGTTTTGTCATGCGTCTTTATGTCATCTGCAAAGGAAAGTGTCGCCTCAAAGGACCTAATTCTGGGACTAACATCCGCTGCACATTTCAGGAAGGAGTGGTCGTCCATACAATAGCAAGATATCATTTTGCTGCCAATGTACAATGTTGAGCATTTTCCATGTCGTCATTTTGTCGATCCCCAATCTTCTAGGGTGTTTCTTTAAGCATTTCTTGATATCGTTTAATGCTTTATGCGATCCCGCCCGGCATTCAATAAGTATTATTTGATCGTACCATCTCCAGGAGACCATCCCATTGCGGCCGAACCATTTCCACCCAACTTATAACGCCGTCCATATCGCGTAATTGAAATTAATGTAAAACTCAAAGAATAAGACCTTAATCTCTTAATTCTTTACTAATTTCAGTTGGCTCAACATAAATCTTCTCAATTATTATCTTAGTACAGTGGCGTGACATGTCACACTTCTTCTAGTTCTTTCGCAAGCTCGATTAATCCCAGTGAAAGCCCGTCCAGGCGTCAATCCCGTGCTAACCCGTCATGCATGACTTCAAATTTGGAAATTATTAGACCTGAATATTTGCAGTGGCATCTGCTTCCACTGAAAGTATTTAAGACACAAGGCTGCCTCTTTAAATCACTGTCTTTACTCCCACATGCCTGTGTAAACTTTAACCATGACCTTATCAATTCTCAAAATTCTGCCTATCGAGTATCCTGAGAATCAATGTTCTTCTTGTCTACGGCGGATTAACACAATAATTGTTCCCTAGAGTTATCTGCGTCGAGTGGTCAGTCTGTACTACTAATTCTCCACTCTAACTCCAGGATTCCTTTATCTACTCAGGCTGTTCAAAAATTTTCAAGACAGTTGTTCAAATCCCCAATGATAATCTGCTAAATTTCGATAATTATTGGAATTCTCATTAAACAGAATAACTACACCTTTCTGACACAGAAATATCCAGCATCAAGATATAGCGCACCGTCCAATTTCATTATTTCAAGACGGTGTCAAATTACAACTGAAGGAACATACTAAACATATAACTGGTTTAAATTTCATGTAATCTCATCATGCCTTCTGCTGGCAAATGTATACTGCAGATTTAATACTATCAAGATGGTTTTATTTGTCCTCATCCAAAAAAAATGTTTCAGAAATAGAATCTTGGAAATCTCTACTTAAGGCAAAAAAAATTGCACATTTATCAATTTAAGATAACCTTCCCTTGTCAGAGTGTATACAGCTGCCAAGCCAAATACGCAGGGGAGACAGGAAGGAGAGTCAGCAATAGAATATATGAACATAGACGCAACGTTATTAATCAAGACAATAGGTCTCTAATTTTCCAATACTGCAAAGGAACATGTCACACTTTCGCATTAGGAGAACCTAGAATACATTACAATAACATAAACAGCAAATATCAAAGGCTTATAATTGATTTTCTATTATTCAGAAAACACAATAGCATTAATAGAAAATAACCCCATAGACGTTTTACTTTGATATCAGAAATCAATGATAATATTAAGGTTTTGCCACAAACAATGTGAATCGTAAAAGACAGCGGCGAGAGATGCGGTTTACACCGCCTCAACATAACTTTCATTGCCTGATAAAATGCCAGTGAAACGGAAAGCATAAATTAAAATTCACGATTTATAATAGACTGTTAATCTCAGGATGCGTGGACTACTTCACCAATACTTAAAATAGTATGGCTTTTCATTAGGTATATATTTCTAAAGTATAGGGGAAGAAACATATACTAAATTCGAGCCCCACGTTGGGCGCCATTGATGGGTTCCCCTAGTTTGGATAGTTGAAAAGGGAGAATACACGATGTGACTTATTAAAGTTTCCTTACTTAAGTATATATATATATAGCAATTTAGGCCAACAACCCCATGTATATAACCCGCAGCAAGACCTTAATGTTGTATAATAGCAGCACAGCTGTCAGTGATGCACTATCGGCATATGTCTTTACATCATCACATGTAATGCAATTCGTGCAAACAGGATAAATAAAATAAATAAAAAAAAAGAAAAGGGGGGAAAAACTCTGTAATTGATTAAGAGTTGAGCTAAAGCAAGGATCGAGCATATAATATTGTCAGAACAATGGTCTAAAGATGGAAACAGCCGCGACACTATTATACAATTTCATCAGACAACCCATGAAATCGTTATTAAATTGGGCAATATATAAAACACTGAAACACAGACACTCGCGGCAATGTATGTGGCCGGTAATTTATGGGAGACTTGATTATTAGTAACATTCCCTTCAAATAGGTAAGAAACATACAACATTTCATTTAAACAGTGGGAATAGCACCATAAGGCAAATTATGTATGAAATAGGTAACAGAGGAAACAAGAAAGTTTCTCTAGATATTTATTTAAATATCTTAAAATTTGGGAACATGTCTATACTGACGAGATATGCTATTTACATAGTAAAATTTAGATAGAGGTGACCTGAAGTTACTTTATAGCCCTTTAGGGCCCATGCGAAATCTAGGTTGGCTACTACACAAAAAGGGGGGGGGAAGGCGCTAAGTCATAATGACAAATGGCTTACCTTTTCTCGAAAGTGCCTGCAAAGGTCTGGTCTCCTGTCTGCAGACAGTCCTTTCACTGAGCGACTCCGATCGAATCCCGCCTTTTGGCAAAGAACCTTCTTTTATTCATCTCTCTCTCCATTTTCATTCGCCGAAAGAAACACCAATCAAAATGGCCAACGCTCCAGTATCAATTTCATAGACGCCCCAGGCCTCATCAAAATAGAACATATAGTATTACCAAAACAAAAAAAATCTAAAGAGAGAAACAACCACGGCGGTAGTGTAAGATTTCAGACTCCAGCCCCCCCCTCCTTTCCACATGGATTGAAATACAATCCTCCCTTTTTTCTCGGGACGATATATATATCGCCCCCGTCTTGGCTAAAATTGACCCAGGCCCTTTTTACCTGGACTGTAATGTGATGCTTTCCTTTCTCAGTCTTTAGAGATCTTCCTTCTCCATTTTTCTCCTTTTTTTTTTTTCTGATCACCTTTACCTAAATTTTTGGTGAGGGGAATATATGTACATATGAAACAACAGTTTCCAGCTCGGATGTCTCTGGATGTCTACTTCTTTACCAGGCATCAGCTTTCGGCATGGAAGTCTGGTGTCACCAAGTGTCTAAGTTTCTGGGCAAAAAAAAATGGTCTGTAAGTCTATGTGGGAGGGAAGCCATGTATCCATTTGATTTGATTATACATACGCCTTCTGTTGGGGTATGGTTACAAAAACGTGCCCCAACACAAGCTGTACTTAAACTACCAAAAAAGTGGTTATTCAGGCATTTTGAAAATTCATGAAACGGGTAGTAAAGGCCAGAATTGCATGAGAACGCGAAAAAGTGTAAAAAAAATAGTACAAATGTGACATTTTACTGGGATAAGGTTCATAAATTAAAAAATAAATAAAACGGTATCTCCTTATCCTATATCTCCTATATATTTTTTAATAATTTCAATTTAAATTTGTTAAAATACGGCAGAAATTTACAACCCAGGTTCATGGAGGCTTGAAAGTTTTTAATCACGTTAACATTTAGATGTTTTTTCTTTATTATATTTATCTAGAATAACAAAACTCAATGAATTTAAAATAATATATTTCTTTTAAATGACTGGTGTGTTGTCTGTTTGTAAACTTGTCTCCTTCGTCTGTTTACATCTTTGAATATTTACTTTCCTTTTAAATCCTTGTTGATATATATTTATATTTTATTTTTTATACATTATAAGCGATCATTTATTTTCAAATGCAGTCAGAAGTATCAGTTGACGATGAAATTTCTGAAAATCTTTTTAAAATAGCAAATTTTAACGATATCGTTGAATTACACAATAAATTAAAAGACGAAGAAGTAAGGCTGCTTTTTAATTATATGATATACCTAC
>CP092864.1:182219045-182314297 GCA_030710605.1 Cordylochernes scorpioides
AAAAAAAAAAAAAAAAAAAAAAAAAAAAAAACAGGGTTTTTTACGCGACATTTTGGTGGAAACGCTGGGTAGTATATATAGAGAAAACAAACTGAAGATCGCCGAGAGGCCTTTGAGGCTCTGTGGGTGCTGTGAACTACATTTGCTGACTCCAGAATTTCGCCGCCGTCGAGTAGAAGCCAAGACTTCAAGAAGAATATGTCTCTGAAGACTCTATAAAGATAAAATCGCTCTTCACGTCGCAATAAAAAGACGTAAAGTCACTAGGGATCCTCTCTAAGACGCTGAGGTTAAATTGAACCGTAGTAGGCAATATCCCCACGCTAATAAAAGAAAATAAATCAAAATTAACAGCTTATCCAAATCATCACTGGTACAAACCATTGAAACAATTAGAAAAACTTCAAAAACTAAATAGAAATCAACAAACAGCTTTAGCAAGACTAATAAGTGGCCATGTAAAAACCTTAAAATTTCAAAATGGACAAAAAAACCTTCAATAACTGCTTGAAATGCAATAGTGCAGAAGCTTTTCCGGAGCATATTTTGTCATGCTCAGAACTGACAACAGAGGACCTATTTTCCAGGCTACTACCATTGCAAAATTGGAGAGGAGTGGACTTCAGGAATTGGTTTAACCATGGAGATAAGCACCACCACCACGCTAATAGCAGCATAACCTACAAGCAACGGGTCACAGCGTCCGTAGCGAAGGAGCTATGTGACAGAGTATTTTAAAATTAACGCACAGAATATTTATTTACATATTTCTTTACTCGTTACAACTGTGCTTGCATGTAAATAAGTTCGTAATTGTCTCGATCAAAATAAATTGCCATTTATCCTTACGTTTGTATTCCCACAATGTTATACTCCAATATTAGTAGAATAGGACCAGTGAATTTGTCTCAACACCAGCTTTGGAGAATTTGGAATGACAACCTGTAAATGGTTGAATCTGAGGGGTCTTCAATTTAATTGGATCCAAGGAAGGAATAATTGGAATCTTCAGAACATGTAGGTGTGTCAAAGATTTATCTTTTAGAAAATCAAGAAATATATCCTAACCTTTAATATACTGGAGAGAGATAGCTATAACTATGTTATACAGGTGTCTTGAAGTCAAAATTGTCTACAGTTTGTGTGAGGAATTTTATGATCTGATTTTGAGCTTTCTCTGCAAGGAATTTTAAAAGTTGAAATTATTTGTGTTATTTTATTCTCTCTCTCTCTCTCTGGGTTGTGTTATTCTCACTTTATATAATTCTCTTTTGATATTCAACATTTCTATTTATTACTTTTTATTTATTTGTTGGTTATCATTATTTTTAAAAATGATTTTTACAATAACAGTGCAGAATTCATATGACATAACATCAAGAGAATATATATATATATATATATATATATTAGAAAAATTATAATATCTTACATGATAACAACTTTTGAGAGGAAAAATTATCCATGAACAAGTTTCCTATAAGAAATTTTAACTAACCCAAGTTTGGAGCCCTTCTACAATTGTAACCATAACGCCACCTCTCATAAATAAAGATATGTTAATTAAGAAACAATAACGCGCCATCTGTATATAGGAAATCAAAACATTGAAGCACGAATGTTTATTTTACACATAAAACAAGCGGTTTCGCAAATTTTATCTACCAGACCGCTTCTCAGAGAGAGTTAATACTGTATAGGAAGATTCTGCTTATATATGCTGCACTGAAGGGTGGAATATTAGAAATAGTATCCAAGCAAACTATGAACATAAGCTTTTAGGACATAGAATTAAATGAAAAAATTTGCATCGAGCAATGCTCTTCCGAAAAACCATAAGAACAAGACTAGTTAGGCATAAATTAATTATAAAGCAATAACGCACCATCTATACATAGAAAATGAAAACATTAAAGAACGAATGTTTATTTTACACATAAAACAAATTTTGCGTTATTATACCGTCGTCTAATCAACGCCTTACCACTGCGGGACCTTCCGAGTGATCACCATCGCCGAGGTCGTCGGGCTACGCAGGTCGGCCACGCTGTTCAAACCGGCACTGCCCACCGCATGCTGAAGCACCCGCGCCTTGATGCCTTGCCCATTACTCAGTTCCTTAGAAGGTGGTAGGAACATATGAACCTGCCTATCAACATCCGATGGTCGTCACTCTGGTGCTGCGCCTTCTCCTTACACAACGCGGACGTGGCAGTGAGATTGATTCTGCACACCTTGTCCCATCCAGTCCACCCGGCTTTGACCTGACAGTCCTGAGTCGCCTGTGAGTCCAACGACCTGTCGCTGGCCCATCGGTAGTGATCATCCAGACCCGTGACCCCAGCCCCTGCGTTGTTGTTGCGCGTTATTGCGGTCACGCGACACAATAGGCCCTAGGGCTTTGTGAAATTTCCTCTTATGCCCGAAATACCCCAGAAATCCTCAAAGAAGGATTTCACCACGCCAATATTTCTATATATTTCGAATGAACGGAACGATATAAAGGTATAGAGAATAGGATGAACGTGGTTACGAAGGTGTTTACGCTGATTTCGTCTATACCTGATTACATTACTACTTTCTCGTTATGTACATATTACTAATATTATTGGAAATTACCACAAAGCGTAATTTGTCGAAATGTTGAAATTTCCACATCATGAATTCTATCTTATTTTACTTGTATTAAGCACAATTGGCTATAGAGCCAACTGGAAAAATAAGATGAGAGAGAGAAAATATTGGATGAACATCTCGATTAATTTACCCCCTTGTTTTTGTGATTATAAAAATTATCCTTAATAAGAATAAAATTGAACGTGTAGCGCGGATAATGAAAATACTAACAATTTATGGTATTTTCATCCAGAAAGTTGATATGCTAGGTATTTATTTTATAAAAGTATTAGGTAAAATAAGTACAAGGTTGGGTCAATAAATGCACAATCATCAATAATATTTTTATTTGACAAATCATAAAGATGAAACTTTGTATATGTGAATACTATTAGCTATATATCAGCATCATTCAATATATCCACCTTCCCTCCGTACATATTTGGTTCAGCGTTCTTTCCAACTCACAAAAGCACTTTGGTAAAATGCTACATCTTGCTTTCTGAACCACCCTCTAACCTCATGGAGTAACATTTCATCATTTTCAAATGTTCAACTGCGTAGAAAATTCTTTAATTTATCAAACAGGTAGAATTCGGAAAGAGCTAGGTCTGGACTCTAAGATGGGTGTGGCATCAAAGTCCACCCATATCTGGAAATTTGAGCCAATGTATTTTGCGCGGTGTGAGGTCTTGCATTGTCCTGATGAAATTTGATTTGACAGTCTTTTAGGACAGTATTTTTGTTGAAATGGCTCTTTTTGGCTTTTCAAATGATTCACAACATATTTCCTTGTTGAAGGAAGTATTTTTTTCAAGCATGTCCATGAAGATGAGCCCATCTAGGTCTCAAAAGACCGTAATAACGATTTTGTCTTTGGAAAGGGAAAGCCTTGGTTTTTTTCTTGCCTGGAGACATTTTATGGATCCATTGCATTGATTAACGCTTTGGCGAAGTCTCATAATGATAAACCCAAGTCTTATCACATGTTATGACTCCTCTAAAGGCCTCAGAAGTAAGATTCGATGAGATCTAAACAGATTCCTTCCGAGTTTGCATCATTTCTCGTGTTAGAAGCTTTAGCACCCAGTTTGAGCACAATTTTCAATAGCCAAGATCCGAAAGAAGTTTAACAACACTTCCTTTAGAGAATGATTTTTTCATCAATTGATATGTCGTTATTGCCCGGGTATTCTCGACAATTTTCTCAACAAGAGTCAAATTTCAGTCTGTTGTGACAGTTGAAGGTTTACCTGGCCTCTCTTTGTCATGACGATCAAAATCACCTTTCTGGAAGCGCTGAACACATCTCTGTATAGTGCTTCTATCCAATGTTTCGTTTCCATATACTGGCTGAATTTTTAAGTGAATTATTGTGGCTGAAATGCCGTGGACTCAAAGACCGTTGTCGAATTCTTGTGTTCACATTAGGCTTCATATCTGAAAAATACAAAAGATAAATCAATTATGATTGCAGATATGAAAAGCAGAGTGTTTTATATACCAGAAAACATGTTTTTTATAATAATAAATTATTCATATATTTTGATAGGGGTGATTGTGCAGTACTTATTGACCCAACCTTGTATAAAGGAAATGCATATTTTAAAACTAGAAATTTGAAAGGAATATTTTCAATAGGGTTCAACAGAAAAATACCTTTAGATTTACAAAGATGTAAAAGCTCACAAAAAGAAGATCAGGTTGGCGAAATAATGCACTGACACCCCCTGATCTCAGAATTCAACGTTATATAAATGACCTATGCACATTGCAAAATACCCTATTTTTGAGCCTCATTAATGAATATAAATGAAGTTCAACTCGCACCCCACGCTGAAGAAAAAAAGCCCAAATATACAGATTATTTTCTTGATGTATAAGCGTATTTGGTCAAAGTATTTTTATTCGCAATTTGTAAAATATTTCGTGTTTGGTTTATATTCATTTCAGATAGATTCCAGTTGCCAACGTTTAGTTGCATATTCAAAAAATGCCTAAGTTATTAGATGTAAATAAGCAAAATCGAGATGATCGAGGGTTCAAGAACGGTACTAGAGAGGAGTTATATTAGACAAGGCGAGTTGTCCTTTGATTGGCTTCGGTCCTGACGTCCTATTGTCTTCAGGTCGATGGGCGCAACGTCGGCCCCTAATCAAGATGTAATTGCTCCGATCTGATCGAAACGTTCTGTGAATAATTGCGGCATGTCCCTCCATGACACACTTTCTGGGTGGTATCTGATGGTCCTGCGGTGTGACGGGGTTATTAAGGGACCGTCTTTTTCCTGGTCCGGACAGTCATGGCTTGGCTCCTTCTCCAGGTATGTCCCTCTCTCTCTGCCAGGGTTGGGTGGATTTTTAAAATTAGCTTTGGTGTCATGGTGCGAGAGAGAAATAGTGTTTTCAACAGTATAGCGCTCGCACGCGACCTGGACATGTAGAGTGGAGAATATCTGAGTAGTTTACAATACAAGATACATACTTGGACTTGTTTCTTCTCTGTTTCGACTTGTCTGTGCTTGTCTAAGTAGATGTCCCTCCTGACTTGGACTTGGATCTATTAAGGTTTGATTAGGTTAATATTCTATCACTGTTCGGACATGCCCATGTGTCATTCTATTTTACATATATTTTTTCGGACTTGACTTATGTGGTTCTGCTTGTACAAAACTATGTTCGGACTTGACTTTTGAGGTTCTGTTTGAAGATAGCTATGTTCGGACTTGACTTATGTGGTTCTGTTTGAACAAATCTATGTTCGGACTAGAATGTGTGGTTCTGTTTGAAGATAGCTATGTTCGGACTTTACTTATGTGGTTCTGTTTGAAGATAGCTATGTTCGGACTTTACTTATGTGGTTCTGTTTGACGATAGCTATGTTCGGACTTTACATATGTGGTTCTGTTTCAAGATAGCTATGTTCGGACTTGACTTATGTGGTTCTGTTTGAAGATAGCTATGTTCGGACTTTACTTATGTGGTTCTGTTTCAAGATAGCTATGTTCGGACTTGACTTATGTGGTTCTGTTTGAAGATAGCTATGTTCGGACTTGACTTATGTTGTTCTGTTTGAAGATAGCTATGTTCGGACTTGACTTATGTGGTTCTGTTTGAAGATAGCTATGTTCGGACTTGACTTATGTGGTTCTGTTTGAACTTACTTATGTTCGGACTTGACTGTATGTAGTTCTGTTTGAACAAAAGTATGTTCGGACTTGAATGTGTGGTTCTGTTTGAACTTACTTATGCTCGGACTTGACTGCATGTAGTTCTGTTTGAACAAAACTATGTTCGAACTTGACTTATGTGGTTCTCTTTGAACAAAACCATGTTCGGACTTGACTTATGTAGTGCTGATTGAAGATAGATATGTTCGGACTTGACCGAAACTCCACCTTTGCCGGTCTCAATCACGGATGAAAAAGGAGGAGGGGGAGCAGTAACAATCTCGCTAAAAAACCTGGGCTCATCTGGCACGGCTGATAATACCCTGTAAGGGCTCCTGATCCAGGGATACAGGATGAGCAGCGTCTGTACTCCATGTTAAGAGCGGCTGCACATGGCGTCTGTTCCTCATGTCAGAGGCGGCCATTTCATAATGGAGCTAAGTCGGCATGCTACTGAGTAGTGCTCCTAGTCTTAATGGCAAAAGAAGACGCATTTAACTTCACCCAGTCATGATGGATGTCATTTCTACAGGCTTGGTACCCTAATTATGATTATGGGGAGATAAGAAGAAAGAAGAAGAGGACTTGGCCGTGTGTAGTTCTGTTTGAGAATAATTTTGTCTGGACTTGAATGTGTGGTTCTGTTTGAACATAATTATGTATGGACTTGACTCTTGTGGTTATCTTTGAACAAAACTAGGTTAAAACTTGACCGTGTGGAATTCTATTTGAAGATAGCTATGTTTGGACTCGAATGTGTGTGACTGTTTGAAGATAACTATGTTCGGATTTGACTTATGTGGTTCTGTTTGTGAAGGAAGCTATATTCAGACTTGACTGTATGTGGTTCTGTTTGATAAAAGCTATGTTTGGACTTGACTGTGTGTAGTTCTATTTGAACATAACTACGCTCGGATTTGAATTATGGGGTTCTGTTTAAAGATAAATTTGTCCGAAATAGCTATGTTTGCGTTTGTCTCTGTTTGAACATACTTTTGTCGGACTTAGATATGTTTACGCTTGTCTCTGTTCGAGCATGGCTTTGTCAGACATAGCTATGTTTGCGTTTGTCTCTGTTTGAACATACTTTTGTCGGACTTAGCTATGCTTGGGCTTGTTCCTGTTAGTACTTAGCCATGTCAGACTTAGCTATGTTCGGGCTTGTTCCTGTTTGTACTTAGCCATGTCATACTTAGCTATGCTTGGGCTTGTTCCGGTTAGTACTTAGCCATGTCATACTTAGCTATGCTTGGGCTTGTTCCTGTTTGTACTTAGCCATGTCAGACTTAGCTATGCTCGAGTTAGGATCGTTTAGACCTAGCTTAATAGGTTCTCATGGTGTTCATATTTCTCCATGTTTTTACTTTGTGAAACAGCTCTATCCAGGTTTGTTTCGATTTTAAACTAGCTTTGATAGGAATTGTCTGTTCTGAAATGTGACCAATTAGAAATGTATATCTTATCGCACCTTTTCAAATTAACTTTAATAGGACTATCATTCTGTTTAGTTTTTTGTTGGACACATTGGTCTTACAATGTAGTTACATTAGGGTTTGGCTGTATTCAAGTTTGGCTTTTGAAAATTTGTTTGGATTTGTTTCTTTCGAACTTGACTTAATCTGTTCTCTATTCGACCCTGGTTTGTCTGATTTGTCTCTGCTTGAATTCGACTCTTCGAGGGCTTTGATGAGTTCCATTAATGGCTCTTTTTTGGATCTTAGTGTATCACAATACTTGTATGCGGCTCAGATCGGCTCTGTTCGAATTGACTGCGCGATATTTTGGTTCTAGCTGTTAGCTCTGGCTGTTAGAATTATTGCACAAACTATATATATACTGAAAGCACTGTACTTAGAAAGCGGGATAGTATTCATGTGTTCTCTTACGTAATTGGTGTTTCCTAAATTTAATACAAAGCCATCTATATATAGCAAAAGAAAACATTTAGACGCGAATGTTTCTCACACTTATATATAAAACTTCTACTGTCCTCACTGCGATGAAAAAATATTGGGAGGGCTTGGCTCATCAGTGACTAACCCTTCCAGTGGTTTCGTCAATTTAATCTACCAGACCGCTTCTTCAGAGCTCTAATACTGTTTTTTCATCGCAGTAAGGATAGTAGAAGAATTTGGTGTATAAGTGGAAGAAACATTCGCGTTTAAATGTTTTCATTTGCTATTTCCTATATTTATTCAATAAAATCAAGCTAACTAAATATACTAAAGGAAAGCCGTCTAAATATAACTTGAGAAACGACAACATTTAGGCATGCAACTTTCTTTTAAACCTAAAAAACACTTCTAATACCCAAATGTAAATTAGGAATTATTTCACAAAATGAAAAATAATATCTTAATCTAGTTACAGATAGAGCAGGTAGTCGTCACGGTAGCGAATTTCGTTTTTTTTTCCTTCAGCGCAGAATTGGGTGAGAGCAAAAACCCCAGTTTCTTCTTTCTTTTCTTTTCCTGCTTTTCCTTGTTTTCTCGTCTACTTTCTTTTAGCTTTCATTTCCTATTTACTCTTTGTTCTTTCTCTCCAAATATTTACCTTTTATTTCTCATTCTCTTCACACGGCATAACATCTATGATAGGTAGACATAACAATGAACTACACTATATTTGTAGGTGTAATGGCTTATTTACACAGTTGTATGATAAAAAGTTTTATCTGTTAGGGCAATTATATAATGGTCATGTTATAAAGGCAATCCGGAACTAAATTCTATGAAAAGAGAATTATTTATACAAAAGCCCTCCAACAGAGAGCAGAGTAAAAAAAAAATGGTTGTGACAATCAACAAGTCGACTGTTGAAGAACAAGGTGTTAAAAAGTGCCTGCAGACAGCAAAGTAAACTTGTTTAAATGGGTCGTTTGTGGATAAAAACTGCCCATTCAATAGGTATTTTCAGTCCTTAACAGGGCTCTGGCACATTTGTAATTGCAAAGTCGAACTGATTTTCACATGTGTAGACATGTGATGCGCTTACAGTAAAATTAGTCGTCTAATTCTACCCACCATCATTATCATGGCCTGTACCACCTGTACTAGGGATAAGCAAAAAAATAAAGGTTCTTGGCTGTAAAATGGTAGAGATATAGCATAACATCTATGTAAATAATATATACATGTTATATTAAAATATTATTTTATTTAAAAATATATTTCATAGATTCAAATATTCTGTTTAAATCTACCACCAGATGTCGGGACTTCCCCTATAAAAACTCATTGTTGTTGTACCCCCCTCCAAACAACAATTAGGCAAAAAATAATATGCCACCGATTGTAATTAAATCGACGATCGGACCAACTGGCGAGAAACTATGCATAATCGAAGCCTCCTTAATAACGAAGATCCTAGACAAATGTGGAATCGAGTATAAACTTGAGGAAACGGTTCAATCAAAGAAGAGAACTCGCGGCTCCCAATCGGATGACTCAAGATCGCCAACTAGGAGCGAGCGTAACCTGAAGACGCCTAGAATGGACATCGACGAACAAAGTCCCGAAACTGGAGTTTCTCAACAAATGAACGCAGCTCACCCACTGCAAGACGATGAAGAAAATAACGACAACGATGGCCCATGGACCAAAGTCACTAACGTGAAAAAACCGAGAATTCCTCCTGTTATTGCAGAAAATGTAGCAGATTGGAAGCTTCTTTGCCAAGAACTAAAAGACTTGTGCATGGAACCATTCCAAGTCACGATTTCTGGCAAAAAGCACATAATTAAATCGAAAAACATAGGCGACTTCAAAAAAATCAGGGAGTATGTACAGAAAAATAATGGAGGATACTCCTACAGACTACAGGAGGAAAAACCACTGAAAGTGGTATTGAAGGGGGTATCAACAGCCTTCAAAGAAGAAGACGTCGTAGCTGAACTGGTCTCAATAGGCTTCACTGAGGTCATTGTCAAAAGACTCCATAGACAATCGACCAAAATACCGATGAATATAGTCCTAGTAGAGCTACCGAAAAATGAACAAAATAAACGAATCTATGGAATAACCGAAATACTTTACCAAAAAATAGTCGTGGAATCATTCAGGACTACAAATCGAGTGACCCAATGCTTTAACTGCCAGGGCTTTGGGCATGGCCAGCTAAACTGCTTTTTGAAGCCCAAATGCGTCAAGTGTGCTGAAGAACACCATTCGAAGGATTGTCCAAGAAAGTCGAAACAGCTCCCACCAAAGTGCGCTAACTGTGGAGAGGCGCACACAGCCAATTACCGCGGATGCCCAAATTTTCCGAAGCCACAACAACAGCAGCTAAAGCCTCCCAGACAAAACTCCCCTAACACCATACCTCAAGCAAGCTCCACTAAAACAGAAGAAGCAATTGTTGAAAAACAAAAGGCAAGTTACGCTGAAACTTCAAAAAAGAAAACTACTCATTCTGACACCAGGGAACTGTGCGAAAAGTTATTAGAAATTATCAAAACTTTCTTACAATGAAAGGCAAATTACCTTTAAAAATCGTTTTCTGGAATTTCAACGGAATCAAACTCAAAAAAAGAAGAATTCCTACAGTTGGTGACCTCAGCCACCGAATCCGACGACCTGGACCCAACGGCTAGCTGACAGCCAAACACCCAACAACTGCCCTCCTGTAAGGTTCGGGGGGCCACTCCAGCATTACAACTCGCCATGTGTAAATAATCTGGACAAGGTGACTCGCGAGCTGTGCTCGAATGTAACACCTGCAAATTGAGATGAAATAAATAAAAAAAAAACCCCCCCTCCACTCCAATACAACTAAAACTCCATGATCTTTGCACCTCCTTCCAGGCAGAATTACTTGCTATCCTATACGCAACTAGAGCGATCCAGCTCATGCAAAGACAACCAACAGCAATCGCTTCTGATTGCCTGGCAGCTCTCCATGCCATTTGTAACCCAGAACTCCCAAAAACCTCACTCATAGCTGAGATAGTTCGAAATCTAAACTATTTAAACGTACAGCTCTGCTGGGTTAGAGGCCACAGCGGCATAGAAGGCAATGAGCATGCAGATAAATTAGCCAAGGCAGCAGCTGAATCAAACTTGCCCATATCCTACTCCACTCTATCCAAAAGGTTTGTTCGAGCCCGCAGCGAACAGTATTCACTCCAACTCTGGAAGGAATTATGTCACAGATCACTCCACAAGAAACCTCAGGAGAATAGCTGCATTCCCAAACACTCTCATTGCGATCCTGCCCAAAATAAAATTTTGTGGCACCACCTCAACAATCCTCACAGGTCATGGCTTTGTCAAAGCCGATGCTGCAAAATTATCTAGAGACGATCCTACCTGCCCACACTGCCACGAGGAAGACCAAACTGTCGACCACCTTCTCTTCAGATGTCCCGCCTACCACCTTCATAGGTTCCAAACAGCCACCCTCCTAAAAATAAATATATTTGCCCCTGAAGACCTGCAGAACATCCCCAAGCACAAGTCAGCCTGGCGACACCTGATAAACTGGATGTCTGCTGCCACCATTAGACGTGAAGTCTAAAGACCAATCCGGATAGTTGGCGACTTTAGTATGCTCCAGGAATCCGGGTTACCTAAATAAATAATGATATTTGTTGTTGTTTCCCGTTGGCCGGCTCAAAACTTTTGTACATTATGTAAATAAGTTTTGCATTTTTTTATTCTTACGCCTCAAGTCAGGCATGCCTTTCTAAAATTATGTTTTATACGAGTATATCCCATCACCTCAATTAAAGCTATTTTTGATAACTAATTTCATTTAATTATTGCCTGCTCAACAAATATCTCTGTTCTCAAAGTGGTCGGGGGTTAATTCTATATAACTCTAATAATCAAAAATCAAGCAGAAAAAAAATATATTTTTTTCTATTTATAATATACATATATATAAACAATAAGATTAAATTATCCAGAACATTTTTTTCTGCATAATTGAGGCGTCAATTATGCGAGAGAATTTTGATTTATTGCTAAATTATAGAAAATGGACGGAGAAGCCAGACTGACCGATATATACTCCCCACACATATAAGATAATACAACTTTATTTACAGACACCATGTGAAAGCCTTTTGTTATCTCTGTATTTATTTCAGATAAACTTTGTATTCACTATATATGTACGTTGTTCCTTCTGTAGAAATGTACTTTATATACTCATTACATTTTTAAATTAATTGCCATCTATCGATAAAATGTGTACCAATTGAATTTACTGGCAATGTGTTTCTTTTTAATGATATCATCAAATATTATCTCTACAGACCTTACTGCAATGATATAAATTATTTGATGAGAGGGCGTGGCTCATAGGTAGTCAACCCCTCAGCGATTTCGCCAAATTAATCTACAGATAACAACTTCACATAGTGGCAGTTGTACAACTGACAAGGATGATTGATATGGTATTGAAATGTTCTCAATTAATTCATATCTTATTTAATTTTATTTTTATTATATATATTATAATAAATTAAATTTCCACACAAAGCCCAATCTATATCAATGTCTCGAATTCTGGCCATATCTATATTGATGGTTACTAATCATTTTCAGCTTCACATGTGTTTACATTCAACTAATTTTCGTCATGTGTGTAGCTGGTGACGGTGGTTGGAGTCTTCAACACCTGTGTCTGGAGCACCCCAACACCAGGAAACCACACAGAAAAACGCCACAACCACAGCCGCAACACCAACCACGCCAAAGAATGGCATCAAAATGGAAGGTGGTTTCCAACCTATGCTCAGAGCTCCCTCCAGAAAGGTCAATACTAGCGAAGATGTTCTATCAGCCACTGACGCTCAGATCTACCAAGGCCAACCTGAGGGTCAACAGGAACATGCAGGAAGTAAGCTGGAGCTGATTAGACATCATGAAAACGACGATGACTACGAAGACAGCGAAGAACACCATTCTCCACCAGAACCAAGATATCACCATCACTACAGAGGTGAGGACAGTGCCGCTGAAGACCATAGCAATTCTCATGAGGATCATGGATACAATGACAGAGGACATGTCACATGGGACGATTCAGACAACCATAACCACAAGAAAGACGAGAAGGAGCATGAAAGGGCCAGTAGTCACAAAAAAGGCAATAAACACGGTCATCAGGACC
Organism: Cordylochernes scorpioides; assembly: GCA_030710605.1. NCBI lineage: Eukaryota > Metazoa > Arthropoda > Arachnida > Pseudoscorpiones > Chernetidae > Cordylochernes > Cordylochernes scorpioides. The sequence continues at coordinate 182,231,947 of CP092864.1, forward strand.
ACGAGAAGTTCGGAAATGAACATGGCTTGCATTCATCGATTGGTACCCTAGGTGAAGGAGTCGTCGACGAATCAGGGCACAAAGCTGCAGGAGCTACAGGCGCTCACAGCGACGTTGAATACCTGAAAGACCGCGGTAGGGAGACCAAGGGATTCAAGAAAGTATACCACAAGGAAGAGTACAGCCACGACGACAAGTACTTCGACATCTTCAGGGACAAGGATTATAGCTCCAGTTACAAGAAGAACAACAAAGACTTTAAAGAAAAGAAAAAGAAATCCAACAAAAAGTCCAAGTCGGCAGTACATCGCGATTCACTCAAGCATGGAGAGGGCTATGTGAAAGGAGAGAAGAGTGAATATGAGGTAGATGGAAAGAAGGATAAGGACAAGTATTTCTCTAAATACTCCCATGGAAACTCGGATGGAAGCTTCTACAAAAACTGAAGACATATTTCAGGAAAGTTTCACATATTACTTGTACATAGCTGTTCTCCATTATCTCTCTCACTCTATGCTAAACAACCACTGTTAAAACTGAGAACAAAATAATAATTTTAAAGCAAATACTTGGTAAAATCATTATTTGAAAATAATAGGGAAAATGTTGGATCTTGATTCTTCGTCAGCACTTTGTAAGTTCACTGCAGGATGAAGGCCTATCCTTGATTTTTCCTTTTTCTGTGTCCTCTGCTCTTTTTCCCCACCATATTATTTCTTATTTCTAACTACAAATATTATCTTTAAAAATCTATTCTTAGATCTTATTTCTTTTCTGAATTAAGTTTCTGGACTCTATTTGTTTTGTCTATTTTTCCACCTGTCAATATACCCATTACATCTTTGTTTGCCTCTATTTGTATTATGGAATTTTCACAAATTCCTCTTTACTTTGATCTGCTGCCATTTTTTACTATTTTTTCAATGTTTCACCTAACATTTCCTTTTCCATTCTCTACCTCCCATTTCCTTTTTTTATTCATTTTGATAAGATTTATTTTTAGTATTTCTCTTTCGTTGTAGTGAAGAATATTGCATATTATACCTATACATTGCTTTATGTGACCTATATATATATATATATATATATATATTAAAAAGAGCGGAAGAAAATAATACAGAAATAACTTGGTATATGAAAGGTTCCTATACACAAAAAGATTTTAGTTTTAACTCAAAATAAACAAGCTTTTTTATATTTTAGATGAATATTTTACTTGTAAGTGATATACAGACCAAATTTTAAAAAACATTTCTGCGCATATATAGATAATATTTAATAAGCATATATTATTTAATTTCTATGTAAATTTCGGTGTAGATTTATATATGTAAATATAAATGCATAAATATTTTTCCTGTTCTTAATGATCTCAAATTTTTGACAAATATTAAGGTTTTATATAAACTGACTATATATAAACTCATTTTAAATTCTAATTCAATTTTTAAACTTAATTTTATTGTGTTTTAGACAATCACAAACATTTTTAAAATTATATTTCTTTTAAAATTATTAATTATTCTACTCGAAACAAATGGAATAAATCACTAGAATTTATATTCAAAATGGATTTGAGTTTTCTTTGACGCTTTAATTCAGCTAAAATGTGAAAGAAATTGTTGTATCATACGTTGTCTCAACAGCAGTTTCTTTCCGCTTCTTCGGTATTCTGCGAACCACAGATCCAATTTCGACAGTTGTTCATCTTCTATGGTATAGGTTTAGAGTGCTGTTGCATATATTGTATTATCCTAATTATAGTAATAATATTTTTTTATTTATCCCTCTCTTTCTCCCTTTCAGTTTTTAATATCTATTTGTCATCTAAAGCTGATTTCTTATTTATCATGTTCTGTATTTGAATTGTCTATAATAATAAAAAAATCACATTGAGATAATTTATTTCAGACGATATAAAGGTACACGGATATATATATATATATATATAGTTAGGTTTGAAAGTGCAGAAGATGACAATGTATTAGTTCATTAGTTGATTTTTGTAGTATATCTAAGGTTCAGCTATTACCCTATCTCCGTTCCAATCTAAAATTGCTTTCTATTTGGTCGAAGAGGTATGGTTTGGCAGTAATGGAGTAAGGGCCGAAACTGCTGCTCAGGTCTTCATCTGAAGAGGCCCACCTGAGTACCATCCTCTTTCCATCTGGTCTAACCTTTATGGTTTTCAATTGGTCTAACCCTTAAGGTTTTCATCCTTCCTAAATTAATATATTATCTTATATCGTGTCCTCCACTTTTACACTAGATTGTCTTTAAAATAAGCTTATATATATAAAAAAAAAAAAAAAATTCCCAAAAAAAAAAAAAAAATTACAAAAATCTAACTTCTCTCATCAAGAGAGAAAATAGAGCAAAAAATACTTTTCTCTCTCTCTAATTAGCTTTATTTTATATTTGGAAAATTATTATCATGGTTCTGTCTTTGCTCTTCTCTTTAAAACTTTCTCTTCGCTTATTCCTTTTTTTCACCCAGCCTATGACGCGTAACTGCCGATGCTTTGCTGGTGTTACCTTTTTTTTTTCTCTTTGTTAAAAATATAATCTAACTAATTATTTATTACAAAAAAAATTAAAAAACAAACCTCACACATTCAAATTAAATAAAAAAAAAATTATTAATCTTAAAATTTTTCATAACTATACTATTTGATACAGAATTAGCTTGCTGTTCTGACTCAAAATTAATTCAAAATCTGTTGTTCTTAATATATTACTTTTCCTCTATTTTCCAAATATAAAAACAATTACTATTAATATATATATATATATATATATATATTAATAGTAATTGTTTTTATATTTGGATATATATATATATATATATGAAAAAATAGTACAAATGTAACATTGTACTGGGATAAGGTGCATAAATTATGAAAAAGAAAAAGGCATCTCCTTATCGTGCAACTGAAAGTTGCTGATGGCTGGCGCCATCTATCGGAATAAATATCAACTATTCTCGTTGATTTTTAATTATTCCAGAATTGGCCAAATACCCATTCTTGATTAATCAAGAAAAGCTAACCACGGACGCGTTTCGGGCTGTTGGCCCTCATCAGCGTGGTGCAAGCTGTACCTCAAAGACCAAAAAAAAAAATTGGTCATTAAGGCATCCTGAAATATCATGAAACGGGTAGTTAAGGCCAGAATTGCGTGAGGACGCTACACAATGTGAAAAAATAGTACAAATGTAACATTGTACTGGGATAAGGTGCATAAATTATGAAAAAGAAAAAGGCATCTCCTTATCGTGCAACTGAAAGTTGCTGATGGCTGGCGCCATCTATCGGAATAAATATCAACTATTCTCGTTGATTTTTAATTATTCCAGAATTGGCCAAATACCCATTCTTGATTAATCAAGAAAAGCTAACCACGGACGCGTTTCGGGTATATATATATATGGCTTTTTTTGATTTATCAAGAAATTGGGTTGGCCAAATATCTCGGAGCAAGCTAAATAAACGTTTAGTTTATTTTTGCTCCACTAGATGGCGCTCTGCCATCTAGAAAGCACATGTGCTCGTGGTCAGGAGATGCCTTCTTTTTTTTTAATATCAACACCTGACCCACTTTTCTTTTATTTTTTTCTATATATTTCCAATATATGCCTTTTTAGCGTCCTCACGCAATTCTGGCCTTAACTACCCGTTTCATGATATTTCAGGATGCCTTAATGACCAATTTTTTTTTGGTCTTTGAGGTACAGCTTGCACCACGCTGATGAGGGCCAACAGCCCGAAACGCGTCCGTGGTTAGCTTTTCTTGATTAATCAAGAATGGGTATTTGGCCAATTCTGGAATAATTAAAAATCAACGAGAATAGTTGATATTTATTCCGATAGATGGCGCCAGCCATCAGCAACTTTCAGTTGCACGATAAGGAGATGCCTTTTTCTTTTTCATATATATATATATATATATATATATATATATATATATGGCTTTTCTTGATTTATCAAGAAATTGGGTTGGCCAAATATCTCGGAGCAAGCTAAATAAACGTTTAGTTTATTTTTGCTCCACTAGATGGCGCTCTGCCATCTAGAAAGCACATGTGCTCGTGGTCAGGAGATGCCTTCTTTATTTTTAATATCAACACCTGACCCACTTTTCTTTTATTTTTTTCTATTATTTTTTTCATATATATATGTATCTATGTAAACAATATATATATAGTTTACATAGATAGGTAAAACACTAATCTTGACCTCAATGTGGAAGGGAACTGTTCCTTAGAAAGGAACGAGACTAAAATTGCATCCAGGTATTGTCTTACTTGGCAACAAAGCCTCAATTATCTACAATGTCCTACTTTTTGTCTGTTGTTGTTTTGTAACGCCTGTCTCTACCTCGCTTCATTAATGGTGGCATCTTTACGCACACTCTACATTGTGACACACCTACATATATATAAATTATAAATGATAAAATAAATGATTTTTTGATCCAATATATGCCTTTTTAATTAAATATAAATTCTATGTATTAATATAAAGCAATAACGCGCCATCTACACATAGCAAATGAAAACATTAAGACGCGAATGTTTTTTTTTCACACATAAATCAAATTTCTACTGTCCTTACTGCGATGTTTATATTAATATAAGCCTAACTGACCATCTCTTTATTGCTTGCGGAAGAGCATTGCTCGATGTAAATATTATATGTAATTCTAGCGTCCTAAAAGCTTATGTTCATAGTTTGATTAAATACTATTTTTGAGATTCTACCCTTCAGGTTAACATATATAAGCAGAATGGTTCAATACAGTATTAGAGCTCTAAAGAAGCGGTCTCATAGATTAATTTGGCGAAACTGCTGGGAGGGTTTACCACTGATTAGCCAAGCCCTCCCAATGTATTTTTCATCGCAATGAGAGCAGTAGAAATTTGATTTATGTGTGAAAGAAACATTCGAGTTTAATGTTTTCATTTGCTATATGTTTGTATGTACTATCAACGTTCATTTAGTGGTTGGTACTTACTGAGAAAGCAAAGATTAATTACAATTATTAGTACATTCAATTGACTAATGTGATTGAAATTCTTCTAATCTCACAGATTTTCGCATGAAAATTGAAACGTCGCTAATTAATACTAATTAAAATTAACGTTTGATTTCCCCAAGCGAATAGTTTCAGTTAACGAGGTTTGATTGACTCTATGGGTTAAAAAAGTACCTTTCTTAAAAAGTCATTAAAAACATTTTTTTGCGTAGATCATGCAAACTCAGTTCAGTGATAATGCTACAATAATAGCTTTGGTAATTTATGAAAAATCCAATCCGTATATCATAATTTTATGATTTGGAATTGAAAGGAATTTGTTTGCACATTAATATCATACACACATCCACAAAATTGCAGGATGTACACACCTGTGTGTATTCTCTCTATATACTATATTTAATATGTATATACAAGTGTATGTACTTGTATGGCTAATAAATAATGAGTTTTCGATATGTATTGTTTCATTATTAATAGAGAATATAATATCACACACACATGCTTCAACAAAATTGCAGGATGTACACACCCGTGTGTATCCTCTCTACATACTATATTTACTATGTATATAATATATGGCTAATATATAATGAGTTTTTGATATGTATTGTGTCATTATTTATAGAGGAAATAATTAATGAAAATATTAACTCGGACAAAAAGGAAAGTGATTTCAATACAGTTGAATTTAAGACGTAGTAACTGATCAGAAATAACCGGCCTTGAATGTGAAGTACTCTCGAAGTATTTTAGAATCATCGTTAGTTGCCATCGCCGATTTAAAGGGTGGTCATTAGTCAGTTTTGATTAACTCTGAAATATGGGGAAATATCGTCTGATTTTTGTACTTATCTGGCATTGAATTAATAAGAGGTATTTATATTTTCGAGAGACTGGGGAGTTTAAATTCTTCTCTATCTTTCAACATGGAGGGATTGATACTTCAAATGTCTTTGAGAAACTGGCGGAGAGCCACAGTATTATGATAAACATGATAGTGGTATTCCCACAAATAGTCAAAAAAAAAAAGTAAAAAAAAAAACTGTTGCTGAGAAATTAACAGAAGAACTTCACAACATTAAATTTCATAGATATTTTTTTTAACTACCAAAATCAGGCCACGGAAAAAAATCAGCCAAATGCAAATTGGACTGACAGAGTAGAAGGCTCCGAGATTGAATCGAGTTTTCAAGATTGGCAAAGGCCTAAAGCGCCAAAAAGAAATGACAAGAATATAAAATCAGCCTGAAAAAAAAAGTAAAATCTGAATCCATCGCAGCCAGGCCACCTCAGCAAATAAGAAAGGGGGAAAAAGAGTTGCTCTAACGCAAATCAAGAGCAGTAGACAGCAGCAAGACCTTGTCAAGGATAGGTCGGCAGCAGCGACATTTGACCATTGCTTCGTAGAGTGGAACGCGGCATTCCACTCAGTCCAATATATGAAGGCGCTGCAACAGATGCTGGACAATTCCTTCGGTGCACCAGCTAATGAAAAGGTCCTGCCAGGTACTGTTAGGTCTTACTAACGTCGAATTGACGGAGCGCCTGGTTGAGGATGGCCTCACCATTGAAACCACCTTCCTAAAAGGGCAGGAAAAGTTAATAGTTGGGAATCTCTACCTTGCCATCAAGGATGTCATTGCGGCGCTGCGGCCACACTTCAGGATTGTTTCCTTGACACGCGAAACCGTGTTCAGCGGCGACTATACCTTGACCACTGGCAACAGGGAGGCCCTCGTCCGCTTGAATGAAGGACGGAAACTCCAAGCTTGTGATCATCTCCAAGGGGAAGTCTACACTCGCATAAATCATATACGGCGTTAGGTGTGACAAATGTCCCCCGCCAAGGACGTCGGCAATCCAGCTGCCCCTTGGGGACCAAGGGAAAGCGTCATCAGGACACCAGCAGAGGCCTAGTTTCGACGCCATCCCCCTTCCGGCCCTCGACCTCCAGCAGCTTCAACTTCTCTGCATCACCTGCAAAGCGTTCTGTGTCCATCGGGCAGAGGCCTTTGACATCTTCCAGCCCTTCCGCGACTTTGCCCGCGACGAACCGTTTCGTCATTCCCCAGGAGACTCCAGCTACAAAGCCTTCTGCACCGGCGCCAGCCTGTTGTCATCACTTCCAGTGCCTCCTTAACCAATACTGCCCCAACAGCGGTCTCTACCAAGGAGATCTACACAAGACCGCACCATCCATTCAGTCTTGTACTCTCAAAGCCCAAAACAAACTGCGTTCTCAGACCGCCGAGGATCACGTATCGGAGCTGTTTGATGGACAAACTCCTACCCCCACCCTATTTAAAGATGTTCAAAGCTACATGATAGAAAACACGGTTTTGTGCTTCGCTGACAGAGTGGAAGTCCTTTATATATGCCTATGTATGGGTAGAAAACTATTCTTCGTGTATTCCTTGACATCGTTATTGCGAGTGTTGGCAACAACAACCTCTATCTAAGCAAGAGGCGGTCCGATATTTCGCTAGAGAATGTTTGATTTAGATTGTTCTAGAAAATAGCAAATAATTGGTTTCAGAGAGAAAATGGTGAGTTTATATTCAAGATTTTAGCAATAATCAAATTTCAATTATAATTATCTAGGAATTTATAAAATTTTTAATTTTCTCAAAAATGGACCGCTTGATGGATAAGATTGAATAGGATCAAGAAAAAAGGTTATTTAGCGCTTATGGGAGGGAGCGCTATCAAAGGTGTTCTACTGTAATTACATAATGTAAACATTAAACAGAAAAACGGACGTTACAGACCTGGAGTGACAGTTTCCTCCATGTGACAAAAGAGTTGTTCCTTAGACCAGCTTTAGCCTCAACATTGCCAAAATGACGATCCGACTTGAGTCTTTCAAGTAAAGATTACAGAAAAAAATACCAGACTGGATGGATATGTACTTAGTTCCCTATAGAAAGTGTTTAACCCAACATAAAGTATTTCTTTAAAAAATAGACACTTCGGCCAGTTAAATTTTTATTTTCTCAACGTTTCAACAAAATTCTTTTGTCTTCGTCAGGAGAAATAAATAAAAATAAAGCATTAAAAAATTTAATGCCTTTCCAAATGCTTTATTTTTATTTATTTCTTCTGACGAAGACAAAAGAATTTTGTTGAAACATTGAGAAAAAAAATTTAACTGGCCGAAGTGTCTATTTTAAAAGAAATACTTTATGTTGGTTTAATGCGAAGGTCTTATTCTCCGTACATAATCTACAGGGCTCTGCTCACTCAACAACAAAAATATAAATCAATTCTATTTTCCTAATTTTTCAATCTGGGTCCAAATGAATCCTATAATCTGAGTTTTATTCCAACCCACAGATCTGCTGCAAGACCTGCTGTTATCCTGCGGTGACAAAATTCTCGTCAATTTCTAACAAAAACTGAGGCAATGTCGTCTGTAGTGAAAGCCTAGTTGAGAAATGGCGGGAAATAGATCGGGTCACGTGGTAATAAGTGACCAATTAGATCGCACCGTGCGGGGGTGTGTCAATGTGATGACCCACTCTGATTGGACGATGAGGTAAGTTCTGAGTATCTGGACCTGAAAAAAACCCCACCCAGTGACATCGATGGGCTACACAGCGTTGCCTCTCACACCAACCTCCTCAGTAAACAAGCCTCTCCAACAATAAAAAGGAAATACAGCAGCTTCACTCCCAGCACCTGCCTATAACGCTCAACTGATATTCAATATATGACCTTCAGATTTCTAATCTATACACAAAACCGCCACCTTTTCAACGCGCCCAATTGACTTCTAACATTCCATTAAATTTCAATTTTTCAGCAGCATTTTTTCAAAACAAAATTTTTTAATTAAAAAAAAAATAAAAAAAATTGTAAACTACGCGTGTTTGCCGTTTTCATAAGATAAATAATGAATTGAGTTAAAAGCTTTCAGAATTTAGCCCTCTCTAAATATGATGGCGGCTATCTCGAGGTCGACAGGTTTTACTGCAGACACGTATCAGAGGAGAGAATATTTAAACCTTTTTCTCTTTTAATAAATGGAGAAATTATACTTCACGAATTATTGAAGATATACATTCTCATTTTGTGCCGAACTTGATAGAAGAACTGACCCAGAGGCCATCCCATTAGAGAATGAAATTCAAGCCAGGTTTTACTGTCTTGCAATTTTTCAACTTGAAGTCAACTATGTTCCTCGATTTGCAAATGAAAATTTGGATTGTAGATCGAAAATACCAATTATGGTGGCACACTTGGTACTGGCCATGGTCGTATCTACTTCTATTATAGCTATACCACCTGTCCACAAAGTGATTCGACTTTTGAACGAAATTACAACTTATGATTTATTGCAGTCCCCACTGATGGTGGTGGATTTATGTAAGATTCGGAGTAACGAATCGAGGCTTTCAGGTATTTGAAGGCCGCGCGCCTTATATATAAAGTGAGGAAAAATATAATTAATTCCTTAAATATTAAAACACTCTGTTCAATGCACAAGTTCTGAACCCGCGTCTGGGCTGGCGACAGGACCCCGACACGGAAATAACAGGGACAAAGAGGTAAACTATGGGGACGTGGTGGGAGCAACGTTGTTTCCTAGTGAAGCGGTGCAGCAAAGAAGATGAAGTGAATATGTGGGCAAAGCCTGTAAAGGAATGCAGGCCCCTCTCCTCCACAAGGAAGTATTGATTGACAGATTCCAGAGGAGGAGGCGGCAGACAGATAGTCCAACTGGTGCCGTCGTGAAGGAAAGAGCCGAGAGAGCGGTCGACCTGAAGGGGTTTGTGCGCCGAGAGGACATGGCAGTCTAGGGGAGAAGTCAGTCTGGTGACAACGAAATCTGAGGCAAGAAGAAGACGGCGGAGAGTTACCTACGGGGTGTGTGGACGATCCTGCAAGGCGGTGCCAGGAGAGACTGATAGCGGAGCGACCTACAAGGCGGTGTAGTCCAAGCTGCACGTGTATAGTGTGGAGCGGAACGCTTCACAAGAGGACATCCACGGCGCCAAGGATTCTTCTTACGGGGAGGTTGAAGGCAAGTCCCACTGTTTTATTCCTTCTGTTAAGTGAGATACAATAAAGCGCTAACTTTAGCTGCAATCCCTTCAAATTCACGTGTGTATCTTTGTGGCATCCTGAGTAGACAAAGTACACGAATAGTGTCTGGGTACGACGTAACACTAGTTTGACATTTCTCTGTAAATTTAAAACCCTGTGGGGTGTCTACTTCTGTACTAACTGACAACCCACTGGATCGAAGTCTCTTTGTATATGATGTCCTTTCTCTTCCTTTATATAACAACACACATTTTGAAATTATAAATATATTTCATAATGACTTTGATTTTTTAAAAGTCGGTGACAAAGCCAAAACACCAGCTTTGGTAAACTGAGAAGCACCCACCAGGAGACCATGGTTTCGGGCTAATGGTTCTTGTCAGTCAAGGGCGATCTCTATTCCATGAGATTTACAAGGGATCAAATGGAATCTCCACAATCTCAAAAAGAGGTGTTTAGCTGGAAAGGTTGCTAGGATAAATCTATGGTCAAAATATAGATGGAAATTTTTCCAGGGTGATCCATAAAAATAAAGGTCGTCTCTCCCGTCAAAATCTCGCGAGGGTTAATAGATGGCGACTAGTTTTGACGTCTATTTTGACTGAAGAGGTGCCCTTTATTTCTATCTACAAAGAACACTAGAATTTACTTATACTAATTGTTTTATTAAGTGTCCATGGTGCCGATGTTTACCAACTAGCTCTCAGCATCCATCATCCAAATAGGACTTCATATACGTTAGGTTCGTCATTACATAAAATATCGTCAAACTTAGGCTGCTTTAAAATTTGTTTTTATTTTTGAAACTTCAAATGAAAAAATATTTCAAACAAGCTTAGAATTTTTCAGTTTGATTATAATCCAATTTCCTCGTCGTTCGTGAGAAGGCTCATGTTCTAATTTATTTACAGTCCCCCAGTAATTTATTGGTATAAGTAAATTCTCACACCACAAGAATTCCACAGACAATTTAGCATTATTTTTTTCAAGAAAAGCAATATGAAGTAGAGTTGCGGGAGGGTGGTATTCATGTACTAAACTCACACTTTGATGATATTTTCATCATATCAACACAGAACGTAAAGCTGATGATAAAGGATGTATCACAAAACCAGTTTTGGCAAATTCAGACAAAAGCCAAACGAAATTTGGCCCTCATTTGCATAGGGGCGGCTGCGATTTCATGACATCCTACAAAAGGAGGTATGAAGCCACCCTCGTAATGATGAGGGTCATAGCCCGGTTGAATTTTGTCTGAATTTGCCAAAATATTGGAGTTTTGTCTTTTTTTTGTTATCACCAGATTTACGTTCTGTACTGAGGCGAAGAACCAAATACTTTGTTTTAATGCAGTTTTAAAGGGAGAGGTGCCCCGTTTGGTATATAAAACAATTATAATTCAAGACGGACGTAGACTCATCAACCCTCAGAATGTTTATCATCCGACGCTTCGGCTCTCCACTGTCGCCTATTTAAAGGCGGGAACGAGTGTCAATGGCCTGCCCAAAATTCGGATATTAAGCATCTGAGAATAGACAAGGTCTACATTTTGAATTCATCCAACTTCCAATAATGTTTTTATTCTCTAAAAACAATATGTAAAGGAACACTCTACTCGAAGCTTATATATGTCCATACCTTACCTATAAGAATTTCATTTTAGATTGAGTTATATAGGCCAAAACAGTCCAATACATTATTAGAACGGTGTGTTAGAGTAGCCAAGCGAATCTACTGGGAGGATTCACCACTGATGACCCTTCCAATATTTTTCACATTTCAGTAAGGGCGTTAGAAAATTGGTTTATTTGAAGAAAGGAACAAGCGTGCGAAATTGTTCCATACAGAATGAATAGCTTATTTTAAAATATACTGAGCTCAGGTTACAGGAGAATTCTGCGATGTGGTACTGGAAACGTGTCGGCCTGCATGAGCTACAAATGACGAGGTGCTAGTACTAGCGGGAGAGAACCAATGCCGTATTCAAATGTTAAGAAAACTGGAATACACACGACAGCCTGCTTCTAAGACTGGTCGAATGTACCATATCAAGAGGGCGCACAACATTTGTGGACCAAGTGAAGAGATAAATCAGTCGATCGTGTCGGAGAGGCTCATTGTACATCTTTCTTAGAAGTTTGATTCACCTGAAATAAACAATATTTTTATTTCATGTTCCAAGGTGGCCCCCGACCAGGAAGTTTCTAGATGTTTTTTTACACAACGAGAATATAACTCGCCATTTTGGAAAATTCAGCGGCACCATCAGAAGAATATATCTTTGCAATCATAATACTTATCGATTAAAATGGATAACTATATCAATGGTAATATTTATTTCACATTGAAAAATATTTATACAGACCTTGCAAAGAGAAAGGGATAAAATGTTGGGAGGACTCGTGGCCAAATATGAGATAAAGTATACGTTTCAGCCTGCAATCGCTGAATTGAGGGCCATAAGAAGCCTGCTTGCAGATTACAACGCGACTGTACTGTACGGAGGGGGACGGAGAGACTAGACCACGCTGACGGCTCTCGACGGCGGAGGCAAATTTTTATTGTTTTAATTGCCATTTTATTTGGAGTACTCGGAATAAAGTTGTGAACTCTGACTGCATACCCTAGCGTCTTTGTTTGAATCATTCACACCAGAGAGCAACGATGGCTGGGGTGGGCTACCGTAAAAATGTAGATTAAGTTACCCATTTGTAAAGTTGATGATTCATTTGGTATACACTGAACATACCTTCTTTTACTTTAATATATATGAGGTAATGAAACCGAATGCCATAAATTGTATACCCCCTTCAATTAAAATATATCACGGAATAACAACATTAGTGCTTTACACAAAATGTCCTCTATCAACCACACCACAGCCCCCAGACCCAGTGTCCATAGGGATATGTCGACTGCTGTAATTAATATATCTCAAACGATACAACAAAGAATTCTCGTCCAAAGTATTGGATCTATAGGCAAAACAGCCCATTTTATGGTAGATTAAAGAGGCGAATCTGCTGTTGGGTTCACCACTGATGAACCAGCCCCTCCTAATATATATATATATATATATATATATATATATATATATATATATATATATATATATCATTTTAGACGATTGTTTTATTTGAAAAATAAACATTCGCATTAAAAGTTTCCGTTTCTAAGTACAGAGCTCGCTAATACACATCCTATTTATTCCAGGCGTTGCTTCTCTTCAATAATACCCCATAATAAATTCCAAATCTTGTGTACCTCATTAAATTTACTCTTAAATGCCTATGAATTTCCGCTATATATTAAGCAAAATTCAATCTCTTAAAATCTCCCAAACCAACTGACACGTTAATTGGCTATAAGCTTTTAAGATTTATAAAAAGCTCAACATTTAAAATATTAGAATTCACCTGCTCCCTCAACGATAAAGACGATGAAATGTTAGAAAGGTAGGATAAATAATTTAAAAATTGATATTAAAAATATTGTCACGTCTCGTACCCAGACGCTTTTCGTGTTCTTTGTCTAATCAGGATGGCACAAAGATACACTCGTGAGTTCGTAAGGATGCAGCTAAAGTTAACGCTTTATTATACGTGGCCTGAATAGAAGGAGAACAATCAGTGGGACTTGCCTTCAACTTCCCCGTCAGAAGGATCCTTGGCGCCGTGGATGTCACTCCTGCGAAGCGTTCCACTCCACACTATACACGTCCAGCCTGGACTACACCGTCTTGTAGGTCGCTCCGATGTCAGGCTCTCCTGGCACCGTCTTGCAGGATCATACACACTCCCCGGAGGCAACTCCCCACGTCTTCTACTTGCCGCAGATGTGACCAAACTGTTCGTTGTCCTCCAATCACGCTGGAATGCCGTTTTTGGGGACTCACATATGGCAGCTGGAGCAGCTGGAGTCCACCCATCTTTCCCCAACTTTACTCTGGAATCTTGGCCTTTCGGATAGCCTGTCATCTATTTTACAATATGTTATCAATATATCATTTTATGCGCATGTCCATTCGTTCAGAATTTAACAAAAAGCAATATCTAACCTATTCAGATTCGGGTTTGACAATTAGTAGAAAATATTTAGAGGCAGTTTTTATGGTATCTTCAGGACATATTTCTTCATTATATTTATATTCTCAGCCCGACCTCATTTATTTATGTCTATCATTTATTTTCATTTAGCCATATATATATAATTATATATGAGATAAGAAATAAAAAGCAGCTTCAAAATTTTTCTGTTAGAATCTAAGATAAAACTATTTTTTTCTTGTTAGAAACTTAGGGATTAAAAATGATGGTGATGGGTTTACTAATATTCATCCTTGCGTTCAAATGGCAAAACTCCCGCTCGGATATTTGAACACAAGGATGAATATTAGTAAACCCATCACCATCATTTTTTAATCCCTAATATTCTAACAAGAAAAGATGAGTTTTATCTTAGATTCTAACAGAAAAATTTTGAAGCTGCTTTTTATTTCTTATCTCATATATAATTTTATAAAACGAAAATTGCAAATATACCGCGAATGTTTCTTTTAAACAAAAATCGAAATCTATTTTAAAGAGAAATAACGATTATTTATAACTTTAAGGATGAAGTATGATAGGATGAATTGTGAAGAGTAATGACAAACGGAAAAATAAAAGTGTCCAGGGGCGGGAATCGAACCCACAACCTTCTGCTTACCGAGCAGGTGCCATGTCCACTAGGCTACCCTGGACGTATTTTTCCGTTCTTAAATAATATTTAAAGTAACTTATAATACATTTAAAATACAATATAACGCGGCTGATCATTGTAAAACGAAAATTGCAAATATACCGCGAATGTTTCTTTTAAACAAAAATCGAAATCTATTTTAAAGAGAAATAACGATTATTTCTAACTTTAAAGATGAAGTATGATAGGATGAATTGTGAAGAGTAATGATTCATCCTATCATACTTCATCCTTAAAGTTAGAAATAATCGTTATTTCTCTTTAAAATAGATTTCGATTTTTGTTTAAAAGAAACATTCGCGGTATATTTGCAATTTTCGTTTTACAATCATCAGCCGCGTTATATTGTATTTTAAATATAATTTTATATACATGTCTAAATGAAAATAAATAATAGACATAAATAAATGAGGTCGGGCTGAGAATATAAATATAATGAAAAATATGTCCTGAAGCTACCATAAAAACTCCTCTATATATATATATATTAATAGTAATTTTTTATTTTTGGAAAAAAGAGGAAAAGTAAAATATTAAGAACTACAGATTTTGAATTAATTTGAGTCAGAGGAGCAAGCTAATTCTGTATCAAATAGTATCGTTATGAGAATTTTAAGATTTATAAATTTGTTATTTAGTTTAAACATATGAGGTTTGTTTTTTTTCAATTTTTAATAATAAATAATTAGTTAGAATATAGTAGTATATATATAAAAAGTAACACCAGCAAAGCATCGGCGGTTAAGCGTCATAGGCTGGGTAAAAAAAGGGAATAAGCGAAGAGAAAGTTTTATAGAAAACAGAAAAGACAGAACCATGATAATAATTTTCCAAATATAAAATTAAGCTAATTAGAAGAAGAGACGTTTTTTTTTGCCCTATTTTCTCTCTTGATGAAAGAAGATAGATTTTTTTTGTGAATTTTTTTTATAAGCTTATTTTAAAAATAATCTAGTGTAATACTGGATGAAACGATATAATATATTATATTAATTTAATGAACCAATTAGGAAGGATGAAAACCTTAAAGGTTAGACCAAATGAAAACCATAAAGGTTAGACCAGATGGAAAGAGGATGGTACTCACACGGGCCTCTTCAGATGAAGACCTGAGCAGCAGTTTCAGCCCTACCTTCATTACTGCTAAACCATACCTCTTCGACCAAATAGAAAGCAAATTTACGTTGGAATGGAAATGGGGTAATAGCTAAGCTGCAGATACAACACAAATCAACTAATGAAACTGAGCAAGTATAATTTTCTGTATTTTCAAACCTAATTTACAAAAGTGTTTTTTTTTTTTCATTTTAGAAGTTAAAACTGGAAGAAAATAAGATATTAGAACTATAAGAAAAGGATAATTTTATTAATAATACTATCAAATTAAAAATTGTGTGTGTCAATATGGGAGCGGGGAAGCTAAATTTATTAGATCAAAGGACTAAATCCTTTATCTGATAATTTCAATTAACCTGTCTTAGAAAGGGCAGATACTATCAACTTAATCGTATCCAAACTTACATTTACGTAGTTCAAAACTATAATCCAAGATGTACTATTTCTCTACAATATTTTTTAAACAATAAAAAATAATAAATTCTTAGAACTATAAGTTAATACGTCTTGATCCCCTCAAATCAGATATATGCGTCAATAATGAATCAAAGAAGTTAGTGTCGACAGACCAAGGATTGAATCGTTTGTCTAATTGAGGTAACTTCAGTAGATTCAAAACAAAAAGAACCAAAGGATTTTTTTATAGGATCAAGTCTACCTATACTGTAATTACTATTTATAATCTAGCATGTTCTTATTCACTCTACGTATTAGAAAAGGAGTGAGGAATGAAGAAAAAAATTTTTTTTTTCAATTGGAAATACAGGAGGGCGATAAGAATTTGCTAGAAATATTAGATAATATGAGTCATTTCAAATAGATCAGCAGTGTGTAATAACAATGATAAAGAGAAGTATTATTCAATAGGCCTAGGTCTGGATCCTTTGTTTGATAATAGTAACTATAATTTATTCAGTTCCCCAAACATAATCAGATTGAGACATACTTTTCCCTAACTATAAATCAAATTGTGTTTATTCTTTTTGGATATAAAGACTGTAAAAAACTGATAATAATTTAGTAATACAGTTAAATGATTATTACAAATACAGGAAAATATGATCATATCCCAAGCCATTAACAATGTGCGTCGAAAAGGGAACAGGAAAATCTAACATTAAAGAACATAGAAAAATAAACTTTGTCTGATGTTGGTAGGTTCAAATTATACTCCAAATTGTGTTTATACACTCTAAATAATAGGACTGCAGGAAAATAATAAGATATTAGAAGTACGAGAGAATAAGGACTAATTAGAACTACAAGAATATACGATTAAATTCAAATAAGTTAACAATGTGCGTCATACCATAAATGGAGAAGTCAGCTTCATCAGACAAAGAAATAAATCCCTTGTCTGAAGATGGTAAAAATGCTGCCCCATAATAACTCACATCATAAATCTACATGGATCAGTCCTAACGGTTCCGTATATTCTATATGTAGTCCTATTTATACTTTTTCAATATAAGTATTATATATGTGGACCAATACCTGTTATTTCTGCTAAATAAGGAAGTTTAGTAATTTAAGTTTTAGTGCTTCATATCAATTAGATTGATTGTTCATTCTCTATACAGCCTGAAAGAATCATGCAAATAACATGAGATTTACAACATTCCCTAGCGGAGGTGAGATATGCAAATAATTAGAATTTCAGCGCAGACCCACATCACGCGCGCCTGTGGCTCCACTTCAAAGCAATATTAAAGGCTTGTAGTAAAACGCTTTATTAGAATTTACAACAAAATGTTTCTATAGATCAAAGCAGAAGATCCAGTAAGGGAAAATAGGGTTTTAATTGAAGAGATACTAAAAGTAGAAATATCCAATTTACAAAGATAAAAAATAAGAAGAAAGCGAGCGAGAGAGTTTCTCAATTAAAGTTTTTATAAAGTTTTCATCACTCAGAGATAATGAGGCTGACTCATCACTTCCGGTCCCTCACCCAAATATTATCTCCACAACACACAGCGAGTTTTGTACACTCCTTGTATGGTAAAAAGAGCCATTTTCACTAAACTAGGCCAATGGAGTTGTGTGTTTCATACTCAAACCACCGATATTGCTTTCAACTATATTTCCTGGTTAAAGAAGTAAATACGAGGATGGTGAAACATTGTCGGCCTAACAATGAAAAACAGATTTTCAGTTTCAAAACATTTTATTTTCTACATAATCCTCCTTTACTTCAACACACTTGGCCCAGCGTTCCTCCAAAACATCAGTATTCCTTCCCGGAAATAAAAGTTTGAAAGGCTGTTGAAATATTCATCTACAGCCCTCTAAACTTCTTAATTGGACGCAAAACGCTTTCCAGAAACAAATTTCTTCAGATGTGGGAAGAGATGGAAGTATAAGGGTGCTAAATCAAGATAATTGGGGGAATTGCCAAGATAATCGTATCTCAAATCCCACAGTTTTCCCATTGCTAACTTACTTTTGTGAGCAGGTACGTTTTCCTGGTGAAAGATGATTTTTTTCTTCCACAAGCCAGGTCTCTTCCCGCGAATTTTGACATCGAAATGGTCAAGAAGGTTAGAGTAATATTTACTTGTAATAGTTCTGCCTTTTTCATGGTAATCAATTAACAGGATCCCTTTGAAATCCCAAAACACACTGGCCATGACCTTTCCGGCAGTTGCGATCGACTTCGCTTTCTTTGGCACTGAACCACCGGCTTCCAGCCACTGCTTCGACTACTGTTTGGTTTCTGGCATGTAGTGGTGGGCACTTGTCTCATCCAAGGTGAAAATTTGCCGTAAAACAATCAGATTCCTCTTGAATATGTCCAATAAAATTGTTGCGAATGTGGTTTGCGCATTTTATTTTGATCTGCATTCAGCAAATTCGGCACCCACCTTGCGCAGCGCTTTCGAATCTCTAATTCTTCGTGAAAGATGTTCCGCACCTTTTCTTCCGATATTCCCACGGCCTCAGTTATCTCACATACCTTTACTCGTCTATCATCCAACACGATATTGTGCACCTTTTCGATAGCTTCCGGTGTGGTTACATTTTTTTGGCCGTCCTTCATGGTGGTCATTTTCGAGCGACGTGTTTTCACGTTTAAATTCAGCTGCCCACTTTTTAACTGTTAAACTTGAAGGAGCAGAGTTCCCGTCAATTTTGTCGACTTCGGATACTTTTTTAGGGGGTTAATCTATCCAAAACGGAAAATATAATAACTGCACGATATTAGAATTGATATATAAACAAAACACGCAAATCATGCACTGAAAAGACTCGTTTACACAAACTACTTTAGAGAACAAGTTTAAATTTGTCCTGCTAACTTATGAAATGAGTGCGCAGGGAGGAAGCGTAATCTTTTGTTTTGCAGCTGCTGGCTCTTGCGCAAAACTCCGATGGGAGTCTTCGCGTGTGACCTAGGTTGGACTTTAAGCGTTGGCAGTGTCAGCAGTGCTGTCTTCAGTCTCTCGTCCACTCCATTTCACTTTGTTGTCAATAGTGAAATCAACGTGCTCATCGAGTTGTTGAAATTGGGAAGTTGAGGATCGAGGTGAAGCAATAGATGGCAGTGTGATATAGTAGAGTCTATCTCTAACCCTCTCTGTGTTATGTATCTAGATCTCACATGGACCGCTCACCGTGTTTAGTCAACATTTAGATAAATGCCTTTCTTTAAGCTCTCTCCTTAGGTCACCGAGTCCCTTCTTGTGTGTGCGGATAAGATTTGATATAATAAATTAATTTTCTCACGATATATTTCGTTATTTATATTGTAATGCTAATAGAATATTTGTAACGATAGTGAATAATACTGCTGAACTGCTCCATCTCTGTAAACTTTGAAGTCGGGTGGTGTTAGAATGGCGGTTCTATACCTTATGTACGACTGAGAGAACAATTGTACCAGTAGATGGGAGCAGCTCGGATAGTAGGCCAATCAATGATGTATAGTTCCTACAGATAAGTTTGATGTTACGGATGGAGATTTGGTGCTGCTGAGAATTCAAGATATGGACTAAAAGGTAGGTGGGCGGGGGGAGGGGAGGCTGCGACAGTGAAGCCTGTTCCATGGATGTACAGCAGAAACTCTCTCTAAAGGATTTCATCAAGTTGTAGAACCAAAGTGTCCTTTAGAGAGAGGCTTTTTCTCTTTCTTTGGAAATTTTCTATTTACAGTAGAACCTCCATGAGAAAACACCTTCCTTTGATGAACAGTTTTAACTGCCTAAAAACTGTAGAACCTTCATGAGAGGTGACTTTCACGAGAGGACACCTTCCTTTAATGGACAGTTTTAATTGCCTAAAACTCTTAGATAATATACATTTTCAGTTAAATTTTTAAATTCCAAATTTTAAATTTATTTTTTATCTGCACATATATATTTATATCAATAGAGTGAGAGAATATTCTCAAAACTGCACTAGAGCCCCCACCCCCGGAAGGTTCAACAAACCATAAACCTCCACTACTGCCTACAAGAAAAGGGCAAGTCCAACAACGGAAGGACATGAGCTGAAGAAACATAAAGGTCTTGGAAGAAGAAATAGAAAGAGACTAACGATACCCAAAACGTACATAAAAATACCAACATTAGGTTTTTCAAACTGTGTGTAACAAATAAGAACTTCAAACAATTGCATTTGTGGAAAGGAGAAATCAGTAAGACAGGACAATCCCAATTTCCTCACAGTTTATTACCGCGATGATAGGTACAATGCATCCCCGAGTTGACATAATGCCCGAAGTCTCTTCCCTAAGAGACCTGGAGCCTTTAGTAATGGTGATGATGGCCTCCGTGACCGCCTCCATAACCGCCTCCATTACCTCCATCGCTGTAGCCGGAGCTATGGTATTTACCTCCACCATACTTCTTGCCATAATCTTTGCCGTCTTTGTAATCTGATCCATAGTCTCCTTTCTTGTGATAGGATCCTCCGTGCTTGTGCTTGGAGCTGTCGAAGTCATCCTTGTGGTATTTACCTCCGTGCTTCTTGTGTTCGTCATCACTGGAGTGATGTTTGCCTCCTTTCTTCCATTCGCTGTCGTGATGTCCTGAATAACCTTTCTTTCCGTGTTTGTGATAGTCCTCTCCGTGCTTCTTAGCATTGTTGTAGTGTTTCTTGTTGTCCTCCTTCATGTACTTTCCTCCATCCTTGTCGTAATAGTCAGCTTGATCGGCGTGCTTCTTCTTGTAGTCGCTATCCTTGAACTCATCGTTGTAGTTCTTTTGATCGCCGTATTCTTCCTTGTGGTAGACATTCTTGAACCCCTTGTTCTTGTGTTCTTTGTTCTTGTAGAATTCGCCTCCAGCCTTGCCAGACTTACTTCCTTTGGCTCCATGCTTGTCATGACCGTAGGCTCCGTGTGCTGCCCCACCACTACCATGGTTCAGTCCCTCCTGTTTCATGTGGTGCTTGCCGAATTCTTCTCCGCCCTTCTTGAAGCTGCTGTCACCGCCGGAGGAGTGGTGGGAAGAGTAGCCATCTGAGCCATGTTTCTTGCCCGACCCATAGGAACCGTAGGTGTCTCCGTGGGAGGAATGACCCTTGGAGTCCGAGTCGTCCTTGTAGTCGGAGTATCCGCCGGAGTGGTGGCCGTGTTTGTGGCCGCTGTGGTCGTCGTGGCCGTGGTGCGAGGAGTGGTGGTCGTCTCCTCCCTTCTCGTAGTGGTGCCCGTGGTGATGGTGGGGCAAGGCCAACCCGGCAGCGAACAGGCAAAAGAACACGATACCCCAAGATGCCAGCTGAAACATACATTATTTCAATGCCAATAAGTGAATTCACACACGAAATTTGAAGATATTGGAATTTATGAAGATACGAAGATCCATGGTTTGAGCAAATTTACAAATATTTTTGTTTCCACGACCATTCTCGAGATATTCGTTCTCTAGAAAAAAAAAAAACAAATAATATCTTATAATATTTAATTATTCAAATTTAACTTAAAAAAAAAAATTCCAATTTATTTTAATTAAAATTTTCTCTCTCTTACACCCTCTCTGTCGGTTCATGATGCCTCAGATCTACCACTCTCTCTGTTTTTTAAAAAAATGTTAACTATAATATCTACAAACTGCACTAAAAAATCTATAAAGGAACACCTTTCAAAGATTAAATTACTACCAGAAAAATCCGACTAGCATAAATTGTATAGTATAATTATCTCATTAAACGATGCATGGATTAAGTTGTTAATTGTTGCATTTGAAGTTCGTCGCTTCTAAACAGTCAATTCTCGATAAGTAAGAGAAGTTGTAATTCTCAGCATTAATTTAGTCCAAAATCTCCGTTTTTTTTAAATCGATTGTCTCATCATTAAATTACTGAAAATTCTTGAAATAATTAAACTGCAAATTATTCATATAGAAACAAATTTTTTACCAGTAATAAAAGTGTTGATTAAAACCTTGTGATATCTTCAAATTGAATATATTGTTAATATTATTTTCCTCACATTATAAAATACAGCAACAAATATTTTCTTTACAGTGAACACCCTTTTATATTATAGTAATGACAGTAGTTTTTTTTGTTTTATTTGTGAAAAGGGGAAAGCTCTGATCGTAAATGCGGCTTAATATTAAATCATGTTCTCTATAATAGATTCCGAACAGCTAAATAAAAAAATGTTAAATCCAAACAGATGAAGTATTTATTAGTACTTTTGCTCAATTTGTTTTGTTCCCTTTTAATTCCCAAAAAGGGCACAATATATATAAATAATTTTTTTATGAGGTTTATTTAACCTTCATATCCTTTTTTAACAATCTTATTGAGACTTCCTCTGTCTTCTTCCCAGCTAGCTGACATTTGTTCTGTTAATGTGGAAGCGCAAGTCAGTTGATCCTATGCGCTACAAGATCCCCAGTCATTTCTCTTTCTCTCCAAGTGTTCTCACCAAAATCTCTTGTCTCAATTCAACCTAAACGTCAGTTCCCCATTTTTCACTATTTGCTATTCTTCGATAATTAACAAAAGACAATTTTTTTTATTTATATACTTACTGATCATAAAAGTGTTAAAATAGACATAAAAATTTTAATTTTCAACAAACGGAGAAGGATATGCTTAAAGATAATTGTAACAAAGCATTTATTATTTTAGCAAAATATTATTTTTTATGTTTATATTTTTCTATACTCTGTACACTTCCCTCTTTTGCTTATCTTTTGTTTATCATTCAATGTTTGTTCTTGCCTGAAATAAATTGTTGTTTCATCCTGAAGTTTGTCTTCCCTAATTTTTCACGTGGCATTTTGGTGGAGATGCTGGATAAATTAGGGAAGACAAATTGAAGATCGCCAAAAAGATCTAGAGGCCATGGGTGCTGTGATCTACATTTTCGGAGACTG
The DNA here is from genome assembly GCA_030710605.1 of Cordylochernes scorpioides. Lineage (NCBI taxonomy): Eukaryota > Metazoa > Arthropoda > Arachnida > Pseudoscorpiones > Chernetidae > Cordylochernes > Cordylochernes scorpioides. Next base: position 182,255,214 of record CP092864.1, read on the forward strand.
GCTCCAGGAATCCATCGACGTGTAAAAGCCAAGACTTCCCTCCAAGATGACAATGTCTCTATAGACGATACGACGACAAAGCCGCTCTTCACGCCGCAAGAAAAAGGACTCAAATGTACTAGGGACAAAGTTCCAAGACTTCGATGGAATCCTTGGCAGAAGCACGTCAGATCCATGACAGTAACTACAATAATTGCTAGCTGTGGGTCACAGCTCCCTTAGGGAAGGAGCTATGTAACAAAGTATTTATTATTTTATTAGCAGAGTAATATTTTTCATGTTTATATTTTGCTATACTCTGTACACTTCCCTCTTTTGCTTATCTTTTGTTTATCGCCCATAATTTGTTCTTGCCTGAAATAAATTGTTGTCTCATCCCGAAGTTGGTCTTCCCTATTTTTCCACGTGGCAATATGCTAATCCAGTTTATATAAACTGTATATATTTTTAGAAAATCACCAAATTATTCACCTTTCCTACAACTACTATTTTATCATTAGTTTATCTCTGGAGATTCATGTCCATTCACCGGATAATCTAAAACGGCAAGTAGGCTTTATCAAAATTTTACATTAATTAATTTCACGTATGAAAAATATATCTAACTTATATATATGTGTGAGATGAAAATTTAATACTCAAGGCATAATATATATAAAATATTCACAAAATTCTCCCTCAGTGAAAATATATGCCCAAAATATGACACAAGAATAACTAGTTGCGATCATTTGAAAGATGGAAATGAAAGATAGGACACACGAGGTTTAAAACTAGGTTTAGGATGTTGCACATTGGAACACTGTGTAATTTTCACCAAAATATTATATATTTATCTACTTTTCCTCAACTTTTTCCAGACGGGTTTAGGGAATTTCTTGGTTATTTATAGGTGTTAGAACCGGTATCTCCCACTAGACGGTGGAATTGGCATGGTGAAGGAAATTCTCGGAAGTATATGTGGGTTGTAAATTATGTTATAGAATAGAAATTATATCTGTGTTAGAGAATATTCTATAGAAGGCATTATTTATACATACTATTATATATATATAAAATTTCAGAAATGTCAGATAACAATTATAAAAAGTATTCACACATAGAAGTTGCTAGAGAAGATGTGTGGAAAAATAAGTGAAGGAGGTTAAAAAAAAGGCTAAAAAAGTGTTATATATGTTAAAGGGAAAAGGTATTTGAAAATTTGTTTGAGATATGTTAGAAAATATGTCAGAAATGTTTTAGAAATGGTAAAGAGAGTGAAATGTTATATAAAAAATTCTAAATTTCCAACATTTTAGTTTATTTGAGATGAGAACATAAGAGAAGTTGTAAGATATAATGTTGGAAAGAAGCCCTTTTAGATTAATGAAAAATTGTTGAATTTTTTAGATTTAACATTCATAAGATATGTGTCATAAGAAGAAGGTTGGTTTTAGAAGTATTCAGAAAAAGATGTTATATAGAGTTAATCAGGGTGCTGAATACGATATTTGAAGAAGAGTGGAAGCTTGAAGGAGGTGACAGGAGGTATTGTATACTATCACAGAGAATCTCTTCGAACATAGATACAAGAAAAAAAAAAGAAGTTGAAGGAAATCTACTTACCATCCTCGGCTGAGAGAGAGCTGTGAACTACCGTACCCACCCCCCATCCCAGGGTTATATAGAAACCTTCCAGGGAGGGTTTCGTCAGCTGCTCCGCTCCCTTTCTCCACTGGAATCGCGGCGTCGCAAAGGTGTTTGGTAACAACGTTCCTTGTGTTACTCACACGTGGCTTGTTCAGAACAAGTGTTGTTTATATGCAGTTTTTACGAACATTATTTATTTATGCTTATGAGGTGATACCACTGGAATCGCGGCGTCGCAAAGGTGTTTGGTAACAACGTTCCTTGTGTTACTCACACGTGGCTTGTTCAGAACAAGTGTTGTTTATATGCAGTTTTTACGAACATTATATGTTTTTTAGTTGTTATTTGTTCTGAACATGTGATTTTTACATGTAGTTTGGACCTGACATGTTTTGACGCCCACATGTGGTTTGTTCCAAACATGTGCTATTCACATGTAGGTTGTTCCAAACATGTGTTGGTTCCATGTAGATTGTTATGAACATGTGCTGTGTACATGTGGTTTGTTCTGAGCATATGTTTTTACATGTGGTTTGTTACAAACATCCACTCTTTACATGCCCCTTGTTCCAAACATGTTGTGTTGTTAACATGTGGTTTGTTCCAAAAAAGTTGTGATACTCACATATGATTTATTCTGAACATGTGTTGTTAACATGTGGTTTGTTCCAAAAAAATTGTGATACTCACATATGATTTATTCTGAACATGTTGTGTTGTTAACATGTGGTTTTCATAATCTCCCTTGACTTATTCATACTTGTGGCCCAGCGTTCCTCCAAAATATCAATATTCCTTTCCGTAAATGAAAGTCTGAAATGCTGTTAAAATATACATCTACAGCCCTATAAACTTCTTAATTGGACGCAAACGCTTTACAAAAACAAATTTCTTTAGATTTGAGAAGAGATGGAAGTCTGAGAGTGCTATTTGGGGGGAATTGCCAAGAAAATTGTATCTCAAAACACGTAGTTTTCCCATTGCCAACTTACTTTTGTGAGCAGATACGTTGTCCTGGTGAAAGATTATTTTTTATCTTCCTCAATTCAGGCCTTTTTCTCGCGAATTTTGACATCCAGATGGACAAATATTAGAGTAATATTCACCTCTTATAGTTTGCCTTTTTCTCGGTAATCAATTAACAAGATCCCTTTGGCATTCCAAAACACACTGGCTATGAACTTTCCTGCAAATGCGATGACTTCGATTTTTTCTCAACAAAAATAATTTTCAAAATGAATAATTTGGTAATAGATATTGAATTATGACAGGATATATATGTCGAATTTGGTGTCGACTCACTGTGGGAATGCTGTCGAATTGTGTCGTTAGATGATGGATTTGTGGGTTGGTGTGGCGCAGTCTTGGTCGGGTGACAACGGTTCCACAGGAGAAGAACGAACACACCTGGATGGGGTAGAATAGGACCTGCGATTGGGAGAGAATGTTCGGCGGAGGTGGTTGGTCTTTCACATGGTGGAGCGTACACTACTTTGGTTGGAGCCTATGTTGAGCACAGCTAGCTCGTAGCACGGTCACCTACCTTCTTTTTGTTTCTTGTCTGAGATAATCGTCATAGACTCTCTCGACTTCTCATTGGTTGAGATCTTTCCACGTGTTTTCTGGAAATTTGCTATTAATTTGTCTTGCTTAAAGGTGATTGGCTATTGATTTGTCATGCTTAAAGGTGATTGGCTCAGCACCTCCATTGTCGCCATGATTGCTATCCTCCAGGAAGAAGGCCTTTGAACTTTAGTTATTATGGGTACAGGGCAGTGACCTTTACTTCCTGGATGATGCAATCCTGTACTTTGTTTCTTTCCCATCTCGCGAGGCCTAAATTTTATTAAACCTTTAGACGATACATTATACATAGATTGTGGTGGGGTTACATAACCCTATATACAGGGTGTACCAGGTAAATTGGGAATTTCAACAATGGTATTTTAACTGAAATTTTTTGCAAGTAAAAATTAAAATATCCGAATGAAATTTGACACAGTAGTAGATAAAAGGATATAGTTTTTATTTATTCAATGTAGTTTCCATTATTAGCTACAACAGTCTCGAGGCGAGTGCGGAATGAAGCACAGGCCTTGGCGACGATGACCTTGTCCATTTGGGTCATCACCGTGTGAACTGCTTTCTTGACAGACTGGATGGTGGTATGAGGAGCTTTGTTGACATCTCTCTCAACAACGCCCCATACATAGTAGTCGAGGGGATTGCAATCTGGAGAATTAGGGGGCCAAATATCAGGACCCCAGTGACTAGGGACGTTAAGTGTCAGCCACGATTGTGTCTTTTTTGCCTTATGGGCTGGAGCTGAGTCCTGTTGGAAGACATACTTCCTTCCTGCGGCCACCATGTCCATCCAAGGCTTCACAACGGTCTCCAGAACATTGATGTAGGTGTCAGCGTTCATCCTTTCAGGTTGTTGAGGAGGGCAGCAGCCTTTCCTTTTCTGTTATTCTTCATATTCTCAGTCAGCAACTGACCTTTCCGAAGGGCATAAGACTTGAGACCAAGGTCCTCATGGATAGTTCTGACAATTGTCATAGAGCCAACGTCCATTTCCTTGGCTATGGCCCTCATGCTCTTCCCAGGGTTTCCATCAATCTTCTCCTTGACATTTTTGACAAATTCTTCGCCTCTTACCCTGTCCGATCGACGCGAGTGCTTTTTCCTTGTAGCTATCCCCTCTTTGTTACTGTCGGCCTCATCAAACTGCTTCTTGACACGATAAATAGTGGTTTTGGGCAACTTAAGAAAATCCACTATCTCTTTGGGGCTCCTTCCGGCGCGCAGAGCAACGATGATGGCAGCTCGATTTTCAAATTCTCGGTTACTCTTCATCACTACACTGCGCACACATGTACTGTTGCATTTTACATGAATATGGCTACGTAATGAAAAAAAAAACAAGTTTTTAATCTCAAGTAGTTTTTGTTTTATGGACTGTCAAAGTTAGTCCCAATTTACCTGGTACACCCTGTACATATTATCATATATATATATACTAGCCGAGTGGCCCGGGCAACGCCCGGGTTTTAACCGACTGGACCCGGCTTCGCCTGTGTAGTGTTCGAGCGAGGTTTACTCATGAATGAATAGAGGCCCCAACTGTTTGTAAACTCAATGTAATGAATTTTCTTTCAGCAAAATGGAGATAAATTGCAAACAGCAATATCGAAAATGCGTGTGAAAAAATCTGAAATATAGGATCAATTTCACAAACACATCTAATGTGTGCTGTTTGGAGGAGTGGTCTAAACTGTTAATTTTTAAAAACCATGACCCGGGATCATTGAATGCAGATTTAGACACTTTGTTCTGAAAAAAAAAATTGCCCCAATGGCCCCTGAATCTTGAAAAAGTCCAACCCCTCCAGTGAGTGCAAGTAACCAAACTGGGCTTTTATTTAAAAAAAAAAAAAGAGCTAATGATTAGTTTGAATAAAGGAAAATGGTCGGCACAACCTGAAAATTTCACTTTGTCCACTTCACTCTCGGCTGTCCAAGAAGAAACAGCCAGAGCAAACATTTTAAAGGGCACCTAATCCGGCATTTACATATCTAAATAGCTAAGCAACTTTTATAAATGTAATATATTTCTGCAATATCGAATTACCTTAACTCGGAAGAATTTTGTATTATTTATTGTTGCAGTTTTAGAAAAGTGTGGGAAATTGGATATTTTAACAAAAGAATACAATTTTTAAAATGGTATATAAAATAAAAAGGAAATTTGCATAATTTTCTAATAGTCAAGGGCAATTTTAAAAATACCAAAAAAGCAAGACCAAATAAAAAAAATATATATATGTGTGATGTTTCAGTAACAGCATTGTTGCCATATAAAGACAAAATTACTGAATGTATTCAGTACCTTTGTCTGAAGATAGCCAAAATGTAACTGAAACCACACATAATGTAATTATTTGTATTCGGTCTTGCTTCCTTTTTTTTTTCAATTATCCCTAGTACGCGTGGTACAGGCCATGTTAACCATGGTGGGTAGGTAGCGACTGCTTTTACTGTAAGCGCACCACATGTCTACAAATGTGATACATTGCTACCAGCTAAATGCATTTTCACTATGGTGTGATTTCCACATGATGGATCTGTAGACACATTATAATCTCTCCAGAGCTTAAGGTAGCAAACAGTACTTTCACATTATATAAATATCAATGCCAAAAGCCAGAGTTATGATAGCTGTTGCAGTGCAATGTAGACCTGCAGGATGGGAAAAAGCAATATTATTTCCGGCTTTAATTTTAAAAGTATTATGAAACGTTAAAAATATAATCTTAACTTTTGAAGCATGAAAAAATGCTAACTTGATGTGTATTAATTTAGTCTAAAAACAAACAGCATGTAAAAGTAAGCACCAATCGAAAGCATTTATTAGCTCTAACAGTGCTGCCCCCAGCGGTAAAAGACTGGAGCTAACGCTTCACGGGTTGGTAAAGTTTATGTTAATATTACATTAACTTAACAATATTCCATGTCTTGCTAACACAAATTTTAAAAATAATATGCATCAAAATAATGCAATTCTAAAAATCATAAATGAAGCATCATTAAATTAAATGGGAGAGAAATGGTGCTCCAAAATTTTTTTTTGTTGTAAAACTTTGACTTTATATTTTTACAAATTCTTAATGTATATAACCCAAACCAAATTGTCTATAAAATTCTGCAAACAAATATAATATTATAGAGGCATGAAAATACTAATGGTGTAAAAATCAAAACAGCAAAGTTATCCTGATAAATGCAATGAGCTATGATAAGGTGTGGTGCAGGCTAACAAAAACCTTAATTGAACCAGAAATGTTGATACCATAAAAAAAAATAAAAAACAATTTTCAAGAATAGAGTTATGTAAATGAATTAAATGTGAAAAAATTAAAATAAAATAAAGTAAAAAAAGCTTTATTGATGAAACTACAGTAGAGCAATAATGATAACAAATTATTCACAAATTATGTAGTTACAAAAGTCAAGCTTCCCAAAATCATTATTCGAAGAAATCTCTTTCAAAATTGTCAAAATCTATATCAAAGCCCCCTGATAAACAATATTGCGTGTCTTGCTAAAAGTAGAACTAAAGACAAATAAATTTTTAGGGCTGGAAACACGGGAGCATGCTACATAGAGTTGCCCATGCGAGAAACAGGGAGACTCAAGATGCACACCAACTACTTGCAATGTTTGACCCTGAAGCATGCTGAACCCTAGAGCTATTGGAACGCTGAGAAAGATTGCTTCTCCTATGGCTTGGCATACCTACAAACACAAAGCATTAGTAAAAATAAAAATAAGGATAACCGAAAAATGTAAAACATCAAGGACTGAGATTGAAGAAAAAAATTCAAAAATAGTGTATTAAAATAAGCGCGACTCATGACTAAGGCCAAAATAAAAAAAAGCATAGAAATAATCTGAAAGGAGGGGAAAAATGCATAAAACTCAGTGAAAACGTAAAACAACTGATTAAAAAAAAGCAAATGGAAGAAGACGTAAAAAAAAAAGTATAAATCGCAGAAAAAATATGCACAATAAATATGAGTAGAACATACATAGATATATATGAGCAGCTACATATTATGAAGCAGATAAATCTAAATACTACCTAAACAAATGACAGCAAAACAAAAAAAAAAAAAAGACAATGGAAGAAGGCCTAAAAAAAAAGTCTAATTTGGTTGAAAAAACTGCTCAATAAATTGAGCCTATATAGATATATGGACCCGGCTTCGCCCGGGTATTGTTCGAGTGGGGGTTGACTCTTGAATGAATAGAGCCCCCAACTGTTTTAAAACTTAAAGTAAAGAATTTTCTTTCAGCACAATGGAGATAAACTGCAAACATCAAAATTAAAAATTCTGGTAAAAATAATCTGAAATATAAGATCAATTTCACAAACACATCTAATGAATAGAGTGCATTTTTGGAGGAGTGGTCTAAACTGTTGATTTTTAAAAACCACGACCCGGGATCATCGAATCCAGTTTTGGGGAATTTGTTCTTGAAAAAAAAAAATTGCCCCAATGGCCCCTGATTCTTGAAAAAGTCAAACCCCTCCAGTGAGTGCAAGTAACCAAACTGGGCTTTGGTATCTAAAAAATGAAAAAAAAAATCTAATGATTAGTGTGAATAAAGGGAAATGGTCCCCGCAACCGAAAAATTTCACTTTCTCCACTTCACTCTCGGCAGTTCAAGAAGAAACAGCCAGATTAAACATTTTTAAGGGCACCTAATCCGGCATGTACATCGATAGTTAAGCAACTTTTAAAATGAAATATATCTGCAATACTGAAATACCCAGACTTGGATTATTTTTTTATTAGGTTATTGTTGGCAGTTTTAGAAAAATGTGGGAAATTAGATATTTTTACAAAAGAATGTACTTTTTAAAATGGCATAAAATAATTAGGAAATTTGCATCATTTTCTAATAGTCAAGGGCAATGTTAAAAATACCAAAAAAGCAAGACCAAATAAAAAATAAACGAATTATGTGTGATGTTTCAATAACAGCATTGTTACCTTATAAAGACAAAATTACTGAATGTATTCAGTACTTTTGTCCGAAGATGGTAACAATGCTGTTACTGAAACCACACATAATTTATTTATTTGGATTTGGTCTTGCTTCCTTGTGATTTTTATCTATATTTCAAAATATACCTCAATTCTTTTTTTACCTAAAAAGCTTTACATATATATTGCCAAGACCATAAATAAAGGTAAAATGTCAAATGAGTTATTAATTAACCCTATATGGGTCAGGACAAGTGAAAATAAGGCCAACAATAGAAATATCTTTCTAAAAAATTAAATTTGAACGCTAGCTTCACAAAGGGCACAAAATTTGCTACCAGCTACATGCGTTCTTTTTTACTATGGTGTGATTTCCACAGGATGGATTTACATTATAATTTCTCCAGAGCTTAAGGTAGCAAACAGTACTTTCACAATAAATAAATATCAATGCAAAAAGCCAGAGTTATGATAGCATGTTGCAGTGTACTGTTGACCTGTAGGATAGAAAAAAAGCAATATTGTTTCCAAAGACTTTAATTTGAAAAGTATTATGAAACGTTAAATATATTATACTTACTTTTAAAAGCATAAAAAAAGATAATCGATCTCTGATTGTATATTTATTTCTATAAATGAGTATATTTGCATATATATATATATATATATATATATATATATATATATATATATAAATACATTCATATAAAAATATGGTTGTACCATATAAATATATATGAGCAGTCATATATTGTGAAGAAGATAAATATAAACCCTACCTAAAACCAATGACAGAAAAAAAATGTTTAGCCAACCCTTAAATAAAGCAGTTACTGAAAATTCATAGCTGCTGCTTACAATATAAATGCTATTAGAGCATAAACATATTACATGGAACAAACATATAGTAAAATATATGTAGCAAGTTATATTGTAAAACATACTTTTTTCAATAAATATACTTTTTACAACTTTAATAAAAAAAAATAATATACCTTATGAGATAAAAAAGTACACTTATCTTTAAAAATGTAGATCGTTATATGTACACTAATTAAAATTAAACGAAGCAAAATATATGAATAAGCTGCGAAATAAATAATAATTCCAATTAATTTAAATTGAAAAAATATTACTAAATGATTAAATAAAATCTACCTTCTAAAAAGGAAAAGAAAGTTTTTCGAAATGCAATTTTTGTGCTTTTAGCCTAAATGTTAAACCAAAACCTCAACTCCCTACGTGCGAAATTTCACAATACAGTTTTAATTAACCCAGGTTCCGGGGGCGTATTTATTTGATAATGATCGATTACAATTATTTTCAAAGAGTTTAAATATATAAAAATAATCTTACTTTTTAAAGACACATTAATCGGGTAAAATTACAAATTACAAATTAAAAACAAACAACGTGTAAAATTATTAACCAATCAAATTCATTTATCGTCGCGACCAGTGCGCCGCCAAGCGGTAAAAGGCTTGAACTAAGGAATTTTGGTTTAACATTTTTAAAAAATAGCACATTAAACCTTTTCGTTTTTTGAATAGCCTATATGTTAAACGAAATCTTCAGCTACCTACATGCGAAATTCCATAATGATTGAGTCAGTAGATTTTGCGTGATGCGATAACAAACATCGATTTCGCATTTCATTTTTATAGATATAAGGATTTATAGTAATTTGAACCAACAAACCCACATTGGCAAATATAACAAGATTGTCATGTTGTATAATAGAAACATCTCTGTAAATACACTGCTGGCCACCCAAATTGCAACACCAAGAAAGAAAAGAGATACCACAATAAAATTTATTTGTAGATAACATGTTGACCACGTATCAAATGGTTAAATTAATAGACTTCGGCGAAGTGTGGTTCCTGCAAGAATCAGTAGCCAGAGTAGTCACCATTGTTGGAAATCACCGCTGCCACACATCTTGGCTTGGCATTGATTCAAAGAGACTTTGGATGTGTTCTTAGGGTACAGCAGACCAATCAGCTTCCACACGTTGCCGAAGCTGATCAAGTGTGGCAGCTGGGGATGTAATCGGGTCAATCGTTGAGCAACCATGGACCACATGTTTTCTATCGGCGAAAGTTCCCGAGAGCGAGCCGGCCAGGGAAGCAATTCAATCTGGCGATTGGCGAAGAACCTTTGGACAATGCGTGCCATGTGTGGTCGCGCATTATCCTGTTGAAATATGGCTGTGGGCAAACCCTGAAGGTAAGGAAGGACAACTGGCTTCAACACATCGGAGATGTAGCGTTGGATGTTTAAAGTACCAGCAATGCGTACTAGAGGAGGGCGAGAGGGATATCCAATACCGCCCCATACCATAATACCCGCTGTAGGACCAGTGTGGCGGTGCATAACGCAGCTGTTCAGCATCCTCTCTCCACGGTGTCTCCAGACTCGTATCCGACTATCGTGGTGTTGCAGACAGAAGCGTGACTCGTCAGTAAAGACAATTTCATTCCATTCTGCCTTCCACATCCTTATTTCATCGCGCCTTTGGCGGCTGAGTCGTCTGTGGCTCTGTGTCAAGGGTAGACGAAGCAATGGAGGTCTTGCTGACAGACCAATCTGCTGTAAACGGCGTCGAATGGTACGCGCAGACACTGGATGATGCGTTACAGACTGAATGTACTGTGCTTCAGTTTATGATGTGACTGAGCGATCTGTCACTGACATGCGAACAATTTGCTTGTCAGCACGTGAAGTGGTGCACTGAGGTGGATACGATCAAACACGTCAATCCTTCGTACCTTCCTGCATCCAACGATCACATATCCGTATTACAGTTGTTAGGTTTTGTCCAACACGACTACCGATTTCCCAGAAAAATAATCCACAATCTCGGTAGGCCACTATACTTCCTATGTCGAACTCGGATACTTGATCAAAAGATGATCGTTGTTTTCTACGAGGCATAATTGGTCATTGTTTTTTTTTAAATAAGCGCAAGAAAATACAATTGCTGAACTTGAAATCGTCGAAATCTTCAAGCCTTAAATAGGGCTCTTAAGTGGAGCTACAGGCGCGCGTGATGGGCGTCTGCGCTGAAATTTTAATCATTTGCCTATCTCACCTCCTCTAATGCCTGTTGTAAATTTCATGTTATTTGCATGCTCTTTCAGGGTGTTTGCATTCACGATGGCCAGCAGTTTAATTATACGCATGATTGACATGTGTCATTGCATTACAACATGTAATGTACTTTGTACAAACTGAGAATAATAAAATAAAACTGCGTAATAGAATAAAAGATGAGCTGAATAAAAGAGATTGAGATATAGAAATCCAACAACCATTAAGAACGAGGCTCAAAGATGTATAAAGTTGCCTGGAAAAGTCACTTCAGGATCCGCGGAAGCCCTCGTCACTTTATCTTTTGATGCTTGATCATGCCGTCATATACAAGTAAGAAACCCTTTTATCTCTCCATCTTTCGCTTCTAGCTTAATTCTTTTCTATTCACGGAACTTTCTAGTACAAACCATGTACCCTCGTTTTTTGTGTGGACATTCCCAAGTCTTCCATTATGCCTCGACCACGACTGTCTGTACTATTTGACGATTGTTAAAGGTCTTCCATGGGCGCCTCTGCCGTCAAATTAGACATAAAAACTAGACGTCATCTATTGACCGTCGCCGCATATTAGCGGTCTCGGGTCGGTGACAAAGCCACAACACTAGCTTTGGCAATTGTTGTGCATGGTGTTGTGTTCAGCGACACCTAAGGCCACTAGTTTGCGGCGACGATCAGTAGATGTCGTCTAGTTTTGATGTCTAAATTGACGGCAGAGGTGCCCTATGCTTCTTTAGATCAAATTCCTCCCGGCAAAAATTCCATCTCTATACATATATATATATATGTAGGGGCAAAATAAAATACTCATGAAGATTATATAAAACACTATAAGTTTAAACACACATTCAACCTATAATGATAATAATAATATTTGATATATAATATTTTTAGTATTTTGTTTCATGTAGTAAAATCTTGTTTTATATCCCAATACATTCCCTAAGCTAGAGGATGGCTTAATGCACAAAACTGGACTTCTACATCTAGTGGTTGGGGGAGGTTACAGATTGAGCTCTCTCTCTCTCTCTCATCAAGAAACAATTTTATACTTGAAAATCTTCAATCCACACAAACAAAGAATTTGAATAAATAAAAATAGAATAAAATAAATGAAGGGCAAAAATAAAAAAAAAAGGGTCTCGGTGACAATAGCAATCTGTTGACCATAAATACTGTATAACAGATGTATCATATGGAAAGCGCGCGGTGTTACATTCCTATGTTCCAGCTCTACTAAAAGCATTGTTTTCAGGATCTAGCCTGTGACTAGACAGTAGCTATTGACAGCGGGTTAGGTTTTTGCGTCTACACCCCTGTGTTGATAACAGCAGGAGCTGTGATCATTTACCATTTCATGTTAGGCAGGAGGGCTCATTATTTTAACCCTTCATTCTTGCGGCGTGAAGAGCGGCTTTGTCGTCGTATCGTCTATAGGGACATCGTCATCTTGGATGAAAGTCTTGGCTTCGACCCGTCGGTGAAATCCTGGAGCCACTCTCCGAAAATGTAGATCACAGCACCCATGGCCTCTAGATCTTCTCGGCGATCTTCAATTTGTCTTCCCTAATTTACCCAGCATCTCCACCAAAATGCCACGTGGAAAATTAGGGAAGACAAACTTCAGGATGAAACAACAATTTATTTCAGGCAAGAACAAATTTTGAGTGATAAACAAAAGATAAGCAAAAGATGGAAGTGTACAGAGTATAGCAAAATATAAACATAAAAAATAATATTTTGCTAAAATAATAAATGCTTTGTTACAATATATATTTATACACATATGTATATTGAAAATAAAATAAAAAAAAACATATTCTGACCGCTCACAAGAGCATTTTAGATCTCAGACGATATCTAGTGGAACAAAAATCAATTCAACTTTAATTTAACTTGTTCCGTGATATTTTGGAAATACTTTTCTTTATAAATCAAGAAAAGTAAGCCTTGCTCGCGTTTCGGGATGTTAGCACTCGTTAGCGTAGTGTAGGTTGTACCTCTAATTGTCATATTCACCATTTTAAGTAAACGCCCCCAATATAAACAATATAAACGCCCCAAATTAAAATTATTTGCCACAATCACGCCATTGCCCTTTCAAAAGAATCATTTTAACTACCATAATCAACGATAAAAAAATCAAAATTTTAAATATTAATCAACATAGGTGAAACGCATTTTTTAATTTCAGAAATATTTTGTGATTTCTCTCCTGAGAGACAATATATTCAAAATCACAACTAGGAAAAACAAACTAGTTTTCCCAAAACAAGTTGAAAATAAAAATCCCATCAACTATCACGCCAGTAGCTAAATTAGGTCACCGCCCGCCAAACCTATTACAATCGTTAATATTCGATGATAAATACACTCCCTAATCCATTCCTTTTACATGCATATTTAATCATAAACAAATCTCTCTCAACAAAATAAACAACACCCACCCACATCACTTTCTCCAATTGGCAACAATTTAGCGCGCGACTTAGCAAAAAAACCAATTTCGAGCCACACAAGCTCCATATCGTCGCAACAAAATTTCGCGCTAAACGTGCCACATCCACTAACAATATAAAAACTTCTTGATATGTGTTCGTACAACCACCACCCATGACTCTAATAAACTTGCTATTCATGATGAAACAGATCAGATTTTCTACCAAACAACGACTTCACGCGACACCTTTCCATTCACAATTTTTAACTTCGTGTCACAGCGCCACACCACAAAACTTTTTCACTTTTCAGGCCAAAGACGCCTTCACGCCTGTGACACATCTCACCCCAAAGCATGTCCACGTCTAAAGTCGCACTTTCACCACACTTCTGATCTGAAATCATCGAATAACATTTTTACTAAGTCTAAACTAACATCGAAACTCAACCAATTACGAACACCGAGAAAACCATATCTTTCAATTATAACAGAAAATTGCCAACCTCAACAAAAGAAGAGAGAGAAAATCTGTTCCAAGTAAATGACAAATTTAACAAACATCCCACACGAGTGACCATACCAGAAATAGAGCCCCCGACGATACTGAGAAAGACAGAAAGTGAACGCCCTTTATGACGTCACTCCCCCAAGTCGCTACTATCTTAGGACAATGTTTGGACATGTCCTCCCTCCCCGCTCAAGGCAGATGTAAATGACCGTTATCTTCATGATCGCCATTTTAAACACATGTTTCACACTAATAATTTAGATTTCCTTGAGAATCTCACAAACTCCTTAACCACACCACACATATCAAACATTTTACATGTTAATGAAGATCACAATACATAACGTTTTAGTAACCAATCAGCCAATAAATTGCGCTTCTGAAATTTTAGATTTATACAACCTACACACCACATTTGTAACTTCTCTTCAAAAGAGACAATTTTTGTGTAATTTCCACTACCCAACATTTATTTAATCATTATAATAACCTTTAATTATATTTTAATTTTTGTTTAAAATCTTGAATAATTATTTTTATTTTTACCTTTCAATTATATAATCAAATTTTTAATCCAACATGATTTTCAAGAAAAAAAAAAAACTTTAATCAAATTTACTTTTATTTTTCATGATATTATTTTATAATTGAAAAACATTTAATTGTTTCAAAAACATTTTAAATTCATTATTATATCTTTTATATATTACATATTTAATTTTGTCCACTTACACTTTTTTTACCTGCATTCATATTTCTATCTTTTTATCCACTATATTTTATATTTGTTAAATAGCTTTATTGTGTCGCCTCCCAGTATTAGTCACAACACGCAGCCGACATCTACTGGTCAATTTCTCTTTAATTGCACCGTTAATGTCGTATATATATACAAATATTTATTTACATATTAATAATAAAAACATGCAAAATACATACAGATGTATAACAATTTACATACACAACACAATCCCCTCTTAATAGTAGTGCAGCCGGTCTGGCGGTCTTCTGGATCGCTGCGGTCTTGGACTGCGCACAGGGACAGAGATAGCCGCAGCAGCAGGGCCCGGTTCTGGTTCTGGAGTGTCCTCTTGTGCTGAATTCTCCGCTCCTTTCAATTCTTCGTCCACCTCCGGGGCTTCTTCCATTTTCTTCTCCTGTCCTCCAAGCCTAGGGTGATCTCTAGAAGTGCCAGGAAGCATAAAGTCTCTTGATGTACCCAGCAATACCAAATCTCTCACTTCAGGAACTTCTTTCTTGATAACTGGCCTTAGTTGATTTATGTGTCTTTTCATATAACGGCCTTCGTCTTCTATAAGGTAATGTCGGCTGCTCAGTAGTTCCATGATCCTGCCCCTTTTCCATTTTGGTCCGTTAGCAAAACTCCGGAAATACACATCAGAGCCGACCGAAAAATGCTCTTGCTTCCTCACGGCATCATGGTACACCTCTCCCACCTTCGCCATTTTCGGAATCAAATTTGAAAATCTTGATCTTAAACTTCTTTTCATTAAAAGTTCCGCGGGAGACTCTTTTAATACCGTTTGAGGAAAAGCTCTATGGGTGGATAAAAATCGCTGTAGATTGATTTCTATACTGTCCTTTCCTTGGTTCTTTCGTAAAGAGTTTTTGAATTCACGTACATAACGCTCAGCTAAGCCATTAGTACTGGGATTGTACGGACTCGTTTTTGTGTGTCTTATTCCATTTATTATTGTAAATTCTTCAAATTCACTTGAGACAAATTGTCTGCCATTATCGCTTACCAAAATTTCAGGTAATCCAAATCTGGCAAAGATCTCCCTAAGATGTCCTATGATAGTCCTGCTCGTAATGTCCTTTATGATGATAATCTCCAGCCATTTGGTGTACGCGTCTACAAGGACCATAAACATTCGTCCCATAAAGGGACCTGCTAGATCAAAGTGTAGACGGTGCCACGGCTTCTCAGGCCAAGTCCACTCTGAAATGGTAGAGACAGCGGCATACTTGCAGATTCTTGGCATATTCTACAATCTCTAGCCAACTCTTCTATGTTCTTATCTATGCCTGGCCACCAAAAATACCGTCTAGCAATCATTTTCATTTTCACCATCCCTAGGTGCATCTCATGTAAATCGTCCAAAATTAAGGATCTTAATTTTTGGGCAATTACCACTCTTTCACGCCATTGAAGACACCTAAACTCACGACTTAATTCGTCTTTTATCCTATAATAGGAATAAAGTGGGTTTTCCTGCGATACCTTTGGAATTTGCCAATTATTTTCCCTAATATTTCTCAACACAATTGATAGTAATTTATCCCGGCGTGTCTCAACTGCCACATCCTGGAATGAGAAGGGGACCTCACTCATTTTCCGAAAGAGAAGCACCTGATCCTCATCCAAAGATTCCGTGGTCTTTGAGCCTAAAGGTAAACGTGATAACGCGTCTGCATTGCCATTATCATCAGTTTTCGAAACTCCACAGTGTATTTGAATGCAGCTAATTTTAAAGTCCACCTCTTAATTCTTGATGCAGCACATATGGGGATTGGTTTCTGGGGGTGAAAAAATGGGAATTAAAGGTCGGTTGTCTGTGACCAACACAAATTCACGTCCAAATAGATATTGTCGGAATTTCTCACAGCCAAAAATGATGCTTAAGGCTTCTTTTTCTAATTGAGAATACCGCCTTTCCGCTTCAGTTAGCGTTCTTGAAGCAAAAGCTATAGGAGCTTCTTCCTTTCTATCGTTCCTGTGACTCAGAACCACTCCTAATCCAGAGCTAGAGGCGTCACATGCAAGGACTAGTTACCTAGTTGCATCATAATGTGCCAGCACCGACTCGTTAGTTAGCAATGCTTTGCATTTTGCAAATAATATACCGTGTTTGCTAGTCCAATTCCATTTGAAATTCTTTTTTAAGAGGTGATAAAAAGGCGCTAAAATATCTGCAATATTTCTTATAAACCTAGAGTAATATATAAGGAGACCTATAAAAGATCTCAATTGAGAAACGTTTGAAGGTTCAGGCGCCTCTACCACCGCTTCTATTTTACTACTTATGGGATGCAGTCCCTTTTTATCTATTTTAAAACCTAAATATTCAACAGCATTTACTGAGAATATGCATTTATCCTTGTTTAATCTTAAACTCTTTTCTTGCAGCCTTTTAAAGACCAATTCCAGCTTTTGCTCGTGATCCCTATGATTCTTTCCGTCTACCAGGATGTCATCGATGTAGCAAGCCACTCCCGACATATCTGCAAATAGATTGTCCATTACTCTTTGGAACTTATTTGGTGCTACAGCTACTCCATAGGGTAGCCTTTTAATGGCAAATAACCCCTTCGTAGTATTAATGTTCACCACTCTTTTGGCCTCTTCAGATAACCTGACCTGCAAATAAGCTCTGGATAAGTCCAATGACGAAAACACTATTTCCAGACAATTTTGAAAAAATTTCGTTCATTGATGACAGCGGGTACTTATCCAATTCTATGGCCTTATTTGCGGTGCATCTGAAATCGCCGCAAATTCTAAGGCTTCCATCTTTCTTCAGTACTGGTACTATAGGTGCGGCCCAGTTTGCATACTCAATAGGTTGTAAAATTCTCTCGTTAACCATACAATCGATTTCAGTTTCTACTTTTTTTTTTCAAAGAAAAAGGCAAACTTCTCGCCTTACCAAATACAGAAGTCGTATTTTTTTAAAAATAAAAATCAATACGGACGTTTTTTAAGCAACCTAATTCTTTGCTGAATAAATTAGCATACTTATTTATTATAACTTTTGATATCGGACTCACTTACTTGTCTAATGTTCAATAACCTAGAAAAATCAAGATTTAACCTTTTAGCCATTCTCATCCCAACAAAACTATCAAAATATCTCCATTTACAACTATCAACCGCAAATTTTGATTTGCTTCTTTTACAAAAACTCTTCTCTCACCAATACTTTTTATAGGTTTTCCGCAAAAGGATTTAAAAAAAAAAACCTTAAATAAGATGGAGATAATTTGTTATCCTTCCAGTATTTTTCATAATTGTTTTCGGTATCAGTGTGACGGGACTTCCCGTGTCCACCACAAAACACAACTGGTACTCGTCCCACAACCTGTAGATTTATTTTTGCATCAGTATCACCTTGTACTGAATAAATGAATTCGTCCTGCACATATCTGCAGTCTGGCAATGATTTACCCGTTTTGCACACCCTGCTCAAATGCCCAATTCTTTTGCATTTAAAACAGCATTTTGTTTTATGTGGGCATGCAGGTGCAAGGTGAGTTTTTTTCGCCGCATCGGAAACAAATTGTCTCCCTTTGCATACCGGGCCCATGCTGCCATCCCCTACGAGCTTCATTCTTTCTATCTCCTCCTGGAACAATATCCATCTTAGCCACTAGTTCATCCTGCAGCTCCTTAGCATTTTGTTCAGCCAGCTCAAACGAGACTGCTATAGAAAATACCCCGTCATCCTCCTGCAAAAATTTCTTCTGAAAGCTTTCCGACTTCATACCAGCCACAAAACGGTCTCATAACATGACCTCCAACATTTCACCAAAAGTGCAATCCATAGCCAAATGCCTGAGCTCACGCAGGTATTTCCTAGTTGTATTCTTTTTAAGAACCTGCATCGTTGAGGAATCACCTTCTTTCTTGGAGCTAGATGAAGCTTTATTCTTTGTACTAACAGTTCATAAGGCTGTTCTCTCATTGCACTCGGGAAGAAAAAATAATTGCCCAGTTTCAACATTTCCGAATCCAGCAGAGAAACAAAGATGGGTATTCTTTTTCCTTCCTCCAATCCATTTGCCTCAAAGGCTGCTTCAAACCTTTGAACGAAAATCTCAAAGGATTCTTCCCCTGGCCTGAAGAAACCGAACGGTATAATCATTGAACACCCAGACATACTGTTTGCTTCTCATTCGCTTTAGATTTCTGTCTTCCTCCACCTACGAAAGTGCACTTGAACTGGTTCCCACAGGTCCTCGTCGCCAGTTATTGTGTCGCCTTCCAGTATTAGTCACAACACGCAGCCGATATCTACTGGTCAAATTCTCTTTAATTGCACCGTTAATGTCGTATATATACAAATATTTATTTACATATTAATAATAAAAAACATGCAAAATACATACAGATGTTTAACAATTTACACACACAACAAGCTTTATCATATGACAATGTTTATCATCAACTATCGGGCATCTACAGCAATCGTTTTCAACAATCCTACTCTCTAACCACTTCAGTATACTTTTTATCACTATCTTTTCAGCCATTGCTTCACTTCATTGTAGAAAGACGACAGCACTGCTTGACATTTTTTAAATTTCGTAATTTCAACAAACTCTTTGAACACAGTTCCCCAGATTTAGAAATCCCATCTTCTGGTCTGAACACGCTTCAAGAGTTTATTTCAATCATCCGCAGAGCACAATCACCAACGCATTCGCAAAGCGTTCAATTTTTCAACTTTCAACTTTTTTTTCTCCAGCTCTAACGGACCACAATCAACCTTTGATTTCAAGTCAAGTTAGACCACCTACTGTCGCTACAATTCTACTTATCGCATAGCTCTACCACCCCTTTAAATCATATTAATAAGCAACTTTTCTTCAACAACTTTTAACCCAATAACCCTACAATTGTGACAAAGCACTGTAACCCTTAAATAGGATCGCAAGTGAAACATTGCCTAGGAATACGCTCAAGTCTTTATCCTCGCTTTTGCACCTGGATCTGATTATTTGTTTGCACGTGTAATACTTACAATTGCATATTCTTTAACCCCTAATCCTTTCAAATTCTCGCCAATAATTTCTTCGAATTTTTAATATCCTTTCACATAATCATATTATTATTTATTTAATTTAAACAACGGTTTTATCTAAAGAAATATCTTTTTATATGACCAATAATATAACTTTTTAATTGAACAAGTTTTATTTTTATTATTTTCATATATATACAAACAAATTCATCTTGTTATAGCCCTTTTTAACCCTCACAGTTTGAATTAATTAAAATAAATTTTAATTACTTACCTGTGTTAGAGAGGCTTTACCCGTTTAAACCCGGATAAACCCTTTCACTCCAGGGGCCCATCTATGGTGTAGAATAGTGTGAAATATATAAGTTATGTGAATTTTAAGAAAATGGAATCAAAGAACAATACACTGACTGTGTTTTGTAAATATATAATTAATCTTTACTAAATTTAAATGTGTGTGATAAATAAATAATTATAATTAAATAATAAATATATAAGTTGTAGTTTATAAAAGATAAACAACACAAAATATTTGGCGACGAGGATTAAAAAAAAATAATAATAATAATTAAATAAGCGTAACAGAAGATGGCAAATAATTTGACGTCTCCATTACCGTTGAACCTTAATGCTACAGATTTGTATTACGAGTACAAACATTGGATGAATTCATATTTAATTTATGAATTAGCAAGCGGTGTTTCAACAAAGAAAGATGACGTTAAAAGGGCAACACTTTTGCATTGCCTTGGACCACAAGTCCAAAGAATTTTCTTTAATTTGCCAGAAGAAAAAGATACGTATGAAAAAGCAAAAGAAGCTTTAACTAAATATTTCACACCACAAAAAAATATTGTATCAGAACGATTTAAATTTAGGCAAAGAAAACAAAATACAGATGAAAATATTGATTCATATGTCATTGCCCTAAGAGAATTAGTCAAATCCTGTGAATTTGGAAATTTAGAAGAAGACATGATCAGAGATCAGATAATAGAAAAATGCTATAATAGGCAATTAAAAGAAAAGTTGTTGCAACAAGATAATTTGAATCTTCAAAGAACAATTGAGATATCAAAAATGTTTGAAACAGCCAAAGAAGAATTTAGAGTATTGACAAATGAAGATATGACCTCAATAAATAGAGTAAACTATAAAAATAATTTCCAAGCAGCTAATAAATCAACTGTTAAAGGACCAAAAGCTCATAATGTGTACCATCAAAAAGGAAGCACCTCCAAGGTAAGTGCACCTAATTTGGAAGAATGCTATAGATGTGGCTTAACTACACATCCTCCATATAAATGTGGAGCTAGAAATATGAAATGCACATTTTGTAACAAGATGGGTCATCTTAATAGAGTTTGTAGAAATAAAAATAAATATAAAAATATTGAAGGAAAGAAAAGAAATATTCAAAATATTTCAGAAAATAATGAAGACTCAGATGAATACACTTTCTTTTTAGGCTCTGATAAAAAAGAAAGTATCTATATAGATGGAAAGGAAATAACAATGACTATTGATACAGGTAGTGATACAACATTCATAGGACTTGAAAATTTGAAAAATATTTTTCCTAAATCTCAAATGCCAACTTTAAATGGTACAGAAAGGAAATTTTATGCCTATGGACAAACTTCACCTCTTCCATGTTGTGGATATTTCTTTGCAGATGTTTCATGGGGTGAAAGGTCTATAAAGGAACAGATTTTTGTGTTTGAAGGTAAAGCAGAACCTCTTTTAGGAAAGAAAGCAAGTTTCGAATTAGAAATTATAAAGCGTGGAACAAAAATAAGGAATATTCAACAGGAAGTTATTCCGAAGGATATATGTAATTTGATACAAGAAAACATGAACCTTTTCAAGGTCAAGGAAATGTGAAGGGTTATAGTCAAAAAATAACTCTAAAAGAAAATGTTACTCCTGTAGCTCAGAGATGCAGACATTTTCCATATAAAATGGTAGAAGCCATCAATCAAGAGCTAGACAAAATGATAGAAGATGGCATTATTGAGGAAGTCCATGAAGCTTCTGAATGGATCTCAAACATTGTGGCAGTTCCAAAAAAGGGTACTGAAGAAATCAGACTATGTGTTGATCTGAAAGAAGTGATGGAGCATAATCAAGCCTATAAAGAAAGAATGAAGAAATATGCTGATATCAAGAATAAGGTCTTGCCTCATGACTTCAAGAAAGGTAATATTGTTTATGTCGCAAACACTGAAATGAAAAGCAAGTTGACACCAAATTATGACAACCAAAGATTTATCATTCTAGAGACTATATCTCCAAATTCATTCAAGTTAGTCAATACTGAGACAGGTAGCTTTATCATTAGGAATGCAAAGCATTTAAGACATGCCAATGTCTTACAAGATTTTAACAAAGGAATTGATTTGAATACCACTTTGATTAAGACTCCAGAAATTAGAATGGAACTTCCTAGTACTTCAAGGTATCTACCAGAACAAGAAGCAACCTTAGAAGATATTGTACCAGAAGAGCAGATTGCTATATCTGATATGGACTGTTTATACCCAAATGAATCACCTAATGAGAATGAAAACAAGACTGTCATCACTAGAAGTGGAAGACAAATACATGTTCCTTCTAGATTTAAGGACATGATTAGATACTAACTAAACAAGGGAGGAATATGTAGAATAGTGTGAAATATATAAGTTATGTGAATTTTAAGAAAATGGAATTAAGAACAATACACTGACTGTGTTTTGTAAATATATAATTAATCTTTACTAAATTTAAATGTGTGTGATAAATAAATAATTATAATTAAATAATAAATATATAAGTTGTAGTTTATAAAAGATAAACAACACAACATATGGTAATTTAAACCAACAATCACATATTGTATATAACCTATAACAAAATTTTCATGTTGTATAATAGAAACACATCTGTAAATGATTATACGCATGATTGACATGTGTTTACATCATCATATGTAATGTACTTTGTACAAACTGAGGATAAATAAATAAAATTCTGTAATAGATTAAGAGTTGAGCTGAAGCAAGAGACAAACGTCTAAAATCGAGATAGATTGAGGTTCAAAAACATCTAAAGATAGAAAGGAAACTGTCAGTATGGCGCCAGTTTAGAATTTCGCCAGACGATCCACGCTCTTGTCGCATCTGCTGAAATGCAATACTTCCTTTCTCGGAAAAGATATATAAAGCCTCTGTCCTAGCCAAAAAGATAGTCACTTCACCATCAGCGGAAGCCCTCGTCGGTTGTCACCAAGATTCTCCTCATCCACCATGTAGGCCAGTAAGAACTCTTCTATCTCCATCTTTCGCTCCTAGCTCAACTTTTATCTGTTCACGGAACTTTCTTAGTGCAACTGTATCTTCGTTTTTTTGTGTGGACATTCCCAAGCTTTCCACTCTGCCTCGACCACGACTGCCTGTACTCTGTGAGAACTATTAAAGGTCTCCCAAGGTGCAGAGAGGTACTGGGAAACTTTCCACGCCCTGACTGTCCCACTCGGTTATTACAGGTTTGCCCCTTTCGGTTACCATACCACATCGAGAGACCCTCGGTTACCACAGTATAGCGAGAGTCTACAGGATTCTACAAGAGTCAACAGGACTTCATCACACATATATATGTTTCAATAAATAATTTTAGATAATTCTTAAAAATGCACTATAGTCCCACCGATCGTAGTTTATAAATCGATGTTTAATCAAAAAAGGAATTACAATATGATTTGGCCCTCATAAGGATGCGGAGCAATGACGAAACAATTTAACCACTAAAGGCTAAAAAGGGCGAAATAACCAGAGTGGTATAAACCCCATACTATTAGAAACACCCCATTTATCCATTTTCAACAAAAACACGATTTTTCGAACAAAAAGTGATTTTTCCACCTATACAGCCCTTATAAAATAGTTTATTCTCAAAGTGAGAAGTGGATGACATCTGTCGCTAGAGAAAGTTTCAAATAAGAAATGAGGCACCGCGCATCTGTCATAAGGCTTACTTGTCAGCGCGCGGGAGGTTCAACAAACCATGAACCTCTACTACTGCCTACAAGAATCAGGGCAAGTCCAGCAACGGAAGGACATGAGCTGAAGAAACATAAAGGTCTTGGAAGAAAAAGAAGAATAAATAGAAAGAGACTATCGATACCTGGAACGTTCATAAAAAAAATACTTATTCACATTAGATTTCTCAAACCGTGTCTAACAAATAAGAACTGCAAAAATTACATTTGTGGAAAGAGGAAATCAGTAAGACAGGACAATCCCAATTTCCTCACAGTTTATTACCGCGATGATAGGTACAATGCATCCCCGAGTTGGCCGAAGTCTCTTCCCTAAGAAACCTGGAGCCTTTAGTAGTGGTGATGATGGCCTCCGTGACCGCCCCCATAACCGCCTCCATTACCTCCATCGCTGTAGCCGGAGCTGTGGTATTCACCTCCACCGTACTTCTTGCCATAATCTTTGTCGTCTTTGTAATCTGATCCATAGTCTCCTTTCTTGTGATAGGATCCTCCATGCTTGTGCTTGGAGCTGTCGAAGTCATCCTTGTGGTATTTACCTCCGTGCTTCTTGTGTTCATCGTCGCTGGAGTGATGTTTGCCTCCTTTCTTCCATTCGCTCTCGTGATGTCCTGAGTAGCCTTTCTTTCCGTGTTTGTGATAGTCCTCTCCGTGCTTCTTAGCGTTGTTGTAGTGTTTCTTGTTGTCCTCCTTCATGTACTTGCCTCCATCCTTGTCGTAATAGTCAGCTTGATCGGCGTGTTTCTTCTTGTAGTCGCTATCCTTGAATTCGTCGTTGTAGTTCTTTTGATCGCCGTATTCTTCCTTGTGGTAGACATTCTTGAAACCCTTGTTCTTGTGTTCCTTGTTCTGGTAGAATTCGCCTCCAGCCTTGCCAGACTTACTTCCTTTGGCTCCATGCTTGTCATGACCGTAGGCTCCATGTGCTGCCCCACCGCTACCATGGTTCAGTCCCTCCTGTTTCATGTGGTGCTTGCCGAATTCTTCTCCGCCCTTCTTGAAGCTGCTGTCACCGCCGGAGGAGTGGTGGGAAGAGTAGCCATCTGAGCCGTGTTTCTTGCCTGACCCATAGGTGCCGTAGGAGTCCCCGTGGGAGGAATGGCCCTTGGAGTCCGAGTCGTCCTTGTAGTCGGAGTATCCGTCGGAGTGGTGGCCGTGTTTGTGGCCGCTGTGGGTCGTCGTGGCCGTGGTGCGAGGAGTGGTGGTCGTCTCCTCCCTTCTCGTAGTGGTGCCCGTGGTGATGGTGGGGCAAGGCCAACCCGGCAGCGAACAGGCAAAAGAACACGATACCCCAAGATGCCAGCTGAAACACACATTTTTTCAATGGGAATAAATTAATTCACACAAGAAATTTGAAAATAGTGGAATTTATTAAGATACACAGATTCTCTATCAATTTCTTTTATCTATTTTTTCATTGGTATCATATGAGCTCATCTTGACGATGAAACATATTACTCTTTATGAAAACAAGCACACACACAACACACAAAAATAGTTTTTGAATTTGATAAAATTTATCATTAGATAGGGTCCTGAAAAGTTTATTTAATCGGTTTGAGTGTTAACTGCAGTAAAATTATTTTCGATTATATTTCTCACCGGAATTGTGCTTGGAATAGGGGAGGCCCAGGTCTTAAATGCAGCTTATTATTAAATTATTTTATCTAAATTTACATGAGAACACCTTAATATTATTTTCATTTTTGAATATGTGTAAAATTAATCAAATAAAGTATTTATTAATAATTTTTCTCAATGTTTTTTCCCTTTTAATTTCCAAAGAAAGCAGTATATATATATAAACAATTTCTTCATAAGGTTATTTTAAACTTCAACCTCTTTTAACAATCTTCTTGAAATTATTCCCTGGTTTTCTTCCCAGCTAGCTGGCATTCGTTCTGTTGATGTGGAAGTGCAAGTCGGTGCAAGATCCTGAGCAGATTTCTCTCTCTCTCTCTCTCCAACGTTTATCACCAAAATCTCTTTTCTCAATTCAACCTGAACGTTAGTCTGGAAGTGTTCATCTGTTTGTTATTCTTCGATATTTAAGAAAAATACAATTTTTTTATTTGTATACTTACTGATCATAAAAGTGTTAAAATATAACTAAAAATATTTTGCTATCCAACTAACGGAGGGATATGCTTAAAAATATGCTAATCCAGTTTGTGTAAACTGTATCTCTTTTTAACATATCACTGAATTATTCACTTTTCTCAAAACTCTGATTTTAGCATTAGTTTATCTCTGGAGATTCATGGCCGTTCACCGGATGGATATAAAATGACTGGAAGGCCTTATTAAAGTTTAATAAAGTACACGTAAGAAAAATATATCTAACTTATATATGTGTGTGCTAAAAAAATTGATGCTAAAATCTTGATATAAATATAATATAATTTAAAAATATTCTCTCAGGGAAAATATATGCACAAAATATGATGCAAAAATACCTATTAAAGATCATTTAAAGATTGAAATGAAAGATAGGACGCCCTAGGTTTAAACCTAGGTTTAGGATGCTGTCCATTGATACACTGTGAAATTTCACTAAAATATTTTATTTGATATTTTTTTCTGGAACTTTTCGAATTTAAATCAGCATGCAACCTTTTAAAAATTCGATTATTCCATGGTATTATCCGTTTTTAAGTAGAGGATATAAATTCTGAAAAAATCGCTCCAACCGTCAAGGCTGTTGCACCAACAAACAAACAAAAGTAAATGCCGCTTACTTACTATTTTATGGAATATATAAAAATAGGTTTTAGGAATTATTCACTTCAATGTTTAAACTCTTCCGAATGCCAGTTCAAAATATGTGTACCTGTATATTGATATATTTTTGTAATTAGCTTTGAAAATTTTTTCAATGACCCATTTTTAGGAAATTGTATTTTGCAAATATATACATATAAATTGTTCTGAGTATTGAGGAATCCATATTTAAATCTTTAAATAATTAAATGGCTTATATTGGATTGAACCGATGATGCCGAACCAAAATATTGGCAAATAAATCTTTTATTCAATCCACACACAATATATTATTTATATATATAAATACTTGAGGCAAAAAAAACAGTTTAATTAATTAAAAACTATGAAGGAATTCTCTAATAACACCTGAATGTTGTTTTCTTTTTATCTTGTTTAGGAAGCAATTTTCTAATCGTTTTACTTTATCAGAAAATGTTTGAGGTTATTTTTCTCCACTTCTCGTGTTTTGACGAGCTGCTACTTTTCATCAACTTGTCCCAGACGAGTTTGGGGAATTTCTTGGTTATTTCTGGGTATTAGAGACGGCATCGCCCACTAGACGGTGGGATTGGCATTGTGAAGGCAATTCTAGGAAGTGTGTGTGTTAAAATGCTGTTATAGAATAGAAATTATAGAATTAAGAATAGATCTGTAAGAGAAGATGCTATAGAAGGCATTAGTAATACATACTAGAATTTCAGATATGTTACATAACAGTTATAAAAATGTTTCACACATAAAGGTTGCTAGAGAAGATGTGTGGAAAAATAAGCAGAGGATGTTGAAAAAAAGGCTAAAAAAGTGTTATATATGTTGAAGGAAAAATGTATTAAAAAAGGTGTTCGAAAAATGTTAGAAAATGTTATATAATATATTCTAAATTATTAAACTCTCTCTATAAAAGGGTAAAAAAAAAAAGAACGATTGAGAGAGAGAGAGAAAAAAAGATATATTCTACAATAAATATTTTAGTTTATTTGATATGAGTACCTTATATAGAAGATTTGAAAGATATAACGTTGAGAAAAAAGCCTGTTTTAAATTAATGAAAAATTGTATAATTTTTTCAGAATCAACATCCATATGATATGTGTTATAAGTAAAAGGTTTGTTTTTAAAACTATTCAGAGAAAATATATTATATAGAGCTTATCAGAGTACTGAATACACTATTTGAAGAAGAGTGGAAGCTTGAAGGAGGTGAAAGCAGGTGTTGTATACTATTATAGAGGATTTCTTCAAACAAAGATACAATAAAAAAGAAGTTGAAGGAAAGCTACTTACCATCCTTGGCTGAGAGAGAGCTGTGAACTACTGTACCAATCCACACCCCGGGGTTATATAGGAACTTTCCCGGGGATTTCGTCAGCTGCTCCGCTCCCTTTCTCCACTGGAATCGCGGCGTCTCAAAGGTGTTTGGTAACAACGTTTCTTGTGTTACTCACACGTGGTTTTGGCGGAGCAAGTGTTGTTTTCATGTAGTTTGTTACAAGCATTTTTTGTTGTTTAGTTGTAGTTTGTTCCGATCATATGATGCCTACATGTGGTTGTTCCGAACATGTTGTGCTATTACATGTAGTTTTTTCAAACATGTGTTGTTTAAATGTAGATTGATTTGAACATGTTATGCTGTTTACATGTTTTTGTTCTGAACATATCATGTTTTTACATGCGGTTTGTTACAAACATGCACTCTTTACATGTCGCTTGTTCCAAACAAGTGTTGTTAAAATGTGTTTTGTTCCAAAAATGTCATGTTTTTACATGTGGCTTGTTTCGAATATGTTGTACTCTTTACATGTGGTTTGTCCGTACGTGTTGTGTTGTTAACATTTGGTTTGTTCCAAAAATGTTGTGATACTCACATATGATTTGTTATGAACATGTTTTGTTATTATCATGTGGTTTACATAATCTCCCTTGACCTCAACACCCATGTGGCCCAGCGTCCCTCCAAAATGTCAGTATTCCTTTCTAGAAATGAAAGTCTGAAATGCTGTTAAAATATTCATCTACAGCCATCTAAACTTCTCAATTGAACGCAAAGCGCTTTACAAAAACAAATTTCTTTAGATGTGTGAAGAGTTGAAAGTCTGAGGGTGCTAAATTTAGATGATTGGGGGGAATTACCATAAAAATCGTATCTAAAAACACGCAGTTTTCCCATTGCCAACATACTTTTGTGAGAAGGTACGTTGTCCTGGGGAAGATGATTTTTTTCCTCAATCCAGGCCTTTTCTCGCGAATTTTGACATCCAGATGGTCAAAAATGTTATAGTAATATTCACCTGTTATAGTTTGCTTTTTTCACGGTAATCAACCAACAGGATCCATTGACTTTTCTTGATGATAAATGAACAAAATCTTTGGCATCACAAAACAAACTGGCCATGACCTTTCCGGCAGATGCGATGACTTTGATTTCTTCTCAACAACAAAATTTTATAAAAATTAGTAATTAGGTAATAGATATTGAATTATGACGAAATTTTGAATATATATGTCGAATCCTGTCGACTTAATGTCGAAATCCGTGTCGACTCTCTGTGGGATCGGGGTGTTAACTTACTGTCGAATGCGGGGGTGGTGTCGACTCACTTTGGGATTGCTGCGGACTCTATGTCGAATCCTATCGAATTGTGTGATTGGGTGGATATGGGGTTATTTTGTTGATTGGCGCAGTCTTGGTCGAATGGTAAAAAGGTTTTCCACAGGGGAAGAAGGAGCACACCTGGATGGGGTAGAAAATAGACCTTAGCGAGAGGGAGAATGAGATTGGAGGTATTTGGCCTTTCACATGATGGAGCGTACACTACCTTGGTTGGAGCCTATTTTGAGCACACCTAGTTCGTAGCACGGGCACCTATTTTCTTTTTCTTCTTATCCGAGATCATCATCATCAACTCTCTCGACTTCTCATTGGTGGAGATCCTTCCACGTACTCTCTGATGATTCGCTATCAATTTGCCATGCTTAAATGTGATTGGTTGTTGATTTGTCATGTTTAAAGGTGATTGGCTCAGTACCTCCAATGTCGACACGATTGCAATCCTTCAGGAAGAAGAAGGCCTTTGAAATTAAGTTTTATGGGACCTGGGCAGTGACCTTTACTTCCTGGATGATGCAATCCTGTACTTTGTTCTTTTCCCATCTCGCGAGGCCTAACATTTATTAAACCTTTTGACGATACATTATACATAGATTGTGGTGGGGTTACATAATCCTATATACAGATTATCACATATATATTTATACATATGTGTGAAAAATAATAGAAAAAATAAAAAGGTCAGGTGTGTTGATATTAAAAATGAAAAAGGCATATCCTGACCAGGAGCACATGTGTTTTTCAGATGGCAGAGAACCATCTAGTGGAAAAGCAACCAACTGAGCATTCATTTAGCCTGTTCCCTGATATCTGGCCAACCCAATTTCTTAATAAATCAAGAAAAGCCAATAACGACGCTTTTCGCGCTGTAGGCGCGCTTCACCGTGGAGTAGACGGTACGATTTCGACCAAAAATATTTTTGGTCCCAGAGGCTTCTTGAGAAACCAAGAATCCTTCAAGGCCAAACTTGAGTAAATACGCTTAACATGTGAAAAATAATAGAAAAAATAAAAATAAAAAGGTCAGGTGTTGATATTAAAAATAAAAATGGCATATTCTGACTAGGAACACATGTGCTTTTTAGATGGCAGAGAACTATCTAGTGGAGCAAAAATAATTTTAAAAAAAGATTTAGTCTGTTCCCTGATATCTGGCCAAGCCGTAAGTTTGGCCTTAAATACCCATTTCTTGGTTTCTCAAGAAGCCTCGGGGACCAAAAACGCTGACGAGCGCCGACAGCGTGAAACGCGTTCGTGTATGGCTTTTCTTGATTTATCAAGAAATTGGGTTGGCCAGATATCAGGGAACAGGCTAAATCAATGTTTAGTTGATTTCTGTTCCACTAGATGACGCCTGCCATCTAAACAAACATGTGCTCCTGATCTGCCTTTTTCATTTTTGAAATACAGGGTGATCCAAAAGTCTTGCACAACTTTAGAAATTAATAACTCCGCGAATATTTGCGCTAGAGCAATGCGGTAAACACCATATGATAATTCGAACCAACAACCCCATAATGGAAACTATATCAAGATTGTCGTGTTGTATAATAAAAACACCTCTGTAAATACATTGCTGGCCATCCATATTGCAACACCAAGAAACACAAGAGATATCACAACAAAATTTATTTATAGATAAAATGCTTACCAAGTATCAAACGATTTAATTCATAGACTTCTGTGAAGTGTGGTTCCTGCCAGAATCAGTAGCCAGAAGGGTCTCCATTGTTGGAGATCACCTCGGCCACACGCCTCGGCATTGATTCAAAGAGACTTTGGATGTGTTCTTGGGCTCCCACACGTTGCCAAAGTTGATCTGGTGTGGCAGTTGGGGATGTAATCTAGGTCAATCGTCAAGGAACCAGAGATCACATGTTTTCTATCGGCGAAAGATACAGAGAGCGAGCTGGCCAGGGAAGCCATTCAATTTGGTGATTGAGGAAGAACATTTGAACAATGCGTGCCACGTGTGGTCGCGCATTATACTGTTTAAATATGGCTGTGGGCAATCCCTGAAGGTAAGGAAGGACAAATGGCTCCAACACCTCAGAGATGTAGCGTTGGCTGTTTGAAGTACTGGCAATGCGTTTTGAGGAGTGATATCCAATACAGCCATATACCAAAATACCTGGTGCAGGACCGGAGTGGCGGGGCATTACGCAGCTGTTCAGAATCCTCTCTCCACGGTATCTCCAGACTCGAATATAACCATCGTGGTGTTGCAGACAAAAGCGTGACTCATCAGTAAAGACAATTTCATTCCATTCTGCCCTTCACATCCTTCTTTCATTGCAGCATTGGCGAGGAGGGTCTGTGGTTTTGCGTCAAGGGTAGACGAAGCAATTGACATCTTGCGAACAGACCACTCTGCTATAAACGGCGTCGAATGGTACGCACAGAAACTGGATGATGCGTTACTGACTGAATGTTCTGTGCTACAGTTCGTGATGTGACTGAACGATTTGTCATTGCCATTCGCACAATTTTCCTGTCAGCACGTGAAGTGGTACACTGAGGGGGGAAACGCTCAAACCCGTCAGTCCATCGTATCTTCCTGCATCCAACGATCACATATCTGCATTTCGGTTGTTTGACTTCGTCCAACACGACTACCAATTTCCCTAAAAGATAATCCACAATCTCGGCAGGCCAATATACTTCTTCTGTCGAACTCGGATAATTGATAAAAATATGAACCCTGTTTTCTATGAGGCCTAATTGATCGTTTTTTTAAAGCCACAAGAAAAACATAACTACCTAACAAAAAATCGACGAAATCTCTAAGCCTTAAATAAGGGTTTGAAGTGGAGCCACTGGCGCACGTGATGTGCGTCTGCGTTGAAATTCTAATCATTTGCATATCTCACCTCCCCTAATTCATGTTGTAAATTTCATGTTATTTTCATGCTTCTTTCAGGGTATTGCATTTATGGTGGCCAGCATTTGAATTATACGCATGTTTGACATGTACCTTTGCATTACAATATTTAATACACTATGTACAACCTGAGGATAATAAAATAAAACTGTGTAATATAATAAGAGTTAAGCTTAAATAACAGAGATTGAGATATAGATATCCAACAACGTTTAAGAACGAGGCTTAAAGATGTAAGAAGTTGCCAGGAAGTCGTTTAGAGTGTACCATGACATCTCTTTTGTGATCTACGCTCTTATTGCATCCGGTGAAAGCCCAGTACTTCATTTTCGGAACAATATATGAACTTCTACAAAGACGGAAATGAAAAGTCACTTCACGATCCGCATAAGCCCTCGTCACTTTATCTTTTGATGTTTGATCATGCCGCAATAAAACAGTAATAAACCTTCTTATCTCTCCATCTTTCGCTCCTTATTCAATTATTTTCTGTTCATAGAACTTTCCTATTATAACTTTGTCCCTTTGTGTTTGTGTGGACATTCCCAATGTTCCATTCTGCCTCGACCACGACTGCCTGTACACTGTGAGAACTGTTAAAGGTCTTCCAAGGTGCAGAGACGTATTGGAAAACTCTCCACACCCTGACTCTCCCTCTCGGTTACCACAGGAAAGGAGAGAGTCGACATGTTTCACCCTCTCGGTTACCACAGTATAGCGAGAGTCGAAAGGATTGAGTCCTCTCGGTTACCACATTAATATAAAGAAGCATAGGGCGCCTCTGCTCTCAATTTAGACAACAAAATCAGACGTCATCTATTGACCGTCAATAGAGGCGTCTAGTTTTGACGTCTAATTTGACGGCAGATGCGCCCTATGCTTTTTTAGATCAATTTTCTCCCGGGAAAATTTCCATCTCTATGTATATGTAGGAGCA
Organism: Cordylochernes scorpioides; assembly: GCA_030710605.1. Taxonomy (NCBI): domain Eukaryota; kingdom Metazoa; phylum Arthropoda; class Arachnida; order Pseudoscorpiones; family Chernetidae; genus Cordylochernes; species Cordylochernes scorpioides. The sequence continues at coordinate 182,288,427 of CP092864.1, forward strand.
AAAAAAAAAATTCTTCAGAAGATTATATAAAACACTATAAGGTTATACACCTATTCAACCTATAATGATAATAATAGAATTTAATATATCATATTTTTAGTATTTGGTTTATGTTGTAATATCTTGTTTTATTTTTCCAATACATTCTATGACGCTAGAGGATGGCTTCATGCAGAAAACTGGACTTCTCTATCTAGTGGTTGGGGAGGTCACAGATTGAGCTCATAAAGAAACAATTTTTACTTAGAAAATCTTCAATCCACAGAAATAAAGAATTTGAAAAAATAAAAATGGTATAAAATGAATGAAGGCCAAAAATAAAAAAGAGTCTCGGGGACAATAGCAATCTGTTGACCATAAAGACTGTATAACAGATGTTTCAGATGTGGATCCGCGCGGTGTGACTTTCCTATGTTCCAGCTCTACTAATTGCGTTGTTTACAGGATCTAGCCTGTGACTAGACTGTAGCTATTGACAGCGGGTCGGGTTTCAGTGCCTTCACCCCAGTGTTGATCACAGCAGGAGTTGTGGTCATTTACCATTTCATGTTAGGCGGGAGGGCTCACTATTTTAATCATGTGTTACAAAACATAAACTGGTACTCAACTTCTCTTCCGGCAACTTATCTGCCTCCAAAGACCTAGGACTAGGTAAAGATAACAAGCTGCTGATTATGGCGCAAAACACCGATGAGAGGCCTCGCGTGTGACAGCAGTGATGTCTTCGCTCTCTAGTCCGCTCCATTCCACTTTTTTGTCAATAGTGACTCAATGAGTTAATCGAGTTGTTGGAATTGGGAATTGGGTTTCAGGGGTAAGCAATGGCTGGCAGTGTGAGATAGTAGAGTCTATCTCTAACTCCCTTTATGTTATGTACCTAGATAATGGGTCTAGTTAACATTTAGGTATATGACTTTTTTCAAGCTCCTTCTTAGGGTCACTGAGTCTCTCTTTATAAATTGACCTTAATACGGTATGAAATATAAGTACTCTTTTGTGTGTGTACGGATAAGATTTGATATAATAAAGTAATTTTCCTGCGATATATTTCGTGATTTTTCTTGAAATGCCAATAGAATTTTTGTAACGATAGTGAATAATACTGCTGACCTTCTCCATCTCTGTAACCTATGAAGTCGGGTGGTGTAAGAATGGCGGCGCTATACTTTAGTACAACTGAGACAACAATGGAACCAGTAGAGGTCAACAGCTCAGATAGGAGGCCAACCAATTACGCATAGTTCTTACAGGCAGGTCTGATGTTACAGATGGAGATTTGGTGATGCTGAGAATTCAAGATATGGACAAAATATTAAGTGGGCGTGGGGAGGGGAAGCTGCGACAGTGAAGTCTGTTCCATGGATGTACAGTGGAACCTCTTTCTGAAGGATTTCATCTAGTTGCAGAACCAAAGTTTCCTTAGGGAGAAGCTTTTTATCTTTCACTCTGGAAAGTTGTTATTTACAGTAGAACCTCCACGAGAAAAAAAAACTTCATTTGATGAACAGTTTTAACTGCCTAAAAACTGTTGAACCTCCATGAGAGGTAACTCTCACGAGAGGACACCTTCTTTCATTGGACAGTTTAAATTCCCTAAAACTTTAGAACCTCCATGAGAGTTAACTCTCATGAAAGGACAACTTTCTTTAATGGACAGATTCAATTGCTTAAAACTGTAGAGCCTCCATGAAAAGTAACCGAGAAAATTCATTCCTTTAATGGACATTTTAATTGACTGAAATTATTAGATAAATAAATTTTCAGTGTAACTTTTAAATAATATTTAATCTACACATATAGGTTTATTAGGTTTATATTAATATAGTAAGAGAATATTCTCAAAACTGCACTTTAGCCCCCCCCCCCCCCGGATGGTTCAACAAGCCATAAACCCCCACTACTGCTACAAGAATCAAGAATCATGGACTGACATGAGCTGAAGAAGCATAAAGGTATTTGAAGAAGAAGCAGAAAAATAAATTAAAAAATACTAACGATACCCAAAGCATACATAAAAAATTCCAAAATTAGGTTTCTCAAACCGAGTCAAACAAATAAGAACTTTCAACAAATACATTTGTAGAAAGAAGAAATCAGTAAGAAAGGACAATCCCAATTTCCTCACAGTTTATTACCGCGATGATAGGTACAATGCATCCCCGAGTTGACATAATGCCCGAAGTCTCTTCCCTAAGAAACCTGGAGCCTTTAGTAATGGTGATGATGGCCTCCGTGACCGCCTCCATAACCGCCTCCATTACCTCCATCGCTGTAGCCGGAGCTGTGGTATTCACCTCCACCATACTTCTTGCCATAATCTTTGCCGTCTTTGTAATCTGATCCATAGTCTCCCTTCTTGTGATAGGATCCTCCGTGCTTGTGCTTGGAGCTGTCGAAATCATCCTTGTGGTATTTACCTCCGTGCTTCTTGTGTTCGTCGTCGCTGGAGTGATGTTTGCCTCCTTTCTTCCATTCGCTCTCGTGATGTCCTGAGTAGCCTTTCTTTCCGTGTTTGTGATAGTCCTCTCCGTGCTTCTTAGCATTGTTGTAGTGTTTCTTGTTGTCCTCCTTCGTGTACTTGCCTCCATCCTTGTCGTAATAGTCAGCTTGATCGGCGTGCTTCTTCTTGTAGTCGCTATCCTTGAACTCATCGTTGTAGGTCTTCTGATCGCCGTATTCTTCCTTGTGGTAGACATTCTTGAACCCCTTGTTCTTGTTTTCCTTGTTCTTGTAGAATTCGCCTCCAGCCTTGCCAGATTTGCTGCCCTTGCTTCCATGCTTATCATGACCGTAGGCTCCATGTGCTGCCCCACCGCTGCCGTGGTTCAGTCCCTCCTGTTTCATGTGGTGCTTGCCGAATTCTTCTCCGCCCTTCTTGAAGCTACTGTCACCGCCAGAAGAGTGATGGGAAGAGTAGCCATCTGAGCCATGTTTCTTGCCCGAGCCATAGGAGCCGTAGGAGTCCCCGTGAGAGGAATGGCCTTTGGAGTCAGAGTCGTCCTTGTAGTCAGAGTATCCGCCGGATTGGTGGCCGTGTTTGTGGCCGCTGTGGTCGTCGTGGCCGTGGTGCGAGGAGTGGTGGTCGTCTTCTCCCTTCTTGTAGTGGTGCCCGTGGTGATGGTGGGGCAAAGCCAACCCGGCAGCGAACAGGCAAAAGAACACGATACCCCAAGATGCCAGCTGAAACACATATTATTTCAATAAGAATAAATGAATTCACACACGAAATTTGAAAATAGTCGAAGATTCAATGCTATGAGAAAGTTTACAAATATATTTTGTTTCTACAACCATTTTCGAGATATTCGTTTCAGAAAAAAGACATGACAAGATAAAAAAATTATTATTTCTCATGTGTAGCAATTAGATATTAGTTATACTTTATACCTTCAAGAGATGCTCTCTAGGAATCATTCAAAGTTAGATTTTCACATTCCCTCTGTCGGTACATGATTTTTTCAGAACCCCCACTTTCTCTTTCTCTAAAATACAATGTTAACTCTAATGTATTTACAAGGTGCACCCTTAAATCTATACATTTCAAAGATGGGTTAATAGATATTATAACTACCCAAAAAATCTCCCAGATTAACATAAAATAATTGGTATAATTAGCACATAAATGATACAAAGATTAAGTTGTTAACTGTTGATTTGCATTTTTGTTGCTTCTATACAGTCAATTCTCGATATGTAAGAAAAGTCGTAATTCTCAGCATTAATTTGGTTTAAAATCTCCGGTATTTAAAAAACCATCTCGCTTTCATCATTAAATTACTGAAAATTATTGAAATAACAAACTAGCAGTAATAAAAAGGTTGATTAAAACTTTGAAATCTTCAAAAATTGAATATATTATTAATATTATTTTCTTCACATATATCATAAAATACAGCAACCAATATTTTATTTACATTGAAAATCCTTTTATATTATAGTAGTGATAGTAAGGTGTTTTTTTTTTTTTTGTAAAAAGGGGAAAGCTCTGATCTTAAATGCGACTTAATATTAAATAATGTTTTCTATAATAGATTCCGAACACCTAAATGAAAAAATGTTAAATCCAAACAAATGAACTATTTATTAGTACTCTTGTTTAATTTGGGTTTTCCCTTTTAATTCCCAAAAAAAGGCACATTATATATAAATAATTTCTTTATAAGGTTTATTTGAACTTCATCCTTTTAACAATATTTTTGAGATTATTCCTTTGTATTTTTCCCAGCTAGCTGACATTTGTTCTGTTAATGTGGAAGTGCAAGTTGGTTGATCCTATGCGCTGCAAGATCCCCAGTCTATTTCTCTTTCTCTTCACCTGTTCTCACCAAATTCTCTTGTCTCAATTCAACCTGAACCTCAGATACGCTTTGTTCGCCTGTTTGTTATTCTTCGATAATTAATAAAAAAACAAGGTTTTTATTTATATACTTACTGATCATAAAAGTGTTAAAAATACATCTAAAATTTTAATTTTAAACTAACGAAGGGATGGGCTGAGGAATAAGCTAATTCAGTTTGCATAAACTGTAAATTTTTAACATATAATTGAATTATATAATTATTCCACAACTCCGATTTTATCATTAGTATATCTCTGAGATTCATGCCCATTCACCGACGGATCTAAAACAGGCAAGGTCTTATCATAGTTTTACATTAATAATTCAAAGTACACGCGTAAGAAAAAAATATTTAACTTATATATAATGAAAAATCAATACTAAAACATAATATACATAAAATAATTTCAAAATACTCTTTCAGTGAAAATAAATGCACAAAATATGATGCAACAATACCTAGTTACGTTCATTTGAAAGATGCAAATGAAAGATAGGACACTCGAGTTTCAAACCTAGGTTTAGGATGTTGTCCATAGGAACACTGTGTAATTTTCACTAGAATATTTTATATCACTTTCTTTTTTCTGTAACTACAGGAATTTATATCACCCAGCAACCCATTAAAAATTCGATTATTCCATGACATTATCATTTTTAAAGTACAAGAGATAAATTTTGACAAATTAGCTTCAACCGTTATGGCTGTTGCACATACAATCTAACAAAAGTAAACGCCACTTACTTTAAACTTACACAGTTTAAAATGCATGCACAAATATCCACATAAGAAATAGCGTGTGTGTTTTGTAAAAAATAAATAAATGTATAAACTTACTCACTATTATATGGAGATATACAAATAGGTTTTAGGAATTTAGGATGTTAAACTCCTCTGAATGCTATTTTAAAATCTGCATGCTGTTGTATATTGGAATATTTTTGCACTTATCTTTAAGAATTATTTCACAGACCCATTATAGGAAATTGTATATTTTGTAAATATATACATATAAATTGTTCTGAATTGCAATCCATATTTAAATCTTTTGATATCAAAAAGACATATATTTGATTGAATAAAAGATGCCGAACCGAAATATTGGCAAATAAATATTTTATTCAATCCAATATATGTCTTTTTATTATTTAAACATATAAATATTAAGAGGCACCTAATTTTTTTAAAATTAAAATCTCAGAAGGAATTCTGTAATATCATCTAAATGTTGTTTTTTCATTATCTTGCTTAGGAAACAATTTTCTAATCGTTTTTCTCTATCAGAAAATGTTTGAGGTTATTTTATCTCGTATTTAGACGAACTGCAACTTTTCCTCAACTTGTCCAGGCGGGTTTAGGGAATTTCTTTGTTATTTCTAGGTGTTGGAGACGGTATCTCTCACTAGACAGTGGGGATGGTATAGTGAAGAAATTCAAGAAATTGTCAGTGGATTAAAAATGATGTTATAGAATAGAGATTATAGAATTGAGTTAATATCTGTGTTAGAGAAGATGATATAGAAGGCATTAGTTATATTTACTAAAATTTTAGATATGTCAGAGATAAAAGTTAGAAAAAGGTTTCCCACATAGAAGTTGCTAAAGAAGATGTATGAAAAAGTAAATTAGGAGGTAAAAAAAAAGGCTAAGAAAGTTTTATATTTGGTTGATATCGTTTTCAAATTGTTATATATTTCAAAGTGAAAAGGTATTAAAAAGGTGTTCGATGTACATTAGAAATATATCAGAAATGTTTTAGAAATAGCAGAGAGAGAGAGAAAGAGAGAAATGCTATATGATAAATTCTAAATTTTTATACTATAAAGGAGTGAAAAAAGAAGAATGATTAAGAGAGAGAGAGTAAAAGAAAGATATATGCTACAATAAATATTTTAGATTATTTGAGATGAAAACCTTATATAGAGGATTTGAAAGATATAACGTTGAAAAAGAAGCCGTTTTAGATTAATAAAAAATTGTAGATTTTTAAGATTTAACATCCATATGATATGTGTTATGGGAAGAAGGTTTGTTTTTAAGTATTCAGAGAAAAGATATTATATAGAGTTTATCAGGGTTCTGAATACACTATTTGAAGAAGAGTGGAAGCTTGAAGGAGGAGAAAGGAGGGGTTGTATACTATCACAGAGAATCTCTTCAAACAAAGATACAAGAAAAAAAAAAGATGATGAAGGAAAGCCACTTACCATCCTCGGCTGAGAGAGAGAGAAAGTTGTACTCTACTGTATCGACCCCGGGGTTATATAGGAACCTTCCCGAGGGGTTTCGTCAGCTGCTCCGCTCCCTTTCTCCACTGGAATCGCGGCGTCGCAAATGTGTTTGGTAACAACGATCCTTGTGTTACTCACACGTGTTTTTTTAGAAAAAGTGTTGTTAACATGTAGTTTGTTACGAGCATTTTATGTTGTTTAGTTGTAGTTTGTTCTGAACATGTGATGCTTACATGTGGTTTGGACCGAAAGTGTTTTGATGCCCACATGTGGTTTGTTCCAAACATGTTATTCTGTTTACATGTAGTTTGTTCTGAACACATCATATTTTTACATGTCGTTTTTACAAACATGCACTCTTTACATGCCGCATTTTCCGAACATGTTGTGTTGTTATAAAGTGGTTGGTTCCAAACATGTCATGTTTTTACATTTAGTTTGTTTCGAACATGTGCACTTTACATGTGGTTTTTACTGTACATGTTGTGTTGTTAACATTTGTTTTTTTTTTTCCAAAATGTTGTGATACTCACATATGATTTGTTCTGAACATGTTGTGTTGCTAACATGTGGTCTACATAATCTTCCTTGACTTCAGCACACTTGTGGGCCAACGTTCTTCCAAAATGTCAGTATTCCTTTCCGGAAATGAAAGTCTGAAATGCTGTTAAAATATACATCTACAGCCCTCTAAACTTCTTAATTGGACGCAAACGTTTTACAAAAACAAATTTCTTCAGGTGTGGGAAAAGTTGAGGTGTATGAGGGTGCTAAATCATCCTAATAAGGGGAATAGCCAAGAAAACGCATCTCAAAACACGCAGTTTTCCCATTGCCAACATGCTTTTGTGAGCAGGTATGTTTTCCTGGTGAAAGATGATTTTTTCTTCCACAATCCAGGCCTTTTCCGACGAGAATAATATTCACCTGTTATGGTTTAACTTTTTATTGGTAACAAATGAACAGGATCCCTTTGGCATCCCAAAACAAACTGGCCATGACCTTTCTGGCAGATGCGATGACTTTGATTTTTCATTAACAACAAACATTTTTTAAAAATTAGTAATTAGGTAATATATATTGAATTATAACGAAATTTATGAATATATATTGTTGCACCAAGTTGCAGCTTTGCAGGGTCATCGACTTTGGTTTCTTCTTTCTTGGTGATATACACGTTTCCCGAGCGGGTTTCCATATTCAAAGCAAATAAATAAAAGTAAAAGTAAATAAATAGAAGTAAATAAAAATAAATTACCTTTCAAAGTTATCGTGTTTATTTATTCTGGTCTTCCTCGTAGGTCGTGATCCGTAGTCTTCCTCTAGGTCCTCTCTCGCTCCAAAAACCAATCAAGATATATGTACAATAAATATTACAAAAGGAATGAAACTATAAAAAGGAATGATGATAATCTAAATATTCTGTTTTGAATAAATATTAAATATCATAGAATATTTTGAATAAATGTAAGGCGCATTAAAATTGATGTAACACTTCCCCCTCTCCAGAGGTTGTCCCGTCCTCGTGAATGACCTAATTCATTCTCTCATAATAAGGCTTGATTCTTGAAACATGAACTATCAGAGGGTCTTGGCCCGGATTATCTTTCGGTTCTATTAGATAATTGACGCTAGACATCTTCTTTAATATTCTATATGGACCAAAATATTTTCTCAGAAGTTTCTCACACTTTCCTAATTGGTGTCCAAACTGCTACTAATTCTTCTGGTTCGTAGCTTCTTTCCATGTGTTTCTTGTCATAGTTCTTTTTCATTCTTTCTTGAGTCTTTATTGTGTTGTTAATAACTAATTTTCTTGTTCTGTCTATTTTGTCTAAGTGATGTTTTATGTATTCATCATAATCATCCTTGTCAATGTCCACCGAGATATCCCTGTCGTCCAAAAGAGACGTGGGTTCTCTTCCAAACATCACGAAAAAGGGAGAATATCCTGTGGTTTCCTGAATTGTAGTATTGTAAACGTGAGTGATGAATGGGAGTATTTCGTCCCAATTCTTCTGATCGGTGTTCACATACATACTGAGCATATTGATCAATGTTCTATTTAACCGCTCTGTCAATGTCTGGGGATGATAGCTCGTTGTGAAGCAATGTTTAATCTTGCACATTTTCATCACCTCTTTCATTAAATTACTGGTAAATTGAGAGCCCCTGTCACTAATAAGGTATTGTGGGGCTCCGTGCCGGAGAAAAATATCTTCTACTAGAAATTTATAAACTTCTTTCACTGTTGCTTCCGAGACTGCTCTTGTTTCTGCATATCTAGGGTAGTAGTCCGTCAGCACAATTATCAATTTTCCCTGTTTTTCGTAGATGGCAATGGACCAACAAAGTCAATTCCAATTCTTTCGAAAGGAAAGTTGGCTGGGGGAATGGACTGTAGTAGTCCAGAAGGTGATTGGTTAGAGCCTTTCCTACTTTGGCAAAAGTGACACGTCTTAACGAATTCTGAGACATCCTTTAGCATGGATGGCCAAAAGAATTTACTTTTTATTCGGTACATGGTTCTGGCGACACCCAGATGGCCATTCGACATATGATTGTGATATTCTTTCATAATTTTTCTCTTTTTCTTCTCTGGAGCCACAAGCAACCACGCCCTGCCTTCAGGGTTCGGGTTTTTCTTAAAGAGGCATCCATCTTCTTCTTTAAAGTTTTGCGCAATTGATCGCCTGCTTCCATTAAGGTTTTTCTTAACACTTTCGATAAACTTATCCTCTTCGTCTGTTATTTGATTTAAAAATAGCCTTTCAAAATCCTCATCCCAATCAGTTTCTGGTAAGGGTCCCCCTAGATAAGCCATCGGCGTCCAGATGCTTCTTTCCTGATTTTTGTATTATATCGAAGTCATATTCTTGAATTTTCAATGCCCATCTTGCCGATCGACCTGTTGGATCCTTCATTTTTTTGAGCCAGCATAAGGCGTGATGGTCTGTTACTATTTTAAAGTGTCTTCCATAAAGGTAGGGCCGTAATTTTGACATTGACCAGACAACGGCCAGATATTCTTTTCTGTGGTTGAATAATTTTGCTCCGCTTTACTTAGGGTACGACTCAAATATGAGATCACCTTCTCTTCACCACCGATGTCTTGGACAAGTGTTGCGCCTATGCCGATGTTGGACGCATTAGTATGAATATAAGTAGGCGCATTTGGATTGAAGTGACCTAAAATTGGTGGACTTAATAGTGCTCTTTTTAGGGTTTGAAACGCTTCCTCTTGCCTTTCTGTCCAGGTAAATGATACACTTTTTTTAATAAGGTTGGTCAAAGGGTCAGCAATTTTTGAGAAATGTTTGATAAATTTTCTATAATATGATCATATTCCCAAAAAGGATTGTACTTCTTAGACCTTTGTGGGCCGAGGAAAATTTCTGACAGCTTTGATGTTATGTTCCGCGGGTTTTATACCATGTTTGCTCGTTATTTAGCCGAGAATCTCCAATTCTTTAAAAGTAAATCGGCATTTTTCTCGTTTAACCTTAAATTATATTCACGAAAACATCTAAAGACAGCTTCGAGTCTTTTGAGGTGCGTTGGAAAATCCGGGCTATATATGATAACATCATCCAATGTAAGGCGCATTAAAATTGATGTAACAATATATATGTGAAAAAATAATAGAAAAAATAAAATAAAAAGGTCAGGTGTTGATATTAAAAATAAAAAAGGCATATCCTGACCAGGAGTACATGTGCTTTTTAGATGGAAGAGCGCCATCTAGTGGAACAGAAATCAACTAAACATTGATTTAGCCTGTTCTTGATATCTGGCCAACCCGCAAGTTTGACTTTAAATACCCATTTCTTGGTTTGTAAAGAAGCCTCTAGGACGAAAAATCTTTTTGGTCGCAGTAGTACAGCCTATTCCATGCTGGCGAGCGCCAACAGCGTGAAACGCGTTCGTGGATGACTTTTCTTGGTTTACCAAGAAATTGTGTTGGCCAGATATCAGGGAACAGGCTAAATCAATGTTTATTTGATTTCTGTTCCACTAGATGGTGCTCTGCCATTTAAAAAACACATGTGCTCCTGGTTAGGATATGCCTTTTTTATTTTTAATATATATATATTTATATTAAAATAAAGAAAGCATATCCTGACCACAAGCACATGTGCTTTTTAGATGGCTGAGCGCCATCTAGTGAAACAAAATACAACTAACGTTTTTTTAACTTGCTCCGTGATATTTGACCAACACAATTTCTTGATAAATCAAGAAAAGCCATCCACGAACGCGTTTCGCGTTGTTGGCGCTCGTCAGAGTGGAGTAGGCAGTACCACTGCGACCAAAAATATTTTTGGTCCCAGAGGCTTCTTGAGAAACCAAGAAATGGGTATTTAATGCCAAATTTGCGTAAATATGCTTAACACACACACACACACACACACACACACACATGAAAAAACAAAAACAAAAAATAATAAGTGGGTCAGGTGTTGATATTAAACCGTTAGTTTATTTTTGCTTCACTAGATGGCGTTCTGCCATCTAAAAAGCACATGTGCTTGTGGTCAGGATATGGTTTCTTTATTTTCAATATAAACACCTGATCCACTTAATTTTTTATTTTTTTCTATTGTTTTTCAATTGTTTAATTTCATTTCAATTTCATTGTTTACGCAAATTTGGCCTTAAATACCCATTTCTTGGTTTCTCAAGAAGTCTCTGACACAAAACATATTTTTGGTCGCAGTGGTACAGTCTACTCCACGCTGACGAGCGCCAACAGCGCTAAACGCGTTGTGGATGACTTTTCTTGATTTATAAAGAAATTGGGTTGGCCAAATATCACAGCGCAAGTTAAATAATTTTCTATCGGCGAAAGATCCGGAGAGCGAACCTGCCAGGGAAGCAATTCAATCTGGCGATTGAGGAATAACCTTTGGACAAAGATAAGGAAGGACAACTGGTTCCCACACCTCGGAGATGTAGCGCCGACTGTTTATAGTACCGGCAATGCGTACTAGAAGAGTGTGAGAGTGATCTCCAATACCGAATAATACCATAATACCCGGTGCAGGACCAGTGTTGCGGTGCATTACGCAGCTGTTCAGAATCCTCTCTCCACGGTGTCTCCAGACTCGAATCCAAACATCATGGTGTTGCAGACAGAAGAGTGACTCGTCAGTAAAGACAATTTCATTCCATTCTGCCCTTCACATCTTTATTTCATCGCACTATTTGCGGCGGTGACGTCAGTGGTTCTGCGTCAAGGGTAGACGAAGCAATTGACGTCTTGCGGACAGACCACTCTGCTGTAAACGGCGTCGAATGGTACGCTCAGACACTGGAAGATGCGTTACAGACTGAATGTGCTATGCTACGGTATGTGATGTGACTGAGCGATCTGTCACTGCCATGCACACAATTTGCCTGTCAGCACGTGAAGTGTTGCACTGAGGTGGATGCGATCGAACACGTTAGTCCGTTGTACCTTCCTGTATCCAACGATCACATATCCGCATTTCAGTTTTTGGTTTCGTCCAACACGACTACCGATTTACCTGAAAGATAATGCACAATCTCGGTAGGCCACTATACTTCCTCTGTCGAACTCGGATATTTGATCAAAAGTTCATCGCTGTTTTCTACAAGGCATAATGGATCGTTTTTTTAAAAAGACACAAGAAAAACACAATTACTGAACTTGAAATTGTCGAAATATCAAAGCTTTAAATGAGGGTTTGAAGTGGAGCCACAGGCGCGCGTGATGTGCGTCTGCGTTGAAATTCTAATCATTTGCATATCTCACCTCCGCTAATGCATGTTGTAAATTTCACGTTATTTGCATTCTTCCTTCAGGGTGTTGCATTTACAGTGGCCAGCAGCAATTATACGCATGATTGTCATCTGCCATTGCATTTCAATATGTAATGCACTCTGTACAACCTGAGGATAATGAAATAAAACGGTGTAATAGAATAAGAGTTGAGCTAAATAACAGAGATTGAGATATAGAAATCCAACAACGATTAAAAACGAGGTTCAAAGATGTAGGAAGTTGCCAGGAAGTCGTTTAGAGTGTACCATAACATCTCTTTTGTGATCTACGTTCTTATTTCATCCGCTGCAGGCCCAGTACTTCATTATCGAAACAATATATGAACTTCCGCAAAGCCGGAAATGAAAAGTCACTTCACGATCCGCGGAAGCCCTCGTCACTTTATCTTTTGATGTTTGATAATGCCGCCATATACCAGTAAGGAACCTTTTTATATATCCATCTTTCTCTCCTGGTTCAATTCTTTTCTGTTCACAGAACTTTTCTAGTACGGCTGTGTACTTCTTTTTTTTTGTTGTTGTTGTTGACATTCCCAATGTTCCATTCTGCCTCGACCCACAACTGCCTGTACTATGTGAGAACTGTTAAAGGCCTTTCAAGGTGCAGAGAGGTATTGGAAAACTTTCCCTACCCTGACTGTTCCTCTTGGTTACCAAAAAAACGGGGAGAGTCGACAGTTTTCACCCTCTCGGTTACCACAGTATAGCGAGAGTCGACAGGATTGAGTCTTCTCGGTTACCACATTAATATAAAAAAGCACAGGGCGCCTCTGTCGTTAAATTAGACGTCAAAACCAGACGCCATCTATTGACTGTCGCCGCAAATTAACGGCCTCGGGTCGGTAACAAAGCCACAACACGAGCTTTGGCAATTGTTTTGCATTCGGTTGTGTTCCCCGACCTGAGGCCACTAGTTTGCCGCGACGATCAATAAATGGCGTCTAGTTTTGACGTTTAATTTGACGGCAAAGGCGCTCTATGTTTTTTTTAGATAGATTTTCTTGCGGCAAAATCTCCCTCTCTATATATATCTAGGGGCAAAATAAAATTCTCATGAAGATTATATAAAACACTATAAGGTTGAAAACACATTCAACCTATAATCATAATAATAAATTTAATATATCGTATTTAGTATTTTGTTTTATGTAGTAATATCTTATTTTATATCTTCAATATTCGTAGATAATAATCTAACAGATTTTTCAGTTGTAAAGTTTGAAGCTATCTCCTCCAAAGATACTTAACTATAAATAGCCATCTATATACCAAAACTTTCGTTATTTTTGCTTCACATGATCGTTTTATTTTTATTTTCCTAATATTAATAGATTTATTTATTTTCAATTTATTCGATTTTGAAATCGTTAATATTTTGCCTTCAAATGTTGCCCCTATCTTATCTTATTTGTTATTTATCATCATCAAATTATTTGTTTTTAAAACACGTTCTTTTTGTATTATTACTTCTTTGGCTCTTCCAGATAACAACCTTCCCTTCATTCTGAAGAGGCATCAGTTTCCACTAAGGTTGGATTTAGCTATGAATATAAATAAAGGCTCAAGGCCAAACCTTTGTTAGAGTGGGGCTCTTGCTACAAGAGCCTGTGTTTACACATGGACAGGTCTATGTGGCTTTTTATCAAGTTCGAATTTTGGATAGCATACATGTAAAGTTAAACCCACATATATAAAAACTAGAATTGTAATTTTATTTTCAGATTTGTTATATATTTTCTTTTTTTTTTCACTTTAAATGTATTTATTTAAACTTTTCACCAATGGCTATATTTCCTCATTAGAAATTGCCTACCAAACAGAATGGGGAGGAGCAAAATAACTATATATTTTTTAATTATTGAACATCTATATATATAAAAATGAATGTATGTCTGTTTGTTTGTCCTTTATGCCTGACCAAACCACTCATTGGAACGCCATGAAACTTTGGAAGTTATTTAGTATAGTACTGGGAAGGTTTCTAGCAAATAAAATTTTGAAATAACTTTTCGCTTTAAAATAATCAAGATAAATATTCTAATTTATCTGTTATAATTCAACAATCTGCTCTAAATATTATCATGATGATACGATGATTTTGTAATGTAGAAAATTAGGAAAGACAAAATTCAGGATGACACGGCAATTTATTTTAGACAAGAATAATGATACAATTCCAAGGCAGATACTATTCCTTTAACTTCCACTTACCGAGGGAACCAATTAATAATAATTTTATTCAACTTATCGAGTAATTTTTCAAGGGACCGGGAAAAAATGTTCACTTTATCGAGAGATTTGTTATACAAACCTTTACTCGGGTAAAACCCGGGCAAAGCAAGGTACGTCCATACAAGAATAATGATACAATTCCAAGGCAAGATACTATTCCTTTAACTTCCAATTACCGAGGGAACCAATTAATATTGATTTTATTCAACTTATCGAGTATTTTTCAAGGGACCGGGAAAAAAAATGTTCACTTTATCGAGAGATTCGTTAGACAAACCTTTACTCGGGTAAAACCCGGGCGAAGCCGGGCGGGTCCGCTAGTATTTATATAAATTTATCCAATAACTATAGTTTCTCACCTGAAAGGATTTTTAAAATTATTTTTTGCTAATAAACTATTTATTTTCAATTATTTCGATTTGGTCTTCTCTTTATTCACTATTTTTTTCCCCATTGTACATTTTCGGTTGCCACCTTTTTAGCGGTAAAGTTATATTTAAGCAACAATCAACTGTCTAAATTAGAGTTTCAAAATGGTCGGATTATCGATAGTGTCGAATTACAGTTTGTTATATGATAGGCCGTAGGTCGGGGCATCAAAACATGGTCGAATTATCGTGTTTCGAATTTAACGAGGTTATATCCTTATATCTATAAAAATGAAATACGAAATCAATGTTTGTTATCGCTTCACGCAAAATCCTACTGACTCAATCATTAAGGAATTTTCGCATGTAGGTAGCTGAAGATTTCGTTTAACATATAGGCTATTCAAAAATCTAAAAAAGTTAATGTGCTTATTTAAAAAATAAAAAACCAACAAGCGATAGTTCCAGCCTTTTACCGCTTGAGGCGCAGCACTGGTCGCGACGATAATGAATTTGATTTGGTTAATAGCTAACACGTGGTTTGTTTACACGTTGAATGTTAGTTTGTTCACACGATGAATGTTTTTAAAAGGTAAGATTATCCAATCGCCGAAAAACTTTAGGAAGTTATTCACTATACTGCTGGGAAGATTTCTGGTTTAATTCGATTTGAAATAAATATTCTTTGCAATTTTATTTGCAAATTTTCTACTTTCACTCGCAAAGCAGCGCCTCTCGCGGCATCTGGTGAAATTTCATTTATAAATTGTAAAAATGCTAAAATGTGTTCCAAGTATAATAAATTTAATTAGAAATATAGTAAAATAATATTCCAAAGACGTTGTAAAAAAAACTTGGCATTTCAATATTAATATATATTTAAAGGAAATATTGTAACTTTTTTGTGTTAAATGTTTAAATGTTGTAATGTTAAAATATATTTTTACAATGTTAATTTAATTTGCTGTTGTTTTATAATAACGAAGATGCAAATTTAATTGTTGATGTTTTTATCGTTTGTTTATATAAAAAATTACATTGTATGTGATGATGATAACAAAAATGAATTTTAAAATTAATATACATAATTCATTGAAAAAAAAAAGAAATACTCCTTATATCTATAAAAATGAAATGCAAAATCGATGTTTGTTATCGCTTCACGCAAAATCTACTGACTCAATCATTATGGAATTTCGCATGTAGGTAGCTGAAGATTTCGTTTAACATATAGGCTATCAAAAAACTACAAAGGTTATGTACTTTTTTAAAAAATTTTAACTGAAATGGATTAGTTCTCGCCTTTTGCCGCTTGGCGCCGCACTGGTCGCGACGAATTTGATTGGTTAATAATTTTTAAACTTATTTTGTTAGTTTACACGCTGCATTTTTCAAAAGGTAAGATTATATATATTTATTTTAACTCTTTGGAAATATTATTGTTTAGAAATATTTTTCTAATTTAATTGATACTACGTTTTTTTAGATAAGGTATACTGTTTGATTCTCATAAGGAATATTCATATCCTTCCTTATATCTATAAAAATGAAATCCAAAATCGATGTTTGTTATCGCGTTGCGACCGAAAAATCTTTATGAAATTTCGCATATAGGTAGCTAAAGATTTCGTTTAACATATAGGCTATTTAAAAAACTAAAAGGTTAATGCGCTTTTTTTTAAAAATAAAAAACCAAAAAGCGTTAGTTCCAGCCTTTTACCGCTTGGGCGCAGCACTGGTCGTGACGATAAATAAATTTGATTGGTTAATAATTAACACGTGGTTTGTTTACACGATGAATGTTAGTTTGTTCACACGATGGATGTTTTTAAAAGGTAAGATTATCCAATCGCCGTGAAACTTTAGGAAGTTATTTACTATACTACTGGGAAGATTTCTGGCTTGAATTTGATTTGAAATAAATATTCTTTGCACATTTATTTGCAAATTTTCTACTTTCACTCGCAAGCAGCGCCTCTAGCGGCGTCTGGTGAAATTATATTTATAAATTGTAACAATGCTTAAAATGTTTTCCAAGTATAATAAATTTAATTTGAGAATTTAGTAATATAATATTCCAATGACCTAAAAAATACTTGGCATTTCAATATCAATATATATTCAAAGAAAAAATTGTAACGTTTTTGTGTTAAATGTTGAAATGTAATGTTAAAATATATTTACATTGTTAATTTAATTTGCTGTTGTTTCATAAAAATGATGAATTAACTTTAATTGTTGTTGTGAAAATATCTTTATTTACAGAGCTGCTAACCATAATAAATTATTTTTGAGTCCCTAATTATTGTTGTTTATTATCGTTTGTTCATATAAAAAATTACATTGTATGTGATGATGATAACAAAAATGAAATTTTGAATGAATATATATATATTTCATTGAGAAAAAAAGAAATAATTAATTATCAAATTCACAAAAGTGACAATATCTTATTTAAAATATAATAAATGTTTTCAAAAAAATTATGTGTGTTTCAAAAATATATTTAAACGCATATAACAATATTTATTTTTATATACGTTTATAAATCAATATATAGGTGGATTGGATGTTTTCTAGAATCGTTTTAACAAATTTCGTTAGGCAAACTTTTACACGGATAAAAACCGGGCGAAGCCGGGCACATTCGCCAAATACAGTTATTTACAAATCTTCGTTTGTGGCAAGATACTATTCCTTCAAATTCAAATTACCGAGTGGACCAATTAATACTGATTTTTTTCAACTTATCGAAAATTTTTCAAGAGACCGGGAAAAAATTATCGAGAGTGTAGACAAGTATAGATTCAGTAGGAATTGGATGTTTGCTAGAATCGTTTTAACAAATGTTTGTTAAGCAAACTTTTACTGGGTAAAAATCGGGCAAAGCCGAGAACATATATATATGTTTGTCGGCTATGCACGCCCTCAATATGTAACTAATCTCGCTGAAATTTGAACAGGACAGAGAGTTAAATCTGGAAGAGTTTTTTTGTCGCACTTTAACCAAGAAAAATTATATTTAACCAAGTACTGAGCAACAATATTTTTTTAGTCAGAAATGATGATGACAATATTGTCGTATCATGCTTGATTGCATTAAAAAATCTTTTGGGGAATATTCACTAAAGCAGACCACGGGCGAAGCCAGATAATGATTAATAGTAGGCTGGAACAAATTTCTACCAGCGAAACATTCACTCGAGCAGAAGACACACGAAGCCAGGTCATCTCTATATATAAAATATCGTTTCTCGGCCTTTTGGCTAAGATCATGTAGTATATCTCTAGATATTTTTATTTATGTATATCTTTTTAAAAATATTTGCTCGAAAAATAAATTTCATATATTATAAAAATATATGACGTAGCAAATTATATTATCATAATATTCTGTGTGTTCCCGAATATTATTATCAATAATATTCGTTAGGCAAACTTTCACTCGGATAAAACCCGGGCGAAGCCGGGTACACATCCGCTAGTTGTATATATAAAACTAGAAGTGTAGTTTTTAATAAGGCCCTTTGAATGAATTCATTCCTTTTTATACGTTGTTTTATCTGCAATGTAGGTGTGTTGTTTGCAATTTTATTTGCTGATTTGTTTAATTTTATTTATTTGTTTTATTAATAAATATATTTATTGGAACTTTTCAACCAGTGCATATAGTTTCTTTCCTGAAATTGCTTACCAAACATCAGTCAGTGTTTTCTCAGTGTTAACAGTGTGAAGTATGAGAATGTGGATGAGCAAAATAACTCCCTACTGATTTCTCAATAGCCTCACTCACAGAAGAATGCCTCCACACCAGTTATACTCTAGGTTGGTGCTATTGTTATGCTTCTGAGAAATTTGAATCCAAAGCAGGGTCTTTACAATGGCACACGTATGGTGATCCAGTGCACGTGCTCTCATGTCCTTGAAGTACAAATACTGACAGGGACTAATGTTGGACACACTGTATTGGTGTCAAAAATAGTGAAGCGATGCAGCAAAGAAGTAGAAAAGAAGACGTGGGAAAGCCAAGAGAAGAGGTATGCAGGGGCTCCTTCAGGGAAGTGTGGATTGACAAATTCCAGAGGAGGGGTGGCAGACAGGCAGTCCAGCTGGTGCCGCGGTGGAAGGAAGCCGGCCGGCCTGCCGGGGATTGGTGTGTGCCGAGAAAACATGGCAGTCTGAGGGAAGAAGTCTGTCTGGTGACAACGGGACCTGCAGCAGGGAGAAGGGCGGTGACGACAGACGCGGCAAGTTGGCTGGAGGAAGTGGACTCCGGGACTGTGTGGATTAACAAGTGGAGGACGAGGAGAAACCTACCTGGGGCGGCATTGAAGGCAAGTCCATCTACTGTATAGTTACTTATCTACTCTTTAAAGCTCTTATAATAAATATACCGCACTAAGCTGTATCCTAAAGAATCCACATTGTTCTCTTAGAAACCTTGAACGCAAACATCGACGGCTGAGAAGCGTCGTAACAATATCTTTAGCTCCTTCAGGTATCAGCCTTCCAATCATTCTAAAGAGGCATAAGTTTTCACTAAGGTTGACTTTTGCTATGACTATGAATAAGGCTCAAGGCCAAATCTTTGGGTTCTTGCTACAAGAGCCTGTGTTTACGCATGCTCTACTTTTTCACATGTGTGAACTTTGAATAGCATACATATAAGGTTTAACCCATGTATATATAAAACTAGAAATTTATTTTTAATGAGTCCTTTAGATTGATTCCTTTTATATGTAGTCTCCTAAGCAATATAGTTGGCAACTCCTTTTTCTGATTTATTTTCCTATCTTTTTTTATTTTTTAAATTTAAAATATTGTAGCTTGGAATAGTAAAGGTATTTATTGATGGCGTCAGTTCGACTAGTCGTCAATTATCAACCAAACTATATACATCTAGAGAATCTTGAACAAGCAAGCAAAGAAATATTTTTGAGATGATTTTCCAAATACAGAGTAATATATTTTTTTATAATCTTTTGAATATTTTCATTAAATAATATTAAATTGATTAATAACTTATTTTTCTTCGCCACACAATATATTTATATAAACTTTTAACTAATGTGTATATTTCTCACCTGAAAGGATTTTTTTGCATTATTTGTTTGATAATAAACTATTTATTTTCAAATATTTTTATTTACTTATTTTTCCCCACTGCTCTATACATAAATTTTGCACATTTAAGCTGGCGCCGCCCGCCTCTGTATTATCTTTTTAGGGGCGATGTTATGTTTAAACAACAATCAACTGTCGAAATTTGAATTTTTAAATGTTCCAAAAATTCGGAAGAGTCGGATTACAGTTTTATTATATGATAGGCCGTAGGTCAGGACATCCAAACAAGGTCGAAATATCATGTGTCGAATTAACGAGGTTATACTGTATATATATAACTATAAATGTAGTTTTTATGAGGTCCTTTAAATTATTTGATTCTTTTATATGTTGTCTTATCTTCAATATAGTTGTGTTGTTTGCAACTTAATTTTCTGATTTGTTAAATTTTTATACTTTTTAAATTTTATATACATTTTTAAGGCATAGGCACCAATGTCTATAGTTTCTCACCTGAAAGGAATTTTTGTATTATTTGTTTACCAATAAGCTATTTATTATCAATTAATTTGATTATCGGTGTTTTCTTTATTTACCTATTATTTCCTTTAATAATTCCCCCACTGATTTATACATTCATTCTCTACATTTTTTCACTGTGTTGTCTAATATATTTTTAATTAAAAGGTTTGTTATGGATGATATGATTCCATTCTCTCATTTTGATATAGAAATATATAAAATCAGACCGAATGTATATACTTAGAAAATATTTTTTACTCACCCTTATATTTGAAATACTACTTCTTGGAAATAAGATTACACCCATTGCAATTTTTAAGCCACTATTTATACTCTTAATGTCTTTGCGGGTCCGGGTAAATCCGGGGCGTTGCCCGGGTCACTCGGCTAGTTCCAATACATTCCATGAGGCTAGAGGTTGGCCTGATGCAGAAAACTTGACTTCTCTATCTAGTGGTTGGGGAGGTTACAGATTGAGCTAATCAAAAACAATTTTTACTTGAAAATCTCCAATCCACACAAACAAAAAAGTTCAATGAATAAAAATAGTATGAAATTAATGAAGGCCAAAAATAAAATAAAAATCAGTGTCAATAGCAATCTGTTGACCATAAAGACTGTATAACCGATGTCTCAGTTGGGGAACCGCGCGTTGTGACCTCGCTATGTTCTGGCTCTACTAACAACGTTGTTTTCAGGATCTAGCCTGTGCCTAGAGAGTAACTATTGACAGCGGGTCGGGTTTTAGCGCCTACATCCCTGTGTTGATCACAGCAGGAGCTGTGGCCATTTACCATTTACTTTAGGTAGGAGCCGCTCACTATTTCAACCCTGTGTCAAATAACGTAGACTTGTAGCCATCTTCTACTCCGGCACCTTGTCTCGCTCCACAGACCCAGGACTAGATACTGATTAAAAGCTGCTGGTTCAGGCACAAAACTCCGATGGGAGGCCTCGCGTGTGACATAGGTCCGGCTTTCAGCGTTGGCAGTGTCAGTAGTTCTGTCTTCGGTCTCTAGTCCACTCCATTCCACCTAGTTGTCAATAGTGAACTCAACGAGTTAATCGAGTTGTTAGGAATTGGGAAGTTGGGTTCTAGGATGAAGCAATACCTGACAGTGTTAGATAGTATAGTCTATCTCTAACCCTCCTGTGTTATGTATCTAGATATCTATGGCATGGACCTCTCACCGTGTCTAGTCAACATTTAGTTAAATGTCTTTCTTCAAGCTCCGTTTTTAGGTCACCGAATTCCTCTCGCGCTATGAAATAAAGTACTTTCTTGTGTGTGTGTGGATAAGATTTGATAAAATAAATTAATTTTCTCGCGATATATTTCGTGATTTATCTTGAAATGCCAATAGAATTTTTGTAACGATAGTGAATAATACTGCTGAACTGCTACAACACTCTGTAATCTTGAAGTCGGGTGGTGGTGTTAGAATGGCTGTTTCTATACTACTGTTCTATAATGTACGGCTGAGAGAACAATGGAACCAGTAGATGTCAACAGCTCAGATAGGAGGCCAATCAATTAGGCATTGTTCTATAGGCAGGTCTGATGTTACAGATGTAGATTTGGTGATGCTGAGAATTCAAGAAATGGACTAAAAATTAAGTAGATGGGGGGAGGGGAAGCTGCCACAGTGAAGTCTGTTCCACGGATGTACAGTAGAAATTCTTTCTAAAGGATTTCATTTAGTTGCAGAACCAAAGTATCCTTAGGGAGAGGCTTTTTCTATTTTACTCTGGAGAAGAACGTCCATGAGAAAAAACCTTCATTTGATGAACAGTTTTAACTGCCTAAAAATTGTAGATCCTCCATGAGAGGTAACTCTCACGAGAGGACACCTTTCTTTAATTGACAGTTTTAATTGACTAAAACTATTAGATAATATAAATTTTCTGTTCATTTTTGAATGATTTTTTATTCTACACATATAGGTTTATATTAACAGGTTAAGGAGTATTCTCAAAACTGCACTATAGCCCCCCCCCCCCCGGAAGGTTCAACAAACCATAAACGTCCACTACTGTCTACAAGAAAAGGGCAAGTTCAACAACGGAAGTAATAAGCTGAAGAAACATAAAGGTCTTGGAAGAAGAAGCAGAAAAGGAAATAGAAAAATACTTACGATACACAAACGTTCATAAAAAATACCAACATTAGGTTTCTCAAACCTAGAAAAACAAATAATAACTCCCAACAAATACATTTGTAGAAAGAAGAAATCAGTAAGACAGGACAATACCAATTTACTCACAATTTATTACCGCGATGATAGGTACAATGCATCCCCGAGTTGGCCGAAGTCTCTTCCCTAAGAAACCTGGAGCCTTTAGTAGTGGTGATGATGGCCTCCGTGACCGCCTCCATAACCGCCTCCATTACCTCCATCACTGTAGCCGGAGCTGTGGTATTCACCTCCACCGTACTTCTTGCCATAATCTTTGCCGTCTTTGTAATCTGATCCATAGTCTCCTTTCTTGTGATAGGATCCTCCGTGCTTGTGCTTGGAGCTGTCGAAATCATCCTTGTGGTATTTACCTCCGTGCTTCTTGTGTTCATCGTCGCTGGAGTGATGTTTGCCTCCTTTTTCCATTCGCTGTCGTGATGTCCTGAGTAGCCTTCTTTCCGTGTTTGTGATAGTCCTCTCCGTGCTTCTTAGCATTGTTGTAGTGTTTCTTGTTGTCCTCCTTCATGTACTTCCTCCATCCTTGTCGTAATAGTCAGCTTGATCGGCGTGTTTCTTCTTGTAGTCGCTATCCTTGAATTCGTCGTTGTAGTTTTTGATCGCCGTATTCTTCCTTGTGGTAGACATTCTTGAATCCCTTGTTCTTGTGTTTTGTTCTTGTAGAATTCTCCCCCAGCCTTTGCAGACTTACTTCCTTTGGCTCCATGCTTGTCATGACCGAAGGCCCCATGTGCTGCTCCACCGCTGCCATGGTTCAGTCCCTCCTGTACCATGTGGTGCTTGCCGAATTCTTCTCCACCCTTCTTGAAGCTGCTGTCACCGCCGGAGGAGTGGTGGGAAGAGTAGCCATCTGAGCCATGTTTCTTGCCCGACCCATAGGTGCCGTAGGATCCCCGTGGGAGGAATGGCCCTTGGAGTCAGAGTCGTCCTTGTAGTCGGAGTATCCGCCGAGTGATGGCCGTGTTTATGGCCGCTGTGGTCATCGTGGCCGTGGTGCGAGGAGTGGTGGTCGTCTCCTCCCTTCTTGTAGTGGTGCCCGTGGTGATGGTGGGGCAAGGCCAACCCGGCACGAACAGGCAAAAGAACACGATACCCCAAGATGCCAGCTGAAACACACATTTTTACAATTGAATAAATGAATTCACACACGAAATTTGAAATGGTGGGGAATATTTTAAGATATGAAGATTCTCTATCAATGGTATGAACAAGTTTACAAATATTTTTTTTTGTTTCTACACCATTCTCGAGATATTCGTTTCAGAAAAAAGACATAAAATGATAAAAATTATTATTACTCATGTATAGGATTCAGATATTAGTTTTACTTTATACCGTCTATAGATGCTCTCTAGGAATCATTCAAAGTTAGATTTTACCATTCCCTCTGTCACTACATGCTATTTCAGAACCCCACTCTCTCTTTCTCTAAAATACAATGTTAACTCTGATGTATTTACATGGTGCACCTTGAATCTATGCATAACAAAGATGGGTTAATAGATTTAATAATTACCCAAAATATATCTCCTCGGCTTACATAAATTAAATGGTATACTTAGCAAATAAACGATACATATATTAAATTGTTAACTGTTGCATATGCCTTTTCGTCGCTTCTGTAAGTCAATTCTCGATATGTAAGAGAAGTCGTAATTCTCAGCATTAATTCGGTCTGAATCTCCAGTATTTTAAAATTTATCTCTTTCTTCATCTTAAATTATTGAAAATTCTTGAAATTCTCATACTGCCACTAATAAAAGTATTGTTTAAAACCTTGATATCTTCAAAGTGAATATACTATTATATATCATAACATTATATATATATATATATATATATATAAAATACAGCAACAAATTTTCTTTTAAGTGAACACCTTTTATATTATAGTAATGACAGTAAGGTTTTTTTTTGTTTATTTGTAAAAAAGGGAAAGCTATGTCATGTCATGTTCTCTAGAATCGATTCCGAAACCTAAATAAAAAAATGCTAAATCCAAACAAATTAAGTATTTATTTTCCATTTTGTTTAGTTTTTGCCTACTTTAATTTTTAAAAGGAATATTATATATAAAAATTTCTTTACAAAGTTTATTCAAACTCATATCCTTTTTCAAACAATCTTATTAATACTATTTCTCTGTCTTCTTCTCAGCTAGCTGACAATGTGGAAGTCAAAGTTTGTTGATTCTATGCGCTGCAAGATCCTGAGTCTATTTTTCTCTCTCTTTCTCCAAGTGTTCTAGTCTCTTCAAATTCTCTAGTATCAATTCAACCAGAGCGTCAGTTCAGCATTTTTCACTTTTATTCTTCGATGATTAATAAAAATACAAGTTTTCTACTTTTATATTGAGTTGATAGAAACACTTATCAAATATTCAATTTCAAACAGAGATATGTACCAAAAATATAATAATCCATTTGTATAAATTCTTAATCTTGTATCATATCAATGGAATTATCTAATTTGTCCACAAATCTGATTTTAGCATTGGTTTATTTCTAAGATTCATGGCCCTTTCACCGGATGGATTAAATAACAAAGTACGTGGGACAATAAATCTGATTTATATATAATTTGTGATGAGATCAATGCTCTCTGTCTCTCTTATAGAAATATATAATAAATTTTAAAATACTCTCAATTAAAAGATATGTACAAAATATAATGCAACAATGTCTAATTACGCGATAATTTTAAAGTTGGAAATGAAAGATAGGTCGACCTAAGGTTTGAACCTAAGTATGGGATGTTGAAATTAGGAACACTATGTAATTTCGCTAAAACATTTTATATCACACATCTGATTTTTATGACTCATGCGCATTTAAATCACCTATAAACCCAATAAAATTCGATTATTCCTTTATATATTCGTTTTAAAGTATGAAAGTTAAAATTTTAACAAAATCGTTCAACCGTTAGGGCTGTTGTAACAACAATCAAGTAAAGTAAACCCCATTACACTAATTATATAGAGAGAAAAATAGGTTTCAAGAATTCTTTAATTCGATGTTAAATCATCGATGCCATTAAAATATGCATACTCGAAAATTAGAATATTTTCGCAATTAGCTTTGAGAATTCTTTCACAGCCCATTTATAGGAAA
>CP092864.1:182314397-182347920 GCA_030710605.1 Cordylochernes scorpioides
GGTAGAAGTTGGTGACTGCTTTAACTGTAAGTGCACCACATGTCTACACATATGGAAAGCAGTTTGACTTTTGCACTTACAAGTATGCCAGAGCCCTGTTTGGTTACTTGCACTCACTGGTGGGGTTGGACTTTTGCAAGAATTGGGGGCCAATGCAGGATTCGATCCCGAGTTGTAGTGATCAAAAACCAACAGTTTAGACCACTGACTCCCTGCTATTACTGTACTTTACTTATGTCTCAAATTCTATCTTTCCTCTTTGTGTCCCATCTACAGGTGTTAACTACATTCCATCTGTACTTAGAAATGTAAACTATTCTAGTGGGGAAGAATGTTTCTTTTTCAAATATCACAATTCTCCACTCTCTCACTGCAAGGCTTCATGTTTAATTTATGCCTAACATTGTGCATGAATTGTTTTTGGAAGATCAGTGCTCAAAGACTGTATTTATTTTGTGCATAAGTACCAACAATTATTCTACAGTACTCGATATAAAAGCACAAAACAGCCCAATACCATATTAGAGCAGTATGGTAGAATCAAATTAACGATACTGCTGGAAGGGTTCACCACTGATGATCCAGAGCTTTCCAATAGTCTCATCATTGCAGTGAGTGCAGTAGAAGATTATTTTATTTGAAAAAAATATATATTCCATGTAAGTAGTTTCAATTTCTAAATCCAAAGTGCGCCAAATTTTATTCTTTTCTCTTGTCCTTTTATTTCAATGATTGTGATAAAAGGAGTTAGCTGTGTGTGATGTTTCTGTCTAGGCTGCAGCTCATATCCACAGATTCCTCTGCTTGGACCAGATTGGCCTGCGCAAATCTATGGCGGCAGACAATTCAGAAGGTGGGTATGTTCCACACATTCATTCTCTGAGCAATTAACACAACTTGTCTTGAAGTACAGCTTGCACCATGCTGATGAAGGCCAACAGCCTGAAATGTGTACATGTTATCATTTCTTGATTAATCAAGAAAACACAAGGTAATAAGACCAAATCCAAATAAATAAATAAATACCTTGTGTTTATAATCTATAATACAAATTGTGCCTTAACATAATCAAGAAAAGGTATTTGGCCATTTCTGGAATAATTAAAAATCAACAATTCGTTTATTTTTATTCCGACAAATGATGCAAGCCATCAGTAACTTTTAGTGGCATGATCAGGAGATGCCTTTCACTTAATTTATCTACCATATCCCAGTACAATATCACTTTTGTACTATTTTTCACAACTCATCTTATTTGAGACTGTAGTTTTGATATCAAAATGGTCCAGAATGACAAGAATTTGTCAGGATGTAGAGTGGAGTAAAACCAGTGATAGCACCACATGGCAAGATTCAGACCAAAGTTATCCATGAAAATAAGCCCACTTGGCTATAATGTAACCAGGTACTAGTTACTCCAGATCAAACTGTATTGGATGTGCTAAATAGGAGAGTCCACTGCTGATCATTGTGAGGTTCTCTTGTTGTATTCATTTTATCTACTCAGCGGCATCTCTATCAATGAAAATTGGTACTAAAAGTTTATTAAAAGTAATATCAGCTCTTTATTTGTTACCCAGGATATGTAATTTAAAGGCAAACATTTCAGTCTTATATATAATAAATAAAAATATAAAAATGAATTGAGAACTTCAAACTCTTGATCTTAAAAATAACAGGTCTTAATTCAGGTTATACCAGAATTGTATTTGGGACTGGTTGGTGCTTATAAACAGCAGTCTAAATGCTCCCGTGGATGCAGGCAGCAACCTGGACGAGGCCTTCTCCAAGCTGGCCCAGGCAGAGAAGAGACTGAAGGAAATTGTGACGTCCAAGTTTGATGAGGCTGTGAGAGATGAGGATGTGGCCTCTGTAGAAAGGTTCTTCAAGATCTTCCCACTTCTCAACCTCCACCATGAAGGACTCAAGAAGTTTGGCACCTACCTCTGTGCTCAGGTCTCACCATTTATTTTCTTTACTCCACTTTACTCTTTGGCCCATTCCATATTAGAAATTATACCCAGATGTCTTCTACTTGGTAACAAGGTCAAATGGTAGAATTTTTATGTTGATTGTATGTGTGTATGTAAGTCTATGGACAACAATACATTGTAATAAAGACAGTAGTCTTAATAGTATCACATCTCCAGTCTAGTCTACTGTAGTATTAGACTTTCTGACTTATAAAGGTTCTAAAGTAGAGGTGCTTGGAATGGAAAAATGCTCTGAATGATGTTCATCTGGTTGTTTCATTGATATTGATGAGACAGTGGCTGGGATGCAAGTCTCAGTGAGTTTATTTGGGGGAGTGTTCTATCCTGGGGGACCACAGTCACTAAGATCCAGTCCAATGTTGGGTTCATGGTCCGGTCCAGGAAGGTCGTTGAGTTCTCATCAGGCCAGTTGTAGAAGGGGTTGTTGCTAAGAACACGATATATTCTTCCGTCAAGGTGTATCCCGATTGAGGGGCAAATAATAACAGCCGTGTTATCTGATGTATATAGTTGTTCATTTGTTTTAGATAAATATAAAATGATGTATATATATTGTTCATTTGTTTTAAATAAATATAAAATGATGTATATAATTGTTCATTTATTTTGCATATTTTTCATCTTTGAATTTATCTTATAATTTGGTCTGTGAAAATAAATATATTGGACCAGTGACCAAAAAGGCTGTAAATAGATCGTTTAATGTTAGTTAGATAGTATAGAGAATGGTTAGGCAGGATATATATATATATATTTAAATGTTATGCTTGTGTAATTATAATCTTAATTGAATAAAAATATTTAAATTATAAATGTATTCTAAATCTTAAATACCAAGCAAAAAAACAACTGGCGACGAGGAAAAGCAAATTTTGTAAAGAAAAAAGAATTTAAATAGTGAAAAGAAATTATACTTTAAAAATGTCTTCAAGTATGTTTGAAAGATTCGACGAAAATCTAGAGAATGTAGAGAATTATATTTATCGATTGAAGCAATTCATGCTAATTTCTAAAACAAAAGAAGACTTTAAGACGCCATTTCTGATATCATGCATCGGGCCTAAATATTTCGGAATCTTGGGAAATTTGGTTTTTCCGGAGGAAGTTGATCAAGTTCCCTTTGATAATTTATGCAGGATCTTATTAAAACATTTCAATCCTAAGACCAATATAATATATGAAAGATTTGTATTCCAGAAAATGGATCAAAAATCAGGCGAAACAATATCTAAATACATAATACGCCTAAAAGAACAGGCTCAAAGGTGTAACTTTGGAGATTTTCTGCAAGAATCCCTAAGAGACAGATTTGTAGCAGGCATCATTGATACACCAACCCAAAAGAAGCTACTACAGGAAGAAGGATTGACTTTTGAGGGAGCATTAGACATCGCTCTGTCTGCCGAGTCTGCAGATAAAGACCTACACAACCTCAAGAGATCCGAAGATGCCTATCGGTCCCCACAGCATCTTCATGCCATCAATAATCCCTGCAAACACTGTGGTAAGACCAACCATCTACACTATAATTGTTTTTTTAAATCAGCTAATTGTAGAGTTTGTGGTAGAGTAGGGCATATTTCTACTATATGTTATAAAAAAGATAGTTCTGCCCGTAAATTGCCCAGAAATCCCAAAAATACTTTTAATAAATTTAAAAAGCATGTTAATGATAATAATCCTTCGGGATCTCAAAATAATTTATCATTGAATAATATAAATTTGCATCCTCCCTTGATTGAAACTGTATATGTAAATGACATAAAATTGTTGGCTGAAATTGATACTGGAGCAGCCATAACTACATTAACTAAATATTTGTACTTTAAATATTTCAAAAATGTTAAATTAAATAAATGTAATACAGTCTTGACCGGCTATCGTGGCTCTAAAATACCTATTTTAGGCAAGGCTAAATTTGATATAAAATTAAGAAATGTTTCTAGAACCATTGAAATACTAATAACTAATTTAAATTGTACTAAATTTCTCTTAGGAAGAGATTTCCTTAATCTTTTCAATATCTCATTCAATTATTTGCATAAATTGGACTCTTTTAGTATAGATTCACTTTTAAATGATTACGGGTCCATTTTTGAATGCAAATCTGACCCTATTAAAGGTATCAAATGCCATCTTGATGTAAAAGCCTCCAAATTCAATAGTCAATATGTTAACAGTAAATTTAAAGTGGATGAGACTGTGAAGTTTAGGTGGATTACTAATGGGCATCCCTCTTGGTATACAGGAAAGATAATTAAAATACTAGGGAGGAATGTTTATTTAATAAAACAAGGTGACAGTATAAAAAAGGTTCATCAAAACTACATTAGAAAAATATTGCCTGGTAAATCACATCCCACTAATATGAATGATGCTGAACGTGTGCCAACTCCAATCTCGGAGGAGAAAAGTGTCACAACCCCCAGGTATCCTCAGAGGGAGCGCAGATGTCCGCAGAGATATGGAGAGTAAATAGATAAATAAGGGGGGCCAAGCCTAAGAAGGGGGAATTGATGTATATAGTTGTTCATTTGTTTTAGATAAATATAAAATGATGTATATATATTGTTCATTTGTTTTAAATAAATATAAAATGATGTATATAATTGTTCATTTATTTTGCATATTTTTCATCTTTGAATTTATCTTATAATTTGGTCTGTGAAAATAAATATATTGGACCAGTGACCAAAAAGGCTGTAAATAGATCGTTTAATGTTAGTTAGATAGTATAGAGAATGGTTAGGCAGGATATATATATATATATTTAAATGTTATGCTTGTGTAATTATAATCTTAATTGAATAAAAATATTTAAATTATAAATGTATTCTAAATCTTAAATACCAAGCATTAAAACATTATCTCTAATACATTGCCATGAAAACTGTGGGAAACGGTCAAATACAATATTACCTTTCATCTCTGTGGTTATGTTTGAAAAATGTTCTGCTCCAAGGCACATTGTTTCAGAATAATTTGAATGATGATGTTACAACAACTCCATCTCTCTACTTGCAGGTGGCAGATAACTCCCAGAAGAACCTGAAGAATGCCCAGACCACACCGGCCTCAGACAAGAGAGCCAATGTAATCTACGCAGACACCCTGACCTTGCTGTTTGAAGGGATAGCCCGGATCATAGAAGTCCAGAAGCCTCTAGTGGAGACCTACTATGGTGGGTAGTTTCCACTGTAGCTTCCATGTTTAACCCCTGAGCCTTCTGCAGGTCACGGCAAGCTCCAGTCCCTAGTAGAACTGTTGCAGAGCGAGTGTGACCGACAAGTCAAACGGACCTTGGAGGAATTTAAGAACTCCAGACAGTTCCACAAGAAGGTTGGTTGTTTGTTAGAGGTTGATGAGTGGCAGCTGATGATATGTGTGTGTGATAGACCTTGGAGATACAGCACAGCAACTCTTCCAAGTCTATAGAAAAGTAAGTGTCTATCTTTGGTAATGTTTTCATTTCTTACACCAAGGATATCCCAGCTTAAAACAAGAGTATTACTGGGAGTATGTAGTGGCCTGTATACAATGACCATTTCTTCAACCAAGACTCTGGTTCCACAGCACTTTTAATGCAATAACTTGTTTCAAAGCCTCCCAACTCTTGCACATATCCAATCCCAACAGGGAATACAAGCAACCAAATTGGACTCTGACAACTTGTAAGTTCAAAAGTCAAACTGTTTCTACATGTACAGAAATGTAGTGCACTTTAAAACTAACCAATTGAAAACCCCTATCCACTCTCAATTCCGTGGCCATGGGTACTGGGGAATAATAAAAAATCAAGATTCCTTATCTCTCTTGCATATAAGCTTTAGACCTATATATTTTCTTCCTCTAACAATATTTATAGAGATCTTTACCTAACTGAAGTTATTAAATTGTGTGCAAATATGCATTGTAAAAAGTGTGCAATCTGGATTGTAGTTGGAATCCCCAATGTAACAGTTCTAATTTAAATGAATGATGTAACAACATTCTCTTACCATCCTTATATCAGAATACTTTCAGATGGTAGCAAAGGTGTTACAGAAATGTAATGTATAATTTATTTGCCTGTATATTTGGTCTTTTTATCTTGATGTTTTGACAGACTACAAGGTTGTCCCAAAAGCTCATTAACACTTGCAAGAAATGGAAATACCAATATTATTCTCCATAATATTATTGACTGTTATGTATAATGTAAGAAAAACACGAACTTTTGGGACAACCTTATAAATGTCCTCTAATATTAAACACCTAATTATATAACTCTTAAAATCTTCAAGAAAATGTGAAATGCCTTATTTAATCATATATATAAAGTATGGTATAACCTCTTTAATGAACTACTTTAATTCAGATGTTTTTGCAAACCTCAATAAGACTATTTTCATTAATTCAATGCTGACCTTAATTCATCAGAAAATTCTGATCCCTTGAGGTGTTGAATTAAAGAAGTGGCTTGTTGTGCAGGCTAGATCCCAGGGAACTGGATATTCTACTCAATGAAATCACCTTGTTCAATTCCCGTGCTGAACTCTATATGCGCTTCATCCGCAAGCATGTTTCAGTAAGTTGCATTCACTCTCTGAACCTCTACTGTTATGTCTTAGTGTAGATCAGACCTTTCTCTTTGCACAAAGAGGATGCTGGATTTACCAACAATGTATCATACAAGTGAGATTGACTTGAAATTTTCAATCCTGACAATGCCTTATATAAATACATGTCATAATTTGTACATACCAAGATGTAACCCCACCACAATATATGCAATGTATGATCCAAAAAGTTTTAATAAAAGTTAGGCCTCGCGAACTAGAGAGAACAGCCATTACCAGGATTTCATTATCCAAGAAGTAAAGGTTATTACCCAGGAACTATAAAACTAAGTTCAAAGACCTTCTTCTTCCTGGAGGATGGTAATCATGAAAAAGACAATGGAGGTACCAATATCCAATCAGAGTTCAGCATGAATAGCTAACAACCAACCAGAAATCACCACGTAGAGGATTTCAACCAATGAGAGCAATAGAGAGTTAACGAGGAAAATCTCGGACTCAAAGTTAGTCGGTTGGGAGCTCGACCTGAGGAGGAGCAAGACGTGCTACTCCCTTCTCTCACCAAGGTAATCTATGTTCAGAATGTGATAGTCAAGTACTCCATTAGTCTCAAAACCTTCTCTCCCTTATTTGCAAGGTCCTATTTTCAACCCCATTCTGTGTTCCCTCTCGTTATTTCCCCTGTGAAAACCCTACCATTTCGACCAAACGACTGCGCCATCAACCACCACAAGTCACCAACCCTACAGTAAGTCAACAGGGTCTTACATAGGAAGGACAAACAAAAAAGGGTCCAATTAAACCAAATCGAATAATATTACATACATGTGGATGTAATGTTGACTTGAAGGCCCTATAGCTCTAATGGCAATGGATTATATGGCCTTCATGATGCCCATAATAAGCTGTGTGAAGAAAAGGCTGCAAATGTTTCACAAAACAATGATGCGAACTTCAGTATAAGAATTTCACAGTGTGTAGATTCATTTGTAGGCTGTTGCAAGGATTTTAGTCAGATCACTAAATAACAGAAAGGAGAGGGTAAAAGTCTCTTTCAAACCAACTTTATTTAAAACATGTTAAGAGGCCAGAGGAAAATACCAAACTGTTCAGCAGACCAGGCCGTGCTCTCTTCCTTTGTTGCCGGCTTAAACATTTAAAATAAATTTTTGTATAGAGCCCTCTCACATGACTGGACTCGAGCTTATCTGTGGTTTGCTGTTTTGTAAGAATTATTACAAGAATAAAAAAGTGTGAGAATCAACGCAAAACTGTGTTAAGATTGAATCCAGTTAGGTGAGAGGACTTACAAAGATGTATTTTCACATTGAGAGACCTATGTAGTAACATCTCTAGAAGAGCAAATAATTCAAAAGCTTTAAGTAAGTTTTAAGAAATCATTGAAGAAAGTTATTATGGAGAGAATGAATCTTTATTTTAATAGATTTTTTCTATATTTTATTGTTATATAAACACACATAAAGTAACAAGATCGAATACAATTTGATTAAATAATGTGTGAATAAAGTGAAATTTGTAAAGAAAGAAGAGGCCAGTTTAATGAGTTGTACAGTACTGTAAAATTTGGGTTCATCATCATATACTGCAATCTCTCATCATACACCACCAGCTGTGCAAATAACCAAATGGGGCTCTGGCACATTTGTAAGTGCAAAAGTTGAACATGTAGACATGTGGTGCACTTACAGTAAAAGCAGTCGCCAACTTCTACTCACCATGATTATTACCATGGCCACCATTATGATGATCTGTACCACATGTACTAGGGATGATTGCAGTGTCATCATCCAATTATTTATTAAATTCCCAACATTCCAGTGACTTGCTGTCACTCTCCTCAAGGAAAAGATGATTATTACCATGGCCACCATTATCATGATCTGTACCACATGTACTAGGGATGATTGCAGTGTCATCATCCAATTATTTATTAAATTCCCAACATTCCAGTGACTTGCTGTCACTCTCCTCAAGGAAAAGATGATTATTACCATGGCCACCATTATCATGATCTGTACCACATGTACTAGGGATGATTGCAGTGTCATCATCCAATTATTTATTAAATTCCCAACATTCCAGTGACTTGCTGTCACTCTCCTCAAGGAAAAGATGATTATTACCATGGCCACCATTATCATGATCTGTACCACATGTACTAGGGATGATTGCAGTGTCATCATCCAATTATTTATTAAATTCCCAACATTCCAGTGACTTGCTCTCACTCTCCTCAAGGAAAAGATGATTATTACCATGGCCACCATTATGATGATCTGTACCACATGTACTAGGGATGATTGCAGTGTCATCATCCAATTATTTATTAAATTCCCAACATTCCAGTGACTTGCTGTCACTCTCCTCAAGGAAAAGATGATTATTACCATGGCCACCATTATCATGATCTGTACCACATGTACTAGGGATGATTGCAGTGTCATCAACCAATTATTTATTAAATTCCCAACATTCCAGTGACTTGCTCTCACTCTCCTCAAGGAAAAGATGATTATTACCATGGCCACCATTATCATGATCTGTACCACATGTACTAGGGATGATTGCAGTGTCATCAACCAATTATTTATTAAATTCCCAACATTCCAGTGACTTGCTCTCACTCTCCTCAAGGAAAAGATGATTATTACCATGGCCACCATTATCATGATCTGTACCACATGTACTAGGGATGATTGCAGTGTCATCATCCAATTATTTATTAAATTACCAACATTCCAGTGACTTGCTCTCACTCTCCTCAAGGAAAAGATGATTATTACCATGGCCACCATTATCATGATCTGTACCACATGTACTAGGGATGATTGCAGTGTCATCATCCAATTATTTATTAAATTACCAACATTCCAGTGACTTGCTCTCACTCTCCTCAAGGAAAAGATGATTATTTTGAATCCTATTTTCAAAATTAGCATTCCCCAAAGAGAGTGACTGAAACATCAGGAATTAAATAAATAATTGGTTGATGTAAACATATATATTTTTACAAACTCCCAACCAACAAATGTCATTTCACTTTCAAGCAAATCCACTTTCTAGGATGTGTTCTACATAAGTGTCCCTAAAACCTAATACAGGTTGCTGATCAAACAGTTTGGATGAAACTTAAATAAAGCTAGAGAGCTAAAAAGAAAACCAGAAGCCAAATAAGAAAGTTCTTTGTGATGTTTTAATAGCAGCATTCTCTCCTGTTTTTGACTATCTTCAATCTCTAGTACAAACAGGGACACTACACATATCTAATTATCACATTCTGGCATTTCTTCAGCATGAAAATTGCTATAAAATATATCTGAATCCTTCTAGTCATTTGTGAATTCCTGATTAATGTTCAAGTTATTTCTTAAAGAGAGACTTTCTGAAATTAGAGTAGAACCTCCCTTTAGTGGACACCTCTCCACAAAGGACAGTTTTCATTTGCAAAATTACCATTTTTACAATTTAGCAACTCTCCGGTAAGAGGACACCTCTTCCTAAAGGACACTTTGACTCTGCAATTAGGTGTCCTTTACAGGGAGGTTCTACTGTATTGATTTAAAATTTTTATAAAGAGTCCAATGAAAGAGTTCAACATTTTAGTATAAATATCCTCTAATTTCCTCATTACTTATACAGTAGATTGTAGTTAGAGGAGATGCCAACAAGAGTAGAGGGTTGGTATTGTTAGGGGACCATAGTTGATAAATCTTCAGTCGGACAATGTATAGGTGTCACAGAATTGGGCCCTGCTAACTTATAATGAGGTTATTCTACAGTCATGTAAGACAACTGATCCCTTACACAGAGTGGTTGCAGGCTGACATCGCAGTCTCCTCACAAGACTCAGAAGTGGTGAAAAGTAAGATGCTGCTTCTGTCTGATTGATTGTTGTTGATCTGGAGGACTTAGTCTGGAGTTTGACATTTTCTCCTCTGCCCCTCTAGCCACATTTAGAATGGTTCATACAACTTAGAGTGGTGATGGAAATGTGAAAGTAACAGGTATTCCAATATGTAGCTGTGTGGAGATGTTACTACTGCCATTACAGATTGTAAACAACATTCAGCCATGATCCATCACTCCTACTCTTATTTATCTGGGTTTATTCCTGTTCCCCTTTTGGATTTGGAATGACCCTTACTTCCTCATTTTTTATTACACACTCTTAACTGTGCATCATTTTCATATCAGATACTGTATGAAGGTGGCAGTCAAGACCTTGTGAAGAAAGTTCATTGCAGTAAAATCTCCTGTGAGAGACAAAAACATGATTCTATCTGAAACTAGACTAAAATATCGCACGTTTTTTTTGGTCTCTAGATTGTTGAGAGATTCTATTATATCTATAGATATAAAGTACATAAGCTTTCTTTCTCTCTATAATGAAAATATAATTTTCCTATCTTTGTCTCTCTCACCAAAACTTTTTACAGTAGAACCTCCATGAGAGGACACTCGCATTAGAGAACACCTCTCTTATAAAGGACATTTTTCATTTGAAAAATTACCATTTTCAACTATTTAGTAACTCTCCGAGCACCTTTCTATAGAGGACAATTTGACTCTGAAATTAGATGTTCTTTACAGGAGGTTCTAATGTATTAAAAAGAAAATAGGAATTCCATTTAATATCGCTATTATATATATATACAGGGCAGTAAAAGCAAATTTCCAAATAAATAAATAGTGTATGACATTTCAGTAACATCTGTACTTTTTCGTCACTCAATACTCTTGTCTGATGATAGTAGCCATGTTGTTACCGAAATCTCACATATTATTTATTTGGATTTGGTCTCATTACCTTGTAGTTTTAATCTATAATGCAAAAATTGTGCATTATCCTTTACTCTAGATATTAAATGTTGGAGATGTGCAGCTCTGAACACTAAGCTGGACTTCCTGCTGAACAACAGCCAGCTCAGCCATAGCATGCAGGAGTTCCTGGGGTTGTACATCCTCATGGAGGAGTACTTCCTGCGGGAGTCCATACACAAGGTTTGTTCCCCATTTTCTCTTCCCAACTTAACCCCGTACCCCTTCCCCAAACCTCTCCCTCTGATGGTTTGAAAACTTCAATGATCTCTTAGCCAAGAGTCAATTGCCATTAAAAACTGCTGGTACCATCAACACTCCTCTGTCACCAGAGGGAACAATCCAACAACAGCCTGGCACAAGCAAGCCATCAATGAGTTGGGCCGGTCTCATTGATCAGTAAAATCAACTTCCCATGGTGGAGAACAATCTGACTATACCAAAGTGGAGCCAAAGAGAAAGAAGCCAGTTGACTCTGAGGCGACAGGCTGGGGAGACGAGAGTTTGTGTCCAGGTGGTGGCCATGAAGCCAACCTTCACCCAAGTCCAAAGTACAGGAACGTACAGGGACTCGACAGTAGCAGGTGGAGTTCAGAGATAGGAAGGTGGACCAATGTGTCTACCTTAAATTCTGGCCAGACTTCAGCCAGGCCCCGTACTTTCTGGCGCTGGAAGTGAAGTCAGGCAATGATAAATTGTGCTATTTTCCATGAATGTTAATGCGGCTGACATTTTTACCATGAATCTTGGTCTCATTGTTTCTGTTCCTACCAGATTGTTCTCCACCTTGAAGTATCAAACACAGACTGTACTCTAATTACAACACGACATGATGCAGGCTATCCAGATGGATGTGGTAGAGGACAAGTCCCTCACCTCCACCATGTTGGATGACGTCTTCTTCATCATCAAGAAATGTCTCAGGTAACTCATTCCTTCCCATCTTCTTAATATTGCTTCTGTGGGGAGTACACCTCTCCTGTATATATCTATTCCACAAAATTGCATCAATTCTGCAGAGATGATTCATTTTAAAATTCAAACAAAAAATATATATATATTTAAGATTGAATCCAAAATAGTTAAACTATGGGTGATGTTTCAGTTATTTTCATCTCATGTAAGCTCACTGTTTCCTTTCTTCTTATCTATAATTTCATTTATTTTGTTTGGTAAAACTCGTCCTCTCATCTTATGTTGTTGGAGGTTTGTGGCATCTTCTGGCATCCAGGAAGCACAGGTTTATGATGCTGATTAACAAACCCTTCATCCTTTGGATTTGTTACATTTCCATTAGCAATCTCTGTAGTCCATCCATGTTTGGTTAGTTCCATTGGTATACTGGGACATTTGTCTATTATCATATTATTCTTTAGTGGTATGCTGGGAACAGTGGTCCCCATTTTATTCAGCTATTGACCAGTTTATTTATTTATTGTTTTCTTATTTGGTAATATAGCTCACCATGCTGTCACTAAATTGGATTCTTTTCTTCCAGGCATCATACCCTATAGGTGTTCCTTCTTATGTGTTCTCTTTCTTGTATATCAATCTGTGATGTGGTTAACTTACAAATTGAAATCTGCTGGAGAGCCAGGCAACATGTGCTGTGCTGGTGTGTGTGTAGACGTAGCCTGAACAGTGCAAGTGTGGACGGAGTGTGTGCCATGCTCAACCACACCTGCAACTTCCTCCAGAGTGTCTTTTGTGAGGCTCTCAATGAGAAACTGCTGCAGATTGCCC
Organism: Cordylochernes scorpioides; assembly: GCA_030710605.1. Lineage (NCBI taxonomy): Eukaryota > Metazoa > Arthropoda > Arachnida > Pseudoscorpiones > Chernetidae > Cordylochernes > Cordylochernes scorpioides. Next base: position 182,327,533 of record CP092864.1, read on the forward strand.
CTCCCTCAGGTTTCCTGGACCTCTCTGTGCTCCATTCCTCCTCCACCACACTGGACCACGGACTCTACCTGGTACATTCCAGCTTGGCCATGCTTTTCTAATGTTGAGATTAGAATTTTTTTTTATTGGTGAACTTTTTTAAAATTTTGAGAGAAAAAAGCTTCCAGTAAAAAGTGTCTTGCAAAACAATAATTTTAATTAACTCAAGCTTGTAGTTATAGCTAGAGATTAACTGTACTTCCTGTAGAAGAACTCCAAGGCCCGAAAGCTTGAGCTAATTAAATTATATTTTATGCAAGACACTTTTCCTTTGATGCATTTTTTCTCTTAAATGGTATTATAAAAGGGATTATAATAGTTATAGAATTTTTTAAAAGGTTGTGTGTGTTGAAAATGGCAATTCTACGATATTTCTATAGTTACAATTTGTATTTGATCATTGGTGTCTATGCTAATTTGCATCTCACCTATATATCGCCATACATTTCCATAGTTTAGAGTAGTGGTAGCTTTGTGAAGTTTACCTACTGACATTGATGAGAGCCATGTATTGAGTTGCAAGAGAATGTTTCCAACAGTTAGTGCTACAGGATGAACCATCCACCCTGCCATGTGTTGTCCCAGGTGGTGTTGAACAATGCTGAGGTGGCCTGTGAGTATGTGGAGACCCTCAGCCGAGCTCTGGAGGTATGTAGACTCTCTCTAGATAGTTATTTAATTACTTTATATCTTGGCACTCTCGATTAACTTGTCAGAATTCTCAACTTTTTCAAAGTCAAACTAATCATCTAAAATAATAGAGCACAATTTGGATTATAGATTATAGATACAAGAAAATAAGACCTAATCCAAATAATTTATTAGTGTGTGATGTTTCGGTAACAATGCTGTTATCCAAAAAGTCACAAACTATTAAATTATTTGGATTAGGTCTTATTTTCTTGTATCTATAACCATCTAAAACTAGGGTGAAACCTGGGGAACATGGGTGTTGGATTCAAATGTAAATATTCATTAATTCATTTATTTGCATTTTTAAAATTCATTTTGTTTTCATTAATTTATTTATTTCATTTTAATCTGAGAGTTATTTTGTTGCTTGGCACTGTTGGTTTTTTGTTGACATTTTTTAATCGCCTACCATTGGCATTGTTGTAATAAAAAAATTTGTGGTAATAAAACCTACTCTATTCTATGCAAAGCTTTTATTCATTCATTCAGATTGACTCAAATCAAAATAAATGCAAAGAATCTAAATCTACTAGAATTCGAACATCTTTTTTGGTCCCTCGAGCCGGATACACGGATAATTTGGTAAGTAAAAATTGAATTATCTTGTGTCAACTGAAAAACTGAGAGATTGCTGGTGAATAGAATAAAAGGAAAGATAAATATTTTATACATAAAGTAATCTAAATCATGTCTAAAAAGGCGAATGCAGATATACCTATTTTCAAAATTTATATTGAAGAATTCAATACATATGCAAATCAGTTTGACGAAATTTGTCAACAGAAAAATATACGTAGATTAAAACTTTATCATGCAAATATTACGGAATTATTTAAAACCATTAAAGAAACATATTATCAAATAGTGAGATCGAATACTTGGGAAACAAGTGAAACCCTATTTAAAGAATATATAGGTGTAAAGAATCTTTATGAAAATTTTGTATTTCAAATTGAGGAAATCTTGGAGGTAGAGAACGTTTCTCAACCAGTCAAATTGGAGCAAAGTATAATATCTAATGTTAAATTACCAAAATTTAATTTGCCTGTATTTTCCGGTGAGATGTCTCAGTGGTTGAGTTTTAAGGACCTATTTTTGGTTACTATAGATAAAAAATACGACTCTTTCAGATATTCAAAAATTGCAATATTTGCATTCTTCGTTAAAGGGTGATGCAGCTCGTATAATAAAGGGTTTCCCGATCACTGAAAATAATTATCATCAAGCTTGGAAAACTTTGATAGAAAGATATGATAATAAAAGAGAGATAATATTCTCTCAATTAGATAAAATATTCAAAATCAAATTATATAAGATCTCTACCTCGAAGGCTATGTATGAGTTGTTGGATATCTGCAACGAATCTCTTAGAAATTTAGAGACAATAGGTTTGGAAAGAAATGAAATGGTAGACGTTATGTTAATACATTTTTTACAAAAGAAGCTAGATACTCCAATCAGACAACAATGGGAATTGTCTTATGGTAATCAAGAACTGCCCTCATATCAAAGGTTTATTTCCTTTTTGGAAAAACAAGCTCAATCTTTAATGAATACAATGAAGGACACCACCTCAAAGGAATATTTGAATAAAAGAGTAAATACATACAACATCAATGTAGGTTTCAAAAATTGTCTACTATGCAAATTGAGGCATAAACTGAATCAATGTAATGAATTCAGACAAATGTCAATTCAAAATAGAATAGGTTATGTAAAACAGAACCAACTTTGTTCTAATTGTTTGCGTGGCAATCATTCTGTTGAGAATTGTAAAATCACAAATCGTTGTTTCCATTGCAATAAAAAACCATCATACCTTGTTGCATGTGGTTTCAAGTCTTCCAAGACAAAGGGAATCATCTAGTGTCCAGTTTGCCTCTCCCAAATCAGTACAACCATCGAATGTACCTTCAACAAGCACATCCTGCTGTTTGAGTGAAGCAGATGGTTCTATACAAATACTGTTATCTACAGCTATAATTCATTTACAAGATGTAAATGGGGAAGATCAAATTTGTAGAGCTCTGTTGGATAATGGAAGTCAAAGAAGCCTTATCACTGAAAAGTGCGCGGCAAAACTAGGAATACCCATAAGACGTAAACGTATAGCAGTTGGAGGTTTGGGAGATCAACTTGTAGAATCTTCCCTAGGTGAGGTCTTGATCAGGTTTTCTTCTTACTTTGATCATCAATCGTTTGAGACTACAGCACTGGTTCTTACCAAGTTAACAAACAATATTCCTAGTTTTACGGTCAAGAAAATAAATTATTCACATATGAAGGGATTGATCCTGGCTGATCCTTTATATTTTAAATCAAAAGAAATAGATGTAATCTTGGGGTCAGATATAGTATTCAACCTCATTCAGGAAGGAAGGAGAAATGGAGATGAAAATGAGCCATCTGCTATCCATTCAAAATTGGGATGGCTCGTATATGGTCCGACCTCAGTGAGTGAACCGCAGTCATTCAGAAATTTGGCACATTTCTCTTCTGAATTGGAATCTGAAGATTTAATAAAAAGGTTCTGGGAATTGGAATCTATTCCTTTAGAAGAAATTCCTACAAAAGAAGAAAAGGATTGTGAAAGTCATTATTTAAAAAATGTAGTCAGGGATGAATCGGTAAGGTATATTGTAAGGCTTCCATTTAAGGAATCAGCTGAAAAGTTAGGTCAATCGAAATCCATCAATTTGCAGATTTCTTAATCTAGAGAAAAGGTTAGAACAAAATGAAAGTATATATGTTCAATATAAACAATTTATGAATGAATATATAAGATTAGGTCATATGCAGGAAAGTTGTTCTCTACAGACTGAACCAAAATATTACATTCCTCATCACTGCATTCTAAAGGCACAGCCAAATAAGTTACGAGTGGTATTTGATGCATCCACCAAGGCTACCACCCAAATATCATTGAATGATCTCCTTCATGTAGGTCCAAAACTTCAAAATAATATATTCAACATACTACTCAAGTTCCGCACGAACTCTGTTGCTTTAGTGGCCGACATTGAAAAGATGTATCGGCAGATTAGATTACATCCAGACGATATTAAATATCAAACTATACTATGGAGAGATTGTAAAGATCTAGAATTGCAAGAGTATAACTTGTTGACAGTCACTTATGGCCTTGCATGTGCCCCTTACTTGGCAATTCGAACTCTACATCAGATTGCCCATGAGGTACAGGTTTCTAATCCAAGAATATCCAAGATTATTCGTGAAGATTTCTACGTGGATGACCTTCTGACTGGATGCCCCACAGTGGAAGACGCCAAGGGACTCATGCAACAATTGATTGCTGTATTGGGTTCTGGTGGATTCGTTCTGAGAAAATGGGTATCCAATGAAACTTCTATAATTGAAGACTTACCTTTATTATTGAGAGGAAAAGATGAGGTGATGGAATTTAATAGAAAGGAATCAAACGTGAACGTTCTTGGAATCCAATGGGATCCAAGTTATGATACCCTCAACATTTCTTGTAAATCTGGTCCAGCTGATATTAAATCAAAAAGACAAATTGTATCGGCTATAGCCAGAATTTATGACCCCTGTGGCTGGCTTTCCCCTACCACAGTTGTGCTGAAACTTCTCCTCCAAGAAATATGGAAATTGAAAATTGGCTGGGATGAAGATATACCTGCTTCTATTCAAAGAAAGTGGAATACTTTTGAAAGAGAAATGAAGCATTTTCAACAAATCAGTATTCCAAAAGGAATTTATTAATTTCCAATATGCAGATGCATGGATTCTGTGATTCATCAGAGTTGGCTTATTCTGCTGTCTGTTATCTAAGAATAACTTATGAGAATAATCAAATTGAGACCATTCTTTTGACAGCAAAAACTAAAGTTGCTCCCATCAAGAAAATAACCATACCAAGACTTGAGCTTTGCGCAGCCTTGATGTTGGCGCAACTTAAATCACAGACAACTCAAGCACTTCCCTTTAATATCGATGAACAATTCTATTGGACAGATTCAAAGATTGTTCTAGCATGGATTACTTCTGAATCAAAGAAGTGGCAGATATTTGTGGCCAATCGGGTGGCAAAGATTCAAGATCTGACTGCAGCCCATTCATGGCAATATATATCAGGCAAGCAAAATCCAGCAGACCTTGCAACGAGAGGAATTCTGCCTTCCTGTTTGATCAATTCAAAATTATGGTGGCATGGACCCATTTGGTTGGCATTAGATGGTTCTGAAAATATCGCTTCATTCACTATAGACCCTTCTATGGGTTTAGAAGAGCGTAGTGTTATACTGCATGCTACAATAGCAGAACCATGCCCAGAGTTTTTGTCCAAATATTCATCCTTTGCCAAACTTTTAAGGGTCATGGCTTGGTGTAAAAGATTAATTAATATTACCAGAAAACAGCCAACTCAAAGACTCTCATTTCTAACATCCCAAGACTTAAAGGATTCTCTATTGCAAATCGTCAAGATTATTCAGAGATGTGAGTTCACCCCAGAAATCAATGCTTGCATAAAAAATATTCCTTTACCAAGAAAAAGCAGGCTTATTTCGCTTAACATTTTTATAGATTCCCAAGGAATTCTTAGAGTAGGCGGACGATTACGTCACTCGGATTTAGATATTGATCAGAAGCATCCTATGCTAATTCCTAAAGATCATTTTGTAACCAAATTAATTGTAATGCACTATCACATAAACAATCTTCATTCTGGAACTCAATTAACTTTATCTTTGATTCGAAATAAATTTTGGATTCCTTCTGGAAGAAACTTAATCAAAAGGGTCTTAAATCAATGCCTCGTATGCCTGAAGAGTAAATCTAGGGCTATTCATCAGATAATGGGAGACTTACCAAAAAATAGACTTCTTCCAGGTAGACCATTTGAAAAGATTGGTATTGATTTGGCCGGTCCCATTCAAGCTAAACCTATGTTGAAACGAAGCAAAGTTATTTTCAAATTCTACATAGTCCTATTCGTTTGCTTCACCACCAAAGCCATTCACTTAGAAATTTCATCAGATTTGACTGCGGAAACCTTTCTTGCAGCATTGAAAAGATTCATCTCTAGAAGAGGAAGACCAACTGATATATACTCAGACAAGGCAACTAACGTTAAGGGTGCAAGCAACATTTTGAAAGAACGATGGAAGTTATTCAATGCTGCTAATATTCGAGATTTTTCAGCCATAGAATCCATTAATTGGCATTTTATTCCTCCGTCGGCACCTAATTTTGGTGGATTATGGGAAGCTGGCATTAAATCAGTTAAAACCATCCTATATAAAACTATGAAATCTCTAGGTTATTGAATTACGAGGAGTTACTGACCTTATTAGCTCAAATTGAAGCCTGTCTTAACTCCAGACCATTAACTTTTGTTAGCAATGATCCAAATGACTTAACAGCGCTAACACCAGGACATTTTCTTATAGGAAATGCAATACGACATGATGCAGAATCGGATCACTCTACTTTGAATCTTCGCTCCAGATGGAATCTGATTCAACCTCAAAGAGACTACTTCTGGAACCGTTGGAGCTGTGAATATCTACATCAACTCCAAGAAAGAAGAAAGTGGAAGACTTCACATCCGGATGTCAACATTGGAGATTTGGTTATGTTGAAGGAACAAGACAAACCACTACAATGGAAACTGGCGAGAATTGTCCAGATATTCCCAGGAGAAGATGATCATACCAGAGTGGTGCTTCTTCGTACTCCTAAAGGCCTTCTGAAGAGACCAATAACCAAGATATGTCCTCTACCTTACAATGAGTGAGCTCTTGAACTGGGATATAGTTCAAGGTTGTGGGGGAGTATGTTGGATTCAAATGTAAATATTCATTAATTCATTTATTTGCATTTTTTATATTCATTTTGTTTTCATTAATTTATTTATTTCATTTTAATCTGTGAGTTATTTTGTTGCTTGGCACTGTTGGTTTTTTGTTGACATTTTTTAATCGCCTACCATTGGCATTGTTGTAATAAAAAAATTCGTCGTAATAAAACCTACTCTATTCTATGCAAAGCTTTTATTCATTCATTCACATTGACTCAAATCAAAATAAATACAAAGAATCTAAATCTACTAGAATTCGAACAATGGGCATGCAACAACAAACAATGAATGCACATGTCTAGCCACCCAATGTTGATGGCATCAGATATTTCTGGGAAGCTGATGTCATAGAGGATCAGGGTTAGAAAATAATGGCAAATAATTACCTAATTATTCATTTGAAAGTTGCAAGATATCTCACCTTTTAAAAATGTTTATTTGTCAAGGCACATCGCTAATGAGGGTCAGCAGCCATAATGTTTAATTTTCACCTATTCCTGATATATTGATAAAAATATTTAACCAATATATATTATGCTTTTTCTGGAATAAAGATATTTAATACTTGGTCTAAAGAATGCCATTATTTTAATGAGAAGGCTGATTGTCATTAATTACAAATATATATGTGATAATCTGTATATAGGAATATGTAACCCCACCACAATCTATCCAATGTATCGTCAAAAGGTCTAATAAAAGTTAGGCCTCGCGAGAAGGGAAAGAACAATTAACAGGATTGCATCATCCAGGAAGTAAAGGTCACTGCCCTGGACCCATAAAACTTAAGTTCAAAGGCCTTCTTCTTCCTGGAGGATTGCAATCATGGCGACAATGGAGGTACTAAGCCAATCACATTTAAGCATGACAAATTGATAGCGAATCATCAGAGAGCACGTGGAAGGATCCCCACCAATGAGAAGTCGAGAGAGTTGATGTCGATGATCTCTGACAAGAAGCAAAAAAGAAGGTAGGTGACCGTGCTACGAGCTAGGTGTGTTCAACATAGGCTCTAACCAAGGTAGTGTGCGCTCCATCATGTGAAGGGCAAATACCTCCATCCTTCCCTTTCGCTAAGGTCTTATTTTCTACCCCATCCAGGTGTGCTCGTTCTTCCCCTGTGGAAAACCACCATTCGACCAAGACTGCACCATTAATCCAATCATATCCACCCAACCACACAATTCGCTAGGATTCGACAGTGAGTCCACAGTAAATCAACACCCCAATTCGACAGAGAGTCGACAGAATTCGACATATATGTGGAGATACGATATAAGAAGACAGTATTTTTTCAATAAAGCATTTTTTTACAGTCCTTACTGCAATGGAAAATATTGGAAAGATATGAAAAAGAAAGAAAATGCGATGTTGTGAATTGTATCTTGTATAGAGATGGTGTGCCATAGGTGTTTGAAAAAAGAAGATAGCATCCATTCCTTATGCTGTTGATGGGTGGCTACTGTCATCTACTTCAATAGACTCTGGTGTTACAATCCCTGGTGTCCACTTGGTGTTGACTTGGAAGATTCAGTTAGACATCCAAATTTTCTGTTAACCTCTACTCTACTGCACTCTCTTTTAGGACATGTCTTAATCTCAATTTTCTACAACTCCTATATATTGATGTTGTTTTGGATTCAAGTGGATAGAGAGAAAAGTTTTAAGACTGATTGTTCCCAAAAGAAAGTTGGCTTGTGATCTAATCTAAATATATCTGATTATTTCATTATGCACCTATATAAAATTTTTACATTCAATCGCCCTCACCTTGGAAAGTTTAACTCCACTAGTGATTGCAAGTAATCAATCTGGGCTCTGGTGCCTCACATAAATGCAAAGTTGCAAGTGCATGTTTAGACATTTGGTACTGTCTATAACATGACCTGAACCTGCTATACTTAGGATAAACAAAATATTCTCAGCCAGATTCTCCTAGCAGGTTTTACAACTAGTTCCTCAACCATTGTGAAGCATTCCTCACCCAAATGTTTTGTTCTAGGTTGAAGTGGGCAAAGCCTTCAGTCACGTTTCCCCTTCTGAGATGGCCAAGCTCAAGGTACTCCCCATTTTATCTCCCATTATATTGTATGGACATTAGCATGGTTACTGGATGTGGGAATCCACTAGTATTGACAAAATCTAGACATGTCTTTGTTTGGATTTTACAAAATTGATTGCCTGGAGAGCCAGCTGACTTAGATAGCTTGCTAATAGGTTTAATGTGTGTTAATCAAACATGGGATTTTAAAAATGAAAGTGGATCAGAAAGTATCATATATACCAAATGGATCTCTTGGAGTTGACAGTTTATTCTGTGTGAGATGGAAAGAAGAAATGTTGAGATTGTAGACATTGCTCAGGAGATCCCTTACCATTGTGAGAGAGTGAATTCTATAGGTATCCTAACTAACTATTCTACCTATATATGGTGGGTAGATGCATTATTTTAATCTATTTTTTCAAAGGGAGAGTTATCTCTTTTGGTAAATATATATATATAGAGAGAGAGAAATCTATACTTAAATCATTCGATAATATTTGTGCAGAAACCTCCCCCCAATGTACCCAATCTCTATCATTCAGGTTTTAAAAATAAACAACTGAAAACATTATGAATGGAGTTAAGTGCTAACTAACCTCATATCAGTATTTGCCATGATCAGTATAATGTCAAATTATATAATCCAGCTTCCATACAAACACAAGAGTCAAATTTGCACATTAGTTTGAAAAATATATACAGTAGAACCTCCCTTTAGCAGACACACCACTAACGGATACCTCTCCACAAAGGACAGTTTTCATTTGCAAATTACCATTTTTACAATTTAGAAACTCTTCGGCAAGAGGACACCTCTCCTTAAAGGACACTGGCTCTGCAATTAAGTGTTGTCCTTTACAGGGAGGTAGTTCTACTGTATTTTTAAATAAAGTATATATAAGTGTAGCATTACACCTTTAAACTAATTCTCACTATTAAAATTACAAATATATTTTCACAATGAGTATCTTTTTTATTTAAAAAAACGCTAGCTTTCAAGCGTTAATTGCTCTTCAACGGGCTTACTATAATATCGACTTTATCCCACCAGAAATATTTACAAAAACAAACGCGCGCATCGTGGATATTTATAACTGAAAATTTTTTTTCACAATTTTATCATGAATAGTAATTCTCACAATCTTTAAATCAATACCAAATTATATACTTTTAACTGAGACAATAATCCAACAAAAAGTCCTTGGAGTGTTGAGGTGTGTGATTGACTGTTTGTAAAAGAGAAAATAAACCAATATGCTAAATAAAATGCCAGCTTGGTGCTTCACTGTTTACATTCTAGTCAAAATTTCCTGCTTTATGTACTTATAATTATACTTATAATTACTTATGTGGACTAGATGTAGACATGATGTGTGGAACTAGAGCTGCCTGGGGGACCTACGCGATAGCTCCAAGAAATTCCAAGCTGTACGCAGTTCAGGTATGGCACAACTGTGTCAGACCGCTGTCCGTCCGCGTATCAAGCCCTGGGTGGACACTCTGCAGACTACATCCAACCATATCCTTGAGGTCGGCTAGTTTAGTGACTTCTATTAATTTTCTTTTATTGTTGTTGATAAGGCCCAATTTGGATTATAAACCCATGGTAATAAGACCAAATCCAAATAAATAAATGGTGCGTGACATTTTGGTAACAGCGTTGTTACCAAAACGTCACACACTATTTATTTACTTGGATTTGGTCTTATTACCTTGTGTCTTATTGTTGTTGTTTCTTATCCCCTTGTGTAAAGATTACACTAATTCCACGAGTTAATGCTCCTCAAGCTGTTTTATGATAAGCAGCGGCCTCTCCCAAAAGTCCTCTTTAGTGCATCTAATGCAAGCCAAAATGTGTTCTGGAGCTGCAGATGCCAACCTATATTTTGGGCAAGTGGGGTAGATTTTGTTGCTATTTTCTATCTTCAATGGCTTGAGATGGCCTGTTCTAAATCTTGTTAGTGTTGTTTCTTTTATTAACACAGATTCTTTTGAAATATATATACCCATTACAGAATTTATAACCATTTTCATATACAAACATAAAATAAGGAGCAATTATCTTTATCACCATGATTACATTTTGTTCTGGAGTGATAAACTAAATGCAATGTTTTAATGCATTGGAGAGGTGCCACCTTTGGTATATGAATAACATCCAACTTTATGTTACACAGTGTTCCTTTCTTGTACATTGTTAGCTTTCCTTGTTGTTGCTTTGATTATAAATGATTTAAAATAATTCGCTCTCTTCCCTTGTGTGTGCATATATTTCCAATTTAAACTTGACTATCTATATATACATAAGGTAATAAGACCAAATCCAAATAAATAAATAGTGTGTGACATTTCGGTAACAGCGTTGTTACCAAAACATCACACACTATTTATTTATTTGGATTTGGTGTTATTACCTTGTGTTTATAATCTATAATCCAAATTGTGCCTTATCATCTTTTGACTATAAATATATAAAATAAATTTGTCAATAAAACAATTGAATGTTGATGATTTTCTCACAGGAGAACTTTGCACAACTTGAAGCTACAGATGGACTCCGGCCTTTTATTCAAAACTTCATCCGCAATTTGGATTCTCTTCTAAAGTCCTTCAAAGTAAGTTCCTTCCTAATCCATCCTTGCTTTGATATTAGCCAAATTGAACCAAGACTGACAAGCTCTCTGGCACAGTTTTTATCAGCTGTCTTTAAATTTCATTGTAGTGGTTCAAATGATTCACAACTTACATTTTTTCCCTGGGATACACCAGGGCTGATAATTATCAGGTTATAAGGTATCAGGTAAGGTTATAGGTATCAGGTTATAACCTAATGGGAACTTTGTTAGCCAGATGATCAGTCCTCTTTTTCTTGAGACTCACTGAGAAACAAAAATGAATAGAAACTTATAGTAACAAGACCTAATTATTGAAATGTTTCTGTAACAGCATTGTACCATGTTGTCTCCTGTAGAAGGGTGTCCGTGCCTGAAAGCTAGAGATTAAAATAGTTTTTGAAAAGATAATTTTCCCTGGAGGCTCTCAATAATGATACAAGGGGTTATTTTATAGAATTGTCTGATGATGGTAGCAATGCTGTTGCCGCAAAACCTCATAAAACATTTTATTAATTTAGTCTTATCTCACTTTTTTTTTTCCAAAGCATTTAAGATCCGTTTATTACCAATCTTCCCATTTGTCCGATTTTATAGAAGTATATGAGGGATAGAAGAACTTGTGCCAGATACTGGTGCATCTCTGGGTGTGGGGTAACTTCCTCACTCGGTAGTACTTGGGATTCACTTCAGCTATGGTATCAGACTCAATGTCGATGGTATAGGGTTGGGAACTCGTCGGACTAGGAAACATGCTTAAATCTCCCCATAGTGGGCCTCACAAAATTGGATGCTTTGGAAAAGTAAGAGGCCTTAGGAAGGTAAATAAAATATTGTCAAAAATCAAATTTGATAAGCTTAGAATAAGCATAAAAAGAAAAGAACATGTTGTATGAGTTGGAATAGTCTTCCTGCTCTTGTTAGCCTTTGGTCACTTCAACATGTTTTTTTGTATTTGAGATCACTGTATTGAATCGCCTTCCTAGAAGATATAGCCAATACTGAAAAGTCTAAAATTTTTTTTAATGATTAGTTTTATTAGAAAATAAAAAATAGATAAATTATATACAGTAGAACTTGGATAATTCGAACTTCTTTAATTCGAAAACCTCTTTAATTCGAATATTTATCTTGGTCCCTAGAATTTACTATAAATATAATTTCCGTTTTTAATTCGAATTTTTGGATAATTCGAATTTTTTTTATGGTCCCTTGGGGTTCGAATTATCCAAGTTCGACTGTATATATTTTAGAAGAAATCGTGCTTGCAAATAATTTTGCATTGATTTATAGTTTTTTTATTTGTTAATATATACAACCCCTCCACAGGTCCTGGAATATAGAAATGCTGTCCTGGGGTAACATCCTTGACCTCAGGGTTTGTGACAGGACCAGCTGACAGTCCAGAATTATGACTCCCTGGTAGTCCTCATTGTGACAGAACTCACCGGACTCTTGGAGAAAGCCATCTTCAAGTCTTCCTTCAACAGGGTGAGTCCATCACTACTCTAGTAGGTACTCCCTCGCAGCACAGGCTGTAGAGATTCTTTTAGCATTTTAAAAGGAAATTAAGCCTTTTTTTTTGCTTATCCCTAGTACACGTGCTATAGACCATGATTGATAAGGCACAATTTGAATTATAGATTTTGAACACAAGGTAATAAATAAGACCAAATATAAATAAATAGTGTGTGACGTTTCGGTAACAGCGTTCGGTAACGCTGTTACTGAAACGTCGCACACTATTTATTTATTTGGATTTGGTCTTATTACCTTGTGTTTATAGACCATGATAATCATGGTGGGTAGTTAGTGACTGCTTTCACTGTAAGTGCACCACATGTCTACACATGTGCAGAGAAATTTGACTTTTGCCCTTACAAATGTGCCAGAACCCTGTATTGTTACTTGCACTCGCTGGTGGAATTGAACTTTTGCAAGAATCGGAGACCATTGGAGCATTTTTTTTTTTTATTAGAAAAAAAGTGCCCATAGCGGGATTCGATTCTGGGTCATAGCAGTCGAAAATCAATGATTTAAACCATCTTTCCACCGACCCCCTTTGCCCAAGTCTAATGAGTGCAAGTAGGCCAAGCTTAACTGCTTCCACATGTAAGAACAAGAGTGGTGTGGACAGCTGGGAGGACTCCAGTTTGACCGGGAGCTACGGGCCATCGTGGCCTACCTCACCTCAGCCACCACCTGGTCCATCAGGGACCACTTTGTCCGGCTCAACCAGATGGCCACCCTCCTCAACCTGGAGACTGTATGTACCCTTCGGTTTCTTGGTATTGCATTTCACTTTGAGAGAACATCACCCCAATCTTACCTTTTTACAGTAAAATCCCTCAGTCTTATGTTTATTTTCCCCTTTATTATAATCAAGTTTGCCTGTCAAACCTTTCTAATATAAAAAATGAGTGTACCTGGATCTATTAAAAAAAATGTTTAAAAAAATATATTTTGAGGGCTTGCTTTCTCTTTATCAATTTATGGCACAAAAAATTGATGGTAATATACATATTCTTGTAAATCAAGCATGTCAAACTCGCGGCCCGCGGGCCTCATGCAGCCCACAACGAATAATTTGCGGCCCACCAGATAATATATTTTAATAAAAAAATATATATAAATTTAAAAAAAAATTAATAATTTATTTATTAATAACGAACCACTGGTCGCCATACCTAAGTCATAAGTTTTGATAATATTATACCTACATACATAACGTATGTACATCGCCATAAGTATTGTGTGCCTTAAAGTTTAAAGAAAATATTCTTTCGGAGTACTAGAAAAAAAAAAAAAATTTAAGTTACGTTCAATAATTTGTGCAGTTATTCTGTGTCTGGTAAGTTAAAAAATATTAATTTTTAAAAAAAATTTAAAATATTAATTAAAACGTTTTATTATTTTGTGTTAGCGATTGCTAATTTTTTTTCAGACCTTTGTATTCAATATGTCTTCATCAAAACCAAGTGGCAGTAAAACTAAACGAAAAATTGCTGACGAACATAGGAATTTTCAAGAAAAGTGGGAATTAAGAGTATTTTTGCTCTGAAGTAAAAGATAAAATCATCTGCTTGATATGTAATAATGCTATTAGTGTACCAAAATTATATAACATTAAACGTCATTATGAACAACATAAATCAAAATATGATACCTACGAAGGTTTAATGAGACAAGAAAAGTTAGAAGAGTTCAAGTTGGGAATGAAAAAACAACAGTTTATGTTTACTAAAGTATCAAAATGTTACTATAAAAATTTAATTACTTGTTTTCTTTTTTTGCGGCCCACATAATCTTATTACTTTTTTATTTGGCCCGTGTTAGGATTTGAGTTTGACATGCTTGTTGTAAATCATATGGAAACAAAACTCCCCCTTTGCCGGTCCCAAGCCCGGATGAAAAAGGAGGAGGGGTAGCAGTAACAAGCTCACTAAAAAACCTGGACTCAGCTGGCCCGGCTGATAGTACCCTGTAAGGGCTCCTGATTCAGGGATACAGAATGAGCAGCATTTGTACTCCATATTAGGAGCGGCTGCACATGACGTCTGTTCCTCATGTCAGAGGCGGCCATTTATTTTGGAGCTAAGTCGGCCTGCCACTGAGTAGTGCTCCCAGTCTTAATGACAAAGGCAGACACATTTTACTTCACCCAATCATGAAAGATAAGAAAGAAGAAGACATGGAAACAAAGTTGTTTTCATGTTATCTAAAACAATTTGTGAATTAAATTCAAGTTTTTGGTGCAAAAAAAATTGATAAAAAGGAAGCAAGCCTTTGAAATATTTTGTATGCTCATTTTTAAATAATCATATTCAATGGATGGCACCTTTTAACTAAAGCTTTTTTTAGCCATTTAAAAATCACCTCTTTATTTAAAAAGCTTTTCCCTGCTACTAAATATTGCTAATAGCACCTATCTTAATAGATATTAACTTGACACATTGATTTATTTTTATTTCAAAACATTTTATTTCTAGTAAGCTTCCATACATTCTATTGTAAAACCATCCAAATGTTATATGATGCTCCTCACCTAATTTCTTGATAACTCTCTCTCTCTCTATAATGGAATTACAACTATTCAATGAATGTTGCACAGAATACTTTGGTCACAAGGTAATAAGACCAAATAAATAAATAGTGTGTGACGTTTTGGTAACAGCATTGTTACCATCTTCAGATAAAAGTGCTTTGGTGAATCATCTGTGGAGCACATGTCTGTGGAACCCACATACTTCCATAGATAAGTACTGTTGTGTGGGCAGCTGGCAGAGGCAGCAGAACTCTGGGGTCCCGGCTCCACCAGCCCCATCACCTGGAGACTGACACAGTCCGAGGTCCGCCAGGTCCTCTACCTTAGGTACTTACTCCTTTGTTTACCTTCCACATCACAGAAACTTTAGGGGATAGGGTAGAATTTGGTCTTATCTTTTTTTTTTTAACTAAAATATATGTGAATAGTATAATAAGTTATTTTACTTATCAAGAGCTCCTTGGTTTGAAATCAGTTTTTCTTCTCCCAGATCAACTGTCACTTTTATTTACTAAGGATCTCTCCAACTTTTGGCAACCAAAATTTTCCTTGTTCTTGGCATGGACAATGGTCCATCATAGTTCTACTGCCCTTTGCACTCGAAAATACACTTTGCTCGCTACTTATATTGAGGTAGAAATTTTGCACACAATTTATATCCATTAGATGTCATGGGTGAAATAGTCCAATATTTATCCACCTTCCTTCCCATTTACAGTAGTAATATAGAAGTGTGAATGCTGCTGGGATTCATGGAATGAGAATTTTATTGCCATATGACTATCCACTTATAGTAAGTTTTCTTTTAGTTGTATTGCTATTGAAGTATTTTGTATATGAACTTTCTTTTTTAGCATGTATCCATCAGTTGAGAAGGGGTTCAAGTATTAGTACTGAATTATTTTGAAGAAGTTGTCTGGCCAGCATTCATAGTTCTCAAAGGTTTTTTTTAAAGATACCGAATTGGAATTCTTTGTGGGTGTCACACACAAGGATGTTTGATTCAATAAACTAGCAGCAGCAGGTCCTTCAACTCTACAATAAATAAATCAATTTTACAGTAGCACTTGTCCTCTCAGTTTTTATGGCTGGCCCTACTGTATTTTATATAATTTGTAATAATTTTCTTTTTATTGAAACAAAATTGTGAAACAATTCGAGCTAAAAGTTGCTCTTTCATCACAAATATATATATAATGGAGAAAAAAGAAATATTTGTGTTTGCACAAGCATACATTTTTAAAGCTAAATATTGAAAAGAACACTTTTGCAAAAAGAGATTTATGGGGAAGTAGATTTAACTCTATTAAAAGGCCGTAGAAGAGAAACTTTTCTTGAAAGCTAGCTTATTTGTTTCAATAAAAAGAAACCTATTGTTTATTGTAGGTTTCCCTAATAAGTACATGACTTCAATATTGATGAGCCAAGAGATGCCTCTTAAATTTCCACTTGTCCTTCTTAATGTATGGTAAGAGTATTTTATATCTTGTTCTATTTTAAATCTCATAATATAACAGCCTCCTTTATAAAATCAAATAGTTATCATATTTCAAAGTCCCAGGTAATGAGGTACAATTTGTTTTTGTTGTCGTGTCCAATGAAGAGCTTCGGATGTCTCCGTAAATCTCTATCACAGCAGTCGCAATGTCCACTATCTTGGGTGTGTAAAGCTGCTGCTCTGGGTCCATGTAAATTTTCTGCAAGGCTGCAGCCATTGCTGGGCATGAGAATATGTGGGTAGGTGTTAGTTCTACAACAGGACAGTTGTTACATGTCCTATAGGTTCTTGTGCCATCTGGATGTATTGTCATTCCTTTATAGTGCTTCATTCTGAGTCTTGTTGTAGTTTTGGAATTCTTCTCGCAGTGTTTATTTCGTATATTTGATATTTTCTTATTTTTTTTGTTGAATTATGTTGTATTTTGCCAAAGCATCAAATACTGACATTTGTTCTTTCCTATGGCTCAACTTTCTGGCTTCCTTTGGTAATTCATCTGCCATCTCATTACCCCCGATCCCAACATGGGGTACAATTTGAATTGTGGATAAGAATCCCAAGATTTAAAAATTATATGGACATATATGCTACCTTTTAGCAGAAGAGTGGTACAAACCATTGATTTTAGACAGCAAAGTTTGTTTTGGTTCTATCGTTATATTGAAATTCCACTATGGAATCTTTATTTCTGAGTTTGTTCAATCTGGAAAAGACCAATATAAAACTGTGTGGTTTCAGGTCAGATTTCAAGATGGAGGAGGTGAGAAGACTCAGGTTGCAGTAATTGTCTGGTGGTTGGACCAATCAATAAAATGCCATTCCACACACATCTGTTGGACCAAAGATTGAATGTCTTCCTGAACTTACACATCAGGTATTCTGTTGTTTACCCCACACCTAGCAAGATTTACTGGATTAATACCATCAGCCTCTATTCAAGGACTGACTAACTAAGAAAACTCAATATCAATTAACCAGCATGTATTTGAATGATTTGCATTCCAAATGAATTGGGGCTGTATTAAAAAGAGAGTATAAATAAGACAGACATAAAACATCTTTATTCAGCAACATTCACATTAATTGAGAATTATATTGTAATAGAATTAACACTTTGTTCATCTTGCAATCATGATTTACAAATAAAAATGAAAAAACAATGAAATATTTCCAGTATAGGTACAACAGCAACAAGGATGGTTGGTTATATGTAACGGGGCAGTGGGGGAACACAAATATATAGATTTCTGCTATGTACACGACTATCGCAAGGAAATAATTGCTGAAGAACTGCAAGTTATTTACAATATGTGACACAAGTTGGGAGCAGGTAACAAGTCAGGTCAACAGCCATGCTACCATTGTTTCACCTAAAAATTGAATTTAAAAAATAGAACTCCACACAAAAATAAGGTAGTTGGGTGATAGATGGAATACAAGAATATATTTTGACTTTATAGATTGTAGGTATGTATGACAGTTATATTTGGGATCGTAATTATGCCAGAATGAGGGAACCTCCAATTCATGTGTGTAGGCCACTACAGTCATGGCACCACAGCATTATTTAACAACTCTGGGGGAAGTTCTATATGAAGCCATTACAGTTTTTCAATGAACCAAAAGTGCCATCTCACCCTTTAAAAATGCATTTGGCTTATCACCCCAGAACAGAACATAATGGTGGTCATAAAGAATAAACCACATTACCAGTTTTGGCAAATTCAGACAAAAGCCATGTACATCATCAGTTACAGGGGTGGTTTCATAACATCCTTTGAGAGGAGTTATAAAATCGATCAAATTTTAAAAGGAGAGGTGCCACCTTTGGTTAATGAATACCATCCTTCTGCAACATTGTTATATTTTAGAAATGTGAAGTATGAATAATGTTTAAATTTATATGGGGGAAAATATATCTGTGAATTTTTTCACTTTGCCAAAATGGGCAACAAAAAAAAAAAAGTAAGGGGGTGAAGAGTTGATTAAACCAACATAATCAGAAGGCTAAAATATATGTGCATTGAAACCTATCTTTTTCCTCATTATATTTTTTTCAGTAAAATATCAGTTTTCTTTTAAGTCACATCTCTCAAAACTTAGTGAGGCCCCCAAAAATAAATTTTAGAAATTAGAATACTTAAAATTCATTTTTCCATCTATATTAAATGACTGGAAATTAAAAATATATATATTAAAAAAACGAAAGAAAAAAATAAAAGATAAAAAGATCAGGTGTTGAAATCAATATTAAAAATGGCATATCCTGACCAGGAGCACATGTGCTTTACAGAAGGCAGAGCGCCATCTGGTGGAACAGAAATCAACTAAACATTGATTTAGCCTGTTCCCTGATATTTGGCCAACCCAATTTCTTGATAAATCAAGAAAAGCCATCCACGAACGCGTTTCGCGCTTTTGGTGCTCCTGGTCAGGATATGCCATTTTTAATATTGATTTCAACACCTGATCTTTTTATCTTTTTTTTTTTTCTTTCGCTTTTTAATGTGCTAAGCGTATTTATGCAAGTTTGGCCTTAAATACCCATTTCTTGGTTTTTCAGGAAGCCATTGGGACCAAAAAATATTTTTTGGTCGCAGTGGTTCAGCCTACTTCACGCTGACGAGCGCCAAAAGCGCAAAACGCGTTCGTGGATGGCTTTTCTTGATTTATCAAGAAATTGGGTTGGCCAAATATCAGGGAACAGGCTAAATCAATGTTTAGTTGATTTCTGTTCCACCAGATGGCGCTCTGCCTTCTGTAAAGCACATGTGTCCTGGTCAGGATATGCTATTTTTAATATATATATATATATATTCTAAGTTTCCAGTCACTGGAAACCATTCAAACAAACAGACCTTTACAGAAAAATACTTACATTGAATACTGGCCATTGATAAACCCGTATGGAACAAAATAAATGGATTATTGCACAAAGAAGTAATGTACAACAGGATCTGCAGTGGGGTCCAGAGTGTGGGAGAGCCATCCAACAAATACTTATGTTAAAACATCAACCCCTGGTCTTCACACTATTGATACCTATTACACCAGTCCAAATAGACGGTGTGATTTAAGGAAATAAAGTTTATGAAAATTCTGAACTATTATAGACTCGTATGATTCTTTTAAAAATAAAACAATTTCTACTGCCCTTACTGCAATGGAAAAATTAATCATTATAATATATAATCATTATTAGGACAAATGATTCCCAACATATTTTAAATCAATATTTATAAACTATCAGATTTTTAAAATATAAAATTTCAATAATAAAAAAAAGTAAAAACCAAAATATGCATTTGTTTATATGAAATAAAAAATGAGAGAGAGGGAGGACATTCTATAGAAACATTCTTTTGAACACAAGGTAATAAGACCAAATCCAAATAAATAAATAGTGTGTGATGTTTCAGTAACAGTGTTGTTACCATCTTCAGACAAAGGTACTGAATGATCTATAATCCACATTCTTTTAAACAATGATATGTCATATAATGTGTGTGGGATTATTTACATCAATATTATCCTTTTCTTACTGCACATATTGATATTAAGATCATTAAAAATGATACAATTAGATGAAAGTACACAAAGTTATAAATAGGGGTAAGA
>CP092864.1:182348020-182408330 GCA_030710605.1 Cordylochernes scorpioides
ATCTCTAGTACAAACAGGGACACTACACATATCTAATTATCACATTCTGGCATTTCTTCAGCATGAAAATTGCTATAAAATATATCTGAATCCTTCTAGTCATTTGTGAATTCCTGATTAATGTTCAAGTTATTTCTTAAAGAGAGACTTTCTGAAATTAGAGTAGAACCTCCCTTTAGTGGACACCTCTCCACAAAGGACAGTTTTCATTTGCAAAATTACCATTTTTACAATTTAGCAACTCTCCGGTAAGAGGACACCTCTTCCTAAAGGACACTTTGACTCTGCAATTAGGTGTCCTTTACAGGGAGGTTCTACTGTATTGATTTAAAATTTTTATAAAGAGTCCAATGAAAGAGTTCAACATTTTAGTATAAATATCCTCTAATTTCCTCATTACTTATACAGTAGATTGTAGTTAGAGGAGATGCCAACAAGAGTAGAGGGTTGGTATTGCTAGGGAACCACAGTTGATAAATCTTCAGTCGGACAATCTATAGGTGTCACAGAATTGGGCCCTGCTAACTTATAATGAGCTTATTCTACAGTCAACTGATCCCTTACACAGAGTGGTTGCAGGCTGACATCGCAGTCTCCTCACAAGACTCAGAAGTGGTGAAAAGTAAGAAGCTGTTTCTGACTGATTGATTGTTGTTGATCTGGAGGACTTAGTTTGGAGTTTGACATTTTCTCCTCTGCCCCTCTAGCCACATTTAGAATGGTTCATACAACTTAGAGTGGTGATGGAAATGTGAAAGTAACAGTTATTCCAATATGTAGCTGTGTGGTGATGTTACTACTGCCGTTACATATTGTAAACAACATTCAGCAATGATCCATCACTCTTACTCTATTTACCTGGGTTTATTCCTGTTCCCCTTTTGAATTTGGAATGACCCTTGCTTCCTCTTTTTTTTTCTTACACACTTATAACTGTGCACCTTTTTCATATCAGATACTGTATGAAGGTGGCAGTCCAGACCTTGTGAAGAAAGTGCATTGCAGTAAAATCTCCTGTGAGCCACAAAGACAGGGTCCTATCTGAAGATAGATTAAGATAGTATCACATGTTTTTTTGGACTCTAGATTATGAGAGGCTCTATTATATCTATATAGACATGTTGTTGTTTCTTATCCCCTTGTGTAAAGATTACACAAATTCCATGAGTTCATGCTCCTCGAGCTGTTTTATGATAAGCAGCGGCCTCTCCCAAGATATAAAATACATAAGCTTTGTTTATATCTATAATGAAAATATAATTTTCCTATCTTTGTCTCTCTCACCAAAACTCTATACAGTAGAACCTCCATGAGAGGACACCTCTCTTATAAAGGACAGTTTTCATTTGCAAAATTACCATTTTCAACTATTTAGTAACTCTCCGGTAAAAGAGCATCTTTCCATAGAGGACACTTTGGCTCTGCAATTAAATTTCCTTTACAGGAGGTTCTGAAGTATTAAAAAGAAAATAGGGATTCCATTTAATATCACTACTCTACATATACAAGGCAATAAAACCAAATTTCCAAATAAATAGTGTGTGACATTTCAATAACATCTGTACGTGTTCGTCATCGGGTACTTTTGTCTGATGATGATAACTATGCTGTTCTTGAAATGTCACACACTATTTATTTGGATTTGGTCTCATTACCTTGTAGTTCTAATCTATAATCAAAATTGTGCCATATCATTTACTCAAGATATTACATGTTGGAGATGTGCAGCTCTGAACACTAAGTTGGATTTCCTGCTCAACAACAGCCAGCTCAGCCATAGCATGCAGGAGTTCCTGGGGTTGTACATCCTCATGGAAGAGTACTTCCTGCGGGAGTCCATACACAAGGTTTGTTCCCCATTTTCTCTTCCCAACTTAACCCCCCTCCATAACCCCCTACCCCTTCCCCAGACCTCTCCCTCTGAAGGTTTGAAAACTTCAATGGTCTCTTAGCCAAGAGCCAATCGCCATCAAAAACCTCTGATACCATCAACACCCCTCTGTCGCCAGAGAAGACAATCCAACAACAGCCTGGCACAAGCAAGCCATCAATGAGTTGTGCCGGTCTCATCGATCAGTAAAATCAACTTCCCATGGTGGAGGACAATCTGACTATACCAAAGTGGAGCCAAAGAGAAAGAAGCCAGTTGACTCTGAGGCGACAGGCTGGGAAGACAAGAGAGTTTGTGTCCAGGTGGTGGCCATGAAGCTAACCTTCGCCCAAGTCCAAAGTACAGGAATGTACAGGGACTCGACAGTAGCAGGTGGAGTTCAGAGATAGGAAGGTGGACCAATGACCTTAAATTCTGGCCAGACTTCAGCCAGGCCCCGTACTTTCTGGCGCTGGAAGTGAAGTCAGGCAATGATAAATTGTACTATTTTCCATGAATGTTAATGCGGCTGACATTTTCACAATGAATCTTGGTCTCATTGTTTCTGTTCATACCAGATTGTTCTCCACCATGAAGTACCAAGTGGAGCCCAAACACAGACTGTACTCTAATTACAACACGACATGATGCAGGCTATCCAGATGGATGTGGTAGAGGACAAGTCCCTCACCTCCACCATGTTGGATGACGTCTTCTTCATCATCAAGAAATGTCTCAGGTAACTCACTCCTTCCCATCGTCTTAACATTGCTTCTGTGGGGAATACACCCCTCTGTATATATCTATTCCACAAAATTGCATCAATTCTGCAGAGATGATTCATTTTAAAATTCAAACAAAAATATATATATATTTAAGATTGAATCCAAAATAGTTAAACTATGTGTGATGTTTCAGTTATTTTCATCTCATGTAAGCTCACTGTTTCCTTTCTTCTTATCTATAATTTCATTTATTTTGTTTGGTAAAACTCGTCCTCTCATCTTATGTTGTTGGAGGTTTGTGGCATCTTCTGGCATCCAGGAAGCACAGGTTTATGATGCTGATTAACAAACCCTTCATCCTTTGGATTTGTTACATTTCCATTAGCAATCTCTGTAGTCCATCCATGTTTGGTTAGTCCCATTGGTATGCTGGGACATTTGTCTATTACAGATAGATCGTATTATTCTTTAGTAGTATGCTGGGAACAGTGGTCCCCATTTATTCAGCTATTGACCAGTTTATTTATTTATTGTTTTCTTATTTGGTAATATAGCTCACCATGCTGTCACTAAATTGGATTCTTTTCTTCCAGGCATCATACCCTATAGGTGTTCCTTCTTATGTATTCTCTTTCTTGTATATCAATCTGTGATGTGGTTAACTTACAAATTGAAATCTGCTGGAGAGCCAGGCAACATGTGCTGTGCTGGTGTGTGTGTAGACGTAGCCTGAACAGTGCAAGTGTGGATGGAGTGTGTGCCATGCTCAACCACACCTGCAACTTCCTCCAGAGTGTCTTCTGTGAGGCTCTCAATGAGAAACTGCTGCAGATTGCCCCTCCCTCAGGTTTCCTGGACCTCTCTGTGCTCCATTCCTCCTCCACCACACTGGACCACGGACTCTACCTGGTACATGCCAGCTTGGCCATGCTTTTCTAATGTTGAGATTAGGATTTTTTTTTTTATTGGTGAATTCTTTTAAAATTTTGAGAGAAAAAAAGCTTCCAGTAAAAAGTGTCTTGCAAAACAATTATTTTAATCAACTCAAGCTTGTAGTTATAGCTAGAGATTATAGTTAACCGTACTTCCTGTAGAAGAACTCCAAGGCCCAAAAGCTTGAGCTAATTAAATTATATTTTATGCAAGACACTTTTCCTTTGATGCATTTTTTCTCTCAAATTATATTATAAAAGGGATTATAATAGTTATAGAATTTTTTAAAAGGTTGTGTGTGTTGAAAATGGCAATTCTAGGATATTTCTATAGTTACAATTTTACACAAAATAAATTTACTGGCAATGCGTTTCTTTTAAATATCATCAAATATTATCTCTACAGACCTTACTGCATTGATATGATTTATTGAATGAGAGGGCTTGGCTCATCAGTAGTGAACCCTCTCAGCTGTTTCGCCAAATTAATCTCTAGACCGCTCTACTATTGTATTGGACTGGTTTTGTTATATACCCTGCATTTTCTATGGAAGGCAGCTTAGGGGTGTTTAAGGAACTATGGACATAAGCTTATAGGTCTGTAGAGGTACATTAATTTGGCGAAACCGCTGAGAGGGTTCACTACTGATGAGCCAAGCCCTCTCATTCAATAAATCATATCAATGCAGTAAGGTCTGTAGAGATAATATTTGATGATATTTAAAAGAAACGCATTGCCAGTAAATTTATTTTGTGTAAAATTTTAACGATAGATAGCAATAAAATTCAATTTACTAATATATATTTGTTAGGAAAACATATTTTGCAGAAGAGCTTTGCTCGATGCAATACCTTGAAATTATATGTATGTACCTCTACAGACCTATAAGCTTATGCCCATAGTTCCTTAAACACCCCTAAGCTGCCTTCCATAGAAAATGCAGGGTATATAACAAAATCAGTCCAATACAATAGTAGAGCGGTCTAGAGATTAATTTGGCGAAACCGCTGAGAGGGTTCACTACTGATGAGCCAAGCCCTCTCATTAAATAAATCATATCAATGCAGTAAGGTCTGTAGAGATAATATTTGATGATATTTAAAAGAAACGCATTGCCAGTAAATTTATTTTGTGTAAAATTTTAACGATAGATGGCAATAAAATTCAATTTAATAGTTACAATTTGTATTTGATCATTGTTGTCTATGCTAATTTGCATCTCACCTATATATTGCCATACATTTCCATAGTTTAGAGTAGTGGTTTGTTGGTTTGTGAAGTTGACCTACTGACATTGATGAGAGCCATGTATAGAGTTGTGAGAGAATGTTTCCAACAGTTGATGCTACAGGATGAAGGCACCCACCCTGCCATGTGTTGTCCCAGGTGGTGTTGAACAATGCTGAGGTGGCCTGTGAGTATGTGGAGACCCTCAGCCGAGCTCTGGAGGTACGTGGACTCTCTCTAGATAGTTATTTATTTACTTTATATCTTGGCACTCTCGATTAACTTGTCAGAATTCTCAACCTTTTCAAAGTCAAACTAACCATCTAAAATGATAAAGCACAATTTGGATTATAGATTATAGATACAAGAAAATAAGACCTAATCCAAATAATTTAATAGTGTGTGACATTTCGGTAACAATGCTGTTATCCAAACGTCACAAACTATTAAATTATTTGGATTAGGTCTTATTTTCTTGTATCTATAACCATCTAAAACTAGGGGAAACCTGGGGAACATGGGCATGCAACAACAAACAATGAATGCACATGTCTAGCCACCCAATGTTGATGGCATCAGATATTTCTGGGAAGCTGATGTCATAAAGGATCAGGGTTAGAAAATGATGACAAATAATGACCTAATTATTCATTTGAAAGTTGCAAGATATCTCACCTTTTAAAAATGTTTATTTGTCATGCACATCGCTAATGAGGGTCAGCAGTCATAATGTTTAATTTTCACCTATTCCTGATATATTGATAAAAATATTTAACCAATATATATTATGCTTTTTCTGGAATAAAGATATTTAATACTTGGTCTAAAGAATGCCATTATTTTAATGAGAAGGCTGATTGTCATTAATTACAAATATATATGTGATAATCTGTATATAGGAATATGTAACCCCACCACAATCTATGTATAATGTATCGTCAAAAGGTTTAATAAAAGTTAGGCTTCGCGAGAAGGGAAAGAACAATTAACAGGATTGCATCATCCAGGAAGTAAAGGTCACTGCCCTGGACCCATAAAACTTAAGTTCAAAGGGCCTTCTTCTTCCTGGAGGATTGCAATCATGGCGACAATGGAGGTACTAAGCCAATCACATTTAAGCATGACAAATCAACAACCAATCACCTTTAAGCATGACAAATTGATAGCGAATCATCAGAGAGCACGTGAAAGGATCTCCAGAAGTCGAGAGAGTTGATGTCGTTACTCTCGGACAAGAAGCAAAAAAGAAAGTAGGTGACCGTGCTACGAGCTAGGTGTGCTCAGCATAGGCTCTAACCAAGGTAGTGTGCGCTCCATCATGTGAAGGGCAAATACCTCCATCCTTCCCTTTCGCTAAGGTCTTATTTTCTACCCCATCCAGGTGTGCTCGTTCTTCCCCTGTGGAAAACCACCATTCGACCAAGACTGCGCCATCAATCCAATCATATCCACCCAACCACACAATTAGCTAGGATTCAACAGTGAGTCCACAGAAATCCCACAGTAAATCAACACCCCAATTGGACAGAGAGTCGACACGATTCGACAGAGAGTCGACAGAATTCGAAATATGTGCAGATACAATATAAGAAGACAGTATTTTTTCAATAAAGCATTTTTTTACAGTCCTTACTGCAATGGAAAATATTGGAAAGATATGAAAAAGAAAGAAAATGCGATGTTGTGAATTGTATCTTGTATAGAGATGGTGTGCCATAGGTGTTTGAAAAAAGAAGATAGCATCCATTCCTTATGCTGTTGATGGGTGGCTACTGTCATCTACTTCAATAGACTCTGGTGTTACAATCCCTGGTGTTGACTTGGAAGATTCAGTTAGACATCCAAATTTTCTGTTAACCTCTACTCTACTGCACTCTCTTTTAGGACATGTCTTAATCTCAATTCTCTATTTTCTACAACTCCTATATATTGATGTAGTTTTGGATTCAAGTGGATAGAGAGAAAAGTTTTAAGACTGATTTTTCCCAAAAGAAAGTTGGCTTGTGATCTAATAATCTAAATATATCTGATATTCAAATGTGTTCACCTTTTACATTATGCACCTATATAAAATGTTTACATTCAATCGCCCTCACCTTGGAAAGTTTAATTCCACCAGTAATTGCAAGTAATCAATCTGGGCTCTGGTGCCTCACATAAATGCAAAGTTGTAAGTGCATGTTTAGACATTTGGTACTGTCTATAACATGACCTGAACCTGCTATACTTAGGATAAACAAAATATTCTCAGCCAGATTCTCCTAGCAGGTTTTACAACTAGTTCCTCAACCATTGTGAAGCATTCCTCACCCAAATGTTTTGTTCTAGGTTGAAGTGGGCAAAGCCTTCAGTCACGTTTCCCCTTCTGAGATGGCCAAGCTCAAGGTACTCCCCATTTTATCTCCCATTATATTGTATGGACATTACCATGGCTACTGGATGTGGGAATCCACTAGTATTGACAAAATATAGACATGTCTTTGTTTGGATTTTACAAAATTGATTGCCTGGAGAGCCAGCTGACTTAGATAGCTTGCTAATAGGTTTAATGTGTGTTAATCAAACATGGGATTTTAAAAATGAAAGTGGATAAGAAAGTATCATGTATACCAAATGGATCTCTTGGAGTTGACAGTTTATTCTGTGTGAGATGGAAAGAAGAAATGTTGAGATTGTAGACATTGCTCAGGAGATCCCTTACCATTGTGAAAGAGTGAATTCTATAGGTATCCTAACTAACTATTCTACCTATATATGGTGGGTAGATGCATTATTTTAATCTATTTTTTTAAAGGGAGAGGTTTCTCTTTGGTACATATATATAGAGAGAAATCTATACTTAAATCATTCGATAATATTTGTGCAGAAACCTCCCCCTAATGTACCCAATCTCTCTCTCTATCACTCAGGTTTTAAAAATAAACAACTGAAAACATTATGAATGGAATTAAGTGCTAACTAACCTCATATCAGTATTTGCCATAATCAGTATAATGTCAAATTATATAATCCAGCTTCCATACAAACACAAGAGTCAAATTTGCACATTAGTTTGAAAAATATATACAGTAGAACCTCCATTTAGCAGATACACCACTAACGGATACCTCTCCACAAAGGACAGTTTTCATTTGCAAATTACCATTTTTACAATTTAGAAACTCTTCGGCAAGAGGACACCTCTCCTTAAAGGACACTGGCTCTGCAATTAAGTGTTGTCCTTTACAGTGAGGTAGTTCTACTGTATTTTTAAATAAAGTATATATAAGTGTAGCATTACACCTTTAAACTAATTCTCACTATTAAAATTACAAATATATTTTCACAATGAGTATCTTTTTTATTTAAAAAAACGCTAGCTTTCAAGCGTTAATTGCTCTTCAACGGGCTTACTATAATATCGACTTTATCCCACCAGAAATATTTACAAAAACAAACGCGCGCATCGTGGATATTTATAACTGAAATTTTTTTTTCACAATTTTATCATGAATAGTAATTCTCACACTATCTTTAATCTTTAAATCAATACCAAATTGTATACTTTTAACTGAGACAATAATCCAACAAAAAGTCCTTGGAGTGTTGAGGTGTGTGATTGACTGTTTGTAAAAGAGAAAATAAACCAATATGCTAAATAAAATGCCAGCTTGGTGCTTCACTGTTTACATTCTAGTCAAAATTTCCTGCTTTATGTACTTATAATTATACTTATAATTACTTATGTGGACTAGATGTAGACATGATGTGTGGAACTAGAGCTGCCTGGGGGACCTACGCGATAGCTCCAAGAAATTCCAAGCTGTACGCAGTTCAGGTATGGCACAATTGTGTCAGACCGCTGTCCGTCCGCGTATCAAGCCCTGGGTGGACACTCTGCAGACTACATCCAACCATATCCTTGAGGTCGGCTAGTTTAGTGACTTCTATTAATTTTCTTTTATTGTTGTTGATAAGGCCCAATTTGGATTATAAACCCATGGTAATAAGACCAAATCCAAATAAATAAATGGTGCGTGACATTTTGGTAACAGCGTTGTTACCAAAACGTCACACACTATTTATTTACTTGGATTTGGTCTTATTACCTTGTGTCTTATTGTTGTTGTTTCTTATCCCCTTGTGTAAAGATTACACTAATTCCACGAGTTAATGCTCCTCAAGCTGTTTTATGATAAGCAGCGGCCTCTCCCAAAAGTCCTCTTTAGTACATCTAATGCAAGCCAAAATGTGTTCTGGAGCTGCAGATGCCAACCTATATTTTGGGCAAGTGGGGTAGATTTTGTTGCTATTTTCTTTCTTCAATGGCTTGAGATGGCCTGTTCTAAATCTTGTTAGTGTTGTTTCTTTTATTAACACAGATTCTTTTGAAATATATATACCCATTACAGAATTTATAACCATTTTCATATACAAACATAAAATAAGGAGCAATTATCTTTATCACCATGATTACAATTTGTTCTGGAGTGATAAACTAAATGCAATGTTTTAATGCATTGGAGAGGTGCCACCTTTGGTGTATGAATAACATCCAACTTTATGTTACACAGTGTTCCTTTCTTGTAGATTGTTAGCTTTCCTTGTTGTTGCTTTGATTATAAATGATTTAAAATAATTCACTCTCTTCCCTTGTGTGTGTGTATATATTTCCAATTTAAACTTGACTATATATATACATAAGGTAATAAGACCAAATCCAAATAAATAAATAGTGTGTGACGTTTCGGTAACAGCGTTGTTACCAAAACTTCACACACTATTTATTTATTTGGATTTGGTCTTATTACCTTGTGTTTATAATCTATAATCCAAATTGTGCCTTATGATCTTTTGACTATAAATATATAAAATAAATTTGTCAATAAAATAATTGAATGTTGATGATTTTCTCACAGGAGAACTTTGCACAACTTGAAGCTACAGATGGACTCCGGCCTTTTATTCAAAACTTCATCCGTAATTTGGATTCTCTTCTAAAGTCCTTCAAAGTAAGTTCCTTCCTAATCCATCCTTGCTTTGATATTAGCCAAATTGAACCAAGACTGACAAGCTATCTGGCACAGTTTTTATCAGCTGTCTTTAAATTTCATTGTAGTGGTTCAAATGATTCACAACTTACATTTTTTCCCTGGAATACACCAGGGCTGATAACCTAATGGGAACTTTGTTAGCTAGATGATCAGTCCTCTTTTTCTTGAGACTCACTGAGAAACAAAAATGAATAGAAACTAATAGTAACAAGACCTAATTATTGAAATGTTTGTAATGTTTCTGTAACAGCATTATACCATGTTTTCTCCTGTAGAAGGGCGTTCGTGCCCGAAAGCTAGAGATTAAAATAGTTTTTGAAAAGATAATTTTCTCTGGAAACCTGATATTTGTACTCAATATTGACACAAGGGATTATTTAATTGAATTGTCTGATGATGGTAGCAATGCTGTTGCCGCAAAACCTCATAAACATTTTATTAATTTAGTCTTATCTCACTTTTTTTTTTCCAAAGCATTTAAGATCCGTTTATTATGAATCTTCCCATTTGTCCGATTTTATAGAAGTATGTGAGGGATAGAAGAACTTGTGCCAGATACTGGTGCATCTCTGGGTGTGGGGTAACTTCCTCACTCGGTAGTACTTGGGATTCAGTTCAGCTATGGTATCAGACTCTATGTCGATGGTATAGGGTTGGGAACTCGTCGGACTAGGAAACATGCTTAAATTTCGCCATAGTGGGCCTCACAAAATTGGATGCTTTGGAAAAGTAAGAGGCCTTAGGAATGTAAATAAAATATTGTCAGAAATCAAATTTGATAAGCTTAGAATAAGCATAAAAAGAAAATAATATGTTGTATGAGTTGGAATAGTCTTCCTGCTCTTGTTAGCCTTTGGTCACTTCAACATGTTTTTTTTAATTTGAGATCACAGTATTGAATCGCCTCTTCCTAGAAGATATAGCCAATACTGAAAAGTCTAAAATATTTTTTAATGATTAGTTTTATTAGAAAATAAAAAATAGATAAATTATATATATATTTTAGAAGAAATCGTGCTTGCAAATAATTTTGCATTGATTTATAGTTTTTTAATTTGTTAATATATACAACACAGGTCCTGGAATATAGAAATGCTGTCCTGGGGGACTGGACATCCCTGACCTCAGGGTTTGTGACAGGACCAGCTGACAGTCCAGAATTATGACTCCCTGGTAGTCCTCATTGTGACAGAACTCACCGGACTCTTGGAGAAAGCCATCTTCAAGTCTTCCTTCAACAGGGTGAGTCCATCACTACTCTAGTAGGTACTCCCTCGCAGCACAGGCTGTAGAGATTCTTTCAGCATTTTAAAAGAAAATTAAGCCTTTTTTTTTTGCTTATCCCTAGTACACGTGCTAGAGACCATGATAATCATGGTGGGTAGTTAGTGACTGCTTTTACTGTAAGTGCACCACATGTCTACACATGTGAATAGAAATTTGACTTTTGCCCTTACAAATGTGCCAGAACCCTGTTTGGTTACTTGCACTCGCTGGTGGAATTGAACTTTTGCAAGAATCGGATACCATTGGAGCTTTATTTTTTTCTTCAATTAGAAAAAAGTGTGCATAGCGGGATTTGATTCTGGGTCATAGCGGTCGAAAACTAATGATTTAAACCATCCTTCCACTGACCCCCTTTGCCCAAGTCTAATGAGTGCAAGTATAGGCCAAGCTTAAAAGTAAAACTGCTTCCACATGTAAGAACAAGAGTGGTGTGGACAGCTGGGAGGACTCCAGTTTGACCGGGAGCTACGGGCCATCGTGGCCTACCTCACCTCAGCCACCACCTGGTCCATCAGGGACCACTTTGTCCGGCTCAACCAGATGGCCACCCTCCTCAACCTGGAGACTGTATGTACCTTTCGGTTTCTTGGTATTGCATTTCACTTTGAGAGAACATCACCCCAATCCTACCTTTTTACAGTAAAATCTCTCAGTCTTATGTTTATTTTTCCCTTTATTATAATCAAGTTTGCCTGTCAAACCTTTCTAATATAAAAAATGAGTGTACCTGGATCTATTAAAAAAAATGTTTAAAAAAAAATATTTTGAGGGCTTGCTTTCTCTTTATCAATTTATGGCACAAAAAAATTGATGGTAATATACATATTCTTGTAGATCACATGGAAACAAAACTCCACCTTTGCCGCTCCCAAGCCCGGATGAAAAAGGAGGGGGAGCAGTAACAATCTCACTAAAAAACCTGGGCTCAGCTGGCCCGGCTGATAGTACCCTGTAAGGGATCCTGATTCAGGGATACAGAATGAGCAGCATTTGCACATGGCGTCTGTTCCTCATGTCAGAGGCGGCCATTTCTTTCAGAGCTAAGTCGGCCTGCCACTGAGTAGTGCTCCCAGTCTTAATGACAAAGGCAGACACATTTTACTTCACCCAATCATGAGAGATAAGAAAGAAGAAGACGTGGAAACAAAGTTGTTTTCATGTTATCTAAAACAATTTGTGAATTAAATTCAAGTTTTTGGTGCAAAAAAAATTGATAAAAAGGAAGCAAGCCTTTGAAATATTTTGTATGCTCATTTTTAAATAATCATATTCAATGGATGACACCTTTTAACTAAAGCTTTTTTTTTAGCCATTTAAAAATCACCTCTTTATTTAAAAAGCTTTTCCCTGCTACTAAATATTGCTAATAGCACCTATCTTAATAGATATTAACTTGACACATTGATTTATTTTTATTTCAAAACATTTTATTTCTTGATAAAGGAAAGTCCAGTCATTTTAAAGGTAAAAAAGTAAGCTTCCATACATTCTATTGTAAAACCATCCAAATGTTATATGATGCTCCTCACCTAATTTCTTGATAACTCTCTCTCTCTATAATGGAATTACAACTACTCAATGAATGTTGCACAGAATACTTTGGTCACAAGGTAATAAGACCAAATCCAAATAAATAAAGTGTGTGAAGTTTTGGTAACAGCATTGTTACCATCTTCAGATAAAAGTGCTTTGGTGAATCATCTGTGGAGCACATGTGAATTGTGCAGAGTATTAGGCTCATAGATTGTTGAGCTCTGGAAACCAAAAGGAATAATACTCTGCTAGTGATCTCTTTTGACTTGTATAAAAAAAATATATTATAATAGGAAATAAACTAATGCTTAGTTAATCTTGCCTCATCTTGGATAACAACACATGGTGGCAGCGGTAAACTGAATTCACAAAGAAGGTCGTTGTTCGAAGAAAATTTGAAATTCGACATCAAGCAAGCTTAGAAGCGGTAAACTGAATTCATAAAGAAAGTCGTTGTTCGAAGAAAATTTGAAATTCGACATCAAGCAAGCTTAGAAGCAGTAAACTGAATTCATAAAGAAGGTCGTTGTTCGAATAAAATTTGAAATTCGACATCAAGCAAGCTTAGAAGCGGTAAACTGAATTCATAAAGAAAGTCGTTGTTCGAAGAAAATTTGAAATTCGACATCAAGCAAGCTTAGAAGCAGTAAACTGAATTCATAAAGAAGGTCGTTGTTCGAAGAAAATTTGAAATTCGACATCAAGCAAGCTTAGAAGCGGTAAACTGAATTCATAAAGAAAGTCGTTGTTCGAAGAAAATTTGAAACTTGACATCACAAGCAAACTTTTTGGTAAGTTATATTATATTATAAGTAAATCTTTATAATGTCCCAAAATTATAATTGTGTAGCCCCAGAACCTTTTAATTTTTCAAATCCAGGTGATTGGCCAAAATGAATTAGGAGATTTGAACGTTTTAGGCAGGCAAGCAGGTTAATTAATAACCCAGAAAATGAGCAAGTTAATATGCTCGTGTACTGCATGGGTGATAATGCAGATGACATTTTGTTGTCATGTAAAATAGCAAGTGACCAACTAGAAAATTATGGTAAAGTTATTGAATGCTTTGAAAGTCACTTTATTCCAAGACGTAATATAATTTATGAAAGGGCAAGATTTAATCAAAGATGTCAGCAGGAAGGGGAAAGGTGAATGAATTTATCACAGCACTCAATAGCCTAGCTGAGCACTGCAATTTTGGAATGTTACATGATGAGTTGATTAGGGATAGGATAGTTGTTGGAGTAAGGGATAGAGCATTATCTGAAAGAATGCAACTCGATACAGACTTGACCTTAGTAAAAGCCACACTAATGGCAAAGCAATTAGAAAGTGTCAAAGAACAGCAGACTAGCCTTTACCAACAAGATTCTATAGATCAAATAAAGAAAATGCCTAATCACATAAAAGAAACAAAAAGGTACGAACAAAAAATAAGACAATTCAAGTCAAACCAGTTGGGAGGGTCATCACATGGATGCACCAGGTGTGGCAATTCAAATAATCATGATTGGAAAAATTGTCCAGCTATGAACTCGTATTGTAGTAAATGCAAGAAAAAGGGCCATTATGCCAAAGTATGTAGATCAGAAGCCATAAATGAAATAAAATCAGAGATAGCTTTTTTGGGATCTGTAGAAGATAATTCCAAGAAATGGATAGTACCAATTAAGGTAAATAATAGACAAATTAATTTTAAAATTGACACCGGAGCGGATGTCAACGTGCTCCCCCTACAATATTATTATCAAAGTTTCCAAAGAATAAAACTGGAAAAATCTGATAAAATATTACAAGGTCCAAATGGAATACCCTTGGAAACAGTTGGAATGATCCACGTAAAACTTCAAAATAAAGGCCAGCACTTAAACTCGAAAATATACATTGTTGATAAACTAAAGCAGCCACTTCTCTCTGGGGAGACAAGTGAAAAATTAAACATTGTGAGAATGATTCAGTAATTTTCATCAGGACAGCGTGGTAGACTCGGAAGTGGAGATAACAGAGGCTGCTACAACTGCGGGGAAGAAGGCCACCGCAAGTTTGAATGTACCAAACCTGCCCGTGGTGGTGGACGTGGCCGTGGACAGAGCCGTGATGGAGGCAGCAACAAAACCTGCTACAACTGCGGAGAAGTTGGCCACCGTAAATATGAGTGTACCAACAACACGGCTGAAGATGGAGGACAGGAGGAGAACCAGCGCAAGTCCAAGAAGGCTTGCTACACCTGTGGGGAGTTTGGCCATAAGAAGGACGACTGCCCCAAATCTGGAACTCAAGAGTCCGGAGATGAGGAGGAAGACAAGTCCAAGAAGAAAGAAGAAGATTGCTATCTGACTCTTCAAGCACATAGGACGATGCCCCTGGAAAGCGCCAGGAGCAGAGAAATGAGGAGACCCCCACTTCGACATCAACCTGGCTCTCAAGGAGATGCAAGGATGACCAGGAGCAAGAGACCGAGGAGGATTGCCCTACACCAACGGCCTCATCTACAAGAGATGGAAGGATACAGAGGGACAACCAAGACCAGGATCCAGAGAAGAGCCTCCCTTCAATGCCAGCCGTGCATACAAGATGGAAGGGCAGTCAAGATACCTCGAAGGTCCCTGTAAAGTTAAGGGAGGAGATGTGCAGAGTATTAGGCTCATAGATTGTTGAGCTCTGGAAACCAAAAGGAATAATACTCTGCTAGTGATCTCTTTTGACTTGTATAAAAAAAATATATTATAATAGGAAATAAACTAATGCTTAGTTAATCTTGCCTCGTCTTGGATAACAACACATGAATGACATGCCTGTGGAACCCACATACTTCCATAGATAAGTACTGTTGTGTGGGCAGCTGGCAGAGGCAGCAGAACTCTGGGGTCCCGGCTCCACCAGCCCCATCACCTGGAGACTGACACAGTCCGAGGTCCGCCAGGTCCTCTACCTTAGGTACTTACTCCTTTGTTTACCTTCCACATCACAGAAACTTTAGGGGATAGGGTAGAATTTGGTCTTATCTTTTTTTTAAATAAAATATATGTGAAGAGTATAATAAGTTATTTTACTTATCAAGAGCTCCTTGGTTTGAAATCAGTTTTTCTTCTCCCAGATCAACTGTCACTTTTACTAAGGATCTCTCCAACTTTTGGCAACCAAAATTTTCCTTGTTCTTGGCATGGACAATGGTCCATCATAGTTCTACTGCCCTTTGCACTCGAAAATACACTTTGTTTGCTACTTATATTGAGGTAGAAATTTTGCACACAATTTATATCCATTAGATGTCATGGCTGAAATAGTCCAATATTTATCCACCTTCCTTCCCATTTACAGTAGTAATATAGAAGTGTGAATGCTGCTAGGATTCATGAAATGAGAATTTTATTGCCATATGACTATCCTCTTATAGTAAGTTTTCTTTTAGTTGTATTGCTACTGAAGTATTTTGGATATGAACTTTCTTTTTTAGCATGTATCCATCAGTTGAGAAGGGGCTCAAGTATTAGTACTGAATTATTTTGAAGATAGAAGTTGTCTGGCCAGCATTCATAGTTCTCAAAGGTTTTTTTTTAAGATACCGAATTGGAATTCTTTGTGGGTGTCACACACAAGGATGTTTGATTCAATAAACTAGGAGCAGCAGGTCCTTCAACTCTACAATAAATAAATCAATTCTACAGTAGCACTTGTCCTCTCAGTTTTTATGGCTGGCCCTACTGTATTTTATATAATTTGTAATAATTTTCTTTTTATTGAAACAAAATTGTGAAACAATTCGAGCTAAAAGTTGCTCTTTCATCACAAATATATATATTGGAGAAAAAATAAATATTTGTGTTTGCACAAGCATACATTTTTAAAGCTAAATATTGAAAAGAACACTTTTGCAAAAATTAAAGAGATTTATGGGGAAGTAGATTTAACTCTATTAAAAGTGTTTATCTTTAAAATAGCCCAATGATTTCCCCCATCATATTTTAAAAAGGCCGTAGAAGAGAAACTTTTCTTGAAAGCTAGCTTATTTGTTTCAATAAAAAGAAACCTATTGTTTATTGTAGGTTTCCCTAATAAGTACATGACTTCAATATTGATGAGCCAAGAGATGCCTCTTAAATTTCCTCTTGTCCTTCTTAATGTATGGTAAGAGTATTTTATATCTTGTTCTATTTTAAATCTCATAATATAACAGCCTCCTTTATAAAAGCAACTAGTTATCATATTTCAAAGTCCCAGGTAATGAGGTACAATTTGTTTTTGTTGTCGTGTCCAATGAAGAGCTTCGGATGTCTCCGTAAATCTCTATCACAGCAGTCGCAATGTCCACTATCTTGGGTGTGTAAAGCTGCTGCTCTGGGTCCATGTAAATTTTCTGCAAGGCTGCAGCCATTGCTGGGCATGAGAATATGTGGGTAGGTGTTAGTTCTACAACAGGACAGTTGTTGCATGTCTTATAGGTTCTTGTGCCATCTGGATGTATTGTCATTCCTTTATAGTGCTTCGTTCTGAGTCTTGTTGTAGTTTTTGTAATTCTTCTCTCAGTGTTTATTTCGCATATTTGATCTTTTCTTATTTTTTTGTTGAATTATGTTGTATTTTGCCAAAGCATCAGCGGCAAATACTGGCATTTGTTCTTTCCTATGGCTCAACTTTCTGGCTTCCTTTGGTAATTCATCTGCCATCTCATTACCCCCGATCCCAACATGGGGTACAATTTGAATTGTGGATAAGAATCCCAAGATCAAAAGACCAAATTTAAAAATTATATGGACATATATGCTACCTTTTGGAAGAAGAGTGGTGCAAACCATTGATTTTAGACAGCAAAGTTTGTTTTGGTTCTATCGTTATATTGAAATTCCGCTATGGAATCTTTATTTCTGAGTTTGTTCAATCTGGAAAAGACCAATATAAAACTGTGTGGTTTCAGGTCAGATTTCAAGATGGAGGAGGTGAGAAGACTCAGGTTGCAGTAATTGTCTGGTGGTTGGACCAATCAATAAAATGCCATTCCACACACATCTGTTGGACCAAAGATTGAATGTCTTCCTGAACTTATACATCAGGTATTCTGTTGTTTACCCCGCACCTAGCAAGATTTACTGGATTAATACCATCAAGGACTGACTAACTAGGAAAACTCAATATCAATTAACCAGCATGTATTTGAAAGATTTGCATTCCAAATGAATTAGGGCTGTATTAAAAAAGAGTATAAATAAGACAGACATAAAACATCTTTATTCAGCAACATTCACATTAATTGAGAATTATATTGTAATAGAATTAACACTTTGTTCATCTTGCAATCATGATTTACAAATAAAAATGAAAAAACAATGAAATATTTCCAGTATAGGTACAACAGCAACAAGGATGGTTGGTTATATGTAACGGGGCAGTGGGGAGAACACAAATATATAGATTTCTGCTATGTACACGACTATCGCAAGGAAATAATTGCTGAAGAACTGCAAGTTATTTACAATATGTGACACAAGTTGGGAGCAGGTAACAAGTCAGGTCAACAGCCATGCTACCATTGTTTCACCTAAAAATTGAATTTAAAAAATAGAACTCCACACAAAAATAAGGTAGTTGGGTGATAGATGGAATACAAGAATATATTTTGACTTTATAGATTGTAGGTATGTATGACAGTTATATTTGGGACCGTAATTATGCCAGAATGAGGGAACCTCCAATTCATGTGTGTAGGCCACTCAAGTGGCATAACTGGCCATGGCACCACAGCATTATTTAACAACTCCGGGGGAAGTTCTATATGAAGCCATTACAGTTTTTCTATGAACCAAAAGTGCCATCTCACCCTTTAAAAATGCATTTGGCTTATCACCCCAGAACAGAATGGTGGTCATAAACCACATCACCAGTTTTGGCAAATTCAGACAAAAGCCATGTACACCATCAGTTACAGGGGTGGTTTCATAACATCCTTTGAGAGGAGTTATAAAATTGATCAAATTTTAAAAAGAGAGGTGCCACCTTTGGTTAATGAATACCATCCTTCTGCAACATTGTTATATTTTAGAAATGTGAAGTATAAATAATGTTTAAATTTATATGGGGGAAAATATATCTGTGAATTTCACTTTGCCAAAATGGGCAACAAAAAAAAAAGTAAGGGGGTGAAGAGTTGATTAAACCAACATAATCAGAAGGCTAAAATATATGTGCATTAAAACCTATCTTTTTCCTCATTATATTTTTTTCAGTAAAATATCAGTTTTCTTTTAAGTCACATCTCTCAAAACTTAGTGAGGCACCCAAAAATAAATTTTAGAAATTAGAATACTTAAAATTTATTTTTCCATCTAAATTAAATGACTGGAAATTTAAATATATATATATATATATATTAAGAAAAAGGCATCTCCTTATCGTGCAACTGAAAGTTGCTGATGGCTGGCGCCATCTATCGGAATGTTACATTTGTACTATTTTTTTTTTTCACATTGTGTAGCGTCCTCACGCAATTCTGGCCTTAACTACCCGTTTCATGATTTTTCAGGATGCCTTAATGACCAATTTTTTTTTTTTTTTTTTTTTGGTCGTTGAGGTACAGCTTGCACCACGCTGATGAGGGCCAACAGCCCGAAACGCGTCCGTGGTTAGCTTTTCTTGATTAATCAAGAATGGGTATTTGGCCAATTCTGGAATAATTAAAAATCAACGAGAATAGTTGATATTTATTCCGATAGATGGCGCCAGCCATCAGCAACTTTCAGTTGCACGATAAGGAGATGCCTTTTTCTTAATTTACGCACCTTATCCAAGTACAATGTTACATTTGTACTATTTTTTCATATATATATATATATATTTTAAGTTTCCAGTCACTGGAAACCATTCAAACAAACAGACCTTTACAGAAAAATACTTACATTGAATACTGGCCATTGATAAACCCGTATGGAACAAAATAAATGGATTATTGCACAAAGAAGTAATGTACAACAGGATCTGCAGTGGGGTCCAGAGTGTGGGAGAGCCATCCAACAAATACTTATGTTAAAACATCAACCCCTGGTCTTCACACTATTGATACCTATTACACCAGTCCAAATAGACGGTGTGATTTAAGGAAATAAAGTTTATGAAAATTCGGAACTATTATAGACTCGTATGATTCTTTTAAAAATAAAACAATTTCTACTGTCCTTACTGCAATGGAAAAATTAATCATTATAATATATAATCATTATTAGGACAAATGATTCCCAACATATTTTAAATCAATATTTATAAACTATCAGATTTTTAAAATATAAAATTTCAATAATAAAAAAAGTAAAAACCAAAATATGCATTTGTTTATATGAAATAAAAAATGAGAGAGAGGGAGGACATTCTATAGAAACATTCTTTTAAACACAAGGTAATAAGACCAAATCCAAATAAATAAATAGTGTGTGACGTTTCTGTAACAGCGTTGTTACCATCTTCAGACAAAGGTACTGAATGATCTATAATCCACATTCTTTTAAACAATGATATGTCATATAATGTGTGTGGGATTATTTACATCAATATTATCCTTTTTTTACTACACATATTGATATTAAGATCATTAAAAATGATACAATTAGATGAAAGTACTCAAAGTTATAAATAGGGGTAAGAGTACAGTAGAACCTCCCTGTAACGGATTATAGAGTCAAAGTGTTCTTTAAGGAGAGGCGTCCTCTTACCGGAGAGTTACTATATTGTAAAAATGGTCATTTTGTAAATTTAACTGTCCTTTGTGGAGAGGAATCTGCTAAAGGAAGGTTCTACTGTATATAGAAAAAAAATACTTTGAAACAAATTAGGTATAAAGACAAATATAAGTGCAAATTAAAAAAGTTTTGTAATGGAGGTTCCAGAGCTCATGTAATGAAAATACAATTCTGAATCTGTTATATGTGATCTCTCCATAGCAACAAATATGTCTGGGTAAGGATAAACACCAGGTTACTTCTCAACAATGTAAACTAATGTGTTTTGACATTGATGCATATCATGAGATATACTATGTGTAATCAGTAATTTCCAGGAATGAGACCAAATGACATCAAATATTCTGTCAGGAATTATATTTTATAGGAAAAATTTGAGCACTCATTTTTTCAATTTTAAGCTCTCATATATCAAAACATCAGCCTTTTGGCCAAGACCAAAGTGTAGTATGTCAAAACTTCAGTGTTAGCCTTATTGAGTAAATCTTCATAAAGTTTTGCTTTAATTTAGGGGGCAAAATAACTTCTGAATAACTCAAATGTTGAAGCAGATGGAAGATACACAATAAAATACATTTGAATGATTTGCACTATTTAAAGCTAGTCAAATAAGTGCCATGGTTGATCTGGCAGACATTTCAAAAACCATAGATCTAATTAAGGCATCAATCAAAGAAAACATAACCATCAGATACTTAGCGAAGACTTTGATATTTCTTATGGAACATTTCAAACCTACATAAAGAATATTAAAAACAAAGAAGGCATATCCTGACCACGGATGGCGCTCTGCCATCTAAAAAGCTCATCTGCTCGTGGTCGGGATATGCCTTCTTTGTTTTTGATATCAACACCTGATCTTTTTATTTATTTTTTATTATTTTTCACATAAAGAATAATAAGCATCATAAATGATTGTCAGCTAATTTGCACCTTATTTTTTAATGAAAGAGCAGAGTAAGAAAACTTACAAAAATATGGTTGAAATGTTTAATTCTCTGAAAAGAGATATTGGCTCAAAAAGTCATGACAAGACACTGCACGGCCAGCCATCACTGTACAACTCTATTTGGCTAAACATGGAATTGGTTCACTATCCCAGTCACCTTATTCTCCTGATCTTGTTCCCAACAACTGTTTATTTAAAATGTCTTGAAAGGATGTCAATTTCACTCAATAACTGAAATAATTCATAGAATAATTTGAGAATTCCAGAAAAAGGATCTTCTGAGATGTATTTTGATATCAGAAAAAAATAAATAAAAAGATGGAACAAGTATATAGATTGTAAAGATTATTTAGCAAAATTTTGAATAAAATATTATTTTTTACTTTGTATTCCTTTAAAAAATATTTGTCATTCCTGGAAATTAACAATTACACACTGTATACACTCATGGACAAAACTTAAGTGGAAAGT
This sequence comes from Cordylochernes scorpioides, assembly GCA_030710605.1. Taxonomy (NCBI): domain Eukaryota; kingdom Metazoa; phylum Arthropoda; class Arachnida; order Pseudoscorpiones; family Chernetidae; genus Cordylochernes; species Cordylochernes scorpioides. Next base: position 182,369,773 of record CP092864.1, read on the forward strand.
CTTTGATGTGGCCATCTGTCTATTTTTTGATGGATACAGAGGCAATTTTGTTTACACTTGGTTGGGTGTCTTCAATAAAGGTCACTGTGTATCAAATATCTTTCAAAGTTAGTGTCGGAATCCCGATATACATGCTAGAAGGTACAACTTCCTTAAGTTTTGTCCATGAATGTATATATATATATATATATATATACAGTTAAACCTGTCTATAGCGCCCCCTCTTGGGACTCACCAAAATAGGGTGCTATAGAGAGGGGGTACTATAGACAGGTCACTTTTAATGTAAAATGTTTACATTTTAATGTTTAAAATCGGGCGCTATTTATCGGCAGGTATATATGATTCCCACTGAATGGAATCTCCCAAAAGTCCATCCAGCCAAAGAGTCCTGCCAGATAATTAAGAGTGAAGTAAACCTGGGCCACTGTAGATCTATGGAAGATGTGCAGAGTATCACAGTAGAAATGGTGGTGATTGGAGCATTAGGTGGAAGTAGCCTGTGACACAATCAAATATAGGTCATTGTGGTGCCAACTAATAAATGGTCCTTATTTACATCTTATGACAAAGCTTTTTCTTTCAAGTGTCAAAAAGATGCATATGTTTAAAGTTAATGACTTTATAGCAAAATATATACTAATAATGATATAAAAGGGTGACACAACTACCTAAAAAAATAATTATAAATAACTAAACAAACAAATAAAAATAAATAGTGTGTGATGTTTCAGTAACAGTGTTGTTACCAACTTTGTGTTTCTAATCTTAATCCAAATTGTACCTTATCATAAATAACTAAATGATAAATAATTAATTGAATATACCTTTTTAAAAAGCTTTTATTAAAAATCCACTAAAAAGTATAAAAAATTTCAGGTATAACCCTTCTGAACAATTATATTTATGAGTACAAAAAAGTGGCAAATCAACTTCAAATTTTATTTATACTCATATGAATGTAATTATTTAATGTGTGATTGTAGCTGAAATATTCATTTTAACCTTTTTAGTGCAATTTTAATAAAAACTTTTTGAAAGCTATTTTATTAATTAGATGTATAAATTTTTCAATTTTAGAATTCTAAATTTACACATTTACCCTATAGCCAAATAGTTCTAAAATTTACAAAAGAGTGATATACATTAAATCCCCGCTAATTTGAACCCTGGATATAGCGAAACTTCCCTTATAACGCACCTAAGGCAATTCCATTCCATTGAAAATACCATAATTATAACAAACTTTTTTTTTTTAAATAAAGAACTACCCTTATAACAAACCAATTTTAAGTCTCAAAATAATAAAATCTATTTAAAACACTAGGTTTATAACGAACTAAAATTGAAAAAAAAAAAAAAATTTAAAACGACAAAATTTTGTGCATGTTTCAGCTTGCGGATCACGATTTCAAAACAATAAATTTCATGGCATTGTTTGTTTTTATTTACATTCTATTTTTACAGTATTTAGTATAAATTTTTATATATTATACTTTTTATTAAATAGAATATCTTTTTACCATCACATTTGAAATAGAAAAAAATGCAAATAGCTTCCAAAATAAAGAAAACAAAGGCATTCTAAAAACAAAATCATTATTACTAAAATAAAAAACTGTTTTCAAAACTTTTTAAAGTAAAACAACAAAGGCAAAAAAAAATTCAGAACACACACACATTTTAACCCTTAACTGGACGGGTTGGGTAGATTCTGCCCATGCATAAATTTAATATAGGAAAAAAATATATTTTTCGTATACCTAGAGCTATGAGCTTTCATCTATTCTAATTTTACAGTGATACAAACATTTTCCATCCATCGTTTATATATTTCAGTTTTGGGAGGGGGGTTAAATTTGCATGTGTGGGCGGATTCTGCCCAGCCCGTCCAGAAGCATGAGAATTTTTTGTGTCGGTGTTTGCTCGTGGCTCATACTTGAGTCTCTATCTTCCTCTATTTTTAGCTTTCTTTTTATAAAATAACACTTCTTTCTTTGGATAAGTTGAATTATCATTCAAGTCAACAGAGAACTATCCCTGCCAACCCAAAATATATGTTTTAGAGATTAGTCGACCACACTTTGGAAGAAATATTCCAGCAGACAATTGATTCACTTCAGTATAGAATTAGTTGATAAGTTGAAAGAACATGGCCTTACATATTTAGGAACGATGAGAAAGAGCAAACCTTAGATTCACCACAATTTCAACCGCACCCTAATAGAGAATCAGGAACCTCTATTTTTGGTTTCTCTGGAACAACCACTTTAGTCTCCTATGTCCCAAAAAAGAAAAAAGAAAATCGGTAATTAGATTGATAAAAAAGGTAAAAAAGAAAGGAGTCATTTTATTGTTGATCTTGGAAGAGCATTGACTGATGAACACCTGGCCACACGTAATCTCAATTCTCTCCCACTGGAATTACAGACGACAATTCAAAAGGAATGATGGTTCAAGTACACCAAGTGAATCTACGATGCCACAATAATCTGATACTACAAAAAAAGCTACAAATGTCCATCAAAAAGCACAGTAAAAAATAAAAACCCTTTGCTCTGTATGTCAACCAAACGTTTGCAATAACATTTCTTTATAATTTTTGAAAACTAAATAGATTATATTCAGATTTTTAAAATTCAAAATCTGTATATTAACTATATATTAATTAAATATATATTTTTAAATATTGATTTCAATCATTATTTAGCGCTTATTTCATAAAGTTACATAGGTGTGTTGAATCTACCCAACCCGTCCAGTTACGTAAGAAAAATTCACCCGTCCAGTTAAGGGTTAAAATAAGAAAATATAACTTTTCTATTATAAGAGATAAAATGGAAGGCTATTAAAAATTGCTTCAAAGAGGAATCAACCTCAACTTTTGCCATTATCATATGTGTTAGGACTAAAAAAAAAAATTTCCAAATAAGCGTGCCCATCACATGTGTTGCATCACGCAACCCAAATTATGTTTTATGCCATGAACTATGGTGATTTTAAAGCAGGCAATGTTTTGCATGACAGGTTAAAAACAGATGAAATCTAGACTTAAGAAGAATATGTGGAAACATGAAATGGAAGAAAAACACCTATTAACTTTATTTGAAAGGTGCAATGCTTGAAGAGTGCTTTGAAGAAACAATGTACAATATAACCTCGTTAATTCGACACACCTCAATTCGACACTCGGCGATAATTCGACCATGTTCTGATGTCCCGACCTCCGGCCTATCAAATAACAAACCATAATACGACATATCGATAATACGACACTTCCGATAGTTCGACCATTTTAAAATTCGAATTTCGACAGTTGAATGTTTTTTACTTACAACTTTCCGCTAAAAAGCTATTACGGCGGCAATCGGCGGGCGCCGATAGCATCACGCACGCGCACTTTTGGTTTCTGTTAGTTTAAGTTTCACTTTCAGTGCCATTGCGCAATGTCGCGAGTGTTGTTTTTTTTTTTGTGTGTGTTTTTTTTTTTTTTTTTACGCTGGGATTTAGGCTTCGTGCCCTAATTAACAATAATATTTTATTTTTAAATTTCAGCATTAAAATATTTTAGTTATTTTAAAATTTACAAATAATTTCCTTTTAAATAAATAAATCTTTATAAAATGTAGCCACAATGATTATGATAACATTTTATTAAAAGACATTTCAGAAGAAGAAAGACAGGCATGTTTTTTTTCAAAATGACCGTCTGGAATACATCCTGAATAGGATTTCAGTGCAAAAACAGACATCTATAAAGGATTTTTTTAAAAGATCTCTTCATTATAATTTTTAAATAATATTTTAAAATTTTCTTTTTATATTTACCATATTTATTTCCTTTCAACTGCTATATTTTTCAATTAGAATAAAATATTATTTAATATATTATATTTAATATTTTAATGTCTGTAGAGTTAATATTTGATTATATTACTGAAAAGAAACACATTGCCAGTAAATTTATTTGTTACAATTATTTATGTTTCTAAAATATGTATTAATGCCATTTTGTCCCTGATACTAAAAGTTAATCATGAAAATAAAATAAAAACACACAATGGTTTCAATTAATTTATATTACAAGGCTATTTTTAAAAAAATATTATTTTAGCGAGTTAAATGATTACCTAATCATCTCACCTTAATTTAACACTTCCTTTAATTCAACCGAAAGCTCTGATCCCTTGGGGTGTTGAATTAAAGAGGTTCGACTGTATTTGAGCCATTTTTTCAACATTGTATTATATAATGTGATAAAGATGTTTTAAAAAATCATTTTATATCTTTGAATATATAATTAATAAAACTTTGCCTAGAATTTGTCTTGATTTTTAAATTAGACATAAAGGTACATGTATGATATATAATGAAGAGAAGAACCTACAGTAAAACCTCCCTGTAAAGGGCAACACCTAATTTCAGAGCCAAAGTGTCCTTTAGGGAGAGGTGTCCTCTTACTGGAGAGTTTCTAAATTGTAAAAATGGTAATTTTGCAAATGAAAACTGTCCTTTGTGGAGAGGTGTCCGCTAAAGGGAGGTTCTACTGTATCATCAAATAATTTCTTTTATTATTCAGTATTAATTAAAAGAAATTGGTCAATTAAGGGAATTAAAACAAAGTGACCATTATTAATAGGCAGCCATTTCCTGTGTGTATGGCTGTCCTTTAATTATACAGTCTAAAAATTTTGAAAATAAAAAAAAAAGCATAAACCACTATAGCAGCCTTCATCGACCTTTCCCAAGCCTTCGACAGAGTCTGGAAGGAAAAGCTAATTCTCAAACTCGACGAACTTGGAATAGAGGGAAGTATGCTGAGTTGGATCAGCAATTTTCTATCCAAACGCACCATACAGGTTAACTTCAACAACATCAAATCAAAAACCACTCGTATTTACCAAGGTCTACCCCAAGGATCAATCCTAAGCCCTATTCTCTTCAACATTTACCTAAATGATGTACACACTTTTATCAAACCGCCAGCTAAAATTGCCCTTTACGCAGATGACATAATCATCTGGGTCTCCAAAAACAACCTCTCCGATGCAGAACAATCTCTGAATAAAGCCATGAAAAATCTACAAAAGGTAACCCAGAAACTAAAATTATCCATCAACATCAACAAATCTGAAATCGGCCTCTTCACCATCAACAACCACCTTCGCCACTGGACCCCAAATATTTTCTTAAATAATACAAAACTCAATATTCAGATTCCCCAAGATATCTTGGTGTCACACTCGACCCTGCGCTCACTTTTAAAAAACATATTGACACCATGATAAGCAAAGCCAAAAATAGGCTCAAAATCCTGAAAAAAAATATCAGGCTTAAACTGGGGTGCAAATGCCAATATCTTAAGCACAACGTACCTTGCACTCGTAAGACCTATTTTGGAATATGCTACACCAGCCTGGATCAATGCAAGTAAAACTAACCTATCCAAAATAGACAGAATCCAAGCAAGCGCAGGCAAAATTATCAGCGGACTTCGAGGATCCTGCCCAAATCGCATTGCTGAACTCGAATCCATCCTTCTTCCCCTGCACCTAAGGAGAAAAATCTGCTTTTCAAAATTTATAACAAAAAAGATTAACTCTCCAAAAGAACATCTTACAGGAAAATTTATTAGAAATTGGGTCCCAAACCAAAGATTAAAACGCCCCACACCTCTCAACATGGCTCACAACTCTAATCTTTTAGACATCCCAATTAATCCCAAACACAGAACTTCCTATCCCCCACACAAAACTCGCAACAAACTCATCTGTTTCCCTCATCTACCAGACAATCCCCACAAACATGAAACTCAGCCAGAATTACTTAAAGCTCTTGGCCTCCAAATCATTGAGGAAAATAGCTCCCTCTTCGACATGACAATTTACACTGACGGTAGCCAACTTGAAACTGGACTGTCCTGGCAGTGGAATTGCTATCTACAAAGATAAGATCCTGGAAAAAAATCTCCCTCTCCCACCCTAGACATCTTTCAGTTTATAAATCAGAACTCTCTGCTATAGATACGGCTCTAAAAGACATCAACATCAACTCGCCAAGCAAAATAATAATCTACTCCGACTCGAGAGCAGCCATTTATACCCTTCAAAGCTGCTTCTCCAGTCAAGAACCTCTCCTCAAGAGCATTGCTAAGTCTGTAAACCGACTCCCAGCCAACAGCTCAGTCACAGTGCAATGGCTTCCAGCTCATGTTGGAATTCCTGGTAATGAGCTGGCAGACTCTCTGGCAAAGGCTGGAGATCTTGGCCTACCTGAAGCAAGAGAATCCACCACCCAACTAGACGAAAGAGACCTCCTCCGTACCCTCAAAACCCAATGCCTGCAGGAATGGAAATCTGATGCTGCACATGGCTGGTACAGAGCAGGAGGGACAAGCACCGGTTCTGTCCTCCCAAGAGAACAACAGTCTTTGATTTCCAGACTTAAGTCTGGTCATCTATGGACAATGACTTTCCAGAATGGTTGCAAGGTTTTCCCACTATGTACTAAGTGCAATTCTCAGCCTGCAACCCCAAGACATATTATTGACTGTATTGACTCATCCATTGATGAGCTCTACTCTTCCCCGGCAGACACCATCAAAAATCTAAAGCTTTACAAGCTTGATACCTTAGTGTGATTGAGTGGAGATAAGAAAGAAGAAGAAGTTTGAAAGTAAATATGTAAATTCTATCAATTCCTGACAACCACAGCCACCTAGAAGTCTTTAATATTGTACATTACATTGTTATCAGGATTGAAAGAGCCTATTAAATGCCAAAATCCTATTTTATTAATAATTGATCACAAAATTTGAACTGAAAAAAGAAATTAGTATATCCCAGACCACCCAGAATTCTAGAAATTTGCCCTCTTGTATTGTCAGCAGGAATGGTGCGATACTACATTGCAATTTCTTCTATCTGCTTATGTTGTTGCTTATTTGTTTAATGGATATGTTTATTCAATGCTCCTTTTCTCAATTGTTTATTATCTTTTTGTCAATTCTGTTACCTACTCTACTACAATATGAACTATTGTGAATAGTTTCACGCGCAATTATCCTGATCAGATATAGCGCGTCTTATTTGCAACTGGTAATAAATAAGGGTGCGAAATTTTGAATTTCTATATGTTCTGGAAGTATATTAAAAATTGATCCCAAGATTTGTGGACAGACAGAATGAGCTAAACAACAAGAGAAAAACTTCCATGAGTGCCTATTATCTGAAAAATATCCCTGGGAGACTATTAATTCAGAAATGACATGTCAATCCTATGAAGTTTTTTTGGGCCGCCAAGTCAGTTGTTCATGTGAGACCTGTTGTTGCTCCCCAAGGGTGATCACTCATGGGAAACTCAAGTGTATATCCCATTTTACCTTTTAGTTACTTTCAGTCCACAGTTGACTCAGCTCACCTTGGTCTCCGGCCTGGGTTCTGGCATCTTGAAGACATGGCAGGGGATGTTGGCCTTCACATTTTGGAGTTCATGAGGGGTGAGGAAGATGTACTGGTTGCTTGGAAACCTTTCAGCCTCCTGGACCAGCATCTGTGCGCTGATCTTCATGTTGTGGTGATCCATGCAGATGTCATATTCATCGATGATGCGGAATGGAGCATCAATTAGTCTCCACACTGCCAAGAAGAAGGCAGTGGTGGCAAAAGCTCGTTCTCCGCCAGAGAGAGAAGGGAGGGTGCTGTCTTGTTTGAGGGCATTAACCTAGCAACACCCTCTACTTGTGAACCAGGAACTAATCCAATTGGCTACAGTATAAATAAGACTGGAGACTCACCTTGATGTCCAGGGTTCTGGCCTGGTGGTTAAACACCAGCTTGCCCCGGAACTTATTTTTCATAAGCAGGAATCCGAAGAAGCTGTCAGCCTCCAAAGTGCAGGCCTCTCTGATTCTATGGAAATCTCTGATCCTCTGTTCCAGGGAAAGGTAAAAAATCTGGAACAACCAGCAGAATCACTTAGGTCACTGCATCACAACTGAATTAAGGATACCTATCAGCTATAAATCATTTGAATATGTATTACATAGTGTTAGCAAACAGAATTCTTTATAAGTTCAGTCTCTTGAATAATTAACACCTTTGATGAGCTTTTAAAGTCTGCAATGTCCAGATTTGCATTATCTGGAGTATACTTTACTCTAGTGGACTGTATATAGACTAGTGGACAGTATATATATGGTGATATCCTGGGGGAATCGCTCTTCTATTAGCATTCCTTGAGCCCAGCTTTATTGTAGCTTTTATTTAACTTGCTTCCATATTTTCTGTCCACAAATCTTGTGATCAATTTTTAACATATTTAAAGAACACCTAGAAGTCTGAAATTTGATACACCTGTCAAACCTAACAACATTGCAATTTGACAAAATTTTAGACATCTGGGTGGTCAGGAATGGACTAATTTCTCTTTTCAAATTTTGTAATTAAATTTTAATATATTTAGAGTACTTAGAAGTTGGAAATTTGGTACACCTGTTTTCCTACTTTTATATTTCCTTTCAAATTTGTAATCACTGTAGATGTCCAGCATTTAATAGACTAGTGTACAAAATTTCTGACTTCTATTTGGTCATGGTGGTTGGGAATAGACTAGAGGATAGAATTTATATATTTTCTTCCAAACCAACAAAAATAGGATCAGCCATTTCTCCGGCACATTGAATGACTGGCCTTTCATTAAAATGTGGCGGGGAATTGTTGGGAATAAACACATTTCTATATTTCCTTTCAAATTTTGTCATCAGACCACATAGAAGTCTGGTATCTTATAGACTTGGTTAATACCACAAACATTTCAAATGTAAAAAAAATATCAGACTCCTAGGTGACTGTGGTGGTTGGGAGAAGATAATTTGTATATTTCCTTTCAAACAAAGAAAATAGGGGAAACCTCTCTGTGATGTATTGAGCATCTGTAACCTTCCATAAAAATAAATAGGTAGTATGAAACTAGAGCTATAATTACAAGAAAATAATACCTAATCCAAATAAATTAATAGTGTGTGACGTTTCAGTAACAGCATTATAATAAGGCACAATTTGGATTATAGATTATAAACGCAAGGTAATAAGACCAAATCCAATAAATAAATAGTGTGTAGTTTGTTTATTTGAATTTGGTCTTATTACCCTGTGTTTAGTAACAGCATTGTTACCACCAAAATTTTACAAATTTACTATTTTAAAGATTTCAGCTACCGCCTTTGAATAATTAAATTTATGGGTAAAAAAAAAACAGCAGGGGACAATCATCATATATTGAGAAAAGAAGTAAAATATTTAGTGAAGCATAAAAACTTGCAAATCAGTTGCTTCATATTAAATTACATCAAGTTCAAAATTAATTATTAATTGTCCTCTTCCACTTTTATTTTGACTCATATAAATCTAATTGTTCAAAGGTGGCAGCTGAAACATTATTTTTCCTTTTTAGTGCATTTTAATTTAAATTAAGTGTAAAGTTGGCAAGTAAGACTTCCTCTCTTCCCTTAGTTGCTAAAACTATGTGCAACAAGATACCACTTCCTGAGGAGAGATTTTGTCTAAGTTTTTACATGCAGTATATCAAAGGAGGCTGTACTGTATTGTATGCTTCCAGGGCTTGGGCTTTCAATGGTTGTCTTGTCACCCTTATCTCATTTCACATGACAACTCACCTGGTAGTGTCGATGGAGCCGCTCATAAGAAACAGCCTCTTGTTCTGCTGCTTGCTTTGTGAATTGGCGTTCTTGTTCCAGCTCGTGGACATCCCTCCTGCACACCAGTGTACCACTTGGATTTACAACTTGAGAATGCTCTTGTATGTCTTGAGGAATATGTTGGATCTTAAAGACAGAGAGAGCTTGACAATTCTCTATTGTGTAATAGGAAATAAAGGTTTTAAAGTTTCCTTAGTTAAAAAGCACACAATATGGATAAAATATGGAAATATACACTAACAAGAACCAATCCTTCTTTTATTAGAAATGCTAGCTTTCAAGCGAAAATCTTTCTTCGACAGGTTTGAATAAAAACATTAGCCTTTTCTAACCTGGTTAAAATTTTAGACTGACTTACTTCGGACACATGAGTTAAAGCGAATGAGTTAAAAAATATGATATTGGAAAAATTGAAGGAGAAGAAAGGAAGACCTGCAATGAGCTGGATAGAAGAGGTAAAGGAAACTACTAGAGGGTCACAAGATGAGCTGCGACCTATTGAAGAATATTTGTCTATATAGACACCAAACTTGACTTGATGGACACTAACAATGACAAAGAGCTGCCCAATGTTACTCTGGCAATCAGACTTTAGTGGTCAAGCTGTGTAATTTTATGTTCACTGAAATTTTGAGGTTTGCATAAGTCTCTCTCTATTCAAGGCCTGATGCTTCCATTTCTGCCCCTCATGTGAGCTACCTGGGTTCCCAGCAAACAACTTTTTTTTTTTACTCATTTCACTTTTTTTACTCATAACAACCATAGTAGAGGAAGGCACTGAAGGAGGGAGATATGAAGAAATCATGTGGGCCCAGGTAATTTAGCTATTTTAAATAAATGTAGTAGTTTTTGTAATTTACTTTGAAAAAATGAATGGCTTCAATTTCATAATTGATATATTCTATAGAGTTTAAATATTAAGAAATGACAATCTTCCTATTTGCTATAGAAGAAGAAATACAGGTTGGGGAGAAGAGCTTCTATATATGAGAGGACATAGTACAAGTTTTCACTTCTAAAGGTACAAGTCTTGCCATCATCCTCTTATATAAAGATCTCTTCTCCTGTGTTTGTGACTTACATCTTTTTCATTTGGTTGATGTGAATCTGCATTTTGATGGTCTGGATCTCCTCCTGGATGACTTCAGGGGGGTCAAGTCTGGGGATGTGGAGTGGGAGCTGGTCCCTCTGGTCCTGGGGGAACACACACTCTCTTTACTGCAGTCTTGTTGTTAGAGACTCTCTGGAGATGGTCTTATTGGATAGTTTAGCTCTAGTCAGTTTTGAGTTTTAAAAGCCTATCACTCTCTGGTATATAATTCCACTTACTCTATTTGTTGTTGTTGTTGTTGTTTCTTATCCCCTTGTGTAAAGATTACACGAATTCCATGAGTTCATGCTCCTCGAGCTGTTTTATGATGAGCAGCGGCCTCTCCCAAAGGTCCTGTTTAGTGCATCTAATGCAAGCCAAAATGTGTTCTGGAGCTGCAGGTGACAAGCTACATTTTGGGCAAGTGGGGTAGATTTTGTTATTATTTTCTATCTTCAATGGCTTGAGATGGCCTGTTCTAAATCTTGTTAGTGTTGTTTGATGCTGTCTATTTCTGATGTTTAGAGCTCCTCCTGGGTTCACTCCACTGTACCAACTGTGCTTAGGTGGGATCCTCCAGTTCTTGTTTATTTTTGTTTTGGCTACTGTTTCTATTTCTTTAAAAGTAAGTTTATTTTTCTGTGGCAAGGGTTCTTTTGTGCCTTTTTTCGCTAGAACATCAGCAGCTTCATTGCCTTCAATTCCAACATGTGAGGGTATCCATTGAAGGTGAATCTTTGAGGTTTTTGAGAGTTTTTGGAGATAACCAATTATGTTCCTGCTTACTTTGTCTCCGAGTTCCCCTGTGTGACTCAAGTGTTGTATGGCACTTCTACTATCAGTAAGAATCCAGATATCTTGATAATTAGTATTTCTGATGGATTTTAAGGCTTCATAGATGGCTATAAGTTCTGATCTGAAGACTGAGCAAAAATCTGGGTTTCTTCTGTTCATTTTCTCAATGCCATTTGTAGTTTTGATGAGACAGCCACTGCCAGTGTGTCCCAACTCATCTCTGCTACCATCGGTATAAATAGTTATTGCATTTTTAGGAATGTTATTAATTATTTCTAATGATAATTGTTTTAAGTATTCTGGATTTTGGTATTGTTTGTTGGTGGGTTCATTTAAAGTGTCATTAAAAAAAAACATTTTGTAGTGGTTCGCATGGAGAAATTTTTTCTGCTAAATAATATTTTTCTACTTTATATTTTAAAAATCCATTTCTTTTGGCCAGGTGGAGAGGACCTTCTTTTTTGAGTCTTAGATTGGATTCCCAATTAAGTATGTAATTGGAAGTTCTGTGTTTGTTTCCATAACTCTTGATTTTGTTTATATATTTTGGCAGATTGTAGCTTCTTCTATCCTTTAAGGGCATAATGTCTGCCTCGTAAAGTACAATATCGTTAGGGCAGGTATTTCGAAGACCTGTAATAATTCTAGCTGCACTTAGTTGTATCCTTTCCAGTGATTTTAGATTTGATTCAGATGCTGTACCATAGATTTGATATCCATATTCCAGGATAGGTCTAATTAGAGACGTGTAAGTTAATTTTAGTGTGGTTGCATCGGCTCCCCACTCTCTTCCTGAAATATATTTCAGGATTTTTAGTCGGTCTCTTCCTTTTCTAATAACTTCTTCAATATGTTTACTGGAGTTAATTTCTGGATCCAGGGTGTAGCCAAGATATTTAGGATGTTTATTATATTGTAATTGTTGTTCTTTCAGAATAATTTTTGGCCTTATTTTGTATAGTTTCTTATCGGTAGTAAAAAGACAGGTTTCAGATTTTTGGGGGTTAAATTCTAATTTATGTTTATTAGCAAATTTTTCTAGGTGGAGAAGAGTCTTGTTCAAATCCCTTTCAGCTTTTTTCCAGTTAGTGTTACTGCTCCATAGAATAATGTCATCAGCGAAAAGTCCAATATTGGTTTTATGTGAAATTTTTTCTTCTATGCCTGCAATAAATAGGGTGAAGAGAGTTGGGCTAAGGACTGATCCTTGTGGTAATCCTTGGTACAATTTGAAGGTTTTAGATAGAGTTCCATTATATTTGACCCTGATGTATCTATTTTTAAGGAAATCATTTATCCAAGTGATAGCTTTTCCATCAATTTTGAAATGCTTGTATAATTTTGTAATCAACTTGTTTTTCCATACTTTATCAAAAGCTTGTGTAAGGTCTAAAAAAGCAGCTATGGTGTGGCTAGTTGGTTTTCTGTTTTGTGCATCTTTTACCTTTTGTGTGAAAAATAAGAGTTGGTCTATTGTCCCATGTCCTTTCCTAAATCCATATTGTTCTTCTGGTAAGAGATTTCTTGTGTCAAGGTGGTAGGTAAGTCGTCTGAGTATAATTTTTTCCATTAATTTGCAGCAAATACTTGTGAGGGAGATAGGTCGGTAGTTTTTTTGGGTCATCAGCAGATTTGTCAAGTTTTTTAATAGGAATTATTGTTGCAGTTTTCCAGTCTTGAGGCAATTTTCCAGTTTTCCAGGAGTTATTGAAAATATCAAGAAGTATTTCTTTGCCATTTTTGCCCAAGTTTGATATCATTTGGCCATGGATTCCATCTGGCCCAGGAGTCTTGTTTAGGTCAGTGTTTTCTAATGCAAAATCTAGCTCTTTCATATTGATTTTTTCATGGAAAATATTATGAGTGCTGGTGAAATTTTTACAGTCATGAATAATCTTTCGGGCCTTTTTTTCAACTTTCTTATCTTTTATTTCGAATTTGATTTTACTACTTATTTGATATGAATTACCTAAAAGATTAGCAGCATTTTTGTCATTAGTTGCTGGGGTACCATCCGTATTCTTAATCATATTTGTGTTTTCAGTTTGTGGCTGGGCTCTGTCAATTTGTTTTGCCAAATGCCAAAGTTTTGTATTCGGGTTTCTTGGGTTCAGGTTTTCACAAGTTTGTTTCCATTTTTCCCTTTTCATATTTACGTATAACCTTTTTATTTTTGCATTCACAATGTTCAGTTCAGTTCTACAATTTGTTTGGTTTTGGGTGCACTTTTTTTGTAGTTCATTTCTTTTAGTTATAAGTGTTTGAATATCTTTTGCCTGGTGTGTATAATTTGGAATCCATTTCTTAATATTACCTCTTGGTATTGAAACTTTGGCTGCTTTAATAATGGTGTTTTTGAAAGATATCCAATTTTGTTCCAGATCTTTTATTCTAGTGGGTGCTTTTCTAAAGTCTTCATTGGTGTTTTTCTGGTAAAGATTCCAATTAGCCTTTTTGAAGTTCCAGAATTTTTCTTTAATTGAGCTGGTTTTGGTCTTGGTGCTAATTTCTATCAAAATAGGCAAATGATCACTTCCAATACTTTTTAATATTTGCCATTTGCATTTGTGGAAAATGTCAGGACTGGAGAAACTTATATCAAGTGCTTGTGCAGTATTATAGCTGTAGGAATGGTGGGTGGGATTCCCATCATTTAAGCACATGAAGGCATTGTCGTCAAATATGTTTGAAAGTATTTTGCCTCTTGGGTTTGGCATGGAACATCCCCATAGTTGATGTTTGGCATTAAGGTCACCTACAATAATTGTGTTGTCTGTAAGAAATAGAGCCATTGTTCCATCGTCAATAAGTTTATTGTTTGGTGGGTGATACATATTGAATATGTTGATGGTTTTGTTTTGACTGAGGTAGACTTTGATACCTTGGGCTTCGAGGTCTGATGTGTTTGGAATATTAATGGCTATGTCTTCATAGTACAAATTCTTGATTAAAAATGCAAGGCCACCCCCTTCTTTATTTCTGTCTTTTCTGAGGATATTATAGTTTTTATATTTGAGATTGTACTTTTCATTTAATTTGGTTTCCTGTAAGGCTATAATTTGTATCTTTTGTTTTTCAGCTATTTCCATTATTTCTTCTAATTTTATTTTTGTTGCTGTTGAGCACAATCCATTTATGTTGCACTGCAAAATTCTCAATTGCTTGGAAGCTGCAAAGTTAGAAGTTTGTGGAGACTGTATTATACTTATCGGACAGAACCCTCTACCTAAGTCCTGACCGCGCCCCTGTTTATTCTGCGCGACGGGCGATGCAGCATGCAAATCAACATCTGATCTCATGGAATGGGGTATAGGGGTGCAGCTTTCGTTGATCATGGCATTATGATCCAGGCACACTTTGGTGAAAGTCTGACTTTGCCTGTAGTTTGAGGCCGTTCCTAACATGGAAGCAGACGCCTTTGCTGCCGACTCTAACATGAGTACAGACGCAGCTCCTCCGTATCCCTGGAGTGGGACCCTTGCTGAGGTCTATCAACTGGGTCAGTTGAAGTCAGGATTTTTAAAGAGGTCTACTCCTCTTCTAACAATGCTGCTGTTGGTCCGCGACTGCTTATTCGTCAGAGTTATTCTGCTTGTTTCGCAGCTGGCCTTCATATCTGAAGGTCGTTCCCCTATCCGCCACCTGGGGACGCGCCCTATAGCAGTCAGCTCTGCCAAGGGACTCTATTTGTAATGTTATTATGGTTATTGTTTTTAATTGAACAAAATCTTTATTCTTACACCCCTGAGATATTCAACACCTAAGCTCAAAATGTTTTTGTTCAAACATGCAAAAGACTTCTCTCTCTCATTGTTGCAATATATTTTTAAAAGAGAAAATTACAGTACTTTATTAAATTTCAGGAATTTTTGAAAATCAAATAATATATATAACAAGGCCAATATAAAATTTTATTTAATAATTTACAAAATAATCCTCTTACATATCTAAACACCTATGCCATCTTGTTTCCCTATTTTCTTAGCATTTTTTAAAGTAGTCTTCAACAAGCCTCTGAGGAACTTGAGGGGTTTTTCTATTGTCATACAGGGCATTGGGGTGTTAAAGGGTTAAACAACTTCTAGAATTTCATGGACATGGTAACAAGAGAATGATAAACAACAGCATTATGGTAAATCTACTATCCTACAATAGGGAGATGGTTTAACCAAATAGAGCCTTACCTCAATTTCTTTAAACATTTGCTGTCGAGTCTCTTCAGCGGCAATGATCTCCTTGTCGCCTGCCTTGATCTGGGCTTCATACTTGCGGATCTTCATATTGAGTGCTGCCAGGTTTGTTTCTGTTGCTCTCTTCTGAGCCTGCACACAGCACGATGGCCTTCTTACCTATTCTGGATAGCCTTAGACAGAGAGTTGTTACCTTGATCCTCTCAATCTCCTCCAAGAGTTGTTCGGAGTGTTCCATCGCTGTGGAAGCCTCCAGCTTCAATTTGTCAATGTCCTCCATGTGTTTCCTGTTGGTGGCTTCTAGGAGAGCCATGCTGTTCTTGGCCTCCTTGTATTTCTCCATTTCTTCATCTCTCTTGTTTTCCTGTGAAACACAAAAGTCTGTGGCTGAATCACAGAGTGGTTGATCAGTACTTTGGTGATCTAGTGGTATGAACTGATTATTCTAAGTAACCCCCACTTGTTGACATGTCTTTAAAATACCAAATTAGTTCTTTGGCCCTGATTCTTGTACAAGTCCTATCCCACCAGTGAGTGAAGTAAACAAACACAATAATTTGGGTGACATGTAGGTGCTAAAAGTCAAACTGCTTTTATATGTGATGTACTTACATAATCAGCAGTCATAACCCCATGAATGACAACCACAAATTGACACAAGTCTACCAGACAGGCAAGTTACCAGCAAGATCATGTAGTTGGGAGCACGGTTCTGTAACCTGGAGATCTCCTCCTCCAGAGCTTGCACCTCTCCCTCTGCAACAGTCACAGCACAAGAGAGAGCAATGGACTCCTTCCTCCTCTCAGCCTCCTCTTCCTCGTGCATGCCTATCTCTTCTTCTTTGTCTGAGAGTCTCTTCTTCACCTCATCATATTCCTCCTGGAGTGGTTCGAGGAGCTCCCTCTGGGCCCTGCACCAACACAACACTTCAACTTCTCTAACCAGAAGGGAGAGGGACTAACCTAGACAAGGACCCAGGTTTAAAACCTGCATTGAAAAACATTAAATATATGTTTATACAGTTAAACCTGTCTATAGCGCCCCCTCTTGGGACTTACCAAAATAAGGTGCTATAGAGAGGGGGTGCTATAGGCAGGTCACTTTTAATGTAAATTGCATCGTACTAGGTATTTAAAATCGGGCGCTATAAAGAGGGAGATGCTATTTTTAGAGGGGGTGCAATAGACAGGTTTAACTGTATATATATACAATAGAATCTCTCTTTAAAGGACATCTAGTTGTAGAGACAAAGTGTCCTTTAGGGAGAGGTGTCTTCTCTTACTGGAGAGTTACTATATTTTTATATGTTAAAACTAAATAAAATGACCATATTACATTATTTATTATAAGAGCATTTTATATCTTTGCTTAGCACTTAGTAAATTGGTTACAGTGTGTTTTGAGAATGTTTCAGCTCTCAGATCCCAATTTCAAAACAATAAATTATTGGCATTATTTTTTATATTTACCTTCTATTTTGCCACATGGTATATTAATTTTTACACCATACTTTTTATCAAAAGAATATCTTTCCATTCGTCAAATTTTATATAGAAAAAATGAAAATGGCTTCCCAAAATAAAGAAAAAAGCAAAGAAAAGCATTCTAAAAAAAATTAGCTCTTACTAGAAAAAAAACATTATCAAGGCTTTTCAAAGTGAAACAACACAGAAAAATATGAGGTGTTAATATAAAAAAAATGAAACTTTCTATTAAAACAGATAGGCTATTAACAATTGCTACAAAGAGGAATCAACCCCAACTTTTGTTGCGATAGTATGTGTTAGCATCCCCTTTTAGAAGTGTTCTAGATGCTCATGGGCTCATGGTTCTAAACAAGAGAAAATGTCAGAGGTATTGGTATTTCAAAATGAGACAGGCCCTCCAGAAGTGGAAACTGGCATTTGGGTAAAAATCCACTCAATGTATCTTTCAAAAATAACATACCTGTAATATCCATTGACTAGCACAAATATCAATAAACAGGCAACAATTTAATACATGGCAAAAGCTATTACTGCAATGAACAATATTATCAGATTAACAAAAAATGCAAAATATTAACTCCTTTAGCGTAGCACTCAAGCTATTTGATGCACAGTAATTAAATCAATATTATTATATACAGCAGGGATTTGGGCTTTTGATAATAACAAAATAATTGATCAAATAGAGAATAATTTTCTTAAATTGACCTAGATACACCTCAGGACATATAATTATCACATCTTTATTAAATTATACCCAATTAACCTTGAAATGTTTTCTCAGAATGCAGAAAATGATTGCCTAAGCTGTGCTGGAACAGATTACGTGAAATATCTATAGCGACAAGGAAATCCATAGGACTCTATAGAACTATTTTTGAACTACTTAACCAATGCAAATTTCCATGGCTAAATAATATAATGACCTATGAGATTATTGAAGAATTACTGCAAACAACAGCTTAAACAACAGCAAGACTTGGAGAGAATGGAATACTCGAGGCCTTACTCTGGTTATAAATATATACAATAGTCTTATTCCTGAACAATATTTCTCTTGGAATTTGTCTTCAAACATAAAAGGATACATTACTCAAGCCTGAATTACATCAATACTTTTGAAGTACAATCACCTTCAAATCATCAAAAATAAAACCATATATTGCAAGCTTCACGGAATAAAAACTACAAACGAAATGTCCCACTATCTATTCAATTGCATTTATATGGAGGAGAGAGAGGAAAGAAAAAAATTTGAAAGTCATTATCAGATATATATTTTGGAACCAGTTCAACTGATTAAAATCGCATCAGAAAATAAAATAGCTATAGAACTATATAACTATCATAAAGCAGTCTTGGGAATAGTGGTAAAACCGTATAGGTATAATAAAATGATGATAGTTTATAAAATAATGCTAAAGTAAGGAGAATATTTGTTCCTAAAGTCAGCAAAAGTCCAACTCAAACTTGATGGACACTAGCAACAATGGGGAAAGAGACAACAAGAAATTAGATATATCATGACAAATAAATTACTGTCAAACTAGTGTTGTGCAAACTCCCTTCAAAGATTGTAAAAATAAACTCTATTAGCAACACTCCTGAGGCTTAACAATCAGAGAAAGAAAAAGGATGTCAATATCACTAGTGGCTGCCCATATCTGATAAACGGTGATGAAAGAGTTACAAAGTGGGGTTACTTGATGTTATTCTCATGGCTCTCCTTGAGGAAGAACCCTCCCGCCTTGAAGGTGCTGGAGTAGTAGCGGAACTTGGGGGAGGGGAAGATGATGTCCCCACTCTTGGTGAAGGCCATGTTGCAGGGCTTGGGGGGGTTGTTGTTCATCATTTCCCAGGCTTCTTTGCCATCTTCCAGCAGCAGCACCGACTCTATGTACAACTGCACACAGGCTCTAGTTACAACAGGCATTGATTCCATAGATTGAGTCTACACAGTGCCCTTATCTAAATTGTGTATTCTCACTAGGACAAACTTCAACATTTCTAAAACATACCACCCTCCACCCGTTAGGTGTACTGGAATAAACCTAACTTACATTCAGCAATCATTGCTTTTAGAAAATTTGAATGCAGAATATTTTTTCAAGGCAAGAAAACAACATATCACATTATCAAAATAAATGCACATTAATGTCCGCATTTTTCCACTCACAAAATTGGGGAGTCATTTGTTAAAAACAAAATTCTTCTTCCTCCCCTTTTTATCGCTATGGAATTGACTGAATTGCTTTTTTAACACACACACAAATCCTGGTATTTTTCCAAAATCTCATAAATATAAAAGTGTCAAAAATTAAAATGATAATATTCTTCATATAATTTCATATAAATCAAATATATACATGATATCATATGCATATTAATCATTATCAACAGCAAATATACACAAAATAAGTCCTAACTGTGCAATACACTGTTATATATGCCATATATCACTTCTGGGCCTAGTGTAGTGTATATGCAATAGACTCTCGTCCTGCCAGGTGGTCATTCCTCACTGTCTTCTGAGAGAGACATCAGTAAAAAAGAGTATATTTGTCAATTGAACTCACATGTTCAACCAGGCTGTTGGAGATGACAGGGTGGGATATGCTGAGCACCTCGTAGACAGTGGGGTGGAAGCAGTCTACGGGGCGGGGCAGGCCACAGTAGTAGGAGGAGGTGAAGGTGATGGTGACAATAGAGGGGATGCCTGACTCTGCAGCAGTTCTTTCATCAACTTGATCAGCTCCCTGTGGTCCTCCAGTGTGGCCACGCAGTAGGCTGTCAGCATCTTGTTCAGGCACATCTCTACCGCCTTGCTCCAGCGCTCATCTCGCAGGCTCACATAGTTGGCTGCACACTCGCTCTATGTTAACATGCTTTTTTTATCCCCCTTAAAACACAAAGTTTGTGTCACTTGTGCTCAGTATTTGTTTCAAATAGTTTGCTAAATCACAGTCCACTAAATATAGAACATGTCATTTGCACACAGATTTGACTATACTAGACTTGACATTGATTTTTCTCACTCTTAATGAGAATTACACATTACACATTGAGAAAATATATCACAGACAGTATTCCAAGTGCTCTCTCCCTTTGAAACAACTGAAAAAACATATATATTTACAAGTAAACTATTGGACACTAGCTCAAAATTGAACTAACTTTTGGTGCACCTCTTGTACAACAATATTTTACAAGTTTAAAACTTTAAAAACAAATATTGTGTTTTATTTTATACTAGCCGAATGACCCGGGCAACGCCCGTGTTTTACCCGATTGAATGTTTTGATTCAAATACTATTTGTTACAATTATAAATTGTGGCCATGTGGCCTAGTGGTCATGGCATCTGCCCGGTAAGCGGAAGGTCGTGGGTTCGATTCCCATCCCTTGACACTTTTTTTATTTTATTCCATTCTGACCAAAATCTATCCGTGAACTTCACACAGTGAACTTCACACAGACAGAATAAGGCAATTATATAAGTAGATGTACCTAGAGAAAATAACTTTTCAGTAACTTCTTCTAAAGACCTGGGTGAATTGTCAAATCTGAAATATTTCCACACTCCCTTTGACCATGTTTTCACTCATAGCCAAAGTCATTTATATTTTGTTCACTCATATCTATCCTCAAAAAACATCAAGTCTGGGTTAGAATAGTGAGAGTAACGGGACTTGAGAAGAATCATTGATCATTGGAGCATGGCTGATACAATGGTGTTACATAAACACCACTATCTTGTTACTTTTCTAGTTTATAAGAGGAATATTTACAATCTCAGGGTGTTTAAATAAAATGAGACTTACCAACAGGTCCAATTGGCTTCTTTGAGAAGGTCCCTTGTTCATAAGCCAGATCAATCTTGTTGAAAAGGTCCTCTGTGTAGTCTCCGAACAAGTAGACATTCTCTGGAGTGGAGGCCACAAGGCTGGAGAGCTCCCTCTCACAATCTTCCAGCCTCTCAACCACACTGGCCTCCTCGTACCTGAAACCACCCCACCATCACATCTGCCCCTGTTCTACATGTGTGGCAATAAATTCCTGATTAGTTCTCTTCAAAGAGGACCAACAAATCCACTTGATGTTTTGTATCAATATAACTAACATTTACTGAATACTCTAGTAGAGATGTATATTTATATTTTATGTTAGCAGCAATGCTGCAACCCAAGTCTTCTTAGTGGGATATTCTGACATGATGGGAAAATGGAGGTCATTTTTGAAATCAGCCCACCAAATAACATACAAATCTGTTAAAACTTCTCTCTTGTGATAGGTCTGTTTAAGAGCCTTAGGCTTGAAAGCAGTTTTGTGTCTGAGAATCTTGTAACAATTTGTCATTACTTGAAGCTAGACAAAGTGAAGAAGTAGAAAGGAACTCACTTGATTCTGGTGAGGTCCTCCATGGCTGTCTGCAAGACATCCTTGAGCTGATCATGCTGAGTTTGGCTCTCTTCTCTCTCTGCCTGGAGCTGAAGCAGGCTTTCCTTCTTCTGTGCCAGCTGCTCCGTTAGCTCCTCCAGGGAACGCAGGCTCGACTCCCTGTGTGTAACCCTTGTTAGCCTTATCTACTTGTGGAGTGGACCCAGGAGAAGCTCTGAACCTCGGAAAGCATTAAACAACACTAACAAGATTTGAGAGTCTTCTAGGAAAAGAAAATATCAAACCAAGGGCAGATGGGGCTCATCCTAGCAATGCATAAAAGACCAATTTAATCCCATCCCCCCTACCATGTATTTAGTTCAAAGTGTCAACCCTCATCATAGTGCCCACAAGAGGGAGAAATAGTGTTCCAAAATGGCAGAACTCTGTATGGAAAATGAGACTACTTGAAGAACCAGTTCCTAATATAACACAATCCTCCTCCTTATTTTGATATCTCCATGATAATTAATAGATGTACTGGATGTACAACACCAAATATAAACTAGTATTAATACAAAGCAATAACGTGCCATCTATATATATAACAAATGAAAACATTAAGACCCAATGTTTCTTTTCACAAATAAAACAAACTTCTACTGTCCTTACTGCAATGAAAAAATATTGGGAGGGCTTGGCTCGTCAGTGGTGAACTCTCCCAGCGGTTTCGCCAATTTAATTGACCAGACCGCTTCTTCAGAGCTCTAATACTGTATTGGATCATTCTGCTTATATATGCTACACTGAAGGGTCAAATCTTAGAAATGGTATTTGAGTAACTATGGACATAAGCTTTAGAAGAGTAGAATTACATTTAAATATTTGTATCGAGCAATGCCCTTCCACAAACAATAAGGACAAGTATGTTGTCATAATGTACAAGGCTCTGGAAGAAGAGGCTGGAGGTTCCCATTCACCAAATATATTGTGCTTTAGTTTTACAACCTTGAGATAAGCTCATTTATATGAGAGAGAGGGGAATAATATTTGGCTGCCATACTTCTATCGATTAAAATTTGCCTTTGACTGGCAACTGTCTTGCCACCTTTTTAATGGTCATTTCAAAATTGTCTGTTCTTTTGCCTAGTATTCTAGTGTAGTTGACAAGTTGTTGGATACCTACTTCTCCTTGTCAATCTGCTCCTTGATACAGCCCAGCTCCCTGGCGTGTCTCTCCACCTCCAGCTCCTGCTCCTGGTACACTCCCTGCACCCCACCACACAGAGTTATCACACTTGTGAGCTTGGTATACAAAGCTTAATTGCATAATGTTTAATAGCATGATGAGTTTAGATAATAGTAGCTGGATAGGGTGAACAAAGAGGCCTTACAGGATACAGGAATTTATTCCCAAAGATAAATATACATTAGTCTAATGCAAGAAATGGATTCAAAATACTTGGAATGCAACTTTCACCAACCTTTATTTGTGGAAGAAAACCTCATAATACATGATGATATGCATATTTATAAAGTGGCACAACTCATGGCAAAACCATTACAAGTTCTGGTTGTTTAACAACCTGTAAGAATGAACTCATTTTGATGGCCTCTGCTGAAACGTTTATTGGATTCTTAATATATATACATTAGAACCTGGGGGGTCGGTGGAAGGCTGGTTAAACGTTTGGTTTACGACCCACTACGACCCGGGTTCGATCCCCGCATTGGACATTTTTTTCTGTTTAAAAAAAAAAAATGCTCCAATGGCCCCCCGATTCTTGCAAAGTCCAACCCCACCAGCGAGTGCAAGTAACCAAACGGGGCTCTGGCACATTTGTAAGTGCAAAGTCGAACTGCTTTCACATGTGTAGACATGTGGTGCGCTTACAGTAAAAAGCAGTCGCTAACTACCCACCATGATTATCATGGCCCTGTACCACGTGTACTAGGGATAAGCAAAAAAAAAAAAAACATTAGAACCTCATATTAACAGCTTCTATAACTGCGGCTTAGTAATAATTCTAGTCCCAATTTGTAAAATTATCAACTGTTCAGCTCATTAGTGCAAACTAGTGTCTAGCAGTGGGTTGATGAACCAGAAAGTTCCATGTTGGAGTCTAGGAGACTGGAGATGAATGTAGAAGCGAAAGGGTCGTTGTGTGCCTGGATCATGAGGACATGATCAATAAAAGCTGTACCCTTACACCCCATTCCATTGGAATTTGTGTAACCTTTACACAAGGAGATAAGAAACAACTGAAGAGTTGTTTATATATTTCGTCTGAGAAATGTGGGCGGCTGAAGAGGAGGGGATCCACTGTCTGTGCAGGCTGGTTAGATGTGTTTTGGGATTCCCAAGCAGTTTACAAGGGTATGGTAGATCCGTGGTGGATCTTAGGCAGAAATTTTAAGAGAAGCCCTGGGTGGATACAATTCTTCTGTCTAGTCAGGTAGTCCGGAGTATCCATACTGATAGAAATAACCTTTTATCTTGGAAAAAAAAAGTTTTAATTGAAACATTTAAAAAAGCATTTATCAATTATTTCAATGAATTATATTTCATTGTATTAAATCAAAAAAATCACAGAACTTTTTTGAAGAAAAATTTTTATTTGATTCAATGACACTAGCTTTCAAGTAATACCCATAGGTGGGTGGGTGGTATTTTACAGAAAGTAGCAACATTAATCTCATTAAATATAGGAGCCAGTTCAGGATAGTTAGACCATTTCAAACAGAGAAACAACTAGATTTTCAAAAATATCATTGGTGATAAAGATTTCCATTGTCTCGGTCTGGCCCCAAAGATTTCTCACAGATCCCTGCTTTCCGATCGATTGTTTCATTCCAAAATTCGATGGCTGATCAAGATTTCTAAGATGGGCTTCCAATGATGAGGATCGTCATCCAATTTTCTAGTTCTTCAAATACCAAATTTTGCTGAGAGAGATCTTTGAACCCTGAAAAGAACTCGAATGAGCTCTGATTGTGCTCCACTGCCATTTTCTGATTTCACAGAACTCTAGAAATTTCTTCACAAACAAAGATCTTATTTCTGTATGTATACCAGAATAGTCAAATGAGCATGCAGGATCAATATGGATCTGATCTCTCTCTCCTTCTCTTTATTTACCTCATTACGGGAAAACAAAGGATGTAAAACAGAGCTGTTTAAATCCATGGGGACACCATGCAGACAGCTGTCACTCCCCAATGCATGCCCTCTCCACTGCCTTGGCGTGCACATGTCCTGGAACTGACCCTGCCAAATCTTTCTTTCAGGCATTGTTGTGTGTGTGTAACATAATATATAAATTACTAAGAAGATAATTAAAATAAATAAGTTATTTTTATAATTAGCAGAGAAATACATTTTATATATTAAATATAGTTCAAAAGTCCCATATTAACATTTATAACCATAAAACCAAACTAATTGCTGTCTGGTGATGATGGTTTAAGGAAGAGAAATATAGAGAGCAGATTGTGAATACTTCTTCTTTTTTCTATTCATGTCTAAATAATGATAACCTGGATTTAAACTATCATTTGAAGATTGACAGGAGATTGCTGGTTAACACCTTAGAATCAAGATGGCACTCGATGATAAGTTTTGCCAAAGGGAGAAAGGAGAGCAAGATTAAAAGAAATCCAACAAACCGTTTTGAAGGTACGAAGTTTTTTCTTGATGGCTGTCAAGGAGGTATTGGCAGCTTGAATCTTGCGAGTTTCCTGGGCGTAGCAGGTGGAGAGGTGGGAGAGTTGCTGGCTGAGCTGAAGTTGAGCTTCCTTCTCCACTCTGACACCGTCCTGGAATAACACACATTTACCATTGCAATGCTAGCTTCTCTGTTTCCAATCACTGCAGCTATCTAAACCTATCTAGCCTACTAGATGGAACAATTTGTGGATATCTAAATTGAAAGCTTATTTAGTTCATGTCTATATTTACCTTTTTCCACTATCACTTTATTTACTCATCCTTTTCCTAAATGACCTGGTTAACTTTGAACCAAAATAAATCCAGAGTTATGGTGCTTAGAAACAGGTTGAATGGTTTGCTCAAACATTTAGTTCTGGAGACAAGTGCCTTTCACTATAACATCTAAATACACATATTTGGAGTATCAGCCCACTAGGCACAGCGAGCGCACACACCATTTTAAAAATAGAGCACTGAATGCTATTAATGTGGTTTGAGGCCTATTGACCAAATTAATTCTACCAGACTCAATGGTCTTGTCAGTCTTGCTCTATGCAGCCCAAATTTGGGCAAACAAAGAGATAGGCTTGGTACACAGGACAACTATATACTCCTGGCTATATTTTGAACATGGAATGCAGATAAATGTCACTGGAAGTTACTATGTTGAAATTAATTCTCAGGTTCTGGATTAGAATCCTGAAAACGGATAACAGCTGACTTCCTATTAAGTATGATAAACTCAACTATCTGAGGTATCAAAATAAATAAATATATATATACAGTTGATCTCTATAGCAGCCTATTTTGGTGAGTCCCAAGAAGGGGCGCTATAGACAGGTTTAACTGTATATATATATTGGGTTTGCAGAAAATCAGACAACATCCTGAATTCTTCCCAACTTTCTTGGTTGATTCAATGTCCAATGGAAAAGCCATCAATAACCAAGAGAGCAATAGAACAATCTTACAACTTCTACGAAGTAGCCAGGCTAAAATAGACAATTATATTCCCATTATAAATATTTATACAGCTCATTTAGTACAGAAAGTCATTTACTTAGCCACTTTCCCTTCCAAGTAAAATGCTATTTCACACAACAACTTCATTTTTTGAGGAAAATTACATAAAATGTTTAGGAAGGACTAAACAAAGAGAATTATATATCTGGATACACTTTCTAATGTTGGAGTTATGAAAGGAGAGGATTACTTTCAAAAGTTAACAACAGACAACTCAAGTAATTTTAATCAATTTGATTGTCTGCTCAAGGTCTATACGATGGGGTCAGTGGCATAAACCATTGGTTTTCAACAGCCACAATCCAGGATTAGATCAGCCTCTGACAACTCTTGAATAAAAAATAAAACACTTTTCTGAAGATAAATCAGAAAGGTTGACAATTTCAAATACATAAAAGAAGATTCCTCCCTTAGCTGATTCTTACAACATTGAAAATTCCCATGAGTGAAGGCTTCAAGATGTCAACTTCTGTCTACCCAACTTACCTGGAACGTAGCAAGCTTCTGTAACATCTGTTCCCTCTTGTTCTGTAGCTCTGCACATTTTTGAGCCAGCTGCTCCACTTGCTGGCAACACATCAACACTCACTCAGAGCATAAGTCAGCACACTTCTTTATAATAAATACTACAGGATACTACCAACATATAGAGCTTCACACATCAATGTGATATTATTCTCTAGGGCTCTAATGGAAGCAAGACTTTTTTCACTTAGAAGGTTCAACACAAGTGAGAATTTTCCAGAAAAGAGTAGAGAGAGATAGGTGAGCTATTTAAATGAAATGATTTGATAGAGGAAATATTTATTTAAAAGTAGAATGAAACAAAAGCAGCCAATCAGAGCTTGGATAGCTCAAGTAAATAAGATAATAACTGAATCACATGGTTTTACTGCATACAACAGAGAGGCTTTAGTTTAAACATCTTAAGACAGCTTTTTTGTTGTTTGGGTAAAATATCAAAAATTGAATAGGAGAAGAAATGATAAGGCAAAATTTGGATTATAGACTTTTGTCTGAAGATAGTAACAACACTGTTACCGAAACATCACACACTCTTTATTTGGATTTGGTGTCTTATTACCTTAGGAGAAGAAATAAAAAATTTAGAGGACTGCCACTAACAGATAAAGGTATACAGTAGAACCTCTCTGTAAAGGTCAACCAGTTGCAGAGCAAAAGTGTCCTTTAGAGAGAAAGGTCTTTTTACCGGAGTTGCTAGATAGTAAAAATGATATTGTTGGTGATCAAAACTGCTTTTTGAAGAGAGGTATCCTTTAGTAAGTGTCCTCTCAAAGATGTATATATAATGTAAAACATTACCATCTGGCTCTCCAGCAGTATTGCCCAGGTGAGTTTCTGCTCGAGCTCTGCCAGTTTCCTCACCAGCAGCCTGGACTGCTTGCTCTCCTCAATGTCTTTCTCCAGGCTCAGCACCTTCTGCTCCAGGGCCTCCTTCCTCTTCACACAAAACATCAAACACACTGAGGAACTCTCACAAACATTAACTCAACCTTTAGATAGGAATCCCTTTTCTTAATTTGATTTCTCTCCTCTTTTTTTGCATATAGAAAACTTCAAAAAAAGAGAATCTTATCAATAAGCAAAAAATATTTTTTCTTAGTCTTTTTCATACAAATTGCATAGACCTGAATTAATGAATATACCACATGCAGGATTCTAACAAATCCCACCATATGTAGTTTCAGGATATGGTTCATGTCAATAGAGGGGTGGGCTTTTGAGCTCCTATGGTGTAAAAAAAAAAAATCCTGAAATCTGTAAACAAGATGTTTCACCTGATGAGGTGTTATTGTCACCTTTGGATAGAAATACATACTTTGTAAGCAAGGTTTTGGCCAATGTGAATATTTCTTGTTAAAATCAAGAAGAAACTCCCATAAGAGGCTACCACTGGAAATGTCAGCTTTTACAAAGCTGGTTGCTTAGAGAGTTCACACAAGAGAATACTTAATAGACAAGTTATATATGAATAGGCTTTCAGAAATGTCTTACTTCTTTCTTCTTCTCCAGCTTATGTTCACAGAGGGCAGCGAAACTCTGGGCCGTCTTGATGTTCTCTGTGATGACATCCAGCATGGTTGCACTGTTGAAGAACTGAACACAATCAGGATATCAGAGAGGAACCAGGCTAAAATCTGGATTGGCAAATTTGTCTTGGCTGTAACATTAATACCATTATAAGCCAAGAGAGTAACATCAAAATGTTTTTTAATTATTTATTTATGGATTTGATCTTGTGATGATAAGGTACAATTTGGATTATAGATTAATAACACAAGGTAATAAAACCAAATTCAAATATAAATTAATTTTTTTATTTATCTTAAATTTAAATATTTATTTATTTGTATTTGGTGGATATATATATTACCTTGCGTTTCTAATCTATAATCCAAATTGTACCTTATCATATTATATATACAGTAAAACCCTGCTAATACGAACCCGCGATATAGCCAACCTTCCCTTATAAAAAACCTAAGGCAATTCCCTAGTGTTCAAAGGGTTAACTTTATTTGAAAGGGGCAATGCTTGAAGAGTGCTTTCAAACAACAAGGTATTAGAGAATTTTTTTTCAAGTAAATTTAGTATTATATAATATGATTAAAATGTTCTCTAAAATATTATTATATTTTTAATATATAATTTATAAAGCTTTGCTTAGGATTTGTCTTAAAATTTAAAATATACATAGAGGTAAACATGTATGCTAATGTAAAAATAACCTATTATCAAATGACTTGATAGTCAGCATTAATGAAAGGAAATAGGTCAATTAAGGGAATTAAAACAAAGTGACCATTATTTCTGCCTTTTCCTGTGTGTATGGCAGTCCTTTAATATTATACGGTCTAAAAATTTTGAAGTAAAAAAAAAAAAAAAAGCCAAACCATGGCTATAGTGAACCAAAAGCTCTGTCCCATTGGGGTTCACTATAGAGAGGTTTTTACTGTATTTAAAATTTTCTATTTATTATTAATTATTTATTACTGTTTATATAATATTTATTTTAAAAAAGCACATTGTGCTCGTGGTCAGGAGATGCCTTCTTTTTTTTTTAATAATATTTATGATTAATATTTTAAAATATCTATTTATTTTAAAAGCAGCATTTTCAGATAAAAGTTCATTTTAATATCAATAGTATATATTTTTGGGTGTCTAATTGAAGTATTAAGGAATATGTCAATACATTCTAGTGTTAATATATGTGTCTTATAGAGATATGGTGATAATTTAATCCCATTGTAGCTGTGTTCCAGCTTAAATTTCACAACCTTTTTCTTGACAGGGAGGTTTTTAAAGATATATTTTTTTATTTCAAAAGTGCACTATAAATACATATTCAAACAAGTTTAATATATAATACAATATAATGCAGCCATGATTATAGAACGACGTTTTAACAAGTTTTACCGCAAATGTTTCTATTTACTGAACGAAAAATCGTAATTTATTTTAAGGAGAAATAACGACTATTCCTATCCTTAGGGATGAAGTATTTTTTATTTATTTTTTTTTTTGCTTATCCTTAGTACACGTGGTACAGGCCATGATAATCATGGTGGGTAGTTAGCGACTGCTTTTTACTGTAAGCGCACCACATGTCTACACATGTGAAAAGCAGTTCGACTTTGCACTTACAAATATGCCAGAGCCCCGTTTGGTTACTTGCACTCGCTGGTGGGGTTGGACTTTTGCAGAATCGGGGGCCATTGGAGCATTTTTTTTTTAAGCAGAAAAAAGTGTCCAATGCGGGAATCGAACCCGGGCGTAGTGGTCTAAAACCAAACGGTTTGACCCAGCCTTCCACCGACCCCCCCGGGATGAAGTATGAAGGATGAATTATGAAAAGTAATGATGAACCGAAAAATATAAGTTTAATATATAATATATTGGTTCATAGATTTAACTAATATGCAGGTGCTAAGTAATCGCCACGTATGCCATGTTCTAGAAAGGGGAGAGCTCCACATGATACAGAACAACTCTGCTACACACTGCAGTATTTAGGTTAAAGCATACTTACATTGTACTTCTCATTTTTGGTTTTGCGGACGAGGAAATATTTGCAGAGATCTTGGTTCAAGATAATTAGGGGGTTATCCACCTGGGCACAAGTACATATATCAATCAACCTTGTGCTCCAAATAGGAACAGTTAGAAAAAAAAAAGGTTCTTTATGAAAAAAAAAAAAAAAAAAAAGGCATCATGTTGACCCCATCTACAATATGTCACATCACCCCAACTAAACAAATTCAGAAGATCATCATTTGCGGTCCCTTTTCTGAACAAAAAAAAAAAAAGACTTTGATTTCACAAAAATTCTCCAAAACAAGGATTGAAAACAAAAATAATTATGGGTATTTTTACATTTTTTTATATTTATTTCTTTTGAGTGTACTAAAGATATGGGTACACATTCTTGATGATAGGCCTCAAATATGGTAGAGATGTGTTTTTTAAAACTACTTGTGGTGCAAGCTTGATACCATGATATGATTGAGTGTAGATCCGAAAGAAGAAAACTAGTGGTTCTTTGGTGATGTTGACATTCCTTGTATCAAAGGAATCATAAAGTCCTAGAATTTTTAAATCCTAAAATAAATAAAAGATATTTCTTTAGGACTCACCAGAATACCAAAGTGTTTTGGTTATTTCATGTATCACCTCTGGTTTGGTGGACTGTACTTTCCCTGCAACAAACACACAAACTACTGCAGCACATACTTCTCTATCACTTAGAACTTAAATAGTCAATAAATTAACCCTTTGGCTTCTGAATGTATTTGTCTGTGTTTTTAGCCAGTGTGGCACCATAAATGCCAACTTTCCTTGTGTGGGTGATGAATTTCTATTTTATAACATAGTTTATCCCATTAATAAAAGATTGTATACATAAAAATTCAAACCACAGACTACTGTACTGTGACTAGGTAACATTTACTTCCCATGATACTATCATAAATATATGTTCAATGAAAGAGATCTATACAAAAGTATTTATAATTTATGCAAAAATAAATGTTGCATAGGTTCAGTAAAATATGACTCTTTCTTTGAGTATAAACTCTATATGAATAGCAAAGCTTTACAATAAATTTCCAATACTGATAAGCCAAGTCTATACCTGAAATGTTGAAATGTTCAAGAGACCAAATATATATATACTCTCCCAATCTATAAACTTGAAAACCTACCGTTCTCATCTTTGATAGCAAAGGTGTGTCTCCCGCTTCTATTGAGGGTCCTCACAATGATGATGACAGAGCCATAGGACTCTGGGTGGTAGGGCTGGCGGCCTTTATTCTGTAGATGAACGATGATCTTGGCCTGGCTGCAGTTCCACACATGTCATCAACTTTATAGATGGTACTGTGAGAGGGAAGATTAGAGGAACTATTGGTGCCGCAGAGATTGAGTAATGGGAGCAAATATAGGAAGGGACAAAAGCTCTTGTAGCTATCAATAATGGAGCTAAAGTGCAACAGTTCAAATGAATATATCTTGGTGAGAGAGAGCAACAAGTCAACAATGATGAAATGGAGCTATGTTGCAACAAACTGTACAGATAGCTCAGTCTGTATATATAGAGGATGGAAACATTCAACACTATTTAAATACAGGATAAATTTCTATAATTATTGAAGTGAATACAAGAAAAAGAATGTGGAAGGCTTGTAGTGAACCTCCAGCAATCTGGAGGATTGGTGATATCGCTAGGAGGCTCACCACTGACGAGCAAGGCCTTCTCTCAAACCTCTATATAGTCACTTTAATGATTGTTGAAATTCATCCATTTTTGAAAAGCAATAGTGCTGAATGTGTCTATCCTCTACATATAAATATCTACAAATAATTACCTACAAATATTAAAGCCTTAATAATTAACATATAAATAGAGATATATAGTGCAACAATGGAAAATTTAGATGAGAGAACAATAGAAATATACCTCAGTATAACAATGGTGAAATTTATCTAAAGGGAAACAATGAAGAAATATGTGTCAATACTAAACATTATTAACAATAAATAAATATAACTATAGATAATATACAAATTTTGTTTTCAAGTATATATGATTTAAGACTAGGAAAGTCAATTTTAGGAGAAGGTAGGTGGGCTCCACACAGGCCATCCTTAGACATCCAAGTTAGAACAACTCAACGTGTTATCAGTCAATCCCTGACATCACATGGCTGGTGTCTCCTGCACCCACTTTGTTGGCCATATTGTCCATTACGAGATTAACAATTGTTGATAACCATTATCTAGCCTTTTCTGTTGGGGATACATCACAACAATAGGTTTACATTGGAAGTATTGAGACAGGAGTAAGAAGAGCAGAAGACTTTATATTTTCTTTCCTTTTTTTTTTTTTATGCTGAAAAATGAATCAATTTTATCTATTCTGATTCCTACATATTCCTAGAGGGAACATAGGGAAGCATAGGCACCATAGGGAGAAGCAAAGTAAACATAACAACAGTAAATAATAGAGCTATAAGAAAAAATGTCGGCAATAGAAATATCTCAGTTAATATAGAGCTAGAATACAAAAATAAAAAAACAAGGAATTGAATGTTTACAAGGATGTGTCAATGAATTATAACACAATACTCAAATATAAATAAATACAAGAATTTGTGTTATATGTGAAATAAAATCAGGCCAAAGAAATAATAACAACCTATACCTAAATGTTCCACATACATTTCTAAAATATTTTGACACCATTTAGAAGTAGGTCAAGAAGGCATTGCTACCATAGTTTGGAATGTTTTCTATTCAATAGAAATAATAATTTTAAGATTTATATAATATTTGGACAGAACATTTATGCAAACAAACAATGCCACTCAAGTTATTGTTTTGAAATCGATATCTGTGAGCCGAAACATGCTCTCAAAATTTTGCATTTTTAAAATCTATTAAATAAAATTGTAAGTTTATTATAAACCCAGTATTTTAACTATAATTTATTTTTGAAACTTATAAAGTTTTGTTACTTATAAAGGTTTGTTATAAAGGTAGTTCATTTTATACAGTAGAACCTCCCTGTAAAGATGCCTAATTGCAGAGCCAAAATGTCCTTTAAAAGAGGTGTCCTCTTACCAGAGAGTTGCTTGATAGTAAAAATGGTAATTTTACAAATGAAAACAGTCCTTTGTAGAGAGATGTCCTCTAGCACGAGTGTCCTCTCATGGAGGTTCTACTGTAAATATATTTTTTAATCTCAAAGTTTGTTCAACAATTTTATTTTCAATAGAATAGAATACCCTAGGTTCATTATAAGGGAAGGTTCATTAAATCCCAGGTTTGTTTTGGCAAAGTTTTACTGTAGGATAAATGTGTTATAAGTGCTGTTATATTGTAATGTAGAAAATTGTTTAGTTATGGATATAAAAGGTTTGTGTCATTACGACTAAGTGACAATTATGTACAGCCAGACCACAAAGAAGGACTAAAATATATTCTACATAAGGAATAAACTATTGCACATCTATTTTGATTCTGTTTTTTAAAAAAAATAAAATACAAACTCAGTCCATTTTTCAATCCAAGATGGGTATTTATTTTATTTGAAAAATAGCTTCAGTATATAACCAAGAGCTCCACACAGAAAGCGTAAAATACATTGGGTCAAATGGCCAGAGGCCATAATTCTGAAGTGAAAGAGAGCAAGAAGAGATCTGTTACATAATTTATGTAATGTTTGTAAAGCCTTTTTATCTGATGTTTTATACCTCGCTGAATAATGCTGACCTCACTGAGTTGTCATTATGTTTCCACTTACAAAAAAGAAACTGAAAACCAAGTATATATATATATATACTTAATAAATCAAATTTTTGAAAGTGTAGCTTCTTTTGCTAGTCATTTTTGTGATTGGTTTATGCAAATTAAATGAGCCTGTGGATCCTCTTACTTCAGTATTCTAGCACCACTTTGAAGAATGCTCCCGCATCAAGTAGATAAAAAATGGTTGCCTGTATAGTCGGTTTTAGGGGCGAAGATTTTACGTGACAACGGTAGAATATTTATTGATATGAATATAATTAATTGCACAATAGGAACAAGGAATTGAATGAAAATAAGAATTGCACAAATTTTAACTATAGAAATATATTTTGTTTACTAAAACATTGTACATGTAAACTTAAACTTAACTAATTCCTATTTGAGTGATTTTGTTGAGGATAGGACGATGATAGGAGAAATATGAAATGAAAGGAAGTGTTTCTGCTGTAATGTGTCTTGCGAAAGTCAAGTCGATAGTTGTTCCTTTTAACGTAGTTGACTTAGAAACGTTTGATACGCAATCAAGATTATACATATTTTTCATGAAATTAAGAAACGAGTTGTCAGGCTTTACGTTTTTGTTAAAATCACCACACAGAAGAATCGGTATACTAGAATCAACTTGCACGAACGGTGGCACGTACTGGCTG
Organism: Cordylochernes scorpioides; assembly: GCA_030710605.1. Lineage (NCBI taxonomy): Eukaryota > Metazoa > Arthropoda > Arachnida > Pseudoscorpiones > Chernetidae > Cordylochernes > Cordylochernes scorpioides. Next base: position 182,404,642 of record CP092864.1, read on the forward strand.
TTGTGAATGTACGGACCGAGTCCTTGCCATAGTAACATTCCAATATCCTGCATACTAGCTCCTGGATGAATATATACAGCACCGAGTATAAACTTGAAGCTAGTATTAGCGCCGAAGCAAGTAACTTCAGTCATGCACATGTCACCCTTGGTTTTAATGACACGAGTTACGTCTGTAATCGCAACTTGGAACACTTCCGCCGTAGATGTCGATGATAATTTACAATAGATCGCCACTCCACCAGCCGCGTTGGTATTTGAAAATCAAAACACTTATTCAGATCGAAGGTTCAAATTTTTGCTAAATAAATTTGAAATTAAATAAAATTTGTAATTGTAAATGATGAAGTTGAAAATTAAAACATTTACTTAAATTAGATGTTAAAATTCTTGCTCAACACAGTTTAAATAAAGTTTTCTTATATCTGCCACTTTTTCTTAATATTTGTAATTTTAAAGAATCAATTCGAAAATCAAAACATTTATTCAGATCGAAGGTTCAAATTTTTGCTAAATAAATTTGAAACTATTTAAAATTTGTAAATTAATAATTAATTAATTAATTAATTTTAAACTAATAATTTACTTAACACTATCAACATTTATCAATAGTATGACATAACCTATAAACTCAGTTTCTCAACTTTTGTGTCAATCTAACAATTAATCAATCAATCATAGTTTACGATAATGAAATATCAGTGTACAATTATTTACCTTTATTGTTGTAGTTGTTGTAAATGACGAATCTAAGCACTCCACATTTTCACTACAGACACAGCTGACGATACTTTAACCACACGTGTGAACTTGTATTATGACGCTTTCTTGTTTTTCCAACGCAAGAACGTTCGAGAAAGACAAAGACAGAGACAAGCATGCGCCGATTCAATGCGCCTAATTCTCTAGCGCTGCGTGCGCAGCACTCTCGTTCGGTGACTCATCGTAACGTTACCGGGCGTTACACTTTTTCATAAGTGACTCCCAGCCGCAACCTAATTTAAGACGTTGTCACGTCAAAAAAAATCCCAAAATTAAAAAAAAAAAAAACTTCAAATAATTTATATAGAAGAAATTACACTATTAATTTGCCTTGGTACTTAATTTATGGAGGAAATAAAATTATAATTTTAAATACCTAATATATATATTTAACTAGACTAACTAAATAAATAAAGTTGTTTGTTCTGCATGTTTCCTCAATATTTAACCATCTGAATGAAACTTCTACACTATAAATTTAGATCTGGAAGAAATCACTGTAATATGCAAATTAGTCTGACAACAGGCTAATATCTGTTTATCTTGTACAAATATGAAGAGTATAAGAGAATTAGAGAGTACAGTAAAACCCCTCTATAGTGAACCCCAATGGGACAGAGCTTTTGGTTCACTATAGCCACGGTTCACTATAGCCACGGTTTGGCCATTTTTTTTACTTTTCAAATTTTTAGACCGTATAATTAAAGGACAGCCATACACACTGGAAGAGGCTTCCTCTTAATAGTGGTCACTTTGTTTTAATTCCCTTAATTGACCAATTTCCTTACATCAATACTGAATAATAATAGAAATCATTAGATGATAGGCTCTTCTTTTCATTAACATACATGTACCTCTATGTCTAATTTAAAAACCAAGACAAATCCTAGGCAAAGTTTTATTAAATATATATTCAAAGATATAAAATGATTTTAAAACATCATTATCACATTATATAATACATTGTTTACTTGGAAAAATGGCTCTAAGACCTTGTTGCTTCAAAGCATTCTTCAAGCATTGCACCATTCAAATAAAATTGGTGTTTTTCTTTCCATTTCATTTTCCCACATATTCTTCTAAGGTCTAGATTTAGTTTTTTTTTTTTTAAACCTGCATGCAAAACATTGCTGACTTTAAAATCACCATAGTTAATGGCATAAAAATAGTTTTTGTTCGATCACGGGACCATTTATTTGGATTTTTTTTTTAGCCCTAAAACGTACGATCGCGATCGCGGCAAAAGTTGAGGTTGATTCCTCTTTGTAACAATTTTTAATAGCTTTATATTTTATCTTTTATAATAGAAAAGTTATATTCTCTTATTTTAATATGTTCTTAACATTTTGCCTGTGTTGTTTCACTTTGAAAAGTTCTGAAAATGGCCTTTTTTTTTTTAAAGAAATAACGCTTTTGTTTTTAAAATGCCTTTGTTTTCATTTTGGAAGCCATTTGTATTTTTATATTTCAAATTTAATGGATGAAAATATATTCTATTTAATAAAAAGTATAATGTGTTAAAATTTATACAACATACAGCAAAAATAAAGTGCAAAATTCAAAACAAACAATGCCGCTAAATTTATTGTTTTGAAATCGCGATTCGCGAGCTGAAACAGGCTCAAAATTTGGTTGTTTTAATTTTTTTTTTAATTACAATTCCAAGTTCGTTATAAGCATAGTATTTTAAATAGATTTTATTATTTGGGACCGAAAATAGGTTCGTTATAGGGGTAGTTCGTTATTCTAAAAATCGCAAAGTTCGTTATAACGATGGTATTTTCAATGGAATGGAATTGGGAATCGGCGTGGGTTCGTTATAAGGGAAGGTTCGTTATATCCAGGGTTCGTATTAGCGGGGTTTTACTGTATATATATGATTGGGTGAAATCACCTTATTACAGGCTAATTATTCTGTAGAGATGATATTTTCCTGTCTGGAGGAGACTTTAATAAAATATCAAGTTAGGCCTGTAAGGATCATAGATTCAAACCTGTGACATGGAAATTAGTCCAATATTGGCTTATATTATTTGTGCCACACATTCTTTTCCGCCCTATTTAAAACTGTAGGATGAAACTTTGACAGCATTGCTTTTCACATGTGTAGACATGTGGTGCACTTACAGTAAAAGCAGTCGCCAACTTCTACCCACCATGATTATAATGGCCTGTACCACGTGTACTAGAGATAAGCAAAAAACTTTGACAGCATATAGTCTTGAAGATGTCAAGAGTTTTAACCCAGGAATATGTAAATGAGTCATAAAAGGCAACATTGCATGTCCACTAGTATATACTCTATATATATATATATATACATATTATATTACTTCTACTAAAATACCAAAATATATATATAATGCTATGTATTGATAAGGCACAATTTGGATTATAGATTATAAACACAGGGTAATAAGACCAAATAAATAAAAATTGTGTGTGACATTGTTACCATCTTCAGACAAAAGTGCTCAAAAGTCTTAAGTCTTAAAAGATTTTGTCTGAAGATTATAACAATTCTGTTACCGAAATGTCACACACTTTTTATTTATTTGTATTTGGTCTTATTACCTTGTGTTTAGTTAGAATTAATTATTTTAGGACTTAAAATTTAGTTCATTATAGGAGTATTTCACTATTTTATAAATCGCAAAGTTCATTATAACTTTTTTTTTTCAATGGAATGGAATTAGGGATTACCTTAGGTTTGTTATAATGTATGGTTCACTATATCCTGGGTTCATATTAGCAGGGGTTATACTTGTACTCGGCCTTATATTACCTCAAATTATATGTCAACTTATGAAATAATAATATTGTATGTGTGTGTGTGTGTGTAAGCATTATTGATTTAAATTCATTTAATTTTTAAAATATGAAAAGAATAATTCTAAAAATATATTTGTGGGTATTTAAATAATGTTC
>CP092864.1:182408430-182442438 GCA_030710605.1 Cordylochernes scorpioides
TCTTTCACTTCAGAATTATGGCCTCTGGCCATTTGACCCAATGTATTTTACGCTTTCTGTGTGGAGCTCTTGGTTATATACTGAAGCTATTTTTCAAATAAAATAAATACCCATCTTGGATTGAAAAATGGACTGAGTTTGTATTTTATTTTTTTTAAAAAACAGAATCAAAATAGATGTGCAATAGTTTATTCCTTATGTAGAATATATTTTAGTCCTTCTTTGTGGTCTGGCTGTACATAATTGTCACTTAGTCGTAATGACACAAACCTTTTATATCCATAACTAAACAATTTTCTACATAACAGCACTTATAACACATTTATCCTACAGTAAAACTTTGCCAAAACAAACCTGGGATTTAATGAACCTTCCCTTATAATGAACCTAGGGTATTCTATTCTATTGAAAATAAAATTGTTGAACAAACTTTGAGATTAAAAAATATATTTACAGTAGAACCTCCATGAGAGGACACTCGTGCTAGAGGACATCTCTCTACAAAGGACTGTTTTCATTTGTAAAATTACCATTTTTACTATCAAGCAACTCTCTGGTAAGAGGACACCTCTTTTAAAGGACATTTTGGCTCTGCAATTAGGCATCTTTACAGGGAGGTTCTACTGTATAAAATGAACTACCTTTATAACAAACCTTTATAAGTAACAAAACTTTATAAGTTTCAAAAAATAAATTATAGTTAAAATACTGGGTTTATAATAAACTTACAATTTTATTTAATAGATTTTAAAAATGCAAAATTTTGAGAGCATGTTTCGGCTCACAGATATCGATTTCAAAACAATAACTTGAGTGGCATTGTTTGTTTGCATCAATGTTCTGTCCAAATATTATATAAATCTTAAAATTATTATTTCTATTGAATAGAAAACATTCCAAACTATGGTAGCAATGCCTTCTTGACCTACTTCTAAATGGTGTCAAAATATTTTAGAAATGTATGTGGAACATTTAGGTATAGGTTGTTATTATTTCTTTGGCCTGATTTTATTTCACATATAACACAAATTCTTGTATTTATTTATATTTGAGTATTGTGTTATAATTCTTTGACACATCCTTGTAAACATTCAATTCCTTGTTTTTTTATTTTTGTATTCTAGCTCTATATTAACTGAGATATTTCTATTGCCGACATTTTTTCTTATAGCTCTATTATTTACTGTTGTTATGTTTACCTTGCTTCTCCCTATGGTGCCTATGCTTCCCTATGTTCCCTCTAGGAATATGTAGGAATCAGAATAGATAAAATTGATTCATTTTTCAGCATAAAAAAAAAAAAAGGAAAGAAAATATAAAGTCTTCTGCTCTTCTTACTCCTGTCTCAATACTTCCAATGTAAACCTATTGTTGTGATGTATCCCCAACAGAAAAGGCTAGATAATGGTTATCAACAATTGTTAATCTCGTAATGGACAATATGGCCAACAAAGTGGGTGCAGGAGACACCAGCCATGTGATGTCAGGGATTGACTGATAACACGTTGAGTTGTTCTAACTTGGATGTCTAAGGATGGCCTGTGTGGAGCCCACCTACCTTCTCCTAAAATTGACTTTCCTAGTCTTAAATCATATATACTTGAAAACAAAATTTGTATATTATCTATAGTTATATTTATTTATTGTTAATAATGTTTAGTATTGACACATATTTCTTCATTGTTTCCCTTTAGATAAATTTCACCATTGTTATACTGAGGTATATTTCTATTGTTCTCTCATCTAAATTTTCCATTGTTGCACTATATATCTCTATTTATATGTTAATTATTAAGGCTTTAATATTTGTAGGTAATTATTTGTAGATATTTATATGTAGAGGATAGAAACATTCAGCACTATTGCTTTTCAAAAATGGATGAATTTCAACAATGTGACTATATAGAGGTTTGAGAGAAGGCCTTGCTCGTCAGTGGTGAGCCTCCTAGCGATATCACCAATCCTCCAGATTGCTGGAGGTTCACTACAAGCCTTCCACATTCTTTTTCTTGTATTCACTTCAATAATTATAGAAATTTATCTTGTATTTAAATAGTGTTGAATGTTTCCATCCTCTATATATACAGACTGAGCTATCTGTACAGTTTGTTGCAACATAGCTCCATTTCATCATTGTTGACTTGTTGCTCTCTCTCACCAAGATATATTCATTTGAACTGTTGCACTTTAGCTCCATTATTGATAGCTACAAGAGCTTTTGTCCCTTCCTATATTTGCTCCCATTACTCAATCTCTGTGGCACCAATAGTTCCTCTAATCTTCCCTCTCACAGTACCATCTATAAAGTTGATGACATGTGTGGAACTGCAGCCAGGCCAAGATCATCGTCCATCTACAGAATAAAGGCCGCCAGCCCTACCACCCAGAGTCCTATGGCTCTGTCATCATCATTGTGAGGACCCTCAATAGAAGCGGGAGACACACCTTTGCTATCAAAGATGAAAACGGTAGGTTTTCAAGTTTATAGATTAGGAGAGTATATATATTTGGTCTCTTGAATGACCTCTGATTTCAACATTTCAGGTATAGACTTGACTTATCAGTATTGAAATTGATTGTAAAGCTTTGCTATACATATAGAGTTTATACTCAAAGAAAGTCACATATTACTGAATCTATGCAATATTTTTTTGCATTAATTATAAATACTTTTGTATAGATCTCTTTCATTGAACATATATTTATGATAGTATCATGGGAAGTAAATGTTACCTAGTCACAGTACAGTAGTCTGTGGTTTGAATTTTTATGTATACAATCTTTTATTAATGGGATAAACTATGTTATAAAATAGAAATTCATCACCCACACAAGGAAAGTTGGCATTTATGGTGCCACACTGTCCAAAAACACAGACTAATACATCCAGAAGCCAAAGGGTTAAGTTTTAAGTGATAGAGAAGTATGTGCTGCAGTAGTTTGTGTGTTTGTTGCAGGGAAAGTACAGTCCACCAAACCAGAGGTGATACATGAAATCACCAAACACTTTGGTATTCTGGTGAGTCCTAAAGAAATATCTCATTTATTTATTTTATGATTTGAAAATTCTAGGACTTTATGATTCCTTTGACACAAAGAATGTCAACATCAACAAAGCACTACTAGTCTTCTTCTTCTTTCTTGTCTACACTCAATCATATTAGGGTAGCAAGCTTGCACTACAAGTAGTTAAAAAAAAACACATCTCTACCATATTTGAGGCCTATCAAGAATGTGTAGCCATTTCTTTAATACACACTCAAAAGAAATAAAAAAAAAAAAAGAGTTAAAATATACCCATAATTATTTTGATGCTTTCAGTCCTTGTTTTGGAGAATTTTTGTGAAATCAAATCCTTTTTTTTTTTTTGTTCAGAAAAGGACCACAAATGATGGTCTTCTGAATTTGTTATAGTTGGGGTGATATGACATATTGTAGACTGGCACAACATGATGCCTTTTTTTTTATTTTCATAAAGGACATTTTTTACTAACTGTTCCTGTTTGAGGCACAAGGTTGATTGATATATGTACTTGTGCCCAGGTGGATAACCCCCTAATTATCTTGAACCAAGATCTCTGCAAATATTTCCTCGTCCGCAAAACCAAAAATGAGAAGTACAATGTAAGTATGCTTTCACCTAAATACTGCTGTGTTTTAGTTGTTCGGCACATGTAGAGCTCTCTCTTTCTAGAACATGGCATATGTGGTGGATAAATTAGAGAATACAAGGTATGTCCCATAAGTTCTCAGACTGGGTCCATAAAAAAAAAGGTAAGATATTTAAAAAAAAAATTATTAAAACTTTCAAAGTAATCCTCCCCTTGCTTCAACGCACCAGCGCCATCGTTTCTCCCAATTGACGAAACAGTTTTTATAGGCCTCTTTTGGAATGCTCTTCAATGCCAACAGCGATTTTTCTATTATGTCATCCCTGGTGTCAGAGAGAGAGAGAGAGAGAGAGAGAGAATGTCTTCCTTTTAAAACTGCTTTAAGTTTAGGGAACAGGAAAAAGTCATTTGGTGCGATGTCTGGGGAATAGGGTGGTTGAGGTAGGATTTGTGTCCCGTTTTTCGCCAAAAAACTCGTCACCAAGTTGCTGTGTGAGGGTGGGCATTGTCATGGTGTAGGATCCAGTCACCATTAGTCCATTTTTCTGGCCTTTTTTTTCGAATCGCTTCCCTTAGACGGTGAAGAATGCCCAAATACATTTCCTTAATAACTGCTTGGCCTGCAGGAAGATACTTGTGATGAACAATGCCCTTGTTATCCAAAAAAGCGACAAGCAACACCTTGTTTCTGGATTTCAATATCCTGGATTTTTTGGGTCTAGGCTCACCCTGACCTCTCCACTCAGCAGATTGACGCTTGGTTTCAGGGTCATAGCCATAGACCATGTCTTGTCGCCTGTGATTATCTTGTCTTTCCATTCTGGATCCGTTCTTGTCATTTCCAACATGTCCTCACAGGTTGCAAGCCAACACAGTTTTTGCTCATTAGTGAGGAATCTTGGGATGAATTTTGCAGGAGTCTTTTTGAGCTTCAAATCTTTGGTTATGATCCTTCCAATCGTTGTTTTAAAGATGCCTGTGTCTTGCTCTAGCTCCAGCAAAGTGGTTCGAGGATTTTCTTTTATCAAATCGGGGATTTTTTGCACATTTTCATCAGTCCTTTGAAATTTTGGGCGTCCTTGACAAGGATCATCTTCAATGGAAATTCTGCCAACTTTAAATCTAGAATGACATTCAAAAACAGTTGTCCTCTTTGAGGCGTCATTGGGGAATGCTTTATTAAGCATTTCAAAAGTTTCGGTTGCTGATATTTGAAGTTTCACGCAACATTCTATGCAAATCCTCTGCTTCAATTTTTTGTTCCATCGTAAAATCGCCGCAGCGCTAGGTGTAACCTTTAAATAAATTAGAATAACCTTGGCACGCGCGCACATACAGCCTCGATATTGGTACCACTGTGTTGCCAGATATTTTTTCTATAATAAACAGTCAAATATATTTACATTTTTCATTTATTCATTTTTTTATGGACCCAGCCTGGGAACTTATGGGACATACCTTGTATTTATTCCCTGCACATTAGGTTAAATATCTGAACCAAAATACAGTAAAACCCTGCTAATACGAACCCTGGATATAACGAACCTTCCCTTATAACGAACCTAAGGTGATTCCCAATTCCATTCCATTGAAAATACCATCATCATAACGAATTTTGCGATTTTTAAAATAACAAACTACCCCTATAATGAACCTATTTTCGGTCCCAAAATGATAAAATCTATTTAAAATATTATGCTTATAACAAATTTAGAATTGTAATTAAAAAAAATTAAAACAACAAAATTTTGAGCATGTTTCAGCTCGTGGATCGCGATTTTAAAACAATAAATTTAGCGCCATTGTTTTTTTTTAGATTTACACTTTATTTTGGCTGTATGTTATATAAATTTTTGCACAATAAACTTTTTATTAAATAGAATATCTTTGCATCCATTAAATTTGAAATAGAAAAAATGCAAATGGCTTCCAAAATAAAGCATTCTAAAAACAAAAACGTTATTCCTTTAAAAAAAAAAGGCCATTTTCAGAACTTTTCAAAGTGAAACAACATAGGAAAAATGTTAAGAACATATTAAAATAAGAAAATATAACATTTTTATTATAAGAGATAAAATATAAAGCTATTAAAAATTGTTACAAAGAGGAATCAACCTCAACTTTTGCCGCAATCGCGATCGTACGTGTTAGGGCTGAAAAAAAAAAAGTCCAAATAAATGGGCCCGTGATGAAACAAAAATTATTATTTTTTTACCATGAACTATGGTGATTTTAAAGCCAGCAATGGTTTATGACAAGTTCAAAAACGAAATCTAGGCTTAAGAAGAATATGTGGAAACATGAAATGGAAGAAAAACACTTATTAACTTTATTTGAAAGGTGCAATGCTAGAGTGCTTTGAAGCAGCAACAAGGTATTAGAGCCATTTTTCCAAGTAAACATTGTATTATATAATGTGATAAAGATGTTTTAAAATCATTTTCTGTCTTTGAATATATATTTAATATAACTTTGTCTAGGATTTGTCTTGATTTTTAAATTAGAGAGGTACATGTATGTTAATGATAAGAAGAACCTATCATCTAATAATTTCTATTATTAATAAGTATTAATATAAGGAAATAGGTCAATTAAAGGAATTAAAATAAAGTGTCCACTATTAAGAGGCAGCCTCTTCTTGTGTGTATGGCTGTCCTTTAATTATACGGTCTAAAAATTTTGAAAAGTACAAAAAAAAATCCAAACCGTGGCTATAGTGAACCAAAAGCTCTGTCCCATTGGGGTTCACTATAGAGGGGTTTTACTGTATATATATTAAATTTGTTTGAATATGTATTTATAGTCCACTTTTTGAAATAAAAAATATATCTTTAAAAGCCTTCCTGTCAAGAAAAAGGTTGTGAAATTTAAGCTGGAACACAGCTACAATGGGATTAAATTATCACCATATTATAAGACACATATATTAACACTAGAATGTATTGGCATATTCCTAAATACTTCAATTAGACGCCCAAAAATATATACTACTAGCGGATGTACCCGGCTTTGCCCGGGTTTTACCCGAGTAAAGGTTTGTCTAACGAACATTTGTTAAAACAATTCTCTATAAACTTATAAAAAAAAAAAAAAAAGATATATTGTGATAATTTGAAACTCGTAAATTTGAATCTCTCAATAAAGTGATCATTTTTTCCCGGTCCCTGTGTGCCGTGTCATCCTGAATTTTGTCTTTCCTAATTTTCTACATTACAAAATCATCGTTTTATCTAGTGAACATTTTTTCCCGGTCCCTTGAAAAATACTCGATAAGTTGAATAAAATCATGGTCGTTTATGGAAGATGGACGAAGTTCCCAGAGGTCATCTTGGGCAAGCCCCCGCGAGGCTTTTTTCTTGTCTACTTGGCACAGCTGTGTCACCAACTCTGTCTGTCTGTCTGTCTGTTTGTCTGTGGTCTGTGTGTACTCTATAGATTCAAAAACCGTACATCCAATCGCCCTGAAATTTTGGGATATTATTAGGCATATCCCCGGAAAGGTTTACGAAAAATAATATCTTGAATATCTTTAATATCCTTAGAGTTATTTGCAGATTTGTAGCTTTAACTCGCAAGCAGCGCAACCTTGCGACGAGAATGGATTCATCTGGCCGGCGGCAGTCCAAGGACAAGTTCAAGGACAGTCCAAGTACCCACCGACCAATCAGGGCAGAATTGGTGACACAGCTGTGCCAAGTAGACAAGAAAAAAAGCCTCGCGGGAGCTTGCCCAAGATGACCTCCGGGAACTTAATCCATCTTCCATAAACGACCATGAATTTATTCAACCTTATCGAGTATTTTTCAAGGGACTGGGAAAAAATGTTCACTAGATAAAACGATGATTTTGTAATGTAGAAAATTAGGAAAGACAAAATTCAGAATGACACGGCACACAGGGACCGGGAAAAAATGATCACTTTATCGAGAGATTCAAATTTACAAGTTTCAAATTATCAAAATATATCTATTTCTTTTTATAAGTTTATAGAGAATTGTTTTAACAAATGTTCGTTAGACAAACCTTTACTCGGGTACCGATTAATATTGATTTTATTCAACTTATCGAGTATTTTTCAAGAGACCGGGAAGAAATGTTCACTTTATCGAGAGATTCGTTAGACAAACCTTTACTCGGGTAAAACACGGGCGAAGCCGGGTACATCCGCTAGTATTATTAAAAATAAAGAAGGCATCTCCTGACCACGAGCACATGTGCTTTTTTAAAATAAATATTATATAAACAGTAATAAATAATCTATATATATAAAATTGAATGTCTGTCTGTCTGTCTGTTTGTCTGTACTCTATAGATTCAAAAACCATACATCCAATCGCCGTGAAATTTTGGGATATTATTAGGTAAATCACCGGGAAGGTTTTTGAAAAATAATTTCATGAATATCTTGAATATCCTTAGAGTTATTTGCAGATTTGTAGGTTTAACTCGCAAGCAGCGCCCCCATTGTGACGATGTTAACAAGTTTTCTTATCACTAAGTTTGTTATCTTAAATATTATTTATCAAAAGTAAGATTATCTCAGGATGACACGGCAATGTGACACGGTAAAAAATGTTCACTAGATAAAACTATGATTTTCTAATGTAGAAAATTAGGAAAGACAAAATTCAGGATGACACGGCACACAGGGACCGGGAAAAAATGTTCCCTTTATCGACAGATTCAAATTTACGAGTTTCAAATTATCAAAATATATCTTTTTTTTTTTTAATAAGTTTTTAGAGAATTGTTTTAACAAATGTTCGCTAGACAAACCTTTACTCGGGTAAAACCCCGGGCGAAGCCGAGTACGTTTTATAAGTTTATAGAGAATTGTTTTAACAAATGTTCGTTAGACAAACATTCACTCGGGTAAAACCCGGGCGAAGCCGGGCACATCCGCTAGTTAATAATAAATAGAAAATTTTAAATACAGTAAAACCCCTCTATAATGAACCCCAATGGGACAGAGCTTTTCGTTCACTATTGCCATGGTTTGGCTTTTTTTTTTTTTTACTTCAAAATTTTTAGACCGTATAATTAAACGACTGCCATACACACAGGAAAAGGCAGAAATAATGGTCACTTTGTTTTAATTCTCTTAATTGACCTATTTCCTTTCATTAATGCTGAATATCAAAAAAGGTCATTTTTGATAATAGGTTATTTTTACATTAGCATACATGTTTACCTCTATGTTTATTTTCAATTTTAAGACAAATCCTAAGCAAAGCTTTATTAATTATATATTAAAAATATAAGAATATTTTAGAGAACATTTTAATCATATTATATAATACTAAATTTACTTGAAAAAAATGTCTCTAATACCTTGTTGTTTGAAAGCACTCTTCAAGCATTGCCCCTTTCAAATAAAGGTAACCCTTTGAACACTAGGGAATTGCCTTAGGTTTTTTATAAGGGAAGGTTGGCTATATCGCGGGTCGTATTAGCAGGGTTTTACTGTATATATAATATGATAAGGTACAATTTGGATTATAGATTAGAAACACAAGGTAATATATATATCCACCAAATCCAAATAAATAAATATTTAAATTTAAGATAAATAAAAAAATATATATATATTTTTTTAATTTGGTTTTATTACCTTTTGTTATTAATCTATAATCCAAATTGTACCTTATCATCACAAGATCAAATCCATAAATAAATAATTAAAAAACATTTTGATGTTACTCTCTTGGCTTATAATGGTATTAATGTTACAGCCAAGACAAATTTGCCAATCCAGATTTTAGCCTGGTTCCTCTCTGATATCCTGATTGTGTTCAGTTCTTCAACAGTGCAACCATGCTGGATGTCATCACAGAGAACATCAAGACGGCCCAGAGTTTCGCTGCCCTCTGTGAACATAAGCTGGAGAAGAAGAAAGAAGTAAGACATTTCTGAAAGCCTATTCATATATAACTTGTCTATTAAGTATTCTCTTGTGTGAACTCTCTAAGCAACCAGCTTTGTAAAAGCTGACATTTCCAGTGGTAGCCTCTTATGGGAGTTTCTTCTTGATTTTAACAAGAAATATTCACATTGGCCAAAACCTTGCTTACAAAGTATGTATTTCTATCCAAAGGTGACAATAACACCTCATCAGGTGTAACATCTTGTTTACAGATTTCAGGAATTTTTTTTTTACCCATAGGAGCTCAAAAGCCCACCCCTCTATTGACATGAACCATATCCTGAAACCACATGTGGTGGGATTTGTTAGAATCCTGCATGTGGTATATTCATTAATTCAGGTCTATGCAATTTGTATGAAAAAGACTAAGAAAAAAATATTTTTTGCTTATTGAAAAGATTATATTTTTTTGAAGTTTTCTATATGCAAAAAAAGAGGAGAGAAAATAAATCAAATTAAGAAAAGGGATTCCTATCTAAAGGTTGAGTTAATGTTTGTGAGAGTTCCTCAGTGTGTTTGATGTTTTGTGTGAAGAGGAAGGAGGCCCTGGAGCAGAAGGTGCTGAGCCTGGAGAAAGACATTGAGGAGAGCAAGCAGTCCAGGCTGCTGGTGAGGAAACTGGCAGAGCTCGAGCAGAAACTCACCTGGGCAATACTGCTGGAGAGCCAGATGGTAATGTTTTACATTATATATACATCTTTGAGAGGACACTTACTAAAGGATACCTCTCTTCAAAAAGCAGTTTTGATCACCAACAATATCATTTTTAATATCTAGCAACTCCGGTAAAAAGACCTTTCTCTCTAAAGGACACTTTTGCTCTGCAACTGGTTGACCTTTACAGAGAGGTTCTATTGTATACCTTTATCTGTTAGTGGCGCCCTCTATATTTTTTATTTCTTCTCCTAAGGTAATAAGACACCAAATCCAAATAAATAGTGTGTGGCGTTTCGGTAACAGTGTTGTTACTATCTTCAGACAAAAGTCTATAATCTATGATCCAAATTTTGCCTTATCATTTCTTCTCCTATTCAATTTTTGATATTTTACCCAAACAACAAAAAGCTATCTTAAGATATTTAAACTAAAGCCTCTCTGTTGTATGCAGTAAAACCATGTGATTCAGTTATTATCTTATTTACTTGAACTATCCAACCTCTGATTGGCTGCTTTTGTTTCATTCTACTTTTAAATAAATATTTCCTCTATCAAATCATTTCATTTAAATAGCTCACATATCTCTTTCTACTCTTTTCTTGAAAATTCTCACTTGTGTTGAACCTTCTAAGTCCTGCTTCCATTAGAGCCCTAGAGAATAATATCACATTGATGTGTGAAGCTCTATATGTTGGTAGTATCCTGTAGTATTTATTATAAAGAAGTGTGCTGATCCAGACTTATGCTCTGAGTGAGTGTTGATGTGTTGCCAGCAAGTGGAGCAGCTGGCTCAAAAATGTGCAGAGTTACAGAACAAGAGGGAACAGATGTTACAGAAGCTTGCTACGTTCCAGGTAAGTTGGGTAGATAGAAGTTGACATCTTGAAGCCTTCACTCATGGGAATTTTCAATGTTGTAAGAATCAGCTAAGTAATTTTAAGGGAGGAATCTTCTTTTGTGTGCTTGAAATTGTCAACCTTTCTGATTTATCTTCAGAAAAGTGTTTATTTATTCAAGAGTTGTCAGAGGCTGATCTAATCCTGGATTGTGGCTGTTGAAAACCGATGGTTTATGCCACTTGTCCACTGACCCCATCGTATAGACCCTGAGCAGACTAGTGGGCTGATAGATACTCCAAATATGTGTATTTAGATGTTATAGTGAGAGGCAGTTGTCTCCAGAACTAAATGTTTGAGCGAACCATTTGTGGTGACCGCACTTTGCTTCAGCGAACTGGGACAAAGCTTCAAAACACATACGGGCAGAAGCTTGGCGAGCACGTGTTGGGAGAACACTTCACTACGCATGCTCGGGCGTCATCCAGAACTTTCTAGCGGCTGGCTTCTTCCGACATACTTGATCTGGCACTCAGCGGTAAACAACAAGGCTAAAGCTGGCGGCCGTTACTTCAACCGTTGTTTCTTTTCTCTTTATAATTTCTTGCTTTAAATAAATTAATTTTAATTATAATTTTATCGGCAGCCTTTCCACAAGCCACACCATCACTTCAACAACCTTCCTACAAAATTGGTGAGCCGGACGACTCGAATGAAGAATTAACGGCCAACGTCAAGGGCAAATCAAGGAAGCTCAAACATTCACGATGGAACTCACCCCATCTCAAATATCAAAACTGATTTTTCGAGCTCCACCCTTCTTGCCCAAAGACATTCCATTGTGGCTCAACCAACTGGAAGCTGCCTTTAATTTTGCAAACCTCGCCAGCGACGACAATTTCAAGTATAACACAATAATCGTTAATTTGGATAGACTAGCTCTCATCTGCGTCTTCGACATTGTTGAGAACCCACCAGTTTCAGGAAAGTATGCGGCGCTCAAAGAACAACTTCTCCTGCGATTTGGCCGGTCACGCCAGGTACGAACAGCTCAAGTCTCAGAAACTAAGCCCATTGCTGATCAGAGACCCTCGATTATCCTGGTCGAATTGTCCAAACCACCTCCATCTCAGCACTGTGATCCCTGTACTCCCACCTCCAATAGCCGCCTCCAACATCTGGAGCAGACGGATTTACCCCGTGACATGAATGTCACAACAACTGCCCCGGTGACTACAGTCCATAACGTTGAAGACACCAACTCAAGCTCCACCTTGCTTTCTCCCACCAGCTCTCTGAGTAACTCTTCATCCCTGGACTCTTCATCGTCCTGCTCCAACCTGCCTTCAAACACCATCTCGTGCCCCCCTGAAACTGTTTTCTCCACCCCAGTGCACAGTGACAATCCCTTGCCCCAACAGCCGCCGTCTCATGAAGAGCCCTTGCCCCAGCAGCCGCCGTCTCACGAAGAGCCCTTGCCTCCATCCTGCGAGCAGAAACATCTACTCTTCCTAGAAGAAACCAATAACGCTGCTGCAACGACTCCTCTCCACTTGCAGCCCGCCCAAACTTCAGTACCACAACCTCTCCAACCTCAGAACTATCTCCAACAGTCATCACCTCCCATTGAAGCAAGAGTCACAACTTCCCTAATACCAATAGCTCCACCGGTACTCGCGGCGACTACACCCATCGCTGAGCAACCTATCGTGTCCCTGCAAGCTAACAAGATGGTCGCCACCCATTACATCAGGACAACATTTGAAAAGGACAGGTGCCTCCCTCAAGCCCCCAAGACCAGATCCCAACCCAACAAGGCACCCTACCAAGAGTTCCCTCTACGACTACATAGGATCTTTAAAGATCCTACTGGAGGGGAGTAGTGTGGCGACCGCACTTTGCTTCAGCGAACTGGGACAAAGCTTCAAAACACATACGGGCAGAAGCTTGGCGAGCACGTGTTGGGAGAACACTTCACTACGCATGCGCGGGCGTCATCCAGAACTTTCTAGCGGCTGGCTTCTTCCGACACACTTGATCTGGCACTCAGCGGTAAACAACAAGGCTAAAGCTGGCGGCCGTTACTTCAACCGTTGTTTCTTTTCTCTTTATAATTTCTTGCTTTAAATAAATTAATTTTAATTATAATTTTATCGGCAGCCTTTCCACAAGCCACACCATCACTTCAACAACCTTCCTACACATTCAACCTGTTTCTAAGCACCATAATTCTGGATTTATTTTGGTTCAAAGTTAACCAGGTCATTTAGGAAAAGGATGAGTAAATAAAGTGATAGTGGAAAAAGGTAAATATAGACATGAACAAAATAAGCTTTCAATTTAGATATCCACAAATTGTTCCATCTAGTAGGCTAGATAGGTTTAGATAGCTGCAGTGATTGGAAACAGAGAAGCTAGCATTGCAATGGTGTAGAAACATTGTGTTTTATTCCAGGACGGTGTCAGAGTGGAGAAGGAAGCTCAACTTCAGCTCAGCCAGCAACTCTCCCACCTCTCCACCTGCTACGCCCAGGAAACTCGCAAGATTCAAGCTGCCAATACCTCCTTGACAGCCATCAAGAAAAAACTTCGTACCTTCAAAACGGTTTGTTGGATTTCTTTTAATCTTGCTCTCCTTTCTCCCTTTGGCAAAACTTATCATCGAGTGCCATCTTGATTCTAGGGTGTTAACCAGCAATCTCCTGTCAATCTTCAAATGATATTTTAAATCCAGGTTATCATTATTTAGACATGAATAGAAAAAATAAGTTTTCACAATCTGCTCTCTATATTTCTCTTCCTTAAACCATCATCACCAGACAGCAATTAGTTTGGTTTTATGGTTATAAATGTTAATATGGGACTTTTGAACTATATTTAATATATAAAATGTATTTCTGCTAATTATAAAAATAACTTATTTATTTTAATTATCTTCTTAGTAATTTATATATTATGTTACACACACACAACAATGCCTGAAAGAAAGATTTGGCAGGGTCAGTTCCAGGACATGTGCACGCCAAGGCAGTGGGAGAGGGCATGCATTGGGGAGTGACAGCTGTCTGCATGGTGTCCCCATGGATTTAAACAGCTCTGTTTTACATCCTTTGTTTTCCTGTAATGAGGTAAATAAAGAGAAGGAGAGAGAGATCAGATCCATATTGATCCTGCATGCTCATTTGACTATTCTGGTATACATACAGAAATAAGATCTTTGTTTGTGAAGAAATTTCTAGAGTTCTGTGAAAACAGAAAATGGCAGTGGAGCACAATCAGAGCTCATTCGAGTTCTTTTCAGTGTTCAAAGATCTCTCTCAGCAAAATTTGGTATTTAAAGAACTAGAAAATTAGATGACGATCCTCATCATTGGAAGCCCATCTTAGAAATCTTGATCAGCCATCGAATTTTGGAATGAAACAATCGATCAAAAGCAGGGATCTGTGAGAAATCTTTGGGCCAGACCGAGACAATGGAAATCTTTATCACCAATGATATTTTTGAAAATCTAGTTGTTTCTCTGTTTGAAATGGTCTAACTATCCTGAACTGGCTCCTATATTTAATGAGATTAATGTGGCTACTTTCTGTAAAATACCACCCACCCACCTATGGGTATTACTTGAAAGCTAGTGTCATTGAATCAAATAATAAATATTTCTTCAAAAAAGTTCTGTGATTTTTTTTATTTAATACAATGAAATATAATTCATTAAAATAATTGATAAATGCTTTTTTAAATGTTTCAATTAAAACTTTTTTTTTCCAAGATAAAAGGTTATTTCTATCAGTATGGATACTCCAGACTACCTGACTAGACAGAAGAATTGTATCCACCCAGGGCTTCTCTTAAAATTTCTGCCTAAGATCCACCACGGATCTACCATACCCTTGTAAACTGCTTGGGAATCCCAAAACACATCTAACCAGCCTGCACAGACAGTGGATCCCCTCCTCTTCAGCCGCCCACATTTCTCAGACAAAATATATAAACAACTCTTCAGTTGTTGTTTCTTATCTCCTTGTGTAAAGGTTACACAAATTCCAATGGAATGGGGTGTAAGGGTGCAGCTTTCATTGATCATGGCCTCATGATCCAGGCACACAACGACCCTTCCGCTTCTACATTCATCTCCAGTCTCCTAGACTCCAACATGGAACTTTCTAGTTCATCAACCCACTGCTAGACACTAGTTTGCACTAATGTGCTGGATAGTTGGTAATTTTACAACTTGGGACTAGAATTATTACTAAGCTGCAGTTATAGAAGCTGTTAATATGAGGTTCTAATGTATATATATTAAGAATCCAATAAACGTTTCAGCAGAGGCCATCAAAATGAAGTTCATTCTTACAGGTTGTTAAACAACCAGAACTTGTAATGGTTTTGCCATGAGTTGTGCCACTTTATAAATATGCATATCATCATGTATTATGAGGTTTTCTTCCCCAAATAAAGGTTGGTGAAAGTTGCATTCCAAGTATTTTGAAGCCATTTCTTGCATTAGACTAATGTATATTTATCTTTGGGAATAAATTCCTGTATCCTGTAAGGCCTTTGTTCACCCTATCCAGCTATTATTATCTAAACTTGTGCTCATCATGCTATTAAACATTATGCAATTAAGCTTTGATTACCAAGCTCACAAGTGTGATAACTCTGTGTGGTGGGGTGCAGGGAGTGTACCAGGAGCAGGAGCTGGAGGTGGAGAGACACGCCAGGGAGCTGGGCTGTATCAAGGAGCAGATTGACAAGGAGAAGTAGGTTTCCAAGAACTTGTCAACTACACTTGAAGCACCCACTAGGCAATAAGAACAGACAATTTTGAAATGACCATTAAAAAGGCGGCAAGACAGTTTGCCAGTCAAAGGCAAATTTTTTTTTTTTGCTTATCCCTAGTACATGTGGTACAGGCCATGATAATCATGGTGGGTAGTTAGCGACTGCTTTTTACTGTAAGCGCACCACATGTCTATACATGTGAAAGCAGTTCGACTTTGCACTTACAAATGTGCCAGAGCCCCGTTTGGTTACTTGCACTCGCTGGTGGGGTTGGACTTTTGCAAGAATCGGGGGGCCATTGGAGTATTTTTTTTTTTTTTTTTTTTAACAGAAAAAAGTTTCCAATGCGGGTTCGAACCCGGGTCGTAGTGGTCGTAAACCAAACGGTTTAACCAGCCTTCCACCGACCCCCAAGGCAAATTTTAATCGCTAGAAGTATAGGGCCAAATATGATTCACCTCTCTCTCATATATAAATGAGCTTATCACCCTCTCAAGGTTGTAAAACTAAAGCACAATATATTTGGTGAATGGGAACCTCCAGCTGCTTGCCTCTTCTTCCAGAGCCTTGTACATGTTGTTGTTGTTTCTTATCCCCTTGTGTAAAGATTACACGAATTCCATGAGTTCATGCTCCTCAAACTCTTTTATGATGAGCAGCAGCCTCTCCCAAAGGTCCTGTTTAGTGCATCTAATGCAAGCCAAAATGTGTTCTGGAGCTGCAGGTACCAAACTACATTTTGGGCAAGTGGTATAAATGTTGTTATTATTTTCTATCTTCAATGGCTTGAGATGGCCTGTTCTAAATCTTGTTAGTGTTGTTTGATGCTGTCTATTTCTGATGTTCAGAGCTCCTCTTGGGTTCACTCCACTGACCTTCGAGGTCTGGGTAGCCATTACTGCTCCAAGGATGTACCAACTGTGCTTAGTTGGGATCCTTCAGTTCTTGTTTATTTTTGTTTTGGGGATTGTTTCTATTTCTTTAAAAGTAAGTTTATTTTTCTGTGGCAAGGGTTCTTTTATGCCTTTTTTCGCTAGCACATCAGCATCTTCAATGCCAACGTGTGAGGGTATTCATTGAAGGTGAATTTTTGAGGTTTTTGAGAGTTTTTGGAGATAACCAATTATGTTCCTGCTTACTTTGTCTCTGAGTTCCCCTGTGTGACTCAAGTGTTGTATGGCACTTCTACTATCAGTAAGAATCCAGATATCTTGATAATTAGTATTTCTGATGGATTTTTTTAAGGCTTCATAGATGGCTATAAGTTCTGATCTGAAGACTGAGCAAAAATCTGGGTTTCTTCTGTTCATTTTCTCAATGCCATTTGTGGTTTTGATGAGACAGCCACTGCCAGTGTGTCCTAGCTCGTCTCTGCTACCATCGGTATAGATAGTTATTGCATTTTTAGGAATGTTATTGTTTGTGGAAGGGCATTGCTCGATGAAAATATTTAAATGTAATTCTACTCTTCTAAAAGCTTATGTCCATAGTTTACTCAAATACCATTTCTAAGATTTGACCCTTCAGTGTAGAATATATAAGCAGAATGATCCAATACAGTATTAGAGCTCCGAAGAAGTGGTCTGGTCGATTAAATTGGCGAAACCGCTGGGAGGGTTCACCACTGACGAGCCAAGCCCTCCCAATATTTTTTCATTGCAGTAAGGACAGTAGAAGTTTGATTTATTTGTGAAAAGAAACATTCGCGTCTTAATGTTTTCATTTGTTATATATAGATGGCACGTTATTGCTTTGTATTAATACTAGTTTATATTTGGTGTTGTACATCCAGTACATCTATTAATTATCATGGAGACATCAAAATAAGGAGGAGGATTGTGTTATATTGGGAACTGGTTCTTCAAGTAGTCTCATTTTCCATACAGAGTTCTGCCATTTTGGAACACTATTTCTCCCTCTTGTGGGCACTATGATGTGGGTTGACACTAAATACATGGTAGGGGGGATGGGATTAAATTTGTCTTTTATGCATTGCTAGGATGAGCCCCATCTGCCCTTGGTTTGATATTTTCTTTTCCTAGAAGACTCTCAAATCTTGTTAGTGTTGTTTAATGCTTTCCGAGGTTCAGAGCTTCTCCTGGGTCCACTCCACAAGTAGATAAGGCTAACAAGGGTTACACACAGGGAGTCGAGCCTGCGTTCCCTGGAGGAGCTGACGGAGCAGCTGGCACAGAAGAAGGAAAGCCTGCTTCAGCTCCAGGCAGAGAGAGAAGAGAGCCAAACTCAGCATGATCAGCTCAAGGATGTCTTGCAGACAGCCATGGAGGACCTCACCAGAATCAAGTGAGTTCCTTTCTACTGCTTCACTTTGTCTAGCTTCAAGTAATGACAAATTGGTACAAGATTCTCAGACACAAAAATGGGCGAGTGCTGCTTTCAAGCCTAAGGCTCTTAAACAGACCTATCACAAGAGAGAAGTTTTAACAGATTTGTATGTTATTTGGTGGGCTGATTTCAAAAATGACCTCCATTTTCCCATCATGTCAGAATATCCCACTAAGAAGACTTGGGTTGCAGCATTGCTGCTAACATAAAATATAAATATACATCTCTACTAGAGTATTCAGTAAATGTTAGTTATATTGATACAAAACATCAAGTGGATTTGTTGGTCCTCTTTGAAGAGAACTAATCAGGAATTTATTGCCATGTAGAACAGGGGCAGATGTGATGGTGGGGTGGTTTCAGGTACGAGGAGGCCAGTGTGGTTGAGAGGCTGGAAGATTGTGAGAGGGAGCTCTCCAGCCTTGTGGCCTCCACTCCAGAGAATGTCTACTTGTTCGGGGACTACACAGAGGACCTTTTCAACAAGATTGATCTGGCTTATGAACAAGGGACCTTCTCAAAGAAGCCAATTGGACCTGTTGGTAAGTCTCATTTTATTTAAACACCCTGAGATTATAAGTATTCCTCTTATAAACTAGAAAAGTAACAAGATAGTGGTGTTTATGTAACACCATTGTATCAGCCATGCTCCAATGATCAATGATTCTTCTCAAGTCCCGTTACTCTCACTATTCTAACCCAGACTTGATGTTTTTTGAGGATAGATATGAGTGAACAAAATATAAATGACTTTGGCTATGAAGTGAAAACATGGTCAAAGGGAGTGTGGAAATATTTCAGATTTGACAATTCACCCAGGTCTTTAGAAGAAGTTACTGAAAAGTTATTTTCTCTAGGTACATCTACTTATATAATTGCCTTATTCTGTCTGTGTGAAGTTCACTGTGTGAAGTTCACGGATAGATTTTGGTCAGAATGGATAAAATAAAAAAAGTGTCAAGGGATGGGAATCGAACCCACGACCTTCCGCTTACCGGGCAGATGCCATGACCACTAGGCCACATGGCCACAATTTATAATTGTAACAAATAGTATTTGAATCAAAACATTCAATCGGGTAAAACACGGGCGTTGCCCGGGTCATTCGGCTAGTATAAAATAAAACACAATATTTGTTTTTAAAGTTTTAAACTTGTAAAATATTGTTGTACAAGAGGTGCACCAAAAGTTAGTTCAATTTTGAGCTAGTGTCCAATAGTTTCCTTGTATATATATATATATGTTTTTTCAGTTGTTTCAAAGGGAGAGAGCACTTGGAATACTGTCTGTGATATATTTTTCTCAATGTGTAATGTGTAATTCTCATTAAGAGTGAGAAAAATCAATGTCAAGTCTAGTATAGTCAAATCTGTGTGCAAATGACATGTTCTATATTTAGTGGACTGTGATTTAGCAAACTATTTGAAACAAATACTGAGCACAAGTGACACAAACTTTGTGTTTTAAGGGGGATAAAAAAAGCATGTTAACATAGAGTGAGTGTGCAGCCAACTATGTGAGCCTGCGAGATGAGCGCTGGAGCAAGGCGGTAGAGATGTGCCTGAACAAGATGCTGACAGCGTACTGCGTGGCCACACTGGAGGACCACAGGGAGCTGATCAAGTTGATGAAAGAACTGCTGCCAGAGTCAGGCATCCCCTCCATTGTCACTATCACCTTCACCTCCTCCTACTACTGCGGCCTGCCCCGCCCCGTAGACTGCTTCCACCCCACTGTCTACGAGGTGCTCAGCATATCCCACCCTGTCATCTCCAACAGCCTGGTTGAACATGTGAGTTCAGCTTCCAATATACTCTTTTTTACTGGTGTCTCTCTCAGAAGACAGTGAGGAATGACCACCTGGCAGGACGAGAGTCTATTGCATATACACTACACTAGGCCCAGAAGTGATATATGGCATATATAACAGTGTATTGCACAGTTAGGACTTATTTTGTCTATATTTGCTGGTGATAATGATTAATATGCATATGATATCATGTATATATTTGATTTATATGAAATTATAGGAAGAATATTATCATTTTAATTTTTGACACTTTTATATTTATGAGATTTTGGGAAAATACCAGGATTTGTGTGTGTGTGTTAAAAAAGCAATTCTATTCAGTCAATTCCATAATAATAAAAAGGGGAGGAAGAAGAATTTTGTTTTTAACAGATGACTCCCCAATTTTGTGAGTGGAAAAATGCGGACATTAATGTGCATTTATTTTGATAATGTGATATGTTGTTTTCTTGCCTTGAAAAAATACTCTGCATTCAAATTTTCTAAAAGCAATGATTGCTGAATGTAAGTTAGGTTTATTCCAGTACACCTAACGGGTGGAGGGTGGTATGTGTTTAGAAATGTTGAAGTTTGTCCTAGTGAGAATACACAATTTAGATAAGGGCACTGTGTAGACGCAATCTATGGAATCAATGCCTGTTGTAACTAGAGCCTATGTGCAGTTGTACATAGAGTCGGTGCTGCTGCTGGAAGACGGCAAAGAAGCCTGGGAGATGATGAACAACAACCCCCCCAAGCCCTGCAACATGGCCTTCACCAAGAGTGGGGACATCATCTTCCCCTCCCCCAAGTTCCGCTACTACTCCAGCACCTTCAAGGCTGGGGGGTTCTTCCTCAAGGAGAGCCATGAGAATAACATCAAGTAACCCCACTTTGTAACTCCTTCATCACTGTTTATCAGATATAGGCAGCCACTAGTGATATTGACATCCTTTTTCTTTCTCTGATTATCAAGCCTCAGGAGTGTTGCTAATAGAGTTTATTTTTTACAATCATTGAAGGGAGTTTGCACAACACTAGTTTGACAGTAATTTATTTGTCATGAGATCTAATTTCTTGTTGTCTCTTTCCCCATTGCTGTTAGTGTCCTTCAAGTTTGAGTTGGACTTTTGCTGACTTTAGGAACAAATATTCTCCTTACTTTAGCATTATTTTATAAACTATCATCATTTTATTATACCTATACGGTTTTACCACTATTCCCAAGACTGCTTTATGATAGTTATATAGTTCTATAGCTATTTTTATTTTCTGATGCGATTTTAATCAGTTGAACTGGTTCCAAAATATATATCTGATAATGACTTTCAAATTTTTTTCTTTCCTCTCTCTCCTCCATATAAATGCAATTGAATAGATAGTGGGACATTTCGTTTGTAGTTTTTATTCCGTGAAGCTTGCAATATATGGTTTTATTTTTGATGATTTGAAGGTGATTGTCTTTTAAAAGTATTGATGTAATTCAGGCTTGAGTAATGTATCCTTTTATGTTTGAAGACAAATTCCAAGAGAAATATTGTTCAGGAATAAGACTATTGTATATATTTATAACCAGAGTAAGGCCTCGAGTATTCCATTCTCTCAAAGTCTTGCTGTTGTTCTGTCTTTGTTCGCAGTAATTCTTCAATAATCTCATAGTTTATTATATTATTTAGCCATAGAAATTTGCATTGGTTAAGGATTTCAAAAATAGTTCTATAGAATCCTATGGATTTCCTTGTCGCTATAGATATTTCACGTAATCTGTTCCAGCACAGCTTAGGCAATCTGTTATTATTCATTTTCTGCATTCTGAGAAAACATTTCAAGGTTAATTGGGTAGAATTTAATAAAGATGTGATAATTATATGTCCTGAGGTGTATCTAGGTCAATTTAAGAAAATTAAAAAAAATTATTTTCTATTTGATCAATTATTTTGTTATTATCAAAAGCCCAAATCCCTGCTGTATATAATAATATTGATTTAATTATATATAATGCATCAAATATAGCTTGAGTGCTACGCTAAAGGAGTTAATATTTTGCATTTTTTATTAATCTGATAATATTGTTCATTGCAGTAATAGCTTTTGCCATGTATTAAATTGTTGCCTGTTTATTGTTATTTGTGCTAGTCAATGGATATTATAGGTATGTTATTGAGTGGATTTTTACCCAAATGCCAGTTTCCACTTCTGGAGGGCCTGTCCCATTTTGAAATACCAATACCTCTGACATTTTGTTTAGAACCATGAGCATCTAGAACACTTCTAAAATGGGGATGCTAACACGTACTATCACAACAAAAGTTGGGGTTGATTCCTCTTTGTAGCAATTAGCCTATCTGTTTTAATAGAAAGTTTTTTTTTTTTTTTTATATTAACACCTTCTCATATTTTTCTGTGTTGTTTCACTTTGAAAAGCCTTGTTAATGTTTTTTTTTTTTTTTCTAGTAAAAGCTAATTTTTTTTTAGAATGCTTTTCTTTGCTTTTTTCTTTATTTTGGGAAGCCATTTTCATTTTTTCTATTTAAAATTTGACGAATGGAAAGATATTCTTTTGATAAAAAGTATGGTGTAAAAATTAATATACCATGTGGCAAAATAGAAGGTAAATATAAAAAATAATGCCAATAATTTATTGTTTTGAAATTGGGATCTGAGAGCTGAAACATTCTCAAAACACACTGTAACCAATTTACTAAGTGCTAAGCAAAGATATAAAATGCTCTTATAATAAATAATGTAATATGGTCATTTTATTTAGTTTTAACATATAAAAATATAGTAACTCTCCAGTAAGAGAAGACACCTCTCCCTAAAGGACACTTTGTCTCTACAACTAGATGTCCTTTAAAGAGAGATTCTATTGTATATATATATATACAGTTAAACCTGTCTATAGCGCCCCCTCTAAATAGCGTCTCCCTCTTTATAGCGCCCGATTTTAAATACCTAGTACGATGCGATTTACATTAAAAGTGACCTGCCTATAGCACCCCCTCTCTATAGCACCTTATTTTGGTAAGTCCCAAGAGGGGGCGCTATAGACAGGTTTAACTGTATAAACATATATTTAATGTTTTTCAATGCAGGTTTTAAACCTGGGTCCTTGTCTAGGTTAGTCCCTCTACCTTCTGGTTAGAGAAGTTGAAGTGTTGTGTTGGTGCAGGGCCCAGAGGGAGCTCCTCGAACCACTCCAGGAGGAATATGATGAGGTGAAGAAGAGACTCTCAGACAAAGAAGAAGAGATAGGCATGCACGAGGAAGAGGAGGCTGAGAGGAGGAAGGAGTCCATTGCTCTCTCTTGTG
The DNA here is from genome assembly GCA_030710605.1 of Cordylochernes scorpioides. Taxonomy (NCBI): domain Eukaryota; kingdom Metazoa; phylum Arthropoda; class Arachnida; order Pseudoscorpiones; family Chernetidae; genus Cordylochernes; species Cordylochernes scorpioides. Next base: position 182,431,688 of record CP092864.1, read on the forward strand.
CTGTGACTGTTGCAGAGGGAGAGGTGCAAGCTCTGGAGGAGGAGATCTCCAGGTTACAGAACCGTGCTCCCAACTACATGATCTTGCTGGTAACTTGCCTGTCTGGTAGACTTGTGTCAATTTGTGGTTGTCATTCATGGGGTTATGACTGCTGATTATGTAAGTACATCACATATAAAAGCAGTTTGACTTTTAGCACCTACATGTCACCCAAATTATTGTGTTTGTTTACTTCACTCACTGGTGGGATAGGACTTGTACAAGAATCAGGGCCAAAGAACTAATTTGGTATTTTAAAGACATGTCAACAAGTGGGGGTTACTTAGAATAATCAGTTCATACCTCTAGATCACCAAAGTACTGATCAACCACTCTGTGATTCAGCCACAGACTTTTGTGTTTCACAGGAAAACAAGAGAGATGAAGAAATGGAGAAATACAAGGAAGCCAAGAACAGCATGGCTCTCCTAGAAGCCACCAACAGGAAACACATGGAGGACATTGACAAATTGAAGCTGGAGGCTTCCACAGCGATGGAACACTCCGAACAACTCCTGGAGGAGATTGAGAGGATCAAGGTAACAACTCTCTGTCTAAGGCTATCCAGAATAGGTAAGAAGGCCATCGTGCTGTGTGCAGGCTCAGAAGAGAGCAACAGAAACAAACCTGGCAGCACTCAATATGAAGATCCGCAAGTATGAAGCCCAGATCAAGGCAGGCGACAAGGAGATCATTGCCGCTGAAGAGACTCGACAGCAAATGTTTAAAGAAATTGAGGTAAGGCTCTATTTGGTTAAACCATCTCCCTATTGTAGGATAGCAGATTTACCATAATGCTGTTGTATATCATTCTCTTGTTACCATGTCCATGAAATTCTAGAAGTTGTTTAACCCTTTGAACACCAATGCCCTGTATGACATAATAGAAAAACCCTTCAAGTTCCTCAGAGGCTTGTAGAAGACTACTTTAAAAAATGCTAAGAAAATAGGGAAACAAGATGGCATAGGTGTTTAGATATGTAAGAGGATTATTTTGTAAATTATTAAATAAAATTTTATATTGGCCTTGTTATATATATTATTTGATTTTCAAAAATTCCTGAAATTTAATAAAAGTACTGTAATTTTCTCTTTTAAAAATATATTGCAACAATGAGAGAGAGAAGTCTTTTGCATGTTTGAACAAAAACATTTTGAGCTTAGGTGTTGAATATCTCAGGGTTGTAAGAATAAAGATTTTGTTCAATTAAAAGCAATAAACATAATAACATTACAAATAGAGTAAGTGGAATTATATACCAGAGAGTGATAGGCTTTTAAAACTCAAAACTGACTAGAGCTAAACTATCCAATAAGACCATCTCCAGAGAGTCTCTAACAACAAGACTGCAGTAAAGAGAGTGTGTGTTCCCCCAGGACCAGAGGGACCAGCTCCCACTCCACATCCCCAGACTTGAACCCCCTGAAGTCATCCAGGAGGAGATCCAGACCATCAAAATGCAGATTCACATCAACCAAATGAAAAAGATGTAAGTCACAAACACAGATCGGGGAGAAAAGATCTTTATATAAGAGGATGACTAATTGATGTAAATAATTATATGCAAATAATCTATGTCAGGATTAGAATGACGAATCCTGTATGGGACTTTGATTCCAGTAAAAGGCTTGTTGCTGCTGTTGTATATAGTCACAGTGTAGAAAATACTACACTATACCTACTACTTATAGGTTTCTCTCTGTATTCTTAGTTCTCTTCTCTTCAATTACTCTGTAAACTGGCGAATCCTATATAGGACGAGAGGTCCTCAATAAAGGCTTTTTGTTGTTGTTGTTGTATATAAGAGGATGATGGCAAGACTTTAGAAGTGTGTCTTGCCTGAAAACTTGTACCTCTTATATATAGAAACTCTTCTCCCCAACCTGTGTTTGTTCTTCTATAGCAAATAGGGAGATTGTCATTTCTTAATATTTAAACTCTATAGAATATTTTAATTATGAAATTGAAGCCATTCATTTTTTCAAAGTAAATTACAAAAACTACTACATTTATTTAAAATAGCTAAATTACCTGGGCCCACATGATTTCTTCATATCTCTCATTCAGTGCCTTCCTTTACTGTGGCTGTTATAAGTTTGTGAAATGAGTAAAAAAAAAAGTATATTTTCAATGGTAAAAATAAATGTTTGCTGGGAACCCAGGCAGCTCACATGAGGGGCAGAAATGGAAGCATCAGGCCTTGAATAGAGAGAGACTTATGCAAACCTCAAAATTTCAGTGAACATAAAATTGCACAGCTTGACCACTAAAGTCTGATTGCCAGAGTAACATTGGGCAGCTCTGTCATTGTTGTGTCCATCAAGTCAAGTTTGGTGTCTATATAGACATATTCTTCAATAGGTCACAGCTCATCTTGTGACCCTCTAGTAGTTTCCTTGATCTCTTCTATCCTGCTCATTGCAGGTCTTCCTTTCTTCTCCTTCAATTTTTCCAATATCATATTTTTTAACCCATTCGCTTCATTATGTGTCCGAAGTAAGTCAGTCTAAAATTTTAACCAGGTTAGAAAAGACCAATGTTTTTATTCAAACCTGTCGAAGAAATATTTTCGCTTGAAAGCTAGCATTTCTAATAAAAGAAGGATTGGTTCTTGTTAGTGTATATTTCCATATTTTATCCATATTGTGTACTTTTTAACTAAGGAAACTTTAAAACCTTTATTTCCTATTACACAATAGAGAATTGTCAAGCTCTCTCTGTCTTTAAGATCCAACATATTCCTCAAGAGCATTCTCAAGTTGTAAATCCAAGTGGTACATTGGTGTGCAGGAGGGATGTCCACGAGCTGGAACAAGAACGCCAATTTACAAAGCAAGCAGCAGAACAAGAGGCTGTTTCTTATGAGCGGCTCCATCGACACTACCAGGTGAGTTGTCATGTGAAATGAGATAAGGGTGGCAAGACAACCATTGAAAGCCCAAGCCCTGGAAGCATACAATACAGTACAGCCTCCTTTGATATACTGCATGTAAAAACTTAGACAAAATCTCTCCCCAGGAAGTGGTATCTTGTTGCACATAGTTTCTAAGGGAAGAGAGGAAGTCTTACTTGCCAACTTTACACTTAATTTTGGGGGGTTGGTGGAAGGCTGGTTAAACCGTTTGGTTTACGACCACTACGACCCGGGTTCGATCCCCGCATTGGACACTTTTTTTCTGTTTAAAAAAAAAAAAATGCTCCAATGGCCCCCCGATTCTTGCAAAAGTCCAACCCCACCAGCGAGTGCAAGTAACCAAACGGGGCTCTGGCACATTTGTAAGTGCAAAGTCGAACTGCTTTCACATGTGTAGACATGTGGTGCGCTTACAGTAAAAAGCAGTCGCTAACTACCCACCATGATTATCATGGCCTGTACCACTGTACTAGGGATAAACAAAAAAAAAAAAAAAAACACTTAATTTAAATTAAAATGCACTAAAAAGGAAAAATAATGTTTCAGCTGCCACCTTTGAACAATTAGATTTATATGAGTCAAAATAAAAGCGGAAGAGGACAATTAATCATTAATTTTGAACTTGATGTAATTTAATATGAAGCAACTGATTTGCAAGTTTTATGCTTCACTAAATATTTTACTTCTTTTCTCAATATATGATGATTGTCCCCTGCTGTTTTTTTACCCATAAATTTAATTATTCAAAGGCGGTAGCTGAAATCTTTAAAATAGTAAATTTGTAAAATTTTGGTGGTAACAATGCTGTTACTAAACACAAGACCAAATTCAAATAAATAAACAAATTACACACTATTTATTTATTTGGATTAGGTCCTATTACTTTGCGTTTATAATCTATAATCCAAATTGTGCCTTATTATAATGCTGTTACTGAAACGTCACACACTATTAATTTATTTGGATTAGGTCTTATTTTCTTGTAATTATAGCTTCAGTTTCATACTACCTATTTATTTTTATGGAAGATTACAGATGCTCAATACATCACAGAGAGGTTTCCCCTATTTTCTTTGTTTGAAAGGAAATATACAAATTCTCTTCTCTGCTCTATTCCCAACCACCACAGTCACCTAGAAGTCTGATATTTTTTTTACATTTGAAATGTTTGTGGTATTAACCAAGTCTGAAAGATACCAGACTTCTATGTGGTCTGATGACAAAATTTGAAAGGAAATATAGAAATGTGTATATTCCCAACAATTCCCCGCCACATTTTAATGAAAGTCCAGTCATTCAATGTGCCGACGAAATGGCTGATCCTATTTTTGTTTGTTTGGAAGAAAATATATAAATTCTATCCTCTAGTCTATTCCCAACCACCATGACCAAATAGAAGTCAGAAATTTTGTACACTAGTCTATTAAATACTGGAAATCTACAGTGATTACAAATTTGAAAGGAAATATAAAAGTAGGAAAACAGGTGTACCAAATTTCCAACTTCTAAGTACTCTAAATATATTAAAATTTAATTACAAAATTTTGAAAAGAGAAATTAGTCCATTCCTGACCACCCAGATGTCTAAAATTTTGTCAAATTGCAATGTTGTTAGGTTTGACAGGTGTATCAAATTTCAGACTTCTAGGTGTTCTTTAAATATGTTAAAAATTGATCACAAGATTTGTGGACAGAAAATATGGAAGCAAGTTAAATAAAAGCTACAATAAAGCTGGGCTCAAGGAATGCTAATAGAAGAGCGATTCCCCCAGGATATCACAATATATACTGTCCACTAGTCTATATACAGTCCACTAGAGTAAAGTATACTCCAGATAATGCAAATCTGGACATTGCAGACTTTAAAAGCTCATCAAAGGTGTTAATCATTCAAGAGACTGAACTTTATAAATAATTCTGTTCGCTAACACTATGTAATACATATTCAAATGATTTATAGCTGATAGGTATCCTTAATTCAGATGTGATGCAGTGACCTAAGTGATTCTGCTGGTTGTTCCAGATTTTTTACCTTTCCCTGGAACAGAGGATCAGAGATTTCCATAGAATCAGAGAGGCCTGCACTTTGGAGGCTGACAGCTTCTTCGGATTCCTGCTTATGAAAAATAAGTTCCGGGGCAAGCTGGTGTTTAACCACCAGGCCAGAACCCTGGACATCAAGGTGAGGCTCCAGTCTTATTTATACTGTAGCCAATTGGATTAGTTCCTGGTTCACAAGTAGAGGGTGTTGCTAGGTTAATGCCCTCAAACAAGACAGCACCCTCCCTTCTCTCTCTGGCGGAGAACGAGCTTTTGCCACCACTGCCTTCTTCTTGGCAGTGTGGAGACTAATTGATGCTCCATTCCGCATCATCGATGAATATGACATCTGCATGGATCACCACAACATGAAGATCAGCGCACAGATGCTGGTCCAGGAGGCAGAAAGGTTTCCAAGCAACCAGTACATCTTCCTCACCCCTCATGAACTCCAAAATGTGAAGGCCAACATCCCCTGCCATGTCTTCAAGATGCCAGAACCCAGGCCGGAGACCAAGGTGAGCTGAGTCAACTGTGGACTGAAAGTAACTAAAAGGTAAAATGGGATATGCAGTTGAGTTTCCCATGAGTGATCACCCTTGGGGAGCAACAACAGGTCACACATGAACAACTGACTCGGCAGCCCAAAAAACTTCATAGGATTGACATGTCATTTCTGAATTAATAGTCTCCCAGGGATATTTTTCAGATAATAGGCACTCATGGAAGTTTTTCTCTCGTTGTTTAGCTCATTCTGTGTCCACAAATCTTGGGATCAATTTTTAATATACTTCCAGAACATATAGAAATTCAAAATTTCACACCCTTATTTATTACCAGTTGCAAATAAGATGCGCTATATCTGATCTGGATAATTGCTCATGAAACTATTCACAATAGTTCATATTGTAGTAGAGTAGGTAACAGAATTGACAAAAAGAAAATAAACAATTGAGAAAAGGAGCATTGAATAAACATATACATTAAACAAATAAGCAACAACATAAGCAGATAGAAGAAATCGCAAGGTAGTTTCGCACCCTTCCTGCTGACAATACAAGAGGGCAAATTTCTAGAATTCTGGGTGGTCTGGGATATACTAATTTCTTTTTTCAGTTGAAATTTTGTGATCAATTAATAATAAAATAGGATTTTGGCATTTAATAGGCTCTTTCAATCCTGATAACAATGTAATGTACAATATTTCAGACTTCTAGGTGGCTGTGGTGGTCAGGAATTGATAGAATTTACATATTTACTTTCAAACTTAAAACGCGTAATGGGTGGCTGGCATTCCATAAAAAGAAGTTGGCCATATGAAACTCTGGCTATAGATAATTAAGAAGATATATTCTCAGAAATATATAAACATTTAAATAACTAATTTGTAAATTTTACAATTAAAAAATAGAATACGTTTTATATATTTTGAATATTCTAATATCATAGTGTGTATGTGAATATTTGAACTTAATACTGTGGGTATATAATACAAGAAGACCTAATCCTTAGGTCTTATTGTATTATAATCTATAATCCAAATTGTGCTTTATCATGTGTGTATATAAATCATTTTGTTTAGATTCTGTATTCAGTAAAACCCCTCTATAATGAACCCCAATGGGACATAGCTTTTGGTTCACTATAGCCCACGATTTGCTTTTTTTTTTTTCAAAATTTTTAGACTGTATAATTAAAGGAGAGCCATACACACAGGAAATGGCTGCCTATTAATAATGGTCACTTTGTTTTAATTACCTTAATTGACCAATTTCTTTTAATTAATACTGAATAATAAAAGAAATTTTTTGATGATACAGTAGAACCTCCCTTTAGCGGACACCTCTCCACAAAGCACAGTTTTCATTTGCAAAATTACCATTTTTACAATTTAGAAACTCTCCAGTAAGAGGACACCTCTCCCTAAAGGACACTTTGGCTCTGTAATTAGGTGTTGTCCTTTACAGGGAGGTTTTACTGTAGGAGGTTTTACTGTCCATGAACTCATGGAATTCGTGTAATCTTTACACAAGGGGATAAGAAACAACAACAACAACAACATTATATATCATACATGTACCTCTATGTCTAATTTAAAAATCAAGACAAATTCTAGGCAAAGTTTTATTAATTATATATTCAAAGATATAAAATGATTTTAAAACATCTTTATCACATTATATAATACAATGTTGAAAAAATGGCTCAAATATCTTGTTGCTTCAAAGCACTCTTCAAGCATTGCACCTTTCAAATAAAGTTAATAGGTGTTTTTCTTCCATTTCATGTTTCCACATATTCTTCTTAAGTCTAGATTTCGTCTGTTTTGAACCTGTCATGCAAAACATTGCTGGCTTTAAAATCACCATAGTTCATGGCATAAAACATATTTTGGGTTGCGTGATGCAACACATGTGATGGGCACATTTATTTGGAAATTTTTTTTTTAGTCCTAACACGTATGATAATGGCAAAAGTTGAGGTTGATTCCTCTTTGAAGTAATTTTTAATAGCCTTCCATTTTATCTCTTATATAATAGAAAAGTTATATTTTCTTATTTTAAAATGTGTGTGTGTTCTGAATTTTTTTTGCCTTTGTTGTTTTACTTTAAAAAGTTTTGAAAACAGTTTTTTATTTTAGTAAAAATGATTTTGTTTTTAGAATGCCTTTGTTTTCTTTATTTTGGAAGCTATTTGCATTTTTTTCTATTTCAAATGTGATGGTAAAAAGATATTCTATTTAATAAAAAGTATAATATATAAAAATTTATACAAAATACTGTAAAAATAGAATGTAAATAAAAACAAACAATGCCATGAAATTTATTGTTTTGAAATCATGATCCGCAAGCTGAAACATGCACAAAATTTTGTCATTTAATTTTTTTTTTTTAATTTCAATTTTAGTTCGTTATAAATTTAGTGTTTTAAATAGATTTTATTATTTTGAGACTTAAAATTGGTTTGTTATAAGGGTAGTTCGTTATTTTAAAAATTAAAAAGTTTGTTATAATGATGGTATTTTCAATGGAATGGAATTGGGAATTGCCTTAGGTGCGTTATAAGGGAAGTTTCGCTATATCCAGGGTTCAAATTAGCGGGGATTTAATGTATATCACTCTTTTGTAAATTTTAGAACTATTTGGCTAGGGTAAATGTGTAAATTTAGAATTCTAAAATTGAAAAATTTATACATCTAATTAATAAAATAGCTTTCAAAAAGTTTTTATTAAAATTGCACTAAAAAGGTTAAAATGAATATTTCAGCTACAATCACACATTAAATAATTAGATTCATATGAGTATAAATACAATTTGAAGTTGATTTGCCACTTTTTGTACTCATAAATATAATTGTTCAAAAGGGTTATATCTGGAATTTTTTACACTTTTTAGTGGATTTTTAATAAAAGCTTTTTAAAAAGGTATATTCAATTAATTATTTATCATTTAGTTATTTATGATAAGGTACAATTTGGATTAAGATTAGAAACACAAAGTGTTGGTAACAACACTGTTACTGAAACATCACACACTATTTTTATTTGTTTGTTTAGTTATTTATAATTATTTTTTTTAGGTAGTTGTGTCACCCTTTTATATCATTATTAGTATATATTTTGCTATAAAGCCATTAACTTTAAACATATGCATCTTTTTGACACTTGAAATTGAAAAAGCTTTGTCCTAAGATGTAAATAAGGACCATTTATTAGTTGGCACCACAATGACCTATATTTGATTGTGTCACAGGCTACTTCCACCTAATGCTCCAATCACCACCATTTCTACTGTGATACTCTGCACATCTTCCATAGATCTACAGTTGCCCAGGTTTACTTCACTCTTAATTATCTGGCAGGACTCTTTGGCTGGATGGACTTTTGGGAGATTCCCCATTCAGTGGGAATCATATATACCTGCCGATAAATAGCGCCCGATTTGAAACATTAAAATGTAAACATTTTACATTAAAAGTGACCTGTCTATAGCACCCCCTCTCTATAGAACCCTATTTTGGTGAGTCCCAAGAGGGGGCGCTATAGACAGGTTTAACTGTATATATATATATATATATACATTCATGGACAAAACTTAAGGAAGTTGTACCTTCTAGCATGTATATCGGGATTCCGACAATAACTTTGAAAGATATTTGATACACAGTGACCTTTATTGAAGACACCCAACCAAGTGTAAACAAAATTGCCTCTGTATCCATCAAAAAAATAGACAGCTGGCCACATCAAAGACTTTCTACTTAAGTTTTGTCCATGAGTGTATACAGTGTGTAATTGTTAATTTCCAGGAATGACAAATATTTTTTAAAGGAATACAAAGTAAAAAATAATATTTCATTCAAAATTTTGCTAAATAATCTCCCTTGTAATCTATATACTTGTTCCATCTTTTTATTTATCTTTTTCTGATATCAAAATACATCTCAGAAGATCCTTTTTCTGGAATTTTCAAATTATTCTATGAATTATTTCAGTTATTGAGTGAAATTGACATCCTTTCAAGACATTTTAAATAAACAGTTGTTGGGAACAAGATCAGGAGAATAAGGTGACTGGGATAGTGAACCAATATCATGTTTAGCCAAATAGAGTTGTACAGTGATGGCTGGCCGTGCAGTGTCCTGCCATGACTTTTTGAGCCAATATCTCTTTTCAGAGAATTAAACATTTCAACCATATTTTTGTAAGTTTTCTTACTCTGCTCTTTCATTAAAAGATAAGGTGCAAATTAGCTGACAATCATTTATGATGGTTATTATTCTTTATGTGAAAAATAATAGAAAAAATAAAAAGATCAGGTGTTGATATCAAAAACAAAGAAGGCATATCCCGACCATGAGCAGATGAGCTTTTTAGATGGCAGAGCGCCATCCGTGGTCAGGATATGCCTTCTTTGTTTTTAATATTCTTTATGTAGGTTTGAAATGTTCCATAAGAAATATCAAAGTCTTCGCTAAGTATCTGATGGTTATGTTTTCTTTGATTGATGCCTTAATTAGATCTATGGTTTTTTAAATGTCTGCCAGATCAACCATGGCACTTATTTGACTAGCTTTAAATAGTGCAAATCATTCAAATGAATTTTATTGTGTATCTTCCATCTGCTTCAACATTTGAGTTATTCAGAAGTTATTTTGCCCCCTAAATTAAAGCAAAACTTTATGAAGATTTACTCAATAAGGCTAACACTGAAGTTTTGACATACTACACTTTGGTCTTGGCCAAAAGGCTGATGTTTTGATATATGAGAGCTTAAATTGAAAAATGAGTGCTCACATTTTTCCTATAAAGTCCTATAAAATATAATTCCTGACAGAATATTTGATGTGATTGGGTCTCATTCCTGGAAATTACTGATTACACATAGTATATCTCATGATATGCATCAATGTCAAAACACATTAGTTTACATTGTTGAGAAGTAACCTGGAGTTTATCCTTACCCAGACATATTTGTTGCTATGGAGAGATCACATATACAGAGCTCTGGAACCTCCATTACAAAACTTTTTAAATTTGCACTTATATTTGTCTTGGTACCTAATTTGTTTCAAAGTATTTTTTTTTCTATATACAGTAGAACCTCCCTTTAGCAGATACCTCTCCACAAAGGACAGTTAAATTTACAAAATTACCATTTTTACAATATAGTAACTCTCCGGTAAGAGGACGCCTCTCCCTAAAGAACACTTTGACTCTATAATTAGGTGTCTGTTACAGGGAGGTTCTACTGTAC
>CP092864.1:182442538-182472635 GCA_030710605.1 Cordylochernes scorpioides
GAACTGACAGTGTGTGTGGGGTTCCTGGAGATTCTCGTGGGCGTCGAGGTGCAGGCTTCAGTTCTTCGAGGAAGCTTCAAATTAAGCTGATAAGAACAGATTTAAAAAACTTTATTGAAGGCATCTTAAAAAATTACAAGAGATAGTCGAAGAGCCTTCACTAGAAAATGCTTGCCAATGCTAGTTTGGTACAGTAGAATGGTCAAGCAGTCTAGGCTTTGGGGTACAGGGTTCCTGGCCAAGGGGGGAGGGTCCACTTTCTCAAAAAGGGCCAGGGCGGGGTCCTCCACTTTCGGTGCCTGGGGACTGCGGCTTCTCTCCGTTGCTCCTTCCGGTCTCTGGTCCGTCTCCTTTCCTGGGTCCAAAAGTATTTACAGTGGTGGTCCTCAGGGGCAGGGGAGTCTTGGGTTCGGTTCCGGTAGGGTGGCGATCCTCCTAGACCTGTTTGGTCACTAGGTCTGCAGGTACTTGGAGAAGAGCCCCCGGGATCATGAACGAGGCGTCCTGGTTCACTTCCAGCTGGAGCCTCGCTCTTGTCTCCTAGGGGGTCGGTTGGGGCAGGGGGGTCTTGAGATCGGGATCCTTGGGGTGGAGTTCCATCTAGTATCTTCTGGTCCTCATAAATATAGGTCCTCAAAGGGGGGCCACCGGGATCATGAATGAGGACACCTGGTATAGTTCTAGGTGTAGCTGGTGCCTCATTCTTTTCAATTGGGGGGCCTGGTGGGGAAGCACGGTCTTGAATCAATACATGGTTCCTGTAGGATGGGACTCCATTCTGTGCTTGCTGGTCCACTGGGTTGATGGTCCATGAAGAGGGGCCGCCGGGATCATGAGTGAGGATATCTGATATAGGTCTGGGGGTAGCTGGTGCCTCATTCTTTCCTACCGGGGGGGCCGGCGGGGAGGCAGGGTCTTGAACTGGTTCCCGCAGAGTGGGGCTCCATTTCGTGCTTGCTGGTCCTCTGGGTAAATGGTCCCTGAAGAGGGTGCAGCTGGTGCCTCGCTCCCGTTCTCCAGGGGGTCAGTAGGGGCAAGGTCCCTGGTGGTCGTTCCTGAGGTGGCATCTTGTGCCACTGGGAGAGGTGTCTCTCTTTCCAGCTTGGAGCTTGGTTCTTGAGGGGCCTGAACTTCAGGATCAGGTGAAGACGGTGGCGCGTTGTCCTCCTCTTCCAACTCCAGATAGTCGTCTTCATCTAGGGGCAAATCTGGAAGTTCTGAGGTGAAGGCGTCTGCTTGGTGCTTTGGTGGCATGATTGGAGGGTATTCGCAAGGTGAATCATAAAGATTCAGCGGTTTTGAAGATCTTGCAAAGTTCGGGTTCCAAGTTGGGAGGTCACTTTCCAGAGGTATTTGAGACCTTGGTTGCCGATTGCCTGGAGGGATATAATATGATGAAGATCCATAAGGGCGTGAGGTGGGGTTGGCAAACTCGGGAAGGCCCGAGAGAATATTGTCTAGAGACGACGTGTTTAATGGTTTTGCGACTTTGGTCCATGGCAATACATCATATTCGAGGTCACTTTTCAGAGGTATTTTACCCCTTGGTTGCCGATTGACTGGAGGGATATAATATGATGAAGATCCATAAGGGCGTGAGGTGGGGTTGGCAATCATGGAGAAATAATTAGTTTGCGGGAACATTGCACCACTTTGAGAGCGGTCGTCTTTCAAACAAATTAGTTTCTATTTGTGAGGTAGGGAAAGTTTCAAAAGAGTTTCAATTAAATAGTATATAGAAATCGCTTGCTCAAGGCCTTGTTCAATTTTCAGGTATTTCGAAATTCGAGTTTTACACTTGAGGTTCAATATTCAAAAGGAATTTGCAGATTGTAAGGCTTCCAGTAAATAAATTGAAGTGTAAAGGGCCTCCAGAATTTCAAGCTAGAAAAGTTGGATTCAAATGCCACAAATTTGCGAAAAATAAAAATATTTGAACAGCGCTCGAGTATATGTACAAATATCGAAACGTGAACAAATAATATATATATACCAGCGAATAGGAATATTGCAAGAACTTAGCTTAATGCTGAGCAGAAAAGCAATATGCAAGAGAATAAAGTAATTTTGTAGTGTTTAACTACAAAATAGATGAGAGTAATATATGTATATATATTGATATATATATATATATATATATATATGTAAGTAAACAAGAGAGAGAAATATTGCAAGAACTTAGCTAGATAATAGTAATATATATATATTAATATATATATATATATGCAAGTAAACAAGAGTGAGAAAGAGAAAAAAAAATGCAGATGTATGTTTATAAAAGATGTTTAACACAACTTATATAAACACAAATATGCAAAAGACATAGAATATGCTAACCAGAGTGACAGCACTAAGGTAAGCTAAGTAGTAAAATATGCAAGAAAGTAAAGTAATTTTGTAGTGGTTAACTACAAAATAAATAATAGTAATATATATATATATTAATATATATGCAAATAAACAAGAGTGAAAAGAAAAAAATAAATAAATGAAAGAAAATGCAGATATATGTTTATAAAAGTTGTTTAACACAACTTATATAAACACAAATATGCAAAAGACATAGAATATGCTAACCAGAGTGACAGCACTAAAGTAAGCTAAGTAGTAAAAAAAAAAAAAAAAAAAAAAAAAAAGTGAGAAATAAAAAAGGTAGAGGGCTGGTATATATATATTAATAAAAAACGACTTATTTAGCTGATAAGAACAGAATTAAAAATCTTTATTGAAGGCATCTTATAAAATTACAAGAGATAGTCGAAGAGCCTTCACTAGAAAATGCTTGCCAGTGCTAGTTTGGTACAGTAAAATGGTCAAGCAGTCTAGGCTTTGGGGTACAGGGTTCCTGGCCAAGGGGGGAGGGTCCACTTTCTCAAAAAGGGCCAGGGCGGGGTCCTCCACTTTAGGTGCCTGGGGACTGCGGCTTCTCTCCGTTGGTCCTTCCGGTCTCTGGTCCGTCTCCTTTCCTGGGTCCAAAAGTATTTACAGTGGTGGTCCTCAGGGGCAGGGGAGTCTTGGGTTCGGTGCCGGTAGGGTGGCGATCCTCCTAGACCTGTTTGGTCAATAGGTCTGCAGGTACTCGGAGAAGAGCCCCCGGGATCATGAACGAGGCGTCCTGGGTTACTTCTAGCCGGAGCTGGTGCCTCGCTCTTGTCTCCTAGGGGGTCGGTTGGGGCAGGGGGGTCTTGAGACCGGGATCCTTGGGGTGGGGTTCTATCTAATATCTTCTGGTCCTCAAAAATATTGGTCCTCAAAGGGGGGCCCCCGGGATCATGAATGAGGACACCTGGTATAGTTCTAGGTGTAGCTGGTGCCTCATTCTTTTCTATTGGGGGGCCTGGTGGGGAAGCAGGGTCTTGAATCAATACCTGGTTCCTGTAGGATGGGACTCGATTCTGTGCTTGCTGGTCCACTGGGTTGATGGTCCATGAAGAGGGGCCGCCGGGATCATGAGTGAGGATATCTGATATAGCTCTGGGGGTAGCTGGTGCCTTATTCTTTCCTACTGGGGGGGCCGGCGGGGAGGCAGGGTCTTGAAACTGGTTCCCGCAGAGTGGGGCTCCATTTCGTGCTTGCTGGTCCTCTGGGTAAATGGTCCCTGAAGAGGGTGCAGCTGGTGCCTCGCTCCCGTTCTCCAGGGGGTCAGTAGGGGCAAGGTCCCTGGTGGTCGTTCCTGAGGTGGCATCTTGTGCCTCTGGGAGAGGTGTCCCTTGTTCCATCTTTGAGCTTGGTTCTTGAGGGGCCTGAGCTTCAGAATCAGGTGAAGATGGTGGCGGGTTGTCCTTTTCTTCCAACTCTAGATAGTCGTCTTCATCTGGGGGCAAATCTGGAAGTTCTGAGGGGAAGTTTCCTACCTTTCGACAGGGGCTTCAAAAACGTTGCTGAATAGGCTCCAGGCGATGCTCCATATTCAAAGTGCTTTGGTGACATGACTGGAGGATATTTGCATGGTGAATCGCAATGATTCAGCGGCCCTGAAGACCTCGGAAAATTCGGGTTTAGATGGGCAAACTCGGGGAGGCCCGAGAGAATAATATCCAGAGACGACGTGTGGAATGGTGTTGCGACTTTGGTCCCAGAAGGCAGTGCATCATATTCAGAAGAATGATTCAGCGGTTTTGAAGACCTCGCAGAATTCGGGTTCAGATGGGCAAACTCGGGGAGGCCCGAGAGAATATTGTTTAGAGATGTAGTGTGGACGTTGGTCCCAGAAGCAATAGTTTTCTCGGATGGATCTGGGATGGAAGCAATCACGCTGTAGATTAGATCCGTAGTAGGGTAACAAGTTGGGAGGTCACTTTTCAGAGGTATTTGCGACCTTGATTGCCGATTAACTGGAGGGACTGTACCAGGAGTGCAGGGGAGCGCAGGGCCATAATATGGCAAAGAGCCATAAGGGCTTAAGGTGGGGTCGGCAATCATGGGGAAAAACATTGCATCACTTTGAGAGCGGTCGTTTTTCAAACAAATTGGTTTATACTTGAGGTAGGGAGAGTTTCAAAAGAGTTTCAATTGAATAGTATATAGAAATCGCTTGCTCAAGGCCTTGTTCAACTTTGAGGTATTTCGAAATTAAAACTTTACACTTGGTGTTCAGTATTCTAAAGGAATTTGCAGATTGTCAGGCTTCCAGTAAAATAAAATTAAAGTGTAAAGGGCCTCCAGAATTTCAAGCTTGAAAAATTGGAGTCAAATGCCACAAATTTGCGAAAAATCGAAATATTTGAACCGCGCTCGAGTATATGTACAAAATATCGAAACGTGAGCAAATAATATATATATACCAGCGAGAAGAAATATAGCAAAATCTTAGCTTAATGCTGAGCAGAAAAGCAATATGCAAGAGAATAAAGTAAATTTGTAGTGTTTAACTACAAAATAAATAGGAGTAATATATATATATTGATATATATATATATGTAAATAGACAAGAGAGAGAAATATTGCAAGAACTTAGCTTAATGCTAAGCAGAGAAGCAATATGCAAGAGAATGAAGTAATTTTGTAGTGTTTAACTACAAAATAAATAATAGTAATATATATATATATATATTAATATATATATATGTGTGTACATGAACAAGAGAGAGAGATATTGCAAGAATTTAGCTTAGTGCTAAGCAGAGAAGCAATATGCAAGAAAGTAAAGTAATTTTGTAGTGGTTAACTACAAAATAAATAATAGTAATATATATATATATATATATATATATATGCAAATAAACAAGAGTGAAAAGAAAAAAAAATGCAGATGTATGTTTATAAAAAGTTGTTTAACACAACTTATATAAACACAAATATGCAAAAGACATAGAATATGCTAACCAGAGTGACAGCACTAAGGTAAGCCAAGTAGTAAAAAAGAGTAAAAAAAAAAAAAAGTGAGAAATAAAAAAGGTAGAGGGTGAAAGAGGGCTGGTATTTATATATTAATAAAAAAAAAACGACTTACAGTGTGTGTGGGGTTCTTGGAGATTCTCGTGGGCGTCGAGGTGCAGGCTACAGTTCTTCGAGGAAGCTTCAAATTAAGCTGATAAGAACAGATTTAAAACATTTTATTGAACAAATTAAAAAAATACATGTTCAACATAGCAGATATTGAAAATTCAATTATAAAAATATACAAGTTAAGGATATAAAAAATGAGTGAAAAATTATTAAATGTACAAGGGATTCTTCTACTGGTCCTCCGGATCCGGGCGGAAGGTCTTCTTGCGGGAAGGTCCACCTCTTCTTTCTTCGAGTTGGCATTTCCTCCAGACCCTGAGTGGTTATACCGCCACGACTCGGTGTGGGCAGGCATTTCCGCCAAACCCGGAGTGGTTATACCGCCACGACTCGGTTGTAAGTGGGGCTCATAGCCTCCAAAAGGCCTTGGGAAAGAAGAGGAGTCCGCTGGAACCGGTCAGGACCACAGGGATGTCGCTTCAGGACCTGAAAAAACACAGGGTGAGTACATATATAGGGTAGAGCATAAACCGGTTAGTATTGTTTCTGACCGGTTATATGCTCCACGTAGATATCCCTAGACCACTTGATGGTTTCTGCACACATGATATTCCGCATTACTGTGGAATATCGCGGCGAGATATCAAGTGCCCGAAGGACCTTTTCATTCTCGTTGTCCCAGCCACCGAGCGGGCCAACTAGAAAGGCGTCCAGGAATACTTCCCACCCTTTTTCGCGAAGTTCGTTTGCAAGGGGAGTGTATTTCGAAATTTTTCTCTCCCTTGCATCTTTGAAGGCCACGAGGCGGTTCTCGAAGGGTATCGCCACGTCAATAATGGTGATTTTCTTCCTCTCCTCTTCTGTCACCACTATATCAGGACGAAGGTTGGAGGAAACCTCAGGGACCCTTTGATTTACTCTAGTTCTTCCCTGCAACCTCGTAGCCTTTTTCAGCCGCTCGACGATGTTGTGGTGCCTTTTGTTGACCGCAGCAGAGTGTTTACGGCAGTGTTGAAGCACATGAGGTAGTGTTTCGTCCACCTGGCCGCAAACTCTGCAACGCTTGTCCTCAGGGCCAAATCTTTTGGCTCCGTTCAGCGGAAGTACGTTAAGCCGGGCACGGTGGATAAACCTCCAGTCGGCGAAACGCATATATCTCCCACTGTTGATGAAGCCATTGGAAGACTTGTTCCGACAGGTGACCTCGTAGACCTTTCCCTGATCAGGCTTTTTGATTAGGGTTTTCAGGTAGGAGTCTTGGAGGGCCTGCCGAAGTCTTGCCATGATTTGGCCCCTAGCGACCGCGGGAAGGCTGATTTCTTTCGGTGTCCTGCCGGCGTTGGGGAGTTTGATGGTAATGTCTCCCAACGTTGGGTTGTGTACCCACTGAACGCCGATCCTTTTTGAGAGGCGTCGGGAAGCGTTTCTGGCATCGCTCCAGAGTGACGTGATGTCTCCACCATCCCTGGCGAAATCACCGTCGAGTTTCCCCGATAGATACGCTGCCAGGTCTTCTTCCAGTGCAGGCCGTCCCAGTTTCCTCTCCGCGACTCTTTTGAGAAGGCTTTTGGCGAGTGCGGAGGTTTCGGAATCTGGGCTCGTGAGGAGCCGGAAGGCGTGTTGGATCTTGGCCAAGTCGGTCCTGTCACCAAACGGCACCATTCCTGCTCCGCCTTTGGAAGGAGGGATGTAGAGCACCTCGTTGCTGGCCCGCTGGGGCAGGCCGAGCCATTTCTTTCCTAGCCTCTTAATCAGTAGGTCCACTTCCCGGAAGGCGGTCTTGTGGATCGGGGACCCTCGAAGAATGAAGTCGAGCCTTGGGTAGATGAAGGTCTTGGTGGCGTCGATCTTCTGCCAGGGAGCGAGGAGGCTGCTGTGAATTTTTTCCGTATCCTCCTTGATTCCCTTGATGGCTTCCTCGGGGTTCCTTGTCTTGTTGAATCCTGTGGGTACTCCAAGGTGGCAGTATGCGTCCTCTTCTCCCATCGCTGAGATTGGCTGTTCTTGGATGCAGAAGGTTGTGGGCAGAGTAGTCCTCTTTTTCCTGCAGTCCAAGTGAAGAGTCGCGCATTTGGGGCCCTTGAAGTGGAGTCCGATCTTTCCCGCCAGATCGCCAGTGGTGTCCAGGAGCGCTTGTAGGGACTCCTTGTCCTTTGCCATGATGAGGAGGTCGTCTGCATAGGCCAGCACCGACACATAGTGCCCTTGTAAGCGGACACCATGGTCCTTTGCCATCGAGGCGAGGGTGCGGACTATGACCTCTATGGCCACGTTGAAGAGGGTTGGGCTTCCAGGGCAGCCTTGCTTCACCCCGCGTTTGAAGGGGATGGGCGATGTGGTTCCCAGCGGGGTCCTGATTGAGGTGGAGGAGTCCGTGTATAGGTCCCTGAATACCGCGATTACCTTTTCAGGGACGCCAAATGCATTTAACACATTGAAGATGTGTTCGTGAGGCACCGAGCCAAATGCATTTTCAAGATCCAGCCAGGCGAAGCAAGCTTGTCTGCTGGTTCTCTTGGTCTCCTCGATGGCACTCTGGACCACAAAATTATGTTCCAGGCACCCCTCGAACTCCATGAAGCCCTTCTGCGCCTTGGAGAGCTGTCCCGTCGTCGCTGCCCATCTCCTGAGCCTATCCGCCAGGACCGCGGTGTAAAGCTTTGCGATCGTGTTGCCCAGCGCGATAGGCCTCCAGTTCCCTAGATCCTCGGCGTCCCCTTTCTTGTGGAGCAAGATAGAGGAGCTTTCCTTCCATGAAGGGGGTACCGCCCTCATCTGGAAGCAGGCCTGGAAGATCTGGGTGAGGATGGTGGAGTTGGGGTCCACCCGTTTTAATTCCTGGTAGCTGATGCCGTCGGGGCCAGGAGCGGTGTTTCCCATCTTGAGAAGGCGGTACCACACTGCGTTGGAAGAGATGGGGTCCTCCAACTGGGCTCCGTCCTGGGGGGAGAAGTCCTTGAGGAGATCTGGGTCGGGGCTGAACTCGGTGTTGTCCCTAACCATGCGTTTCTCGAAGTGTTCTTCGATCATCTGGATGGGGATGGTGCAGCCTGGGGAGCGTTGGCCCAATATCTCCTGCATAGTACGCTTTTTGTTGATGTTGTATGACCTCTGCAGCTTCGCCGCCTTCTCAGCATCAAAGCTGGGTGCCGATGGTCTGGTACTCCGAGGTTTTTGCGGTGGTGGCGCTCTGCGTCTCGTCCTTGTGTCAGGCTTTCCGGTCTCGTTTTTAACTCCTTTGACGAAACTCTCGATCAAGGAGAAGAGTGTTTCCCTGTCGGGTGCAGCTGCCCACTTTCCATCCCACTCTTCCTGAAAGGGAGTGAGGGATTTTCGGTGCGGGCTCTGCTGGAGATCGTCAACTGGCTGCTGTGAAGCAGGAGGAGGGGTGACCGGCGTATCCTGTGGCAGGGGGGCAGGGTCGTCAGGTAGGGCGGCCGCTTGAAGATCAGCGCTGTCCAAAACCTGCGGCGTTTGCACGGTGGGAGGGTCGCAATGTACGACCGGCAGCTGTAGGTCGTCTGCTGCTTCCTCTTGTTGAACCAAGGGACTCTCTGACGGCTGTGCAGGGATGGATGCTGAAGGGCTGGTGGGGCGAATTTCTTCAGAGGAAGTACCCCTTTGGTCTTCCTCGGCGGCGTTCTCTGGTAGGGGTGGGGCAAAAGGAGATTGGCCCGCTTCGCTGGTAGCCAAACTCGTCCCGTGAGCCTCCGGTCTGATGGGTGTAGCCTCGGCGGAGAGGTCGCTCGCGGGGGGGGCGTTCTGTTGGTCCAGTTCAGAGGAAGTACCCCTTTGATCTTCCTCGGCGGCGGTCTCTGGTAGGGGTGGAACAAAAGTTGTTTGGCCCGCTTCGCTGGTAGCCAAACTCGTCCCGTGAGCCTCCGGTCTGATGGGTGTAGCCTCGGCGGTGAGGTCGCTCGCGGGGGGGGCGTTCTGTTGGTCCAGTTCAGAGGAAGTACCCCTTTGATCTTCCTCGGCGGCGGTCTCTGGTAGGGGTGGGACAAAAGTTGTTTGGCCCGTTTCGCTGGTAGCCAAACTCGTCCCGTGAGCCTCCGGTCTGAAGGGTGTAGCCTCGGCGGAGAGGTCGCTCGCGGGGGGGGGGGCGTTTTGTTGGTCCAGTTCCACAGGCGGTCCAGTCGGTGTCGTGGAAGAAGTCGGCTCCTGGGCTGCTGGCTGGGTCGAGTGTTCTGACTCCTCCAGGGCCGCGGCGTCGCTTCCAGGTGTCTTCCTCTTGCTCCTCGTTGATGGTGCGCTCTTTTGGGGCCGTGTTTCTACCGCAGAGCAATCCTGGTGGTGCTTGGCGCTTCTGCAGGTCTTCAGGTTTTTAAAGCTTTGTTTGCAGACCGTGCAGTCGAAAACCACGTTGGTAATCTTGTGAAGAACGCGAAGGTGCTTCACCAGATCGTTGTGGTTTTTGTAAACACCACTGCGGGTTACTCCCGCCATCCCGTAGCACTCAGGGCATTTAAATACCTCAGGTAGCGGGAACGACATCTTAAACGGGTCACAAAGAGCAGGGGCAAGGGCGTGTGTAAGGAGGTTACCAGGAGGTAAACAAACCTGGCCACGTGACACAACAACGTGTGTAGAAACATGCGCAGAAAAATGGCCAAACTCGTCGAGACGAGTGGCAGAACAAGGCGGCATGTCACGTGACCAAACAGGCAAGGGTGCAGTAACCTGGTCGATCGCCGGGCCGCGCGGCTCGTCGCTGGTCCCCGAGTCAGCGAGAAGCGATGGCCAGCGGGGAACAACAACAATGAGTTTTTATACGGGAAAAGTGACCTCTGGCGGTCGATTTTAGAAGAGTATTTTATCTATGAAATATAATTTTAAAATAAAATAATACTTTAATATAACATAATTTTAAATGAAATATTTTAATATAACATATATATATATAAACTCAACATTTCAACAAGATTTATGCAAGTCATATTGAAAAAATAAGTTGAATTTGTTATATCTACTTATATATTTGCCTTATTCTGTCTGTCTGAAGCTCACGGATGGGATTTTTCATAACCATCGGTGGTTCAGTGGTAGAATGCTCGCCTGCCACGCGGGCGGCCCGGGTTCGATTCCCGGCCGATGCATTTTTTTTTTCACAATTTTTAAAACTCATTTATATATTATACTAGCGGACCCGCCCGGCTTCGCCCGGGTTTTACCCGAGTAAAAGTTTGTCTAACGAATCTCTCGATAAAGTGAACATTTTTTTCCCGGTCCCTTGAAAATACTCGATAAGTTGAATAAAATCAATATTAATTGGTTCCCTCGGTAATTGGAAGTTAAAGGAATAGTATCTTGCCTTGGAATTGTATCATTATTCTTGTATGGATGTACCCGGCTTCGCCCGGGTTTTACCCGAGTAAAGGTTTGTTTAACGAATATCTCGATAAAGTGAACATTTTTTCCCTGTCCCTTGAAAAATACTCGATAAGTTGAATAAAATCAATATTAATTGGTTCCCTCGGTAATTGGAAGTTAAAGGAATAGTATCTTGCCTTGGAATTGTATCATTATTCTTGTATGGATGTACCCGGCTTCGCCCGGGTTTTACCCGAGTAAAGGTTTGTTTAACGAATCTTTCGATAAAGTGAACATTTTTGCCCGGTCCCTTGAAAAAATACTCGATAAGTTGAATAAAATCAATATTAATTGGTTCCCTCGGTAATTGGAAGTTAAAGGAATAGTATCTTGCCTTTGAATTGTATCATTATTCTTGTCTCAAATAAATTGCCGTGTCATCCTGAATTTTGTCTTTCCTAATTTTCTACATTACAAAATCATCGTATCATCATGATAATATTTAGAGCAGATTGTTGAATTATAACAGATAAATTAGAATATTTATCTTGATTATTTCTAGGCGAAAAGTTATTTCAAAAATTTTATTTGCTAGAAACCTTCCCAGTACTATACTAAATAACTTCCCAAAGTTTCATGGCGATCCAATGAGTGGTTTGGTCAGGCATAAAGGACAAACAGACATACATTCATTTTTATATATATAGACAAGAATGACATCCACGGCCACAATTTATAATTGTAACGAATAGTATTTGAATAAAAGCATTTAATCGGGTTAAAACCCGGGCGTTGCCCGGGTCATTCGTATATAATAATTGTATAAACGAATGCAAGACAAAATCACCGCGAATGTTTCTTTTTTTTAAGGCAATTTCTTTTTAAGGCAATTATCGTTATTTATCGTTAATTTTTGTTTCGATTTTATTGAAAAAAAAAAACGATATGGTGCCTTTAAAAAATGATCTTTATTACTATGCAGTTTTCTATTTAGTCAATATACCTAAGTTCATGTTGCAAATGTAATTATCTCTATCGATTTAGTAGGTGAAATGCAAAAAAAAAAATCGACATGATGAAATCTTTATGAAAATTCACATTTTTATTTTTATATTTTCAAGACACACACAGTTTGGGGCGGGACGTTTCACAAGAGAGACATCCACGGCGCCAATTTATAATTGTAACGAATAGTATTTTAATTAAAACATTTTAAAAACACACAGTTTGGAACGGGACGTTTCACAAGAGTGACATCCATGGCGCCAATTTATAATTGTAACGAATAGTATTTGAATTAAAACGTTTTTAAAATATATACGCACTCGGGTAAAACCCGGGCGTTGCCCGGGCCATTCGTCTAGTATATATATGGAAGCATTGGTCGCCTCTCCCGTCAAAATAAACGTCAGAATCTGACGCCATATATATATCGTAAAGATAGAGGCTGCCTGGCCAGCATTCATATTTCTATGAAAATAGACACTTCTTTCAACAAAAATATTTTGTCTTCGTCAGGAGAAGTAAATAAAAATAAAGTTCTGGCAAGGCGTTGAAAATTGTTCTAAACAATTTTAACGACTTGCCAAATGCTTTATTTTTATTTACTTCTCCTGACGAAGACAAAAAATTTTGTCTCAACGTTGAGAAAATAAAAAACTCAAACTGGCCGAAGTGTCTATTTTTCATATATATATATATACTAGACGAATGGCCCGGGCAACGCCCGGGTTTTACCCGAGTGCGTATATATTTAAAAAATGTTTTAATTAAAATACTATTTGTTACAATTATAAATTGGCGCCGTGGATGTCTCTCTTGTGAAACGTCCCGCCCCAAACTGTGTTGGAAGACGGTCGTGACTATATATTATAATAATAATTATTATCATTAGATTATGATAATGATCATAATGATGATGCGCGCGCATCCGTGACAGAGGCCAGGAAAGACGGTCGTGACTATATATATGTTGATGATTAATAATTATAATAATAATAATTATTATTATTATTATCATTAGATAATGATAATGATCATAATGATGATGCGCGCGCATCCGTGACTGAGGCCGATGAGGAAAGACGGTCGTGACTATATATATTAATAGCCGAATGACCTGGGCAACGCCCGTGTTTTCCCCGATTGAATGTTTTTATTCAAATACTATTTGTTACAATTATAAATTGGAGCCGTGGATGTCACTCTTGTGAAACGTCCCACTCCAAACTTTACATGTACATTAGGTCAGCTGGTATTACCCCTCATTTTCACCGCTAGAGGCGCGAGCGAATTGACTTTTTGTAAATATACATAATTATAAAGATAGAAGCTTCTATAGAAGATAATGATCATAATGATGATGCGCGCGCATCCGTGACATGAGGAATTGAGGAAAGACGGTCGTGACTATATATATGTTGATAATAAAATAATAATAATAATATAATAATAATAATTATTATTATTATCATTAGATAATAATGATCATAATGATGATGCGCGCGCATCCGTGACATGAGGAATTGAGGAAGGACGGTCGTGACTATATATGTTGATATATATATTAGTGGATGTGTACCCGGCTTCCCGGGTTTTATCTGAGTGAAAATTAGCCTAACGAATATTATTGATAATAATATTCCTGAACACACGGAATATTATGATAATAATATTCGTTGCATTATATATTTATCTATATATATATATAAATGAATGTATGTGTGTCTGTCTGTCCTTTATGCCTGACCAAACCACTCATTGGAACGCCATGAAACTTTGGGAAGTTATTTAGTATAATACTGGGAAGGTTTCTAGCAAATAAAATTTTTGAAATAACTTTTCGCCTAAAAATAATCAAGATAAATATTCTAATTTATCTGTTATAATTCAACAATCTGCTCTAAATATTATCATGATGATACGATGATTTTGTAATGTAGAAAATTAGGAATGACAAAATTCAGGATGACACGGCAATTTATTTGAGACAAGAATAATGATACAATTCCAAGGCAAGTTACTATTCCTTTAACTTCCAATTACCAAGGGAACCAATTAATATTGATTTTATTCAACTTATCGAGTATTTTAAAAGCGACCGGGAAAAAATGTTCATTTTATCGAGAGATTCGTTAGACAAACCTTTACTCGAGTAAAACCCGGGCGAAGCCGGGTACGTCCGCTAGTATAATATATAAAATATATTTTCCGAACAAACATATCCACTCTCTCTACTGAATAGATTTTTAAAAAGATATATATAAATAAAAATATCTAGATATACTACATGATCTTAGCCAAAAGGCCGAGTAACGAAATTTTATTTATAGAGATGACCTGGATTCATGTGTCTTCTGCTCGAGTGAATCTTTCGCTGGTAGAATTTTGTTCCTGCCTACCAAAAATTATTATCTGGATTCGCCCGTTGTCTGCTTTAGTGAATATTCCCCTAAAGAATTTTGTTTATGTCAATCAAGCATGATACAGCAATATTGTCATCATTTCTGACTAAACAAATATTGTTGCTCAGTACTTGGTTAATTATAATTTTTCTTGGTTAAAAGTGAGACAAAAAACTTCCAGATTTAACTCTGTCATGTTCAAATTTCAGCGAGATTAGTTACATCTTTAGGGCGTGCATCGCCTACAAACATATATATATGTGATAATCTGTATATAGGATTATGTAACCCCACCACAATCTATGTATAATGTATCGTCTAAAGGTTTAATAAAAGTTAGGCCTCGCGAGATGGGAAAGAAACATTCTATCGTGATTTAAACAAAGCTACATAAGTTAATAGTCCTTATTTAAGCTTGTACCATATTAATAAGCATTAATTCTGTCTCATCTGCTTTCACCCCATATTTCATGTAATTAATTATAGCTTTATTAATATAACTTAAATCTTTATTATGTTTGTACCATAGGACAGGCCATAGTTAAATTAGTATAAATCCATATAAATTTTAACACTATTGATTATTTTTAAGCAGTCTATTGCTCTAAAATATCACAATCTGCCTTATGTAAGTAATAAAGTATGGCGCCTTCCCAGTCGTCTCAAAGTGACACCAGTTTGCCACCCCAGGGGAGGGGAGGATGACCCACATAAGTCACTGACCAATGAGAATCAATCCCCGGGGATCCAGGCAGAGGTAGAAAAAGGGACGTTTGGCCGACTGTCGACAGTTAGAGGTACAGTTGATATTTCTGACAAGCACGCTCAGTAATAGGTCCATTGTCATCTAATGGCGACCGTCGTTTTGGTTCCCCCCTGCCCCCGCGGCTTCAGGCTGGACGCCGAGCTTTCCTCTGGTAGTCCTAAACTTTCATCCGGTCCTGGTGCCACTTGAAACGTCCTGGGAGAGGGCCTATTGATCCCAAGCTTTGTCCTTACTGTCCCGTGCGGGCTTCTCACTCTGCACGCCTTGCCACTCAACCCCGACTGCTTGCAACTTATCTTGTCGACTTATACAGGTCCCGGGTAAGCCAACAAGCAGTAGTATAGTAAATAACTTCCTAAAGTTTCACGGAGATTGGACAATCTTACCTTTTAAAAACATTCATCATGTAAACAAACTAACATTCATCGTGTAAACAAACTATTGTAAAATTATTAACCAATCAAATTCATTTATCGTCGCGACCAGTGCTGCGCCAATCGGTAAAAGGCTGGAACTAACGCTTTTTGGTTTTACATTTTGAAAAAAGCACATTAACCTTTTTAGTTTTTTGAATGGTCTATATGTGTTAGGACACCTCGTGACCATAATATGCCAAAATAACCCAGAACCCCACCTAACCTAACCATATCCCACCTTTGTCCATCTAAGCTACAAACCTCTGGTGTTTGCGAGGTCTCGAGATGGAGCCTGAAGCCACATTTAGCCTTGGCAACAGCCAGAGTCCAAGATAGACTCAGACACCCCTTCCTGGGGTCAAACCACCTGACCTGTGGTGGATGACCTGGCCCTACCAAGCTAGTCTGAGAGGGACTCAGACACCCCTTCCTGGTGGTCGAGCCACATGTCCCATGGTGGCCGACTTGAACTCAAGCCAGAGTCCAAGATGGACTCAGACACTCCTTCCTGGTGGTCGAGTCACATGTCCCATGGTGGCTGACTTGACCACGAGTCCTGAACCTTTCCCAAGCTGACCCCAAGATGCCCAGATCCAACAATATTAATTATATTTTTAAAATTATTTTTAATTCAATATTTTCGTATTTTATTTATTTATTTTTTGTGAATTTTTCTTTAATAATTTTTATATTTAATTTATTTTTATTATTTTTTAAAGATACCTTTTTATTTTTATTTTCATAGAGAGAAGAGTGATGATAGCCTTAGGAGGGGGGGGGGGGGTGAATCCAGCAACACTGGGGCAAGGAGGCGGGATATTTACATTATTTTTAGTTAGAAGTTCTTACTGAGAAGCTGAGGACTAGGAGTTGCTGAGGGCTGAGGCCGGTGGCTGCGGCCTTAGCAGCCCTTTTTCGAATCCTGGACTTGGGTGGCTGGATGTCGGGTAGGTGGGGATAATGGCATAATAGGCCTTTTTTGTGTTTATATTTATATGTATATTAAACTCCTCCCTATTTTAACCTTATATATATATATTTTTTTAATTCTTTTTTTTTTAAATCTTATAAATGTGCGTGATTCTATTAGGTATTTTTCTTTGTGTTTATCAAATAACTCTGATGTACATTTAAAGATAGTTTTATTAGTCTAAAAATAAAGTACGTTTTACCAGAAAGTATTTGTTAATTTCCCCTTTAACATCTATTGCTAGCCGGCACAGCTTTAGGTCTCTACATGTGCCATAGATGAATAAATTTGTGGCCTGCTTTTCTGCAGCCACTGGACCCCGAATATTTGGACATGTAGATATCTGGAAATAGTTAATTAAAGTACAACAACAACGTAAAACCTATAAAATCTCACGATTTTAACATATGTTAAACGAAATCTTCAGCTACCTACATGCGAAATTTCATAATGTTTGATTCTGTAGATTTTGCGCAACGAGATTACAAACATCGATTTTGGATTTCATTTTTATAGATATAAAGGAAAGGATAAAGGATTACGTTTTTTTTTAATGATAACTAAAGATCTTCAAAATTATAATTAAGAACACATTATTGAAATGAAGAAAGGCGGATGTAAAAGAGGTTTGAGTCTGCAGTCTCTCCTTTGAGGCAACAACTAAAGCAGGAATATATCAGTAAACAATAAACTACTGGGATGTCCCCTGTGAGACAGGTTGTTTACAATAGAGGATAATAATAAAAAGAGTTGCGGCGATATATGATCTCCTCTTTCTAAATAGAGGATCCCTTGGAGCCAAACGGTCCTTGACAGCAGGATGTACCTAGAATACAAATAGGTGCTGAAAGAATACTCTCTAGTTGATGGTACCTCCACCACGTATCCTGGGTGTAGACTGTACTGATCACAATGTTTTGTGGGGATGTACGATGATACTTCACTGACAGTATAGTTGGGGGGTTGAAAGTGAGATTAGAAGTCGTTAGAGTCAAACAGAAGGATTTTTCCTAGCATTATCTATTAGATTTGCCTGCAGAATCTGGAGCATCGGAGAAAAGGTTTCTTTTGAAGATGAAAGTTTGAGATCAAATGATTTTTTTGTGATCAAAATATATAGAACAAAGGCTATCTGTATCCCTATACGAAATTACATGTAGTTATTTTGGCCATCCACACTTTGGGGAATACAAATGGATCCTGTGCCCAGGCAACCATAAAATACATATAGAGCGAGAACAAAATATGGTAGTATAATGTAATCACAGAATTGCCATTCGTTAATAATAAAAATTATATACACACAGCTAGTGGTAGATTACAATTATACTCCGAAATACAAGGTGGGATCAATAAATAAGGTGAATTATAATTTATTAAAAATAATAAGAACGATATTAAAAATTAGGACTTGATTTATTCAAAATAATCACCTTGGCTTTCTATACATCGTCTCCATCGTTCTGGCAACTTGTAAATACCCTTTTTATAGGCACTCTTAGGAAGCGCGTGAAAAAAATCTTGCACCACTTTCTGGACATCTTCATCCGAGTCAAATCGCTTTCCCTTTAACTCCTTCTTCAGTAGTCCAAAAAGGAAATAGTCAGAGGGGCTAGGTCTGGACTATATGCAAGATGCTCTAAAACTTCAAAACCTAATTTAATGATTGAAGATACAGTTTTACATGATGTATGCGGCCTTGCATTATCATGAAGGAAGAGAACACCTTTACTAAGCTTCCCTCTTCTTTTGTTTCTTATACCGGGCTTCAGCTTATTTACAAGAATGTCACAATAAAGGTCGCTATTCATACGTTGCCTTGAGGATAAAAAATCAAGACAGATTGGTCCATCAACATCCCAAAAAATTGTTTAAAAAACTTTACCGGCCGAACGTTTAGACCTGATTTTTATTGGTCTTGGAGAGTCGCTTCGTTTCCATTCCATAGATGCACGTTTTGTCGAAGGATCATAATGATAACCCCAACTCTCATATCCAGTTACAATTTGGTCAAGGAAATGATCACCTTCCTCTTCATACCGCTTTAACAGAGCCTTTGAAACCCGAATACAGTTAAGTTTTTGGTCCAAATTAAGGAAATGTGGAATCCATCTGCAGCATATTTTTCTAAATTGCAATTGTTCTTTAATAATGGTGTGCACAGTTCCATAGCTTATATTCAAATTGTCGGTTATGGTAAAAATGGATATTTTTCTATCCTCCAAAATTAAGTTTTCAACCGCATTTATCGTGCTTGGCGTCGCTGTAACACTTGGTCGTCCAGGTCGCTCAATATCGGTACATGTAATTCGTCCATTTTTGAACTCGTTAACCCATTTATAATTTTTTTTTTAGACAAACAAGACTCACCATAGATATTTTTCATTCTTTGGCATATTTGAGATGTTTGAATACCTTCTGCATTCAAGAAACAAATAACTGCACGTTGTTCAAGCGTGGTGCAATCCTTCAAGGGAGCTTCCATTTTAGTTTATTTATAAGTCTCGAGCCGCGCGTGGGAAAAAAGAACAGAACACCTTAAATAGTCTCTCGATGTTATATTTTAATATTCTGTGGTTTAAATTATTTTTGCATTTTTAATTTTTAAGAAATAAGATAATTCACCTTATTTATTGATCCCCTCTTGTATGAATGCAAGAAATGAAATACCAACATGGCCTTCCGTTTTCTGAAGAAATATGCGCTTATTAGATATATCCTCTAATTTTCCTTTCGCATATGACACATTCTAGTGCGTTTCATTTTACCTCAAGCTAAAACACGTAGCATCTAGCCAGCAAAAGTGTAATTATGTGATATTTCTAGGATAAAGAGCGTTTGGATAATAGGACAATTAGATTTTTTGATTGAACTTCTACACAGAGGGTAGATGTTTGTATATAGATCGTAATTTTGCAGGAGGAACATATTCATGCTTGAAAATAAGTGTCTCTTTCATTTTGAGAATAAAAATAAGAAGTTTTTTTTTTAAATCATTTTTGCCCTTAAGGCATAAAATTGAAAACTTCAGACAAGATCCACAGCCCGAAACATTGAAATACAGGTAGTTGGCTTTGTATCTGAACTTTCCAAAGGTGGTGTTTCCTCTGAAGTTCTTCACAGAAATTGTGAACAAAAAGCCATGTATTTTTAAACAGGAGTCATACTTTTTTTGCACACACACAGACATGTACAAGGTGCGGTCATTAATTTCCAGGACTGCTCTGTATCTTTGAAAAAAATAAAACAAATAAAAAAACGAATTTAATATTTTTCAAAATATGCCCCTCCTGCCTCAATACACCTATTTCATTTTTTTTTTCCAATTGTTGAAGCAGGAGATAAAATAACTTTTCGAGAGGTTCCTCAAGGTTGCCTTCGATTCAGCTTGTATCATATCAACGTTGTCAAATTTCCTTCCTTTTAACTTCATTTTCAATTTAGGATAGAGGAAAAAGTCATTGGGGGCTAAGTCGGGGGAATAGGGAGGATGAGGGATCTGTATGGTTGAATGCTTGGCCAAGAACTGTAAAACAACATGGGCTGTGTGCGGCCCGCGCATTATCGACGTGAAGTATCCAGTCATTGTTTTGCCATCTTTCAGGTCTTTTAAGGCGCACTGCCTCCCTTAAGCGCCTCATTATCCCCAAATAAACCTCTTGATTAATTGTAGGTCCGAAAGGAATAAATTCATGGTCAACCAAACCATTAATATAAAAAAATGTAACAAGCAATGTCTTGACTTTGAATTTTGTAAATCTTGCCTTTTTGGGTTTCGGTTCCCCTCTTTCAATCCATTGGCTGGATTGACGTTTGATTTCCTGGTCACACTGATACACCCATTTCTCATCCCCAGTAATGATTTTTTGCATCCATTCTGGATCGGTCCGAGTCATTTCAACCATGTTTTTGCAGACATCCATTCTAACCTCCTTTTGTTCCTCTGTTAGAATCCGGGGAACATTTTGAAGACGTCCGGATCATGTCCAAATCTTTTGTTACTATTTGATGACACAGTCCTACAGATAGTCCAGTCTCTGAAGATAAGTCTTTAATAGAAATTCTTCTGTTAGATTTAATTAATTCCTTTATTTTGAGCTTGCTTTTTCTCGCAACGTAATGATCTTGGACGCCCAGTATACTGATCATCGTTTACCTTTTCCCGACTTTTTAGGAAGCGTGAAAACCATTCAAAAGTTCTTGAACGGGATAAAGCTGCATCGCCAAAAGCTTCTTTAATCAATTCATACGTCTCAGTAGCACTTTTTTAAAATTTAAAACAAAACTTAGTGCAGATTCTCTGCTCTTCGAGAATGGCCATTTTAAAATTAGAAATGCGAACCTTACAAGAAAGTTGTTTTGTTCTATTTTTAGATCGGCGCGTGCGCCACGAGACTCGTGCTTTCAGTCAGGTGTGGTCGAATGTTCAATATTTAACTCTGTATAAAAAATTTTTCTTTAGCTTTTTTTATTTATTTTATTTTTTAACCAGTCCTGGAAATTAATGAACGCACCTTGTATAAAGTACTAGCGGATGTGTACCGGGTTTCGCACAGTGTGAAAGTTTGCCTAACGAATATTATTGATAATAATAAAACACACAGAATATTATGATAATAATATTTGTTACATTATATATTCATATAATATATAAAAAATATATTTTTCGAGCAAACATATCCTCTCTCTCTCTACTGAATAGATTTTTAAAAAGATATACAGTATAACCTCGTTAATTTGACACACCCCAATTCGACACTCGGCGATAATTCGACCTTGTTCTGATGTCCCGACCCCCGGCCTATCAAATAACAAACCGTAATTCGACATATTGATAATACGACACTTCCGATAGTTCGACCATTTTAAAATTCGAATTTCGACAGTTGAATGTTTTTTACTTACAACTTTACGCTAGGATCGCGCGCGCGCACTTTTGGTTCCTGTTTTGTTTGCACTTTGCAGTGCAGTTGCGCAATGTCGTGAGTGTTATTGTTTTTTTTTTTGTTTTTTTTTTTACGCTGGGATTTAGGCTTCGTGCGCTTATTAACAACAATATTTTATTTTTAAATTTCAGCATTAAAATATTTTTAAATTAAATTTTATTGCCATCTATCGTTAAATTTTACACAAATAAATTTACTGGCAATGAGTTTCTTTTTAAATATCATCAAATATTATCTCTACAGACCTTACTGCAATGATCTGAGTTTTTGAATGGCTTGGCTCATCAGTAGTGAACCCTCTCAGCGGTTTCGCCAAATTAATCTCTAGACCGCTCTACTATTGTATTGGACTGGTTTTGTTATATACCCTGCATTTTCTATGGAAGGCAGCTTAGGGGTGTTTAGTGAACTATGGACATAAGCTTATAGGTCTGTAGAGGTACATACATATAATTTCAAGGTATTGCATCGAGCAAAGCTCTTCCGCAAAATATGTTTTCATAACCAATATATATTAGTAAATTAAATTATATTAGTAAATTGGTTATGAAAACATATTTTGCGGAAGAGCTTTGCTCGATGCAATACCTTGAAATTATATGTATGTACCTCTACAGACCTATAAGCTTATTTCCATAGTTCACTAAACACCCCTAAGCTGCCTTCCATAGAAAATGCAGGGTATATAACAAAACCAGTCCAATACAATAGTAGAGCGGTCTAGAGATTAATTTGGCGAAACCGCTGAGGGTTCACTACTGATGAGCCAAGCCCTCTCATTCAAAAACTCATATCATTGCAGTAAGGTCTGTAGAGATAATATTTGATGATATTTAAAAAGAAACTCATTGCCAGTAAATTTATTTGTGTAAAAAAAAAAATTAAAATATTTTAGTTATTTTAAAATTTACAAATAATTTCCTTTTAAATAAATAAATCTTTATAAAATGTAGCCACAATGATTATGATAACATTTTATTTCAATATTCCATTTCTGTGTTATTATAAAAGATCTAAACACAAAATCAATAATACCTGCAGCAGCAGTGGATGACTTTAATACATAAAAATTTATTCATTAAAAGACATTTCAGAGGAAGAAAGTGATAGGCTTAGCAAAAATACGATGTTTCTTTTTAAGGATTTCAAGTTGTTTTGTACTCACGTATTTTGTAGTTATGAGGACATCCCTTTTGATCTAAACTAATATATATTTATTTAAGGAACGACTTGTTCCAATACAAATATTGTTAAAACAAGCGAGCGAAAAATCAAAACAGAAAGGTTGAAGCGTAGAAGTTTTAGTAGTGACGTCAGCACCGATGATGATAAAGTCAAAGTCTGCGTAACAATTCCCTCCTTACTTTGTCTTTATTCCCACGGTGCTGAGGTTCTCCAGGTGTTTCTTCATCTGGTCTCTGGATAGGTCCTTTGTGAAGATATCCGCCTCCAGGTCCTGAGATGGCAGAAGGCAGATGTCTCTGGATTCATAAAAGTCTCTCAAGAAGTGACACTTTCTGTTGATATGCCTACAGCGACTGCTTTGTTTAGGGCTGGAGATCCAGTTGATCAATGACTGACTGTCTGTATAGATCACAGTTGGTTTTTCCATGAAATTCCATTCTTCCAGCTCTCGTAACAGGTTTATTATCCACTTGATTTGACAGCAGCTTTCACAAGCAGCTATCATTTCCGCTTCCATTGTGGAGAGGGCGACGAGTGGTTGTTTACTACTTTTCCAGTCTATAGTTGCTTCGCCGAGCTTCAATACATATCCGCCGTAGGATTTTCCATCATGAGTGGTCGACCAGCTGGCATCGGTGTAGGACTTCAGGATTCCAGTCTTCCCTCTTTCAAATTTCACTCCTAGGTCAATTGTTCCTCGTATGTATCTCATCACTCTTTTGATTGCTGTCCAGTGCATCTGTTTTGGTTGTCTGGAGTACTGTGAAAGTTTGCTAGAGATGTAAGCGATGTCGGGTCTGGTGTTAACAGCTAGAAACATTAGCATTCCAAGGGCTTCTTGGTAAGTGTGCTGATCACAATTGTCATCTTCAATATGATTGTCCAAATTGATTTCTTTGTAACCTGGTGTTGGAACTTCCTTACAATTTTCCATTCCATATTTCTGCAATATTTGTTGTACATAGTGGCTTTGCTGTAGCGAAATTCCCTCCTTGTCTTGTATGATCTTGATTCCCAAAAACATGCCTTTACATGGTACATCCTTTATTTCCAGGTGATGTCTCAATTTATTGATGAATCTGTTTGAGGTATCTTCAGAATCTGAGACAGTGATAAAGTCATTACATATATTCCTACATAGAAGTATTTGTCTTTATTCTTCCATTTAAATAGGCAAGGATCAGATTTAAGTTTTTCCAGTCCACAGTCATGAAGTACTTGACTGAATTTCTCATACCACGATCTTCCGGATTGAGGTAGACCGTAAATACTTTTGTTGAGTTTGCAAACTTTGTTTCTGTCTTGAACAAATCCAGCAGGTTGTTCCATGAATATTGTATTTTCAATGTTTCCATTTAGATAGGCTGCTTTCACATCAAATAGTTTAATGAATGAATCTTTTGTTGCTGCCATTAACAAAATAGTCCTGAGGGTGGCATTTTTAATTACAGGGCTGAAACTTTCGTTGTAATCTCTTCCTGGGATTTGGTTGTATCCCATTGCAACAAGTCTAGCTTTGTAAGTTTTGTTTTTGTTTTCTTGGTGTATAGATATTTTGAACACCCATTTACTTTTGACAACTTTAGCGTTTACAGGTCTAGGTACCAGTTCCCATACTTGATGCGAGTACATGTTCTGTATTTCCTCAAGCATTGCGTTCTCCCAATGTTTCTTGTCTTCGCATGCGATGGCTTCATCATAGTCTTTCGGAATGGTTTCATTCGTAGTAGCCAGAACGTAGTCATTGAATCTTTTAGGTATTGTTCGAGTTCTTTGTGGTCTGTCTGTTGATCATGGTATCTGGTGCTGGCTCTTCAATATCAACCTCTGATAGAACATGATTGTCCAGTTGTTCATCCTCCTGAATGAAGAAATATGTGTCAGTGTCCGTATTATTATCACTTTGTTTTTCTTCCGAGATGACATTATTGTTCTCTCTGAAGTGAATGTCTGCGGTTTCAAGAATGACTCTCGCTGTGATATCAAATACTCGATAAGCTCTTCTGCATCTTGAATAGCCCACAGATATTCCTCTCTTATATTTAGCTTCTAGTTTGTGTCTTTGATGATTCTCGAGTTTATAGAAGACTTCACAACCAGATCTCATGATGTGAGAGACGGATGGCTTTTTACCTTTCCATTTTTCCATAGGGGTAGTGTTTGGGTCATTGGTTGTGGGAGTTAGATTGTACAGATATGCAGCTGTATTCACAGCTTCTGCCCAGAAGTGTAGGGGTAATTGGGAGTCTGCCAGAAGTGTTCGGCCTTTGTCTAATAGTGTTCTGTTAGCTCTTTCAACTCTCCCATTGCTTCTTGGGGTGTATGGTGTTGTTAGTTCATGTTTAATTCCTTTGGATTCTATGAAGGCTTCAAGGTTTTTATTGATAAATTCTGTTCCGTTATCTGTTCTAAGTCGTTTTAGTTTGAGTTTAGCTTGTTTTCTCTCTTTACAATAAACTTCTTCAAAGCTTCTGCTGCTGAGAGTTTATCTTTGAGAAATTCTACAAATATTCTCCTAGAAAATCCATCTACGATGGTCAAGAAATATTTACTTCCGCCCAAGGAGTTTATTCTCATTGGACCACAGAGATCGACATAAATGGCTTCAAAGGGGTAGCTTTCCTGATTGCTATCTGTGTGAACATATGGTATTTTGGTCATCTTTCCCAAGGAGCAAGCATCACATTGATCAAGGGTACCATTTATAGAGTCCAAGCCTTTTAGAAGATTGTTCTTCAAAATCAGGTCTGATTTGTTGTCACTAGGATGTCCTAACCTTCTGTGCCATGCAGTCCTAGAATTGTCCTTTGAAATCAAGCAATGTTCATTTGGAACATGAGTTGCTTCAGATAAACCTGATAGGTTCAATGTGTACATGTTACCATCAAAGTTGCCTGTTCCTATTAGCTTTTCATCAGAAGAGTATATGTATGCTCCTTCAGAATTCAAAAGAACAGAGTTCCCTCTTCTTACTACGCTTGGAATGGACATTAGATTTCCTTTCAGGTGTGGCACATGGAGGACGTTATGCAGGGTTACAGCGTTGTTAAGTTTGTCCTTACCTTGTACAGTAGCTTGGATTGATCCTGATGAGGCAGATTCGATGTGTCTCCCTTCTTCCGCCACTTGTATGCTTCTTCTCTCCTCCGTCTTGTGCTCGATCCATTCACCATGGGAAGTCATGTGGCTTGTGCACGCAGAATCAATTATCCACACGTCCTGAGTCGTCGGGCGTTCCTCCCTTGTGATTACATGTAGTGCGTATTCTGTAGTGGAGTCTCTTCGTTGGGATGGTTCCTCCGTTCGTTCTTGGATTGCTGATCTGGCCGTGTCTTTGTTTTGCTTTGGTCCTTTATGGTAGTTCCTTGTACTGGCCATGTTATTTTTGTTTGTTGTATTCTTTTGATTTCCTTTGTTGTTAGGGTTGAACCAACAGTCTTTCTTGAAATGTCCTTTTCTTTTGCAAATGTAGCATGACTTTTCTTTGAATTGGTTGCCTGATGATC
Source organism: Cordylochernes scorpioides (assembly GCA_030710605.1). Classification (NCBI taxonomy): domain Eukaryota; kingdom Metazoa; phylum Arthropoda; class Arachnida; order Pseudoscorpiones; family Chernetidae; genus Cordylochernes; species Cordylochernes scorpioides. Next base: position 182,468,490 of record CP092864.1, read on the forward strand.
TGAAAGCATTTTCATGATTTTTGCTTCTGTCCTGTCTTTTCTTCTCGAAATCCAGTAGAGCTTGTCTCAAGTCTGGTAAGGAGATTTCTCTGTTTATTGACAGTGCTGCTGCGATCGTGTCAAAGTTAGGTGTGAGGCCTTCAACAATGTATCGTACAAGCTCTCTTTCTGTTACTGTCTTTCCTAGCTGGGTGATCTCTTGTGCCAGTTTCTGTGCTCGTACAATATACATGTTAACATTTTCATTTGGGTTCAATTTTAGTCTGGCTCGATCCAACATTAGTTCTATCCTTTTATTTTCTAGAGATCCTTCAAACCTTTTCTTTATGTCGTACCAAATTCTTTTGGCCCTTTTATCGCCTAGAAAGATGATTGTTAAGTCATCCGAAAGTGACAATATTATTAGGCTGTATGCTTCCCGATTCTTTTTTCTTCCAAATATCATATTCTAGTTTATCTTTTGTGAAGTCTGGCTCGTCATTAACAATTAAGTCCTCGAAGAGATCTTTTGAATCTAGAATTGCTTCCATTTTCATGGACCACGTTGTATAGTTGTTTTCTGTTAACTGTTCGATTTTTGCTAAGTTGTATGTATCCATTTTCATTCAATTTTTCTTTCTAAATTGGCGGTTAGTCCAATTATTTAATTTCTTTTTGATTTAAATGGATCAATTGGCGGTTAGTCCAATTCGCGCGCCCAAACCACGCTCTGCTACCAAATTGATAGGCTTAGCAAAAATACGATGTTTCTTTTTAAGGATTTCAAGTTGTTTTGTACTCACGTATTTTGTAGTTAAGAGGACATCCCTTTTGATATAAACTAATATAAATTTATTTAAGGAACGACTTGTTCCAATACAAATATTGTTAAAACAAGCGAGCGAAAAATCAAAACAGAAAGGTTGAAGCGTAGAAGTTTTAGTAGTGACGTCAGCACCGATGATGATAAAGTCAAAGTCTGCGTAACAGAAATACATGCATGTTTTTTCAAAATGACCATCTGGAATACATCCTGAATAGGATTTCGGTGCAAAAACAGACATCAATAAAGGAATTTTTTAAAAGATCTTCATGATTATTTTTAAATAATATTTTAAAATTTACTTTTTATTTACCATATTTATTTCCTTTCAACTGCTATATTTTTCAATTAGAATAAAATATTATTTAATATATTATATTTAATATTTTAATGTCTGTAGAGTTAATATTTGATTATATTACTGAAAAAAAAACACATTTCCAGTAAATTTATTTGTTACAATTATTTATGTTTCTAAAATATGTATTAATGCCATTTTGTCACTGATACTAAAAGTTAATCATGAAAATAAAATAAAAACACACAATGGTTTCAATTAATATCATTAATTTATATTACAAGGCTATTTTAAAAAATATTATTTTTGCGAGTTAGATGATTACCTAATCATCTGACTTTAATTCAACACTTCCTTTAATTCAACCGAAAGCTCTGATCCCTTGGGGTGTTGAATTAAAGAGGTTCGACTGTATATAAATAAAAATATCTAGAAATATACTACATGATCTTAGCCGAAAGGCAGAGAAACGATATTTTATATATAGAGATGACCTGGCTTTTATATAGAGAGATGACCTGGCTTCGTGTGTTTTCTGCTCGAGTGAATCTTTCGCTGGTAGAATTTTGTTCCTGTCTACTAAAAATTATTATCTGGCTTCGCCCGTTTGTCTGCTTAAGATGAATATTCCCCTAAAGAATTTTATTTATGTCAATCAAGCATGATACAGCAATATTGGCATCATCATTTCTGACTAAAAAATATTGCTGCTCAGTACTTGGTGAATTATAGTTTTATTGGATAAAAGTGCGACAAAAACTTCCATACTTAACTCTCTGTCCTGTTCAAATTTCAGCGAGATTAGTAACATATTGAGGGTGTGCATAGTTGACAAACATATATATATGTTCCGGGCTTCACCCAAATAAAAGTTTGCCTAAAGAACATTTGTTAAAATGATTCTAGAAAACATCCAATTCACCTATATATAGATTTATAAACGTATATAATAATAATTGTTATATGCGTTTAAATATATTTTTGAAACACATCATTTTTTTAAAAACATTTATTAAATTTTAAGATATTTTCTTTAAATATATATTAATATTGAAATGCCAAGTTTTTTTTACGTCATTGGGATATTATATTACTAAATCCTCAAATTAAATATTATATTTATTATACTTGGAACACATTTTAGCATTTTTACAATTTATAAATGTAATTTCATCAGATGCCGCGAGAGGCGCTGCTTGCGAGTAAAAGTAGAAAAATTGCAACAAATATTTATTTCAAATCAAATTCAAACCAGAAACCTTTCCAGTAGTATAGTAAATAACTTCCTAAATTTTTATGGCGATTGGATAATCTTACCTTTTAAAAACAAATTACGTGTAAAATTATTAACCAATCAAATTCATTTATCGTTGCGACTAGTGCTGCGCCAAGCGGTAAAAGGCTGGAACTAACGCTTTTTGGGTTTACATTTTTTAAAAGAATTACATTAACCTTTTTAGTTTTTTGAATAGCCTATATGTTAAACCTAATCTTCAGCTACCTACATGCAAAATTTCACAATGATTGATTCAGTAGATTTTGCGCATCGCGATAATAAATATCAATTTTGGATTTCATTTTTATAGATATAAGGAAGGATATACATATATATTACATAATACAATAGTATTACGGTAGATACACATTAAATGAAATCCAAATATTTATTTAATATAAGGAAATAATGTGGAGCCATCTTCTATATATAGCAATTGAAAACATTTAGACATGAATGCTTCTTTCACCCATATATCATACTTCTGGGAGAGTTCACCACTGAATCACCCTCCCAATATATTTTTTTCATTGCAGTAAGGACAGTAGAAAGTTTGATATATGTCTGAAAGAACATTTAGATGTGAATGTCTATAAGGCACAATTGGGATTATAGATTATAAAACTTTTAATGAAACACATTTATTTACTCAAAAAAAGTTGGTTTCACTTCATTTTTAAATTAGATGTTTCTACTTTAGTTGAGACCAAATCCAAATAAATAAATAAATAGTGTGTGACATTTCGGTAACAGTTTTATAATCTATAATCCAAATTGTGCCTTATCTACTTTAGTTGAGATATTTATAACCCAAATTCCTGGAATGCAGAATGTCAACTACCAGAGAAGTCCGACTCACTAATATGAACTAGTGCAAACTGATTTTATTCATGTCCTGTTTTGATTTCTACAAGCTTAACTAGTTGGTCATGAGGTTCCATGCTGAGGTTTAATCTTCTAGTTGGTATTTAGTTACCAGTTCCTATTTTTAAAAACACATGGTACAGGCCATAATAATCATTGCGGGTAGTTTGTGACTGTTTTTACTATAAGTGCACTGCATCACTACACATATAGAGAAAGTAGTTCAAGTTTTGCACATCCAGGGAGGGTCCTGTTTGGCTACTTTAATCACTGATGGGGGTGGACTTTGCAAGAATCAGGGGCCCCATTGAAGCAATTTTTCTTCAGAAAAAAGTGCCCCAATGCGGGATTGGAACCCAGGTTGTGGCTGAAGGTTTATACCTTTCTTTTACCATATATCTGAAGGATTAACAAAGTAAAAAAACAAACTGTGGTGGCATTTCACAGAAACATTCCTTCATTATCAAACAGCTAGTTTACCTTTATAGCCTGCTCTCAGGAAAAATTCCAAATATAAACTGGGATCCTTACAATGGTAATTCATCAGATTAAATCAGAACAAAAGCCATTGTCAAAGTGGTCACCTATCAGATTAGTTGCTCGTAGGAGCTTTTCCACACCATTATCAGATGGTGCCAAGAGAGGTACACCCAATGTGAAATAATCACTCAATAAAACAGTAGATATGATAAAACATAATTTGGATTATAGATTATAGCTACAAGAAAATAAGACCTAATCCAAATATTAGGATGATTATAGATCATTTGGATTAGGTTTTATTTTCTTGAAGCTATAATCTATAATTCAAATTGTGCTTTATCATTTTTGATAGACTTCAATTTATTTGGATTAGGTCTTATTTTCTTGTAGCTAAAACAGTAGAGAGCATTGGGTGGGTACCTG
>CP092864.1:182472735-182494591 GCA_030710605.1 Cordylochernes scorpioides
CAGTTCCCCAGATTTACAAATCTCAACTTCTGGCCTGAACACGTTTCAAAAGTTTATTTCGATCATCCGCAGAGCAAATCACCAACGCAAGCACAAGGCATTCACTTTTTTCAACTTTCAACTTTTTTTTAAGCTCTAGTGGACCACAATCAACTTTTTGATTTCGAGTCAAGTCAGATCACCTACTGTCGCTACAATTCTACTTATCGCATGGCTCTATTTCACTCCTTTCCCAATCATATTAATAAGCAACTTTTCTTCAACAACTTTTAACCCAATAATCCTAAAATTGTGACAAAACACTGTAACCCTTATATAGGATCGCAAGTGAAACATTGCCAAGGAAGACCCTCAAGTCTATAACCTCGCTTTGCACCTAGATCTAAGTATTTGGTTTACATGTGCACTTCTAACAATTGCATATTCTTCAACTACTAACCCTTTTCAACGCCCGCCAATATTCTCTTAGAATGTGAATTTTTATGTCATCATTTTATTTTAATCATCATTTTTTTTAATCAAACAAAAATGTCATTTTTATTTCACTTTTATATATCCAAACAAGTCATCTTGTTATAGCCCTTTTTAACCCTCACAGTTTAAATTAATTAAAAGAAATTTTAATTACTTACCTTTGTTAGAGAGGCTTTACCCGCTTAACCCCGGATGAACCCTTTCACTCCCGGGGCCCATCTATGGTAATTTAAACCAACAACCCCGTATTGTATATAACTTATAACAAGATTTTAATGTTGTATAATAGAAATACATCTGTAAAATGGTTATATGCATTATTGACATGTGTCTTTACATCATCATATGTAATGTAATTTGCACAAACTGAGGATAAATAAATAAAAATCTGTAATAGATTAAAAGTTGAGCTAAGCAAGAGATAGAAGTCATAACGTCAAAATCGAGATAGATTTAGAATTCCCACAAGGTCTAAAAATGGACCAGGCCACCCACACTCTTCACATCTGGTGGAATGCAAAGCCCCCTCTCACATCTGGTGACATGCAAAGCCCCCTTTCTCAGAAACGGCCCCTGTCGCATAAGGCCCCCCGTCTTAACCTATAAATACAGTCACTTCACAGTCACTTTACAGTTAGTTCACCATCTGCAAGAGCTCCGCGTCTGTTGTACCCCAGGTCACCTCATCCATCATGTAGTCAGTATGAAATATTCTATCTCCATCTTTCGCTCCTAGCTCAACTTTTATCTGTTCACGGAACTTTCTTAGTGCAATGGTTTCTTCGTTTTTTGTGTGGACATTCCCAAGCTTTCCACTCTGCCTCGACCACGACTGCCTGTATTTTGTGAAAACTTTTAAAGGTCTTCCAAGGTATAGAGAGGTACTGGAAAACTCCCCATCCTGACTGTTCCTCTCGGTCAACACAGTATAGCGAGAGTCAACACTTCATCATCACTAATTTAGTCGACAGGATTCTACAAGAGTCAACAGTAACTCAATTCATTACATATATATATATATGAAAAAATAGTACAAATGTGTGATATTGTACTGGGATAAGGTGAATAAATTATTTAAAAAAGGCCTCTCCTTATTGTGCAACTGAAAGTTGCTTATGGCCTGCGCCATCTATCGGAATAAATATCAACTTCTCTCGTTGATTTCTAATTATTCCAGATTTGGCCTGAGGGCCAAACAGCCCGAAACGCGCACGTGGTTAGCTTTTCTTGATTAATCAAGTATCGGTAATCGGCCAATTCTGGAATAATTAGAAATCAACGAGAATAGTTGATATTTATTCCGATTGGTGGCGCAAGTCATCAGCAACTTTCAGTTGCACAATAAGGAGATGCCTTTTTCAATATATATATATACACAGTCTAGCCATAAATTCTGTTACAAACAATTTTATAATTCAAATGATTAAGAACAAAAACTAATGGAATATAAATACATATTTTATTAGCCAATAGGACATAGATTTTAAATATATACAAGCATTCAAAATGTTCTACCTTATTTTTGACACAGGATCTCAAACGTTCGGGCCACTGATCTATGGTGGCACACACCTTTTCTAAGGGTATTTCTTTAATTGTCTCACCAATGCTGATTTCAATTTATCCAAATTATGATATTTTTTATAGCACACCTTCTCTACTAAATATGCCCACAAACTGTAATCAAGGGGGTTTAAATCAGGCTTCCAGGGGGCCATTCATTGGCCTTTATGAACTCCGGAACATTCGTCTCCAACCATTGTTGAGTTGACTTAGCTTTGTGAGCAGGAGCTGAATCTTGTTGAAATATCCAATGTTCTCCATTAAACATTTTTGTAGTCAGAGGCTTTACTATTTGTTACAAAATGTCTTATTTGTAGTTTTTAGCTGTATTTTTTACCCCTTTGGCACAGAAGTGGAGATCTGTTACACCTTGGTAGCTAACTCCCCACCAAACCATGACAGAAGAAGAAGGATGGTGACTTTTTCAAGTCTTCTGACTTTCAAAGAAGCTTCTAGAGAGCTACGAGCATATATCCTATCATTCTGACGATTAATCTTTTCCTCGACAGTGAAAAATTCCTCATCTGTGAAAAGGATTCTCTTATGCCACCAACCATCATGCTGCGCCAACAACATTTTTTATCTAACCCTTCTAATATCTCTAAGAGCAGGGGTTATCAAATGACCTGTGCGTCGTTTGAAAGCTCTCAGTCCAAGGTCTTCGTTGATTATCCTTGAAACTATCTTGGAGCTAAATTTATCTGCTTTGCTAAGATCTTTTGTTTGCAGTGTGGATTTCGACGAATTCTTTCGCGAATGGCTTTTATAGCTGCTTGCGTTCTTTGCATGCGAGGTCGACCAGATCTTTCAAGGTCATCAATAGTGCAAGCCTTGTTGAACTTTCAATGATTCGATAAACAAATTGACGCGTAATATTCAAATTTTGTAAAAGTTTAAAAAGGGTGAAAGATTTTGGCCTACCTTGTGTAAGGCTATTACAACTATAGGGTTTTCTTTAATACCCAAACCCATTATCAAAAAACAAATATATTTCGATTTTTTTTTTCTGAGCACGTGTGCACGAGATATTCAAATAACAACAACTGTATTTTGAATACTTAACGCGGTCAAATTAATTTTTTTATCACTGATTTTGGTTTTGTAACAATATTTATGGCTAGACTAAGTATATGTTCCTGGCTTCGCCGGTTTTTTACCGAGTAAAAGTTTGCCTAACGAACATTTGTTAAAACGATTCTAGCAAAAATCCAATCCCTACTGAATCTATACTTGTCTATACTCTCGATAATTTGAAATTTTTTCCCGGTCCCTTGAAAAATACTCGATAAGTTGAATAAAAACAATATTAATTGGTCCACTCTCGGTAATTTGAAGTTGAAGGAATAGTATTTTGCCACAAACGAACATTTGTAAATAACTGTATTTAGCGAATGTACCCAGCTTCGCCCCAAGTAAAAGTTTGCCTAAAGAACATTTGTTAAAACGATTCTAGAAAACATCCAATCCACCTATATATATATTTATAAACTATATAAATATTGCTATATGCGTTTAAATATATTTTTGAAACACATAATTTTTTGAAAACATTTATTAAATTTTAAATAAGATATTTTCTTTAAATATATATTAATATTGAAATGCCAAGTTTTTGCGAGTGAAAGTAGAAAATTTGAAAATAAAATTGCAACTAATATATATTTCAAATCAAATTCAAACCAGAAACCTACCCAGTAGTATAGTAAATGACTTCCTCAAGTTTCACGGCGATTGGATAATCTTACCTTTTAAAAACATTCATCGTGTAAATAAACTAACAAACTACGTGTAAAATTATTAACCAATCAAACTCATTGATCGTCGCGACCAGTGCTGCGCCAAGCGGTAAAAGGCTGGAACTAACGCTTTTTGGTTTTACATTTTTAAAAAAAGCACATTAACCTTTTTAGTTTTTTGAATAGCCTATATGTTAAACGAATTCTTCAGCTACCTACATGCGAAATTTCATAATAATTGATTCTGTATATTTTGCGCAACGCGATAACAAATGTATTATTTCTGGTCTTCTTTTTGATTATTAATATTTTATTAATAAATGAGGCCAATATAATTTTTAGTTATTTTTATTACATAACTTTTACAGGGCATATCACCTTCTTTCTTTTTACAACAAAGCACACTATCACATACCGATTGATGATGATCTCAATACTTATTCATAGAACACATTATATAACACCTCCCCCTTAAGCTAAAAGGTTAGTCTCACGGGCGGTTTCACCACTCTACCAGTCCTTGTAATGTAGGGCCTTGAAGTTCCACCTTCCCCCTGCAGTCCTTGAGAATCTTGTTGGAGTTCCACCTCACATGAAGAAGGGTCTTGTTGGAGTTCCACCTCACATGAAGAAGGGTCTTGTTGGAGTTCCACCTCACATGAAGAAGGGTCTTGTTCTTCCACCTCACATGAAGAAGTGTCTTGTTCTGAAGACTCAGGTAAATCCACTTGGGTTACCTCCGGGATATTTTCTTCACATTCTCTGGAAACCTTATGTTTATAATTCGGAGCCAAATGAATTTTGTTTCTTCTCAATTGTCCTTTTAGAGACTTTACTAAGTAGGATCTCGGCTGGTCTGCTCTGCCTATGATAGTTCCAGGAACTTTTAGATCTCTGACCCACACTTGATCTCCGACATCAAACTCTTTCTGACTTCGAACTTTCCAATGATTGTTGTAACTCTTCTTCTTTCCCGCTCTCTGTATTTATGTTCCTTTTGGTTAAGAAGTCATTGGTTGACCAGAGTAGGCTTAAGAAGGTCAGGATGAGTAGGAAGATCAGTTCTTAATTTTCTTCCATTCAGCAATTCAGATGGACTGAATCCATTTTCCAAAGGAGTAGTTCTGTATGCTAGAAGACCTAGATAAGGATCCTGTGATTTCTTCAATCTTGCCTTGATCATCTTCATAGCACTTTCTGCCATTCCATTACTTTGGGGGTATTTAGGGCTTCTCGTGATGTGTCTAAATCCGTACCTTTTTTCAAAATTCTGGAACAAATAGTTTTTAAATTGTGGACCATTATCCATCCTTACAAGTTCTGGTATTCCATGCCGCGCGAAAATAGAATTGGTATGCAAGATCACAGTTTCTGCTGATAAATTATCCAATCTACTAAATTCTGGGTAACGAGAATAGTAATCAGTTATTACCAAAAAGTGTTTTCCCTCAAATTGGCAAAGATCCATCGCAACCTCCTTCCATGGTCTATCTGGGAAGTCAGTCATGATAATTGGTTCTTTCCTTGAACTGCTTTCTTTGATGCATTCATTACAGTTTAGAACCATCTGTTCAACGTCTTTGTAGGACTTTGGCCAAAAAACACTTTCTCGCATTCTTTTTCTGCATTTAGTAACTCCTTGATGACCCTCATGTATGCGGCTAAGTATCTTGGATCTTAAAGATCCTGGGACCACATATCTGCTTCCTTTCATCAGAAGGTTATTTCTAATTATGAGGTCATTCCATACATGCCAAAATTCGACTTCCTTTTGGGAAAGTTTACTTTTATCTGGCCAGTGATCATTAACATAACTTTTCACTCTTTGGATTGTAGCAATTTCTTTAATCCACTTATCAGAAACATATGAATGAAGTTCCATATTATTGATGAAGGCCAAGATTTCTTCTTGTAGTTCTTCCTTGCCAATCTTACTCCTAGGGGCACGGGAAAGAACATCTGCCAGAATGTTCTCCTTTCCAGGAATATATTTGATTTTGAAGGAGTACCTCATCATGCGTAACTTCATTCTTTGTATTCTTGGAGACAAATCTTCCACTGCTTTGGTTGAAAATACAGTGGTACCTCGACATACGAGTTTAATTCGTTCCTCAACCTTGCTCGTATCTTGAATTATTCGTATCTCGAAGCAAATTTCCCCATACAAAAGAATTGAACTACCATTAATCCGTTCCAACCTCCAAAATGTCACCGCAGTTATTTTTGTTACGTGGTTTTAAATAATAAAAACGTATTTATAAATATCAAATATTTATTGCACAAAAACAAAAAAGAGAATGTAAAGAAATAAATTAGATATCCTCACTGGTCTTTGCCTTTTTCGCTACATTTTTCTCGCTTTCACCTGTAGGCCGTTTAGAAAAAAACATGTCCAAGGAAGTTTGTTTCTTCCTCCCTCTCAGAATGTTCCGGAAATGAGTTAGGCAAGTGTCATTAAAAAGGTCAGATGCCCGACCTGTTGCAACTTTTTCTGGGTGTTTTTTTTCCACGAACTGTGAAACTCTCTCCCACATTCCTAAGATCTCCTTTATCTCACTTGTAGAAATAACCTCCTCCTCTGACTCCTCAAAACCAATGTAACCATCGTAAGGGCCTTAGCCGGCGTTACACTCTTTATCGACTCCTTCCGTTTAAGCACAGAACATATCATGGACGTACTACGGCCATACTGCCTCGACAAGTCAACAACTCGAACATCTTGCTCATGTTTTTCTATAATTTCACGTTTTAATTCAATACTCATCATCTTTTTCTTAGCACTTGACTTTTTACAAACTTTCTTCCGATCCATGGTTATAAAAATGAATGACCTAAAACTAAATGTAAACGCAACACAAAACGCGAACACAAAACACAACTTATCACAGCGGAAGCACGCTGCTAACTGATCGTGATGGCGCGACTGCGTGTTACTATCGAACCGAACTCGTATCTCGAATTTCGCTCGTAACTAAAAGCAAAAAATCACTTGCTCATCGGCTCGTATCTCGAAAAACTCGTATGTTAGGGCGCTCGTATGTCGAGGTACCACTGTATAGAAACAGGTGGCTTATGATCTGTTTCTAGCTCAACTTCTAGGCCTATGATATAATTTTTTAATTTATCCATAGCCCAATTAAGAGCTAAGGCCTCTTTTTCAATTTGAGCATATTTACGCTCTGTTTCTGACAATGATCTAGATCAGGGGTGGCGAACCGTTTTATATTAGAAGGCCAATTTTCATTTTACCATTTTTGAGAAGGCCGCATATTTATATATATATATATTTAAATATTATATATTATATAATATATGACATTCGTATTAGACATTTTCAATAAAATAATGAAAGTAATTGAAAACTGCGAAACAAAAATTATAGTTTTGAATTTAAGAAAAGGCCACATGCGGCCTTAAGGCCGCACGTTCGCCACCCCTGATCTAGATGCATATGCAATAATCTGCCTTTGATTCTTTCCATTTATTTGACTGAGGTATGCTCCTAAACCAAAGAAAGACGCATCAGCCGTAATGAATGTTTTGTAGCTGGAATTGTACATAGCCTGAGTAGGGAATGATGAAAGAGCCTTTTTCAAGGTTTCAAAAGCTTTCACTTGATTGTCTCCCCAGAACCAATCATTTTTTGGCTCAGCAATGAATATAAGGGATGAATTATTTCTGCCAAAGATGGAATAAATCTAGAGAGATAATTTATCATTCCTAGGAATCTTTTCAGTTCAGTAACATTTTGAGGAGATGGCATTTCAATAATTGCCCTTATCTTTTTCTCATCTGGCTTTAGTACATCAGGTCCAATTTGGTGTCCCAAAAACTTCAATTTAGGAGAAGAGAATACACATTTCTCTTTATTAAGTGTCAATCCTGTTTCCTTCAGTTTGCTAAGGACTTGTTTCAGTCGTCCATCATGTTCCTGCTGATTGGTCCCCAAACTATGATATCATCTAGATGACACATTGAGCCTTCAATATCTCCTAAAACCTCACTCATTCTTTTTTGTAAATGCTCGGGTGCGCTAATAATTCCAAATGGAAGTCGACAAAATCTATACCATCGAAAAGGTGTAAAGTCTTTTGACTTATCATCCAAAGGTATTTGCCAAAATCCTGAATTAGCATCCAATTTTGAGAACACTTTACCATTGCTTAACTGGCTAAAAGTTTCTTCTAGGATAGGCATTTGATATCGTTCTCTTTTTATTTTCTCATTCAATTTGGTGAGGTCAGCGCATATTCGAATTTCGTTATTCTTTTTAGGCACAATCACCGTTGGTGAGCACCAATCTGTTGCATGATCAACTTTCTCAATTACTCCTTGCTGCTCCATTTCTTTGAGCTTCTGTTTTGTTTTATTCATTAATGGGAATGGAATTCGCCTAGGAGTATGAATTGCATATGGTTGTGCCTGATCATTCAATTTAATTTTATATGGCTTATTTAGTTTTCCAAGTCCAGAAAACAATTCAGGATAATCCTTCAAAGGATCCGTTAATGGATTAGAATTAACATGTAATAGTCTTTGGATGAATCCCAACTCTTCACTAGCTTTTGCACTCAACAGTGACACATGCAAATTTTTGAATACATAAATTTCTTCATGAGAAACTTTCCCATTAGCTTCAAGACTAGTCTGAAAATTTCCTAAAACTGGTATTGACATTCCTGCAGCATAAAGCCTCTTCTGCGTTTTCCCAAGTTGATGCGAAAAATTATGCTGAAGCAATTTTCTGGCATCACAGAAACATCAGCGCCAGTATCAATCTTAAATGGCATTATTCTTTTGTTTACAACCACTTTACAATTCCATCTTTCATCTGAAGAAATTTGATCTATGCAAAAATTTCCAAGAAATTTCTCATTATCATCTTTTGTGGTAACTTGTGAAACCAATTTTGTTTTGCATTGTTTCATGAAATGTCTCTTTTTTTAACATCTTCTACATGTAGCATTAAATGCTGGACAATGCTCAAATTTATGAAATTTTGGTGAGCCACATCTGGTGCATGCTTTAGCCCCTCCTGCTTGATACCATGCTTTACTGTTGCCTGGTATGCTACTTTCATCATGCTTAAGGTTAGATCCTTTTATTTCACTGAAATTGCTTTTATTTTGCTTTTTCACGAAATTAGCATTTGTTTCTGCCAAGAAATCATCTCTCAGTGATTTTTGTTGCATTCTAACTGCCTCTGTTTGTTTGGCAATTTCAATAGATTTATCCATGGTTAATTCAGGTATTAACTGTAATTTTTCAGATAAGGCCAAATTTCTTACGCCAACTACCAATCTATTTCTGATTAACTCTTCTTTTAATTCCCCATAACTACACCTTTCTGCAAGAACAAACAAATCTCTTATCTAATCATGCTCCCTCACTTTGGGAACGTTTAGTGAATTGGGCTCTATCAAAAATAATGTTTCTTCTTACAATAAAATACTAACAAAATTTGTCTAAAACCACGTTATATTTTGCTGAATCAGCAGTTGAGAGCCTAAAAGACAGGTAAATGTCATCGGCTTCATCGCCCAATAGATATATGAGCATATTTACCTGCTCGCTTTCATATTTGCCATTTAAGCCTGTTGCGATCCTATAACGTTCAAAACGTCTTGCCCACGTAATCCATTCTTCTGGACATTTAAAATTTAATTTTTTCGGCGGCGCAATGTTATTAAACATTTCAAAATTATGTTCATTTTATAATTCCTTTGAATTAATTTAGCCTAAATATGAACATTTGTTAATGTTGGGACACCTCGTGACCATAATATGCCAAAATAACCCAGAACCCCACCTAACCTAACCATGTCCCACCTTTGTCCATCTAAGCCACAAACCTCTGGTGATTGCGAGGTGCCGAGATGGAGCCTGAAGCCACATTTAGCCTTGGCAGCACCGAGCCAGAGAGTGAGATCCCCTTCCTGTGGTCAAGCCACCTGACCTGTGGTGGATGACCTGGCCCTACCAAGCTAGTCTGAGATGGACTCAGACACCCCTTCCTGGTGGTCGAGCCACATGTCCGATGGTGGCGATGGTGGCCGACTTAACCACAAGCCAGAGTCCAAGATGGACTCAGACGCCCCTTCCCTGTAATCAAGCCACCGACCTATGGTGCTTGACCTGACTCCACCAGTATCAAGCCAGACTCCAGCATGTCTATGGGCAAGCCACAAGCCCATGGTGGGTGTTATAATCACCATCTTCATGCAGAACACCAGCTCCACCACGAGCCCTGAACCTTTCCCAAGCTGACCCCAAGATGCCCAGAATCAACAATAGTAATTATATTTTTAAAATTATTTTTTTAAATTCAATATTTTCGTTTTTTTTGGGGGGGGGGGGAATTTTTCTTTAATAATTTGTATATTTAACTAGCTGAATGACCCGGGCAACGCCCAGTTTTACCCGATTAAATGTTTTTATTCAAATACTATTCATTACATTTATAAATTGGCGCCGTGGATGTCACTCTTGTGGAACGTCCCGCTCCAAACTTTGTGTCAGAGAAGCGATATTTTTATAAAGAGATGATCTGGCTTCGTGTCTTCTGCTCGAATGAATGTTTTTCTGTTAGAATTTTGTTCCTGCATTCTAAAAATGAACTGACTTCACCCGTGGTCTCTGCTTTTTTGAATTTTTCCCGATAAAATTTTGTATCTGATAATCAAACATGATACAGCAATATTGTCATCATTTTCTGACTAAAAAACAACTATTTTTGCCCAGAACCTTTCAATTTCAAATTTTCTTGGCTAAGAATCAGATAAATATCTCTTCCATAATGTTCTCAATGTCCTGTTAGAACACGTTTTACATGTACATTAGGTCAGCTGATATTACCTCTCATCATCACCGCTAGAGGCGCTGCTTGCGAGCGAAAGGACAAATTTGCAACGCAATTTGCAAATAACTCGAAGAATATTCGGGATAGAGACCTGAAATTTTCACTATAAGTTTTTCCAGATTCTACTCTATATACTGTTAAAATTTCAGCTAGATTAGTTACGTATTGTGGACGTGTATAGCCGACATAGGAACAAACACACATACATACATACATACATCACTGACTTTTATACGAGGGTTGTCCGTTAAATAAGTTCCACGGGGCACCACTGTCGTGAGGATCGCTTTTAGGCTCGAGCCGACTGCACGGGCTCGTAGCTTGTTCTCCCCACTCCAATTTCCAACCAAGGACACGTCGCTGGTAAGCTTAGTTTTGGCTGAGTAGCCGTTAGTGATGGAGCTTCCCCTCGTGTCTCCCGCCAGCTGTGAATTACAGTCAGTAATTCGATTTTTGGCCGCAAAGAAGAATTCGGCGAAGGACATTCATACTGAACTCTGTCAAGTGTATGGAAAAGGCTGTATGAGTTCCGGGATGGTGCGCAGATGGGTCAGAGAATTTAAAAACAGCCGAACAGACGTCCACGATGAACCGCGTGCTGGACGGCCATCGGTTTCGGACGAAACCATTGCCAAAGTCGAAGCGGCAATGCTTGAAGATCGACGGGTTACTGTGCGGAAGCTCTGCGATTTGGTTCCTGATGTCAGTAAAACCACCATCGACAAGATTTTGCGTGAACATTTAGGGTATTCAAAGGTCTGCGCAATATGGGTTCCGAAAATGCTGACTGAAGACCATAAACGGCAGCGGGTTTATGTGGCCCAGAAATTTCTCGATTGCCACAAAACTGACGGAGAGGAATTTTTGGATTCGATCGTTACTGGTGATGTGACATGGGTACACTACACCACACCGGAGACAAAGGAGCAATCCAAGCAGTGGAATCACATTTCTTCGCCGAAACCTCTAAAGTTTAAACAAACACTTTCTGCCGGGAAACTTATGGCTACCGTCTTTTGGGACCGAAAGGGCCTATTGTTGTGCGACTTTATGCGTCTGGGTACAACAATCAATTCCGACCAGTACTGTAAGACCTTAAAACAACTTCGACGCGCGATTCAGAACAAGAGGAGAGGGATGTTAACCAAAGGGGTGCGTTTTCACCACGACAACGCTCGGCCGCACACCGCCCGTCAAACCACCGCCCTCATCGAAGAATTTGAATGGGAATTGGTGTCACACCCACCTTACAGCCCGGACGTAGCTCCTAGTGACTTCCATTTCTTCCCCGAGTTGAAGAAAAACCTGGGGGGAACCCAATTCCAGGACGATGACGAGTTGGAAGAAGCGGTTTTAGGCTTCTACGTGGCCAGGCGGCAGAGTTCTTCGACTCTGGGTTCCATAAGTGGGTGTACCGAATGCAAAAATGCGTAGAACGAAACGGGGAATATGTAGAAAAATGAAAAAGTCTGATATTTTCGAAAATGTATAGTTCAGGGCAAATAAACCTGTTTTTCTGTATGAAAAACCTCTGTGGAACTTATTTAACGGACAACCCTCGTATATATAGGGATTTAAAGGCTAAAATTAGATAATAAACGAACATTAAGCATATTTTTGAATTTTAATATTATAACAATTATTATATACTGACTCTGAATGACCCAGCCCGGCTTCAATCCTAGTCAATTAGTGCCAGGTGAATCTATCTTTAACATATGTATTTATTATAAATATCTCATTATCTCTATATATATATATATAAGTCAATGTCTGTCTGTTTCGCGATGAACTCAAAAACTACTGAACCAATTGGTACCAAATTTTGCATGTCGCTTTTTATAAACCTGAGGAAAATTTTCGGCTACATTTTGATTTGTATTTTTGGCTATTTCTTTTTTTCATTTGAAGAACTTTTTTTATGCGAGTAATCCGGAATGGAATGAATACCCAAATATGGCCATTTTTTATAAGCATCGGTGGTTCAGTGGTAGAATGCTCGCCTGCCACGCGGGCGGCCCGGGTTCGATTCCCGGCCGATGCATTTTTTTTTTACAATTTTTAAAACTCATTTATATTATATATAATATAAATATATATTGTTGCACCAGGTTGCGGCTTGGCAGACTCTTCAGGCATGATTCTCTCCTGTGCTGGGTCTTGCATCTTACCAGAGCGTGTTTCAACCATCCTACAAATTTATATAAGGGAATAATGAGATAAGTCTACTTTAAGTAGCCTCCAGAATAATTTATTTATTTCCTCACATCAAAGAGAGAAGTGAAGTCACACGTGTACCTAAATACAAATGATGATAATCTAAAAAATAATCTGTTTTAAATAAATATCATAGAATATAAAAATAAATAAATATATAATTTAAATTTCAAATATATTAAAAATGATATAAGAAATACGCCATTAATCATGATGTAACACTTCCCCCTCTCCAGAGGTCGTCACGTACTCGTGAGTTACCTCATCAATTCTCTCAAAATAGGGTTTGAGTCTTGAGACATGGACAATCAATGGGTCTTGGCCAGGATTATCTTTCGGCTCAATTAAGTAATTTACGTTAGACAGCTTCTTTAATATTCGATATGGGCCAAAATATTTTCTCAATAGTTTTTCACATTTTCCGATTTTCCTGACTGGTGTCCAAACTGCCACTAAATGTCCTGGTTCATAGATTCTCTCGTTGTGTTTTTTGTCATAGTTTCTCTTCATTCTTTCCTGAGTCTTCTCTGTGTTGTTAATGACTACCTGTCTCGTCCTTGCTATTTTATCTAAGTAATTTTCTATATATTCGTCATAATTGTTCATGTTACTGTCAATTGGGATATTATCGTCGTCTAAGAGGGACATGGGTTCCCTCCCAAATAACAGGAAAAATGGAGAGTAGCCTGTGGTTTCTTGAATCGTGGTATTGTACGCGTGGGTGACGAAAGGGAGGATTTCGTCCCAGTTTTTCTGGTCTGTATTTACATACATGCTTATCATGTTGATTAGAGTTCTATTTAGCCGTTCCGTTAGTCCGTTAGTCTGGGGATGGTAGCTCGTCGTGAAGCAGTGTTTAACTTTGCACATTTTCATAACCTCCTTCATCAAATTGCTAGTGAACTGTGAACCTCTGTCACTAATAAGAAACCTTGGGGCCCCGTGACGTAAAAAAATTTGTTCGATTAAAAATGTAGAGACTTCTTTCACTGTTGCTTCTGAGACTGCCTTTGTTTCAGCGTACCTGGTATAATAATCAGTCAACACAATTATCCACTTCCTTCTTCTTTTCGTTGATGGCAAGGGACCAACAAAGTCAATCCCGATTCTTTCAAAAGGGTAGTTAGCTGGGGGAATGGGTTGCAAAAGTCCTGAGGGCGACTGATTTGAACCTTTCCGACTTTGGCAAAGATGGCACGTCTTTACAAATTCTGAAACATCTTTCAGCATGAAAGGCCAATGATATTTATTCTTCAAACGGTATGTGGTTCTGGCGACGCCTAGATGGCCATTCAGCATATGGTTGTGGAATTCACTCATGATTTCTTTCCTTCTCTTCTTCGGCACTACCAGCAACCATGCTCTGCCTTCAGGGTTTGGGTTCTTCTTATATAGACATCCATTTTCCTCTTTAAAATTCTGTGTGATTGCTCGTTTGCTTCCTTTAAGGCTTTTCTTAACATTTTCTATGAATTCATCCTCTTCATTTATTATCTGATTCAAAAATAGTCGTTCATAATCTTCGACCCAATCCATTTCAGGTAGGGGTCCTCTAGATAAGCCATCAGCATCCATATGTTTTTTACCCGATTTGTGTATTATGTCAAAATCGTATTCCTGAATTTTCAGTGCCCACCTTGCAAGTCTACCTGTTGGATCTTTAAGATTTTTCAGCCAGCACAATGCGTGATGGTCTGTAATTATCTTGAAGTGTCTTCCATATAGGTAGGGTCGTAGTTTTGATATCGCCCACACCACAGCCAAACATTCCTTTTCGGTGGTTGAGTAATTTTGCTCAGCTTTACTTAGAGTTCGACTCAAATATGATATCACCTTCTCTTCCCCACAGATAATTTGGACCAGTGTTGCACCTAAGCCGATGTTAGAGGCGTCTGTGTGAATGTAGGTGGCTGCATTTGGATCAAAGTGACCTAAGATTGGCGGATTTATCAGAGCTTTTTTAAGGTTTTGAAATGCTTCCTCTTGTTTTTCTGTCCAGGTAAATTGCGCATTTTTCCTGATGAGTCCTGTCAATGGGTCAGCAATTAATGAGAAATCTTTAATGAATTTTCTATAATAGGAACACATTCCTAGGAACGATTGTACTTCTTTGACCTTCTTGGGCTGAGGAAAATCCCTAACGGCTTTGATATTATATTCGGCCGGTTTTATACCCTGTTGGTTGGTTATATGACCAAGGATCTCAAGTTCTTCAAAAGCAAATCTGCATTTCTTGTCGTTCAGTTTCAAATTAGATTCACTAAAACATTTTAAGACAGCTTCAAGTCTTTTAAGGTGGGTTGGAAAGTCTGAGCTGTATATAATAACGTCGTCCAGATAACAAAGGCAAATCTGCCATCTTAGATTTCCAAGCACATTGTCCATATTCCTCTCAAAAGTAGCAGGGGCGTTGCATAGTCCAAAGGGCAAGACGTTGAATTCATATAAACCGTGGGTCGTAGTGAAAGCTGTCTTCTCCTTGTCTTTCTCTTCAATTTCGACTTGCCAATATCCCGATCTAAGGTCTATTGCTGAGAAGTACTTCGATCCTTGGAGAGTATCCATTACGTCATCAATTCTTGGAATTGGGTAAACATCCTTCACTGTTACATCATTCAATTTTCTGTAGTCAACGCAAAATCTGTACTTACCATCTCGCTTCTTGACCAAGATTACAGGGAAGGACCATGGACTCGAGGATGGTCTAATTATGCCGTCTCTGAGCATTTCATCAATTTGTTCTTTTATGATTTCTCGCTCTTTCGCGCTCACCCTATACGGCTTGTGTTTGATCGGTTTCGCGCCTTCTGTATCGATCCGATGTTTCGCTAAGTTGGATCTTCCTAATCCCGACGAAAACAAATCCTCGTACCATTCCAAAACTTGTTTCAATTGCTTCTTTTCCTTATATGCTAAATTTTCGTTTATCTGAAATTGGGGTTCTTCATGCTCTTTTTGTTCACTTTCTTCCACAAGATTCACTTCGGCTGGCTGGCTTCCAAAGCACAATGTTTGGTTTTTTAATATTTTTAATGGTCGAGGGTAAGGGTTTGTTATCCAGATATATGTTTCCTTATTCACAACATTTATTAAGCTTCTCGCTAGTCGAAGTCCATTTGTTTGAAACATTTTATGGTTCTCCTCGATGATGTATTCGCCATCCTCTGCTTCTACAAATGCATTAATCAATTTAATAGAAAGTTCTGGTATAATGGCATCCTTTGCACTTTTTATTTTCTTCTGTTGATATTTGATTACGTCACGATTTTCTGTCAAGTCATATTTGATTATTTCACGCTGACAATCAATTTTTGCGTTCATTTTCTTAAGAAAATCACGTCCAAGTATAAATATTCGCAAATGTGTTCTTATTATCACAAATTGATGTGTGATTGTTTTGTCATCAAATTTTATATTTAAAATAATATTTCCTACGATATCTAATTCTTTGCCATCGGGTCCGGAGCACATTTTATCAGGATTTATTATTTCAAGACCTGTGTTGAGAGCTGTATTAAGGTCGACCACTGAAAGATCGGCGCCTGTATCAATCAAAGCTTCGCAGATACCGATTCTATCCACGTTAATGTTCATTTTATATTTGGGGTCCAACTTTTTAATTCCATTTATGGTCGACTTGCTTTGATTGACGGACTCAGGCGCGATGTTTAGTTTAAATCTTCTAATGCGGCATATCTATTCCTTGTAGGGATACTCGAGTACGGGCTATTACTTACGTCCGCGTAGAGCAGAGGTCTCGACTTCTGAGTTCCATTATCCATTCGGATTTCTTCTTCGACCTTGTCTTGTGTAACTATGGGGTCCTCTTCCACAATTCTTACAAACCTGACTCTGCAATACCGCGCTACGTGTCCTGGCTTGTTACACTTGAAACATATTGGTCTCCCGTCTTCTGTCCTATTCCTATTTGAATTTGGATTCTTATTGTATGTTTTACTTGGGTAGACCGGTTTTGGCTCAGGATTGGGAGTGTAAGATCGTCTAGGGGCAGATACCTGGGGCAGAGGCTTGTTCTGGTAATACCTCGGAGTGGGGGCCTGGGGCTTAAGGTGTTCTGGTAGTACCTCGGAGCGGGGGCCTGGGGCTTGGAGGTGTTCTGATATGGTCTTCTGAACGACGTAGCATTCTTCCATTGCTCTTGATGATGGGGACGAGGAGAGCGTGGTCCATTATAAAGAGCTTTTGATTTTTCTGCACGTTCTTGGTAATTCTTTTCGAACAAATCCAGCTTTTTACAAATTTCTAGAAGTTCATTGGTATTTTTAGGAGGGTTTAGGTGAAGGGCAAAAGAGTATTCTTTCTTTAACCCTCCAATAACCCAGTTTATTTTAGTCTCTTCTTCCATTTGGGGGTCGACCTTGTTGCACAGTACAAGGATATCCTCTGCGAACCTGATTGCAGGTTCATTCCACTGCTGCATTCTGTTTAGCCTCATCTTCATTTCTTCTTTGTTGGCGTCTGAGGCAAAATCCTGAATTAGGCGGCTCTTGAAATTTTCCCAGCTGGTGAAACTTATCTTGTGTAGGTTCAGCCAGGTTTTGGCGCTACCAATCATATTCATGGCAGCATAACGAGAGATAATGTAGTCTGCCCAATGGTACAGGAAGCCAGTTTCTTCAAGAGATTCAATCCATGGGCGAGGGTCTTCCGTTCCATCAAACTTGGGGATGTCGATGTTGGGATTCAGGACAACTGGGTCGGAACTAGCATCTCTACCAATTGTTGCACCAGGTTGCGGCTTGGCAGACTCTTCAGGCATGATTCTCTCCTGTGTTGGGTCTTGCATCTTACCAGAGCGTGTTTCAACCATCCTACAAATTTATATAAGGGAATAATGAGATAAGTCTACTTTAAGTAGCCTCCAGAATAATTTATTTATTTCCTCACATCAAAGAGAGAAGTGAAGTCACACGTGTACCTAAATACAAATGATGATAATCTAAAAAATAATCTGTTTTAAATAAATATCATAGAATATAAAAATAAATAAATATATAATTTAAATTTCAAATATATTAAAAATGATATAAGAAATACGCCATTAATCATGATGTAACAATATTATTATATCAACTATATTAATTAAATCAAATACCTAAACACTAATATGTGTAGTTTATGTGTTACTTCTGTATTGCTATACTATGGCACTTCTAATATTTATTATTGATGTACTTTCAGTATGAAGGAAATTGCAATCAGGGGAATTCTCGGGCGAAGCCGGGACATATGTCTAGTTACTCTATAATTAGCAGTCATGAAGATTTTACTATTAATATATTATTATAATCATCCTTTTGTGTTTCATTATCAAATTTTTATTTTTCAAATCATCACACTTTAGAGGAATAATAAGATATACAAGCATAATCACTCATCCGCCATATTCACCAGACCTAGCACCTTGTGACTTTTTTATTTCCAAAAAGTTAAGTTATTGTTGAAAGGGATAAAATTTGACACTGCTGATGAAGCACTGCAAGCCTTTATCAATGCCGTAAATTCCATCCCCGAAGAAGACTGGTGTAAGTGCTTCGATAATTGGTTTTCACGGATGAAATCTTGCATAGGTGCTAATTAATGCATGTAGATTTTAATAGTAAAATTCATTTTTTTTATTTTAATTATTTAATATTGAGATTGCAAAAATCTTTAGAGTGACCCTTGTATTTGTTAAAGCATTCTTCATTGGCAAGCATTTACTCAGGAAAAACCCGGCTGAAGCCGGGTCATGATATATTATGATTGATTATTATTAATTGTTACCTATCGTTGACAGCGTAGATGATCTATTCTATGAAAACAAACTATAAACTTATCTATCAGCCACCGGGAACCTAATCAATTGAATTGAGGTATTATTGTTTCGACACCTATTTGGTTCTTGAATGGTGTTATATCTTCGATTGTAATTGATTTTTAATAAATGGCTCTTTATACTCTTACATTTTGATTAATCAACAGGTTGATTCCCATTTGTGAATCTGTATTTTCTTTTCTTGATTAATATATATGTTATTTTTATTCTGTTATCATGATTGGTTCATTTTTCAATTGAAAATTAATGGAATAATAATTTAGTTCCTTATGTTCGTCATCTAATCAATTTCTATATGTATTCTTCGTCATCACGTGTAGCTTGGATCATTGGATTTCTCAGAATCTTTTAACAGACTGGTGAGTGAATCCAGTGTGTGTTCGTTCAATTCATAGATTGATTCCAGATCCAGTGCACTACTTTGTTCAATTCATAGATTGATTCCAGATCCAGTGCACTCCTTTGTTCAATTCATTGATTGATTCCAGATCCAGTGCACTCCTTTGTTCAATTCATAGATTCATTCCAGATCCAGTGCACTCCTTTGTTCAATTTAAAGATTGATTCTATATCTAATGTGCGTTTGATCATTTCATAGTTTGTTTCAATTCTGGTGTTCTCAATGTCCTGTTAGAACACGTTTTACATGTACATTAGGTCAGCTGATATTACCTCTCATCTTCACCGCTAGAGGCGCTGCTTGCGAGCGAAAGGACAAATGTGCAATGCAATTTGCAAATAACTCGAAGAAATACAGGGTAGAGACCTAAAATGTTCACTATAAGTTTTTCCAGATTCTACTCTATTTACTGTTAAAATTTCAGTCAGATTAGTTACGTATTGTGGACGTGTATAGCCGACATAGATACCCACATACATATATACACTGACTTTTATATATATAGGGATTTATTTTTAAAAGATACTTTTTTTATTTTCACAGAAAGAAGGGTGATGATAGCCTTGGGGGGGGGGGGGGGGGTGAGTTCAGCAACACTGGGGCAAGGAAGCGGGATATTTACATTTTTTAAAGTAAGAATTTGATTTTTTTCTTCCTGAGAAGCTGAGGACTGGGAGTTGCTGAGGGCTCAGGCCGCTGGCTGCGGCCTAAGCCCCCCCTTTTCGAATCGTGGACTTGGGTGGCTGGATGTCGAGATAGGTTGGGGATAATCTGGGACTTTGGCATAATAGGCCTTTTTTTTTCCTTTTGTATAAAATTATATATACATTTAAAACCTCTCTTTTAACCATATATATAGTTTTTCTTTAATACCTTTTTTAAAATCTTATATTTAAATGCGTGATTCTATTAAGTAATTTTTCTTTGTTTTTAATAAATATACCTGATGTACATTGAAAGCTTATTTTATTGGTCTAAATAAAAATTTGTTTAGCCAAAAATGATTGGTTAATTCCACCATTAACATTAATTGCTAGCGGCACAGCTTTAGGTCTACATGTGCCATAGATGAATAAATTTGTGGTCTGCTTTTCTGCAGCCACTTGCGCCCGAATATTTGGACATGTAGAGATATGGAAATAGATATTTTAAAAACAACAACAACATAAAAGTATAAAATCATCACGATTTTAACATTAATAGGCTTACCGTTCTTTTTGCCGTTGTGACCGCTGCCACCATGTATTATTTTCGGTCTTCCTTTTGATTATTAATCTTTTATTAATAAAAGATTAATAATCAAAAGAAAGACCAAAATAATACAACAAGCATCGATTTTGAATTTCACTTTTATAGATATAAAGGAAAGAAAGAGGATATATACATACACTGACTTATATATAGATAAGTAGATATATATATATATATATATATATATATATATATAGTGTCAAAACTATATAATAAAAATATAACAGTGATACTACATTTAAAACTTAAGGAGCAAACTGATCAGAATGATAAATCATATCATGTAGATTTGGTATATATATATATATGGTATATATATATATTTGGTATATATATATATATATATGGTTATATATATATATATATATATAATTTCGATTTTATATTTTTCTAATTTGTAAATTGTATAGATATTATATTTTCTCTCGAGTTTGTATGTTTATTTAGAGAAAACAAATTAAGATAATGTGCAAAATGATCTTTTAGAAACAGAATAAGGCTCGATATCAAATAAGGTCTCTATTTTAGTTTGGATAATATCATGTTTTTTTTATTTTCTATCTATATATATATATATAAAATTGAATGTCTGTCTGTCTGTACTCTATAGATTCAAAAACCATACATCCAATCGCCGTGAAATTTTGGGATATTATTAGGTATATCCCCGGGAAGATTTTTGAAAAATAATTTCTTGAATATCTTGAATATCCTTAGAGTTATTTGCAGATTTGTAGATTCAACTCGAAAGCAGCGCCCCCATTGCGACGATGATAACAAGTTTTTTTATCTATAAGTTTTATTATCACTAAGTTTATTATCTTAAAGATTATTTATCAAAAGTAAGATTTTCTACCTATTAATTGCGCACAAGTCAAAGTTAGTTTTTTCATTTATTTACAACATATATATTGGGAGAATAGTTAAAATGATGATTTTGTAATGTAGAAAATTAGGAAAGACAAAATTCAGGATGGCACGGCAATTTATTTGAAAAAAGAATAATGATACAATTCCAAGGCGATGATACTATTCCTTTAACTTCCAATTACCGAGGGAACCAATTAATGTTGATTTTATTCAACTTATCGAGTATTTTTCAAGGGACGGGGAAAAAATGTTCACTTTATCGAGAGATTCAAATTTACGAGTTTCAGATTATCAAAATATATCATTTTTTTAAAATAAGTTTATAGAGAATTGTTTTAACATATGTTCTTTAGACAAAGCTTTACTCCGGGCGGTCGGCGAAGCCGGGTACATCCGCTAGTTTAATATATAGGTTTTGGACTTTTAAGACCACATTTCAAACTTTAATGACAAAATTTGACCTTCTAATAACATTTCTTGCACTTCAATCACAACATTTTAATCAAAAGTTCTGCCAGAATTTTGTGTAGAGCGAGACCCCTAATAGAGGACATTTGGCACCAAGTCCTAACAGATTTTCAGGTCCAGGGAACTTACCAAGCTGTGAGCAGACTTTTTGGGAGAGAATTATATATGATTTGTCTTTT
>CP092864.1:182494691-182733884 GCA_030710605.1 Cordylochernes scorpioides
TATTCGTCTTGTCTCGGTTTCAGCCCTGTTGTGACCCTGTTGCATAGGTGTTGAGATGATCTATCATAGGCGCCTTAAAGCTACAACTACATTGCGAAGATTTGTCATGTTTCTGTTTCACCAGGGTGTTAGAGTCTGTTGTGCTTTTTTTTTGTTTGTTTTCATGGATACATCGCAGGCCTTTGGAGGAATCTGATAAGAGCTTTTCCCTTCCTTGTTGCAATCATAAAAAAATAAAATAAAAAAAACTAACATTGCTTTTTCATATTGATTAATTTATATTTATAGTTAGTGAAATAAAATTTCGGTATAATTATCTTCTAATTTTTTAAATTTTTCTAAAGTATAATCAAGTTTTAAAATAAATGAGATTTTCAAAGAAATATATACAATTTGACTATTTGATTTTTTTTTTCATTTTTAAACTACACAATAATAATATTTATATATATAAATATTAACAAATAAAATTCAAGTATTATTTAGCTTTAAGAAATCTCCCATAATATATTTTTTATCTATAAGAACATAAAAATACATTAAAATACTTGGTACTAATAAATACTGTAAGTATGTTTGTTATTCGTATCAAATAAGTGTAAACATGCGTCGCCGGTGTATTAAAATTTAAATATATAACCCTTGTTTTGGAGTAAAAATTTTAATATTTATTATAAGTTTATAGATAGTTGTGGTGGCCATTTCACGGATTCTAATGATTTACAAATAATTAAATGACTATTAAATTATTTAAGAATTTCAAGATTTACATATGTTTGCATTTTTATTTACTTAGGTTTACATAAAGAAAATATTTTTATTTCACATGAGAATATAATCCTCTCGCAAAATCATATTCATGTAAACTAGAGAGAGGGAATGTAAGATAAATGCCTGCATTTACCAAAAGAGAGTAGCCATAGCAGTGCCACTTCCAAATGCAGAAATAATATATAATGCAAAATTTCAGGAATATGGTATTCATGTACCAGAAGTGGAACACATCTATTTTAAAAAGTGCATTAAAACATGTCAGTTTGTTAACCAGCACTGTGGTTATTACTAAAATATCATCTTTGTGGAAAAATATATACAGAGGAATAAAATCTTGGTTACAAGGGATGTTATAAGAAATTCAAACTATTTTTGATGCGTATGTCTCTTTTTAAAATAAAATAATTTTCTACTGTCCTTACTACAATGATAAAATAATGGGAGGGCTTGGCTCATCAGTGGTGAACCCTCCCAGCAGTTTTGGCAGTTCAATCTTCCATACTGTTGTAATATTGCATTTGGGTGTTTTCCTTTTATACCGATACTGATGCTAGACTCTTGGAAAAGGTATTTTAAATGAACTATGGACATAAGCTTTGAGGACAGTTGCAATGCATACAATTATAAATTTATAACATGCTTCGGGCATTTCTCTTCCGCAAATTGCAATTAAAGTACAGTCGGCTCTCGATAATTTCAAACTCAAGGGACCAGAGAAAAATTTCAATTTATCAAGAGTTCAAAATGACAGGAGACAGAGAGGGAGGGAAAAATCAAGTAAACTAGAGTTTGAAGTTTTGTCAGTTTCAGGATATACATACTATGTTGATACAAGATTAAATAAGTGACTTACCGCAAGTTTTTAAAGTAATACATTTATTGAGAGCTTTCGGGTCTTGCCTTTTCTCAAACAAGAGTTTGATCTTAAAATTCAAGATTTATTATTTTAAACACTTGTACAATTATTCACAAATTTTCATTCAAAAAGAAGTCAGTAATTTTTGTTGAACGAGTGACTTCGGTCTATCATTGTCCAATGAATTTTCAATAGTAGTGAGAGCTGTGAAGAAATCGTTACTTGCGTTGGTTCTGAGGCTCTAAGAAGCGTAGGATAGTAAGAGATCTCCTTGCCTCGCTCGGCGTGGGAAATTTGAGCTCAATCATTGTTTAGTTAGTTCATGGGCTGGTCTGGCTTGAGAAAGTCGCCGGCAACATTTTCCCTCATAATATCCCTTGTACAGTTATTCACAAAGGTTCATTTATGGCAAGATATTATTCTTACAACTTCAAATTACAGAGGGGACCAAAATTACTATTTATTTTATTTAAATTATCGAGTATTTTTCAATGGACCGGGAAAACATTTCAAATTTTATCAAGATATTCAAATTAAAACCAGTTTCAAATTATCGGGAGTTGACTGTATTTTTAAAACATAGTTTAAATTTCTCATATAACAGATGCTACCCAAATGCATCATATTTAATAAGTGATGTTTTAGCGAGGTTTGGTGGGTCACAGGAGTAGACTCCTTTAGGGGATGAAATAGTTTCACATTCCACATGTGGAGGACATTGCAAAAATGTTTTGTTTTGCAAAGTGGGCTATGGCAACTTGGCCCAAACCCATGTTCTACCTAGTATTACTAAATACGTCATATACAACCTATGGAAAAATGATTTTAATAACGAATATGATAACAGAAAAAGAGGTTGACTTAATTTTAGCGACTCAAATATAATGTATAACTCTGTACACATTCTCTCTGGCATGTTTAATGTCACTTTATGTAAATAATTATATGTGTAACATCTAAATAATAAAGCTGTTACTTTATTAAAATAATACAGTAGAACCTCTCGCTAGCGGACACCTCTTTATAAAGGACAGTTTTCATTTTCAAAATTACTATTTTTACACTTTAGCCACTCTCCGGTAAGACGACACCTCTTCCTAAAGGACAGTTTGGCTCTGCAATTAGGTGTCCTTTACAGGGAGGTTCTACTGTATAATACAATGGAAGACCCTCTGAAGACTAATTCCGCTGCATGTATGTTGCAGACCATGTTTCTTTATAATCTCACTCTCCAGAAGCCTACATGTATCACCCATGCTGTCCAAGGCAACTTCAGCGGCACCAAGCAACAGGAGATTGCCATCTCCCGTGGCAGAATTCTGGAGCTCATTCGACCAGATCAGAACACTGGCAAGGTGCACACTCTTCTCTCAGTTGAGATCTTTGGCATCATACGCTCCATGATGAGCTTCAGGCTCACTGGAGGTTCAAAGGGTAAGTTTCCCCATATGTTGTTTTGACAGATGTAATGCTCTTCCTGACAGAATGCAGATTGAAATACAGTAGAACCTCCACAAGAGGACACGTGCTAGAGGACGCCTCTCTACAAAGGACAGTTTCCATTTGCAAAATTACCATTTTTACTAATTTAGCAACTCTCTGGAAAGAGGACACCTTGGCTCTGCAATTAGGTATCCTTTACAGGGAGGTTCTACTGTACAAAGATTTTGTAAACACGCATTTAAAAAAATTATTATCAACTCTATGATGTAAAAAAAAGAAACAAGAATAAAAGGTGAACCATGTAGGTCTTTTTGGTAGCAGGTTTGTTAACATGATAATATCACAAAAGGGTTTTAGCATCAGCATTTTGGAAGAAAATCGCTTCTTTAAGACCACTGAATTTAAAGGTACTAAGGATGTCCCTAGTTTATTCTAACGATTTTCTGACCCTGTAGCATATACCCTTCCAAAAATAAATTATCTTTTGCCAAATTATAAAAGCAATGATGCAAATATGTATCAGAAAAATGATCATAAATGACAATAAATAAAAGAAAATGGAAAAGATTTAGATGTGCTGTCAGAAAATAGCCAGAGGGAAAGTTTAAAAAGGCCAAATCACAAATGTTCCTTTTCACTGCTATCCCAAGTCTTTTGAGCAAAGAAACTTGTAATGGAAATTTGGACAGAAAACCCCCTGGGACAAGTCTACTCCCAGTACTGGCTAACACCACACATCCAGCAGGGAATAGCAAGGCTGCTTCCCCAATTTTACTTGTTTATTTCTATCTACTATCCAAATTGTACCTCCCCCCTTATTGTGCTAACTTCATTACACAAATCACCTCTAATGTGTTTTTCATTAAACAATTAAATGGGTGAGAGAGAATAAATGTATGGAGTCTGATGATGCCAACTCCTGGAGTTGAACTTTGCTGATGATGCCAACTCCTGGAGTTGAACTTTGCTGATGCTGCCATCTATTAGAAAAACTGAAAATCTTGATTTCTTATTTCATAATACAGTAGAACCTCCATGAGAGGTCACTTTTGCTAGAAGACACTTTTTTACAAGGGAAAATTTTCATAGCCAAAATGACCAATTTTACCTATTAGCTGCTCTTCGGTAAGAGGCACTCTGGCTCTGCAGCTAGGTGATGTCCTATAGAGAGTCGTACTGCAGTGGGGGCAAAACCTGTTTTGTGTTTGTTATTAAAGTTTAAAACACATTTAAACTTTATACACAGTGGTACCTCGACATACGAGTTTAATTCGTTCCGCAACCTTGCTCGTATCTTGAATTACTCGTATCTCGAAGCAAATTTCCCCATACAAAACTATTGAACTACCATTAATCCGTTCCAACCTCCAAAATGTCACCCCAGTTATTTTTGTTACGTGGTTTTAAATAATAAAAACGTATTTATAAATATCAAATATTTATTGCACAAAACAAAAAAAGAGAATGTAAAGAAATAAATTAGATATCCTCACTGGTCTTTGCCTTTTTCGCTACATTTTTCTCGCTTTCACCTGTAGGCCGCTTAGAAAAAAACATGTCCAAGGAGGTTTGTTTCTTCCTCCCTCTCAGAATGTTCCGGAAATGAGTTAGGCAAGTGTCATTAAAAAGGTCAGATGCACGACCTGTTGCAACTTTTTCTGGGTGTTTTTTTTTTCACGTTTTAATTCAATACTCACATCATCTTTTTCTTAGCACTTGACTTTTTACAAACTTTCTTCCGATCCATGGTTATAAAAATAAATGAACTAAAACTGTAAATGTAAACACAACACAAAACGCGAACACAAAACACAACTTATCACAGTGGAAGCACGCTGCTAACTGATCGTGATGGCGCGACTGCGTGTTACTACCTGTTGTGTTTTAACTTTAAAAGCACACAAAAATATAATAAACTTGAATTTTTTTATTCAAGTCTCAAAAAACAAAGCTTTGCATATAGAACAAATAATAATGAAGAAGAAAGAAACATTTTAGGAAAAGCAAAAACAAAACAAAAGTACTGGTCAAAAAGAAACATTTAAAATCACAGATTAATATCTTCAACACTACCGAACCGCGAACTCATATCTCGAATTTCGCTCGTAAATAAAAGCTTGGGGCGCTCGTATGTCGAGGTACCACTGTATATCATAACTACATAACATTAAGCCATCTCTTTTCAGTTTTGTTTTTGTCACCGGTCCAATATTTTTATTTTCACAGACTAAATTATGAGCTTAATTTATAAATGAAAAATATGCAAAACAAATAAACAACTATATACATTAAAACCTATCGAGATAAATCAACAGTATAAACATTGAGGAAAAGATATTTCCTAATTGTGCAACTTGCTATGGCTTGTGCCATCTATCAGAGTAAAATATCAAATTAATCGTTGATTTGTAATTAATCCAAAATATATGCAAAAATACATTTCCTAATAAATGAAGAATGTGTGTGTCTGTGGTTTGCTTTCAACCTGAGATGATGTTGCAGACTACCTGGTCCTGGGCTCGGACAGCGGCAGGATTGTGATCCTGGAGTATATGCCCCAGAAGAACATCTTTGAGAGGGTCCACCAGGAGACTTTTGGGAAGAGCGGGTGCCGGCGTATTGTCCCAGGACAGTACCTGGCCATTGATCCCAAGGGTCGTGCCGTGATGATCGGTGCAGTGGAGAAGCAGAAGCTGGTGTACATCCTCAATCGAGATGCCTCTGCTCGGCTTACCATCTCCTCCCCCCTGGAGGCCCACAAGTCCAACACCATTGTGTACCACATGGTGGGGGTGGACGTGGGATTCGAGAACCCCATGTTTGCTTGTCTGGAGATGGACTATGATGTGAGTGACCATCATTTACAGTGAAATTATTCTAAGAAACCTGCGAAAATACATACTTGAGCGTATAACAAAATTGTCCTTAGTTGTCCCAGTTTCTGTAATAAAATATATACAGTAGAACACCTCCTTTTAGCGGACACCTCTCCACAAAGGACAGTTTTCATTTGCAAAATGACCATTTTTACTATTTAGCAACTCTCCGGCAAGAGGACACTTTGGCTCTGCAATTAGGTGTCTTTTACCGGGAGGTAGTTCTACTGTATGTTTGTTTGGTTAGAGCGAGAGCCCAGGTTCCTGGAGTTGTACAGAAGTTTGCCAAAGAACCCGGTAC
Organism: Cordylochernes scorpioides; assembly: GCA_030710605.1. Lineage (NCBI taxonomy): Eukaryota > Metazoa > Arthropoda > Arachnida > Pseudoscorpiones > Chernetidae > Cordylochernes > Cordylochernes scorpioides. The sequence goes on from CP092864.1 coordinate 182,500,942, forward strand.
AATACAACCCAGCTAAAACAAACCCGGAAGAGCGCATTCAAAAAACAAAATGTCAGGGACATTTTTTTTTTCAAGTAAAATTTCAATTATAGAGTGTAAAACGACACTTGAAGTTACACCGCATGTGTTTCTTTTTGACGAAAAATCAAATTTTTATTTCAAGGTGAAATATCGACTATTTCTAACCTTTATAGATGAGGTATGTCGATATTTCACCTTGAAATAAAAATTTGATTTTTCGTCGAAAAGAAACTCATGCGGTGTAACTTCAAGTGTCGTTTTACAATCACAGGCCGCAGTGTATTATATTGTATTATAGAGTGTAATATGATAAATTTATTTTATAAAATAATTCATATCTTTTAATGCACAATTAATAAAGCCTTCCCTAGGACTTGATTTTAAGATTAGACTTACATGTATGCTAATGATAAGAATAATGATCATCAAAGGACTTCACAGGATATTTTGTGATATCAGCATTGATATTTGAAATGATCAATTTATGGAATTAAAACAAAGTGACCATTATTAAGAGAAATAGCCTTTTTCTGTGTGTATGGCTGTCCTTTAATTATACTCATTCTAAAAATGTTGAAAAGTAATGAAATAGTCAAACTTGGCTATAATGAACCAACAGTCCCATTGGGGTTCACTATAGAGGGGTTTTGCCGTATTTACATATTTTAAAAAGTTGGGGAAATATTTTTCATGAAAAATTGCACAAAAAAGGAAAATGGACCTGGATGTATAACCCCCGTTTCTAAATGATAATTCCAATCCTTAAGGAAGACTAGCAGCAGATTGCCATTAAAATGTATCTATTATATAAAAGTGACAATAATTGTTTCTTTTGTGTGTTTGGTGAAAAGTTATTGTAGAATAACAGATTTCTATTTGAGCAAAAAATTGTCTTTTTTTAAAACAGTAATTAATTTTTTTTTTTTTATCCCTAGTACACGTGGTACAGGCCATGGTAATCATATGGTGGGTAGTTGGTGACTTCTTTTACTATAAGGGGGTCGGTGGAAGGCTGGTTAAACTGTTTAGTTTTCGACCACTACGACCCGGGTTCGAAACCCGCATTGGACACTTTTTCTGTTTAAAAAAAAAATAAAGAAAAATGCTCCAATGGCCCCCCGATTCTTGCAAAAGTCCAACCCCACCAGCGAGTGCAAGTAACCAAACGGGGCTCTGGCACATTTGTAAGTGCAAAGTCGAACTGCTTTTCACATGTGTAGACATGTGGTGCGCTTACAGTAAAAAAAAAAGCAGTCGCTAACTACCCACCATGATTATCATGGCCTGTACCACGTGTACTAGGGATAAGCAAAAAAAAACTATAAGTGCACCACATGTCTACACATGGGAAAAGCAGATTGACTTTTGCACTTACAAATGTGCCAGAGCCCTATTTGGTTACTTGCACTTGCTGGTAGGAGTTGGACTTTTGCAAGAATCGGGGGCCATTGGAATTTTTATTATTATTTTTTTTTATTAGGAAAAAATGCCCAATGCATGATTCGATCCCGGGTCTTAGCGGTCGGAAACCAACGGTTTAGATCACCCTTCCACCGACCCCCTCAACAATAAATGGAAGCTCCATTTGTTTGATCAAAAGCAAATATATATTTTTATTTTAATATATTTTGGGAAAATGTTATTCCTAAAAGCCTAATGAAAGGTAAAGCAATTTAGCTTTCTTGATGTTATTTTTATATTTATGTAAAAGGAAAATCATCATTAAAATAGCTTAATATTATTAGTCAACTCTTCCATAAGATTTGCTAGGAAGCCCAAAATTATTCCATTTTTATTGAGTGTATAATTGATAATTAAACTCCTAAAATGGGGGTCGGTGGAAGGCTGGTTAAACCGTTTGGTTTTCGACCACTAGGACCCGGGTTCGATTCCCGCATTGGACACTTTTTTCTGTTTAAAAAAAAAAAAATGCTCCAATGGCCCCCGATTCTTGCAAAAGTCCAACCCCACCAGCGAGTGCAAGTAACCAAACGGGGCTCTGGCATTTGTAAGTGCAAAGTCGAACTGCTTTTCACATGTGTAGACATGTGGTGCGCTTACAGTAAAAAGCAGTCGCAAACTACCCACCATGATTATCATGGCCTGTACCACGTGTACTAGGGATAAGCAAAAAAAAAAAAAACTCCTAAAATAAGGGTAACCGTCTACGCCACTTGCCCAAAATGTAGCTTGGTACCTGTAGCTCCATAACACATTCTGGCTTGCATTAGATACACTAAACAGGACCTTTGGGAGAGGCCACTGCTTATCATCAAACAGTTTAAGGAGCATGGACTCATGGATTTTGTGTAATCTTTGCACAAGGGGATAAAAAAACAACAATACTCTTAAAATATTTTTTAAAAAAATGTGTGCACCTATAGCTAAGTCCCCCTAAGTGATGTCATTGTATGGCAGGAAGCAGATAACGACCCCACGGGGGAAGCTGCCCAACAGACCCAGCAGACACTGACCTTCTATGAACTGGACCTGGGACTGAACCACGTAGTGCGCAAGCACAGCGAGCCCCTGGAGGAACATGGAAACTTTCTGATGACTGTGCCGGGTGGCACTGACGGCCCCAGTGGAGTCCTCATCTGCTCTGAGAACTACATCACCTACAAGAACATTGGAGACCAACACGATATCCGGTGCCCTATTCCTCGCAGAAGGGTAGGTAGCAAGCACTGCCCAAGTACTTACCAACTGGATTTAACTCAAGGTATAGAGGGTGTCATCAGGACAACCAACAAAATTTGGTTATTCTAATGTCTGTAGTATATATTGACAAATATGGCTTGTTTAATGTACAGGTCTAGAATGACAGCAGTCTACCTAGTAAACCTATTAATGTTTCTCCTTAACACAAAGTTATGATAAATTAGCTGTGGGGCAATGTCTTTTAATATATTGAGAGACAATTCAATGTAATAAAAATTAACACTATGAAGCTGGTTAGTAAAAAATTATGTTTCACTAAATTCTTTATTCTCACAATATATAATGATATTGCCTCTCCTCCCTGAAATCTCATCTTTATTTTTGTTTCCAAGTTTCTCTTATTTTCACTTGCTTACACAGGATGACAATGCAATTATCACACAAATTCTTTTATTGGATTATTTTTATTTAATAATAGAATATGCCAGGAACCTGGGTTAACAAGATAATTGAACCCATTCAAAATGATAAATTTCCAGTTTCTAACTCGAATCCCATTGAAGTTTTATGCCAAAACTATTAGAATCAATGTGAAAGTGTTTCAAATATTAATATATACTCATATATGTGAATAAATATACTGTATATATTGAAATTTCATAATTTTTTTTTAAAATATATGTTCATCTATATTAAGAACTATAAATATATTTTTAATAGAAAAGGCCAATGAAACTAATGAGTAAACATTGAAACTAGAAGCTGGATTGTATATAAAACTTAAATGCTTTTATAATGCTCCAAAATGAGGATGATGGGGATGGTACTCTTGATATTGCCACGTGGAAAATTAGGGAAGACCAACTTCGGGATGAGACTACAATTTATTTAAGGCAAGGACAAACTATGAATGGTAAACAAAAGATAAGCCACGAGGTAAATTTACAGATTAGCAAAATATAAACATGACCGCTTTGTTAATAAAAATAATAAATACTTTGTTACAATATATATATTGAGAGAGAATTAAGTTTGACAAAAGAGCATCTCCTGATGGCTTGTGGTGCCATGTGTTGGAATAGATATTCTGGGGGATAATAAAAAAATCAAATAATTATTTGATAAGTATCACCGTACTGACAAAGGCCAACAATCTAGAAAGGGTGTTCAAATCAATAAGCTTGAGGGATAAGTATCTTTCAAATAAAGGGTATTTAACCAATATTCTGGAACACTTAAAAATAAACTTGATATTTATGCTGAAAGTTGGCACAAGCCATCATGCAACTTTCAGTTACACAATTAGGAAATGCTTTTTTTCCCCTAATTTATCAACTTGATCATAGTACAATTTCACGTTACAATTTTTAACAATTCCATTTTTAATATAAAGAATTTAGTGAAACAATTTATTGATCTTTTTTTTTTTTAATATGGATTTACATTAGTAGTGCTCCAAATTTAATAGAAAGACACAAGGTAATAAGACCAAATCCAAGTAAGTCCAAAATTCTGTTCTTTTAAAATTAAACATGTATATATATTTTTTTAAAGAAGTAATTTGACTGTTAAAATGTTAGGGGTCTGTAGGTGGTGACCTTACTGACTGAAATAAAATAGTGGCACTAAGAATTGGTTTTAAATAAAATACTTTTAGAAAAATTTATACAATTAATAGAAATTTATTTTAAAGAGAAATAACGACTATTTCTAACTTTAAGGATGAAGTATGAAAGGGTGAAAATATGAAGAGTAATGGCGAACGGAAAAATAAGTGTCCAGGGGCGGGAATCGAACCCACGACCTTCCGCTTACCGGGCAGATGCCATGTCCACTAGGCTACCCTGGACATATTTCTCCGTTCGTAAATATTATATAAAGTAATTTAAAATACAATATAACGCGGCTGATGATTGTAAAACGAAAATTGCAATTATACCGCGAATGTTTCTTTTAAACAAAAATCGAAATTTATTTTTCCGTTCGCCATTACTCTTCATATTTTCACCCTTTCATACTTCATCCTTAAAGTTAGGAATAGTCGTTATTTCTCTTTAAAATAAATTCTGATTTTTTTTTAAAAGAAACATTCGCGGTATAATTGCAATTTTCGTTTTACAATCATCAGCCGCGTTATATTGTATTTTACAATTAATAGAATAAAATGTTTAGCATTCATGTACAGCACCATAGATGCTGGTGCTAATTTCAATTAGAGTTGGTGCTTTAACTCACTTGCTCAATTTTTGTTTTCTGTTTCTCTGAATTGTGAGAAACTGGAAGGTATCATCTTAGTTATAAAAACAAAATAGAGAGACAACAGTGTCCAGTTTTGGCCTGTTCACATGGGAGAAGTAAATTGTAAACCACATTAGCTCCAAGTACAACCTCTGCTTGAGTCAACCCTGCTATCCCCTGCATATATGTTTTGGTACCAAAAAAGGCACCTCTCCCTTTAAACGTATGTGTGTGTGTGCAGAATGACTTGGATGACCCAGAGCGGGGCATGATCTTCGTGTGCAGTGCCACCCACAAGACCAAGACCATGTTCTTCTTCCTGGTTCAGACAGAGCAAGGGGATATCTTCAAGATCACCCTGGAAACTGATGAAGACATGGTGAGAGTCCTAGCTGTGTCTAACTTACAAACATCAGAGAGAATGATTCATTCTGTGGAAGTCCAGAGATGTAGAAATGTTGCTAGTGAATGGTCATGTGTATTTGATAAGGTTTTTCTGTCATTTTAAACACTTGAGTTATTTTGAAATCCTATGATTTTCCTCCTCATAAACAGTCAACTTTTCTTTAATTGAAATTTACTAGGAAAACATAAATTTGTCCCCTAATTAGCAAGTTTGTTTAAAAATATTTTCTCACAAGGAGTTTCTTTTTATTTTAAAATGCTAGCTTTCAAGCGATAATTGCTCTTCAATGGGCTTAATAAAAACATTGACTATATCATATAGGAAATATTTACACATACATATGCACGCAGCGTGGATATTTACAACTGAAATTTCAAAAAATCTATAGATGGCGTCTAGTTTTGACGTTTAATTTGACGGCAGAGGTGCCCTATGCTTTTATGGATCAATTTCCTCCCGGCAAAATTTCCATCCATATTTTGGCCCAGCCACTTTGCCAGTTAAACACCTCAGATTGCAAAGTTTCCATTAGGTCCCTTGTGGATCTCATGAAATAAAGTCCGCCCTGGTCTGACAAGGGCCATTAGCCTGAAACCATGGTCTCCGGGTGGATGCTTCTCAGTTTTCCAAAGCTGGTGTTGTTTTGTTCCCGACCCAAGACCGCTATTTTGCAGCGATGGTCAATAGATGTCGACATTTAATTTGATGAGAGAGGCGTCCTATGCTTTTATATATATATTATATATATTTTAAAATTGCAATCAACCTATTCACATTAATTTAACTGCCAATAATTAAATATATCCTAGAAAAATGTCCACCTGTAGTCAATGTTGCGATGAATTTATACTCATTTTGACCAACTGAAAATTCTGATTCCTTGGGATGTTGAATTGAGGAATTTGGACTCTATGTATGCAGATCCTTCCTAAATGAACATTATGCCACATATAATAATTTTGCTAAATACCCTTTTATCAAACTAATTAATTAAGAAAAATGCTTCTAAGGGGGTGATCCAGGTTTGAAAAGGTTAGTCATCTAATTCTACTTGTGTTTGATTGGTGGCTGCTCTATGTTTTCACTGATTGTTGAATGTTGCACCCTAACCTCATGTTCATTTATATATGTTGTTTATGTTCATTGAATATTTTTATCTCTTTTGTTAATTTATATATATTCCGACATTGTTTCCTAGCACTGCCCTGTGAGTAAATATTACCAGGAATGTGATGTTTTCACAGGTGACAGAGATCAAGCTGAAGTACTTTGACACCACCCCTGTGGCCTCCTCCATGTGTGTCCTCAAGACTGGTTTCCTCTTTGTGGCCTCAGAGTTTGGCAACCAGTGAGTTTATCCTTCTTTCCTATGTTGTTGTTGTTTCTTATCCCCTCGTATAAAGATTACACAAATTCCATGAGAATCTCATGGAATGGAGTGTAGGGGTGCAGCTTTCCTTCACTTTCCTATGGCAGTACCATGTAGAGTACCAGGTATGTTTATGGTTACATTGGGTGTTGGATCCTGTCTTATATACAGTAGAACCTCCCTGTAAAGGACACCTAATTGCCAAGCCAAAGTTTCCTTTAGAGAGAAATCTACTCTTACGGGAGAGTTGCTTTTTAGTAAATGACAATGAAAACTCTCCTTTGTAGAGAGGTGTTCTCTAACGAGAGTCCTTTCATGGAGGTTCTACTGTATATATATTTTATATTAAATCTTTGTATTATATTCTTATTATTGATTTATTTTTAACAATATTTTTATCTATTTTTAAAATTCAATCGTGCAGCGAGATAAGTTAATTCAACCTGACAGTGACAAGAAGTCAGTCACTGTCTAAAACACTATTGTAGCAGCAAACTCTAAATCGTAATAAAATCTATTAAGTCAAGTGGCAAAATGCTTCTTTATATCATTTATTGAACATTTAAGCTGCAACAATTTTGTCAATGCATACCTTTCTATATATAAACTCTTCTTATATTTAGTTTCTTTACTGAGGTATTTGCTCCTCTGGTATTACTGCTTTCCTAGTTATGCTTGTAGATAGATCCTGGCCATTTATAGTAATGCTATTTTTTTGGGCTAATTAGAGTTTTAAACATGAATTCTTAGTGTTTGTTTCTTTAGCAGTATTTGTTATTTTTTTTGTTAATATCCATCAATTAAACTTTTGGTGACTATATCTCTATCACTCGTAGCTCATCTAGTGACCTCCGGTAGCTTTCTTGACCTCTTCTATCCAGCTCATTGCAGGTCTTCCCCCCATCCTTCAATTTTTCCCAACATCTTTTCTAAACCACTTGCTCTCATTATGTGTCAAATGCCACTACAGAAATATTAAATATCAAAGGTTACTTTTAGAATCTATTGTAGCATAAACAGAAAGATTGATTTACCATCCCAATATCAATACCTTATAATAAGGCCATAGACTAATTTCAACAATTCTAGTTCTCCTAAAAATGTAAATAGCTATCATATTTTAAAATAATTTAAATTAATTTTGAAATTTAAATTATAAATATTCACACTTCACACCTATATTTGTAAATACTTCTTGTGAGATATAGTCTATGTTGTTATTTAAGCCTGTTGAAGAGCCATTATGGCTTGAAAGCTTGCATTTTAAAATTAAAAAAAGGAAACTCATTGTGAGATATTTTTGTATTTTCAAAAATAGGTCAGTCTTTGCTTACATATTTGGGATTCTAGGGATTTGCCAGGAATAATTTATCAGCATTTTTGTATAAAATACCTTTGTTCTGATGAAGAAGCCAATGATGCTAGCAAAATGTGTTACACTTGGCTTACTTATGTCTTAAAAGATAACAAGAAACACAAGGTAATAAGACCAAATAAATAAATAGTGTGTGGCATTTCGGTAACAACGTTGTTACCAAAACATCACACACTATTTATTTATTTGGATTTGGTCTTATTCACCTTGTGTTTATAATCCAAATTGTGCATTATCAGATAAAAAGAAAGAAATATCATATAGCAGTTGTGCTATCAGACTTGGGCAATGTAGCAACACAACCACAGGAAATGTCACCTGGTTTATTCTTCTTCGGATACAGTCTTTTTAATTTTAGATGAGGGCTTCTCAAACATATATATATTTATATTATCCCTAGTACACATGGTACAGGCCATGATAATCATGGTGGGTAGAAGTTAACGACTGCTTTTACTGTAAGTGCACCACATGTGTGGGGTATATAGTTACAATGCTGAGAAATGGAGTAAATGCCAAGGTCTTGAAGGTCTGAGGTATCCCATGTTTGAAGGACAGTGGTAGAGGGTCACAGCAGTACACAAACTGTGCCATACTCCAACCCTGCCATGCAATGTGTGCAGCTACCTGTACCAGATTGCCCACCTGGGGGATGATGATGAGGAGCCAGAGTTCAGCAGTGCCATGCCCCTGGAGGAGGGGGACACCTTCTTCTTTGCCCCCCGGCCCCTCAAGAATTTGGTGCTGGTAGATGAGCTGGAGAGCCTGAGTCCTATCCTGAACTGCCAGATTGCCGACCTAGCAGCTGAGGACACTCCCCAACTGTATGTGGCTTGTGGAAGGGGTCCTCGGTCTTCTATGCGCATCCTGCGCCACGGTTTGGAAGTAAGGCTCTGTTTCCTGTTATCTTTGTCTGGTTGGTTAGTTGGAAATTTTGTGATTTTAATAATAACATTTTATTGGCACATGTTGATGGCACACAAGCTTTGATAGGAGTTGAAATATATAACTATTAGAAACATCAATACCAGCCCCCCATTACCAGGGTTTACTCCTTGGGAATTATCACCAATTTAATGAAAGGTATCCTGGTGAGTGAAAATGTGTAGGATATAGAATATTTAAACTGAGAATTTGTTAATATGTTTGGAGGTGAAGGGTTAATTCTCTTGGTTTCTTAGAGAGGACCTCTTAATGAGAGTTGATTGAAGTTCAAAGTGACTGCACTGAAGATTGTCTCCACTGACTGACACCACTCTAGGTAGCCAACTTATGGTGAAGTTGTGTGCCTCCATGTTGGAAAGATTTTCTTAGAAAATAACTTCATCATCTTGCGATTACTTGACCCTCTTTGAGAACCAAAATATGAGTCCAACTGAGTTAAAAGGGACAAACTAATATACTGCCTTAAATATAGGGACAACACAATTAGAATCAGAGGTAAATTTAAAAAAAAAAATGTTTTTGGTGTTTCTATAGCACCATTGTTACCTTGCAGAGTTGATTGCAGTCTGAAGTTGTTAGCACTGCTGTATCCACAGATTGTACCACCATTCAGACCTAACTGTCTGTTTGTCTGCAGGTGTCAGAGATGGCTGTGTCTGAACTCCCTGGCAATCCCAATGCTGTGTGGACAGTCAAGAAGAAGGCAGATGGTGAGTTCTGATGTCCACTTGTGATGTTCAATTGGTTGTTGTTGATCTATATTGACTGTTGTATAGGTTGACTGCTACTTATGTTGACTGTTGTATGGGTTGACGGCTACTTGTGTTGACTGTTTTATGGGTTGACTGCTACTTGTGTTGACTGTTGTATAGGTTGACTGCTACTTGTGTTGACTGTTGTATGGGTTGACTGCTAATTGTGTTGACTGTTGTATGGGTTGACTGCTACTTGTGTTGACTGTTGTATGGGTTGACTGCTACTTGTGTTGACTGTTGTATGGGTTGACTGCTACTTGTGTTGACTGTTGTATGGGTTGGCTGCTACTTGTGTTGACTGTTGTATGGGTTGACTGCTACTTGTGTTGACTGTTGTATGGGTTGACTGCTACTTGTGTTGACTGTTGTATGGGTTGACTGCTACTTGTGTTGACTGTTGTATGGGTTGGCTGCTACTTGTGTTGACTGTTGTATGGGTTGGCTGCTACTTGTGTTGACTGTTGTATGGGTTGACGGCTACTTGTGTTGACTGTTGTATGGGTTGACTGCTACTTGTGTTGACTGTTGTATGGGTTGACGGCTACTTGTGTTGACTGTTGTATGGGTTGGCTGCTACTTGTGTTGACTGTTGTATGGGTTGGCTGCTACTTGTGTTGACTGTTGTATGGGTTGGCTGCTATTTGTGTTGACTGTTGTATGGGTTGGCTGCTACTTGTGTTGACTGTTGTATAGGTTGGCTGCTACTTGTGTTGACTGTTGTATGGGTTGACTGCTACTTGTGTTGACTGTTGTATGGGTTGGCTGCTACTTGTGTTGACTGTTGTATGGGTTGGCTGTTGCAAATACTAACTGTTGTATAGGTTGACTGCTACTTGTGTTGACTGTTGTATAGGTTGACTGCTACTTGTGTTGACTGTTGTATGGGTTGGCTGTTGCAAATACTAACTGTTGTATAGGTTGACTGCTACTTGTGTTGACTGTTGTATGTGTTGACTGCTACTTGTGTTGACTGTTGTATGGGTTGGCTGTTGCAAATACTAACTGTTGTATGGGTTGGCTGTTTCAAATACTAACTGTTGTATGGGTTGGCTGTTGCAAATACTAACTGTTGTATGGGTTGGCTGTTGCAAATACTAACTGTTTTATGGGTTGGATTATACATGTGTTGACTGTTGTGTGAATTGGCTTTTACACATGTTGATCCTTCCATGGAGTTTTGCATGTGTTGCCTGGATGTGTGCACTAATTGTTGAGACTTGTGCAGACTGAATTTAGTATAAAAAAATTGTCTGTGTGGCGGCAGATGACTTTGATGCCTATATCATTGTGTCATTCGTCAATGCCACCCTGGTCCTTTCCATTGGAGAAACTGTGGAGGAGGTGACAGACTCTGGCTTCCTTGGGACCACACCTACGCTGTCCTGCGCACAGATTGGGGACGATGCTCTTGTCCAGGTAAGTCTCTGTTCACACCTCCTACCTGAGGCTAAATTTACTCAGCCAGCCAACGTGTGTACTTGTGTAACAAATATTAATATATTTTTATATTGAAATCATCGACTTCAACAGAAAATTCTTATCTCTCGGGGTCGTGAATTAAAGAAGTTTGACTGTCATCGTAACATCTTTTGTTGATTTATATCTTACTTGATAAGGGGGACTGTCTCAGAAAGTCAGGTTCTGTAAAATAGGCCTTGTTCCTTCATACAGTGTTTTCTCAATTTACAATCTGCCAGATTTCAAATGGAATTGAACCACTATTTCCTGGTCCTGAGATCTCAAAACATAATGAAATAAGACCTCTTGTAAGGTAATAATTATAAAGGTACCAAATTGGATTTTTTTTCATGCTGGATATATATTTATAGGTGAAATGTGTTTGTTGGCAAATTAGATAGCTTTATAAACAAATAAATTATTGTTGTCATCAACGAGCACTTAGGTGATATTAGTAGAGTGAGATTTGATCAAGTGAAAACATTTTTTTTTGTATGTTTAAGAAAATCCCACATAAACAGTCATCTTGTTCATTATAGTTTTCTTTTTATTAAGGCTTCTTTTATTTTCTGTTCCAACTTTTTTATCTGTTGAAAAACTTCTTTATTACAGCCACTTGGTGTCCAACCTTGAATACCTTATTGGAGGAATTTCTAACTAGAGGTGTGTTGGCAGATCTATCCAGATGGTATCCGCCACATCCGCGCAGACAAAAGAGTAAATGAATGGAAGACTCCAGGAAAGAAAACCATCGCTAAGTGCGCTGTAAACCAACGCCAAGTGGTGATCGCCCTGACTGGAGGAGAATTGGTCTACTTTGAGATGGATCCGGTAAGTCTTGCAACCAAATTATTGTAGAATTCTAAATGTAACAAGTAACTTTACTATGTTTTCTCTACCATCTTTACTCACATCTCATCTTACATTCACCTAATACACATTTTGGCTTGCATTTGATGCACTAAACAGCACCTTTGGGAGAGGCCACTGCTTATCATAAAACAGCTTGAGGAGCATGAACTCATGGAATTCATGTATTCTTTGCACAAGGGGATAAGAAACAAAACACATTCACCTATTGCTTCTTTTTTAGTCTTCTTTCTGATTTCTCCAAAAGATAAAAACTTAACAAAAATATTGTTCATGATTTACTTTGTCTTTTTTTGATGATTTATCATATATAGAGTCTTTGATGATGGTGTTATTTTGAACCGCTAGTAACACATCTCGAGTCCCAACAGCAGTAAATTGGTCTCAAGCCAAAACCTGTGTTACATTCCACCCATTTTGCTTCAGCCTTCTGGTTGATCTACTCAATGTCTCCATGCAAAGCTAATCAGCCAGGGTGTGTGTGTCTGCTGCAGTCGGGCCAAATCAACGAGTACACAGACAGAAAGGAGATGCCATCTGATGTAATCTGCATGGCCCTCGCCAGTGTGCCAACGGGGGAGCAGCGGTCCCGCTTCCTGGCCCTGGGGTTGGCTGATAACACTGTCAGGATGATCTCCCTCGACCCTGTTGTAAGTCTGCTCACCCCTAGTACTTGTCTTATATTATTCCCTGCTTTTACACTCTGACAAAATCAATAAGGAATCTAGGGCTAGGTTTCTTTTCCACAATTTTTTATTTCTCGAGTTTTTGGGCTAACATGCCCTTCAACACCTAGAGGTATTACTTCTAGCCAATTAAAAAAATTAATACTTCTAAATTTCCGTATTGAAGGGCATGTTAGCTTGAGAAATAAAAAAGTGTAAAAAGAAACCTATCCCTAGATTCCTTATTGATTTTGTCAAATAGTTGTCTTATCTAAGCTATTAGTGCTGAATACTTGATTTCACATTTAATAATAGAGAGAAAGAGAAATTAAAACTAATTTTCTAAAACTACACATGGCACAGACTAGGATAATCAATAGTGGGTAAATATTTGCAACTGCATTTTTTACTGCTAGTACATCTGCATGTGTTTGCATGATCTCATGCCAGAACACATTTTGGCTTGCATTAGATACACCAAAACAGGACCTTTGGGAGAGGCCACTTTTTATCATCAAATAGCTTGAGGAGCATGAACTCATGGCATTTGTGTAATCTTTGCACAAAAACATGTGGCAGGCCACTTATACTCCCCTAGTAAGGTGGAATCAGTGGCCAAAAAGTTCTCCAATGTCAGACCCTGGTTCCTGCCAGTTTAGACCACCACTTGACTGTTGGAACATCATGTGGGTTTTCTTTTCCTAAATACACACATTGTTTAACCCCATCAACTTTAATGTGCAATGAGCCTATTTATAGCCTTGCGCCAAGACTATAATTATTGTAACCATAAATATATATCATTTTGAAAATAGAGCAATCTTCTACCCACCATTATTATCATGGGCTGTACCACATGTACTAGGGATATAATTAATAATTATAACAATTTGATCTTTAATAGGTGAACATAGTAATGTGTGTTTTCAGGATTGCTTGAGCCAGCTGAGCATGCAAGGCCTGCCCGCCCCCCCGGAGTCTCTGGCCATAGTGGAGATGGGGGCCACAGGTGGGGGGGATGTGCCCCAGTCTTCAGCCCTCTACCTCAACATTGGGCTGCAGAACGGAGTGTTGCTGAGGATTGTCCTGGACCAGGTGACAGGGGACTTGTTTGACACCCGGACCCGGTATCTGGGCAACCGCGCTGTGAAGCTCTTCAAAGTCCGCATGCAGAGTTCAGATGCTGTAAGTGTGCTGCTAATTTCTGAGTATTGTTTAACACGCACAAAAAAAGAAAAGAAAAGATGACAGGCATATCAAACAAGAAGTCAACACTTGCAGAAAATAAGGCCATCAACTAACCATAGGTGTGGTAGTAGAATTTCTAAATCAAGTTGGACCTCTCTAATGCCAATTTCAGGTTTTTGCCAGCTGCTATCAATTGAGTACAATTTTTTTTTACCCAGTGACAATTTACTAAGACTTGAGGGGTCTGTGGTCAAGTTTATAAACCATTGGTTTTCGAAAGCCACAATCTGGGTTCAAATCCCACAATAGGCACTTTTTACTAATAAAAAAAAATTCCTCCTTCTCCCCTCCTATTTTTGCAAAAGTCCAGCCTCACCAGCGAGTGCAAGTAACCAAACGGGTGCTTTCCACATGTGTAGACATGTTTTCTTTTTTTTTTGCTTATCCCTAGTACACGTGGTAAAGGCCATGATAATAATCATGGTGGGTAGTTAGCAACTGCTTTTTACTGTAAGCGCACCACATGTCTACACATGTGAAAAGCAGTTCGACTTTACACTTACAAATGTGCCAGAGCCCCGTTTGGTTACTTGCACTTGTGGTCAAAAACCAAACGGTTTAACCAGCCTTCCACCGACCCCCTCTGTAGACATGTGGAGCACTTACAGTAAAAGTAGTCGCCACTTTCTATCGACCATGATTATCATTGCCTGCATTACATGTACTAGGGATAATAATAATATTTTATAAAACTTTGACTTTGAAAAATTTTTTTTCTTTTGGAGGCAGCTGCTCTGAAGTTATATGTTGATGTTTTAAGTCTACCAGCAAGCATTTAGATCCAATTCTGTTCTATAAGAAGAGTGGGTGCAGGTACTGGCCATGTCTAGCCGCTCCTGGCTCAGTTACTACTACCAAAACAGGTTCCATCTCACCCCGCTGTCCTATGAGGCCCTGGAATATGCCTCGGGCTTTTCATCTGAGCAATGTCCGGAGGGTATTGTGGCCATCTCTGCCAACACTCTGAGGTGAGGGAGTAATGTACTGGTGTTCACTCTTGTCTGACTGAATGCACTCGCAGGATCCTTGCACTTGAAAAGCTGGGGGCAGTCTTCAACCAGGTCTCCATACCCCTGGAGTTCACACCGCGCAAGTTCCTCATCCACCAGGAAACCGGCCATATCATCCTGATTGAGACGGACCACAATGCCTACACAGAAGCCACCAAACTTCAGCGCAAGCAGCAAATGGCTGAGGTCAGTTGTCACAGTCTTAGCTTATCATTGATGTATGCTTTGTCTCTTTTGCTTCTATGCTCTTTCTTCTTGTGGCTCTCTTCAATAGACTAAGCCACCTGTTTAATTCCACACTCTCTATGTGTGTGCTGCAGGGTGGCAAAGTTAAATGATAGTAGCAATGTAGCTTTTCTCTTCTGCTTGGTCTCATTGTTTTCCAAGCCAGATTTTGGCACTTTTATATTCAAATAGTGGAAGCTGTCTCCTCCCATGTATAGACAAGATATTTGCAACTCTCACCAGAAATTCAATTCTGTAAATAATCCCAGATCATCAATTTGAATTCATCAAAGACATCACACAACCGATAAAAATGGGTATAAATGATATTATAAGCAATAAACCAAAATCTAACTTATAAGTCTTTTGTAGAATTCCTAAAAAAAGACACCTATTCAATAGCCAAAATAGAAGGGCATTTTAGAAATTATCAGATGCTCTCTCTCTACAATAATAAAACTTTCTTACAAACAAACACACACAATAAACATGTGGAATGCTATGTCACTTTAATTAGACAGAACCTAACAGTTCTCTAAGGAGATGCTTTCTTGTGTGCCATGTTTCCTAATAGACAATGCACTTACTACACAATTCAAACTTTCAAAACAAACAGCTACATGATTCAATAAATAAGACAAAGCCTATCAAAGGTTCACAAAGTACTATTTCTAAACTGGGTTTGTAAACTCTCACAGGTACTTGAGGAGAAAATTGGGCTTTATGCAAACTTTTTCTAACATTTTTTTTTATCTTGGATACACTTCCAACATTGCAATATGGTCTCATACTGACACTTCTGAAAGTCAATCTTTTTGACAATTTGAGGCAAAGATTTTCCTCAAAATGGCTCTCAATTCTTGTAAAGTCCAACTCCACCAGTGAGTGAAGTACTAAACTGGGCTCTGGAACACTTTTTTTTTTTGCTTATCCCTAGTACACATGGTAGAAGCCATGATAATCATGGTGGGTAGAAGTAGGCGACTGCTTTTGCTGTAAGTGCACCACATGTTTACACATGTGAAAAGCAGCCCGACTTTGCACTTACAAATGTGTCAGAGCCCCGTTTGGTTACTTGCACTCGCTGGTGGGGTTGGACTTTTGCAAGAATCAGGGGCCATTGGAACATTTTTTTAAACCAGAAAAAAGTGCCCAATGCGGAATCGAACCCGGGTCGTAGCAGTCGAAAACCAATGGTTTAGACCAGTGTCGGGCAACCGGTGTGCCGCGAAGAATTCTAGGTGTGCCGCGAACATTTTTGTAGGTATTTAGAACTTTTGGTTAAATTTAAAAATAATGTTTCAAAAAATATTTTTTATAATTTTTATTCAATTTTAATAATTTTTTTCAAAAATTTTCATATAAAAAATGAAATTAAAAAAAAGCAAATTTCATTTTATATAAAACTTATTTTGGTATTATAATTACAACAGTTTGCATAATTTTATATTTCATATAACGTATGTACATAATCTTGACGTACATAACTGGCACGTGCCATTATTAAAAAATAAAATGCAAATAGGTACGTACCTATTTAAAATCATAAGTTAAAAAAAAAACAATCCGCGAAAACAACTTTATTTAATAAAGTTGAATACATACTGCGGGGAAAATACCTAATTTTTAAAATAATATGACCAAACTTAACCGTCATTTACAATCTTTGTCACAGCTGTTTATTAATAGAGACTCAAAGCTACAAAGCTTAAAAAAAAGAAAACAAAAAAAATTATAAATTTATTTAAAAAATTTATTCGGAGTTTTCGTCAAAGTATTGCTGTAGTAATTCTTCATTTTTTTTTTTGCATGTTGTAAAACACACACACATTCACACAATAAGTTTTGTACACCGTAAAATCTGTTGGTTAAAAAAGGAAAAAAATATTTTTGTTACGAAATTCTCACTCACTTAAAAGTGACTCAAGGTAACTTTATTTAAACATTTTATTATTATATTTGTGTGTTTTCTGAATTCTCTCAAAACTAGATGGAGAGATTTCTAATTAGAGAAGGTGCCAGTGATAAACAAAATCAAAACGAAAATAAAGAAGATAAGAAAATAGTAAAATCAACTGGAAATAAGAGGAAATACGTTGAAGATTATCTCAAATATGGATTTATACCATCTGTTAATGATCCATCACTGCCGTTTTGCTTAATTTGCCAAAAAACCCTCAGCAACGAAACAACGGTGCCAAGTAAACTACTTCGACATATTGAGACAAATCATCGGGAGCAGATGAACAATCCAATAAGCTACTTTGAAAATATACGATCAAGTTTTCAAAAGCAATCAAAAAAATTCAAGAAATTTATGACCACCTCAGATGAAGCTCAAACAGCTAGTTACATGATAGCTCAACTCATCGCTCGAAAGAAGAAAGCTCACGCGGAAGCAGAGGAAATTATCTTGCCTGCTTTAAAAATTGTGGCTGGATGTATGTTAACGAATGATGCTATGGAGAAGGTTACGAAAATTCCACTATCATCAAAAACTATTGCGAGAAGAATTGAAGATATGTCAGAAGATATTGAGTTGCAAATAAAACAATCTTTTAATGATTCATCAACAAAATGGGCTATACAGCTTGATGAAACCACAGATATTAGTAATAAAGCTCAATTGCTGGCATTTTTGAGGTTCGTCGATACAGGAAAAATTGTGAATAACTACTTTTTTTGTAAAGAATTAAAACAAAGAACGACTGGTGCGGACATTTTTGAATTAGTTGATGAAAATGTTATGAAGTATAACTTGAGATGGGAAAATTGTGTTAGCGTCTGTACGGATGGAGCTCCAGCTATGAAAGGTTCAAGAAAGGGATTGATAGCACATGTCATAAAAAAAATCCAAATATCAAATTTGTTCACTGTATGATTCATAGAGAAATGTTAGTGTCAAAGTCTGTTCCTCCCATCCTTGTCACAACTCTAGATGAAGTTGTCAAAGTAGTCAATTACATCAAATCAAATGCTCTTCGATCGAGAATTTTTTCAACATTTTGTGAAGCAATGGATTCCGATTATAAAAAATTATTGTTTCATACTGAAGTCAGATGGTTGTCGAAAGGCAAAGTTTTAAATCGATTTATTTCAATGAAAAATGAAATAATGGCATTCATTGATAACGAAGAGATTAATTTTCCTTTCATGATGAGTGATGTTTGGTGGTTACGAGTTTCATTTTTGGGTGATATTTTCGACAAATTAAACAGCCTTAATTTAAATTTGCAAGGTGCTCAGGAGAACATTATCACTATCTCCACCAAGTTGAAAGCGTTTAAGGAAAAACTCAGTTTATGGAATTTAAACATTGCTAAAGAAAACTTTGCATCTTTTCCGATGGTTCAAGAGAATCCATCAAAATCTATTATCAAAAAAGAAGTCGAAGAAACTTTGACATTACTATCCGCTTCTTTTGATAAATATTTTCCTTACTTGGACGTTGAAAAGATGGAATGGGTAGTTAACCCATTTATGCACTGTGAAATTCAACATCTGGAAGAAGAAATGCAAGAAAACTTAATTGATTTAAAAAACGATTTAGTTTTCAAAAGGAGCTATCTGAGTTTTGGTTGTGCTTAAACTCCAAATTTCCTAAACTTAGTAATGCGGCCATCGAATCATTGTTGCCATTTGGAAGTTCCTACCTGTGTGAGCAAGGTTTTCAACACTCACAGAAATGAAGTCTAAGAAGCGCGAAAGACTTCAAATGATAGATGAGGAGATGCGCGTTTGTCTTTCACAAGTAGATCCCCGTATTGATTTGATATGCTCTCAAAAACAATCGCAATGCTCGCATTGATTATGTTAATTTAATATTGAAAATTAATAAAATGTGATATATATGTTTAAATTTTTACTAGTATTTATTGTTGTATTTTAATTACCTACGAGGAAATTTATAGTGAGAACCACAGGTGCGCCGCGAAAAAAAAGAAATTAAGCTTAGTGCGCCGCAACTCGAAAAAGGTTGCCCGACACTGGTTTAGACCATCCTTCCACCGACCCCCAAACTTGCACACTTGTAAGTAAAAAAAGTCTAATGGCTTGCTTCACGTGTAGACATGTTGAGTTAAAATAAGTCGCTAACTGCCCACTATGATTATCATGGCTTGTACCGCATGTACTTTGAATACATTTTTTTTTTTAAATAGTTTTTTTTAGAACTTCTTTTATTTCCATAGCCATCAGAATTTTCAGTTGAAATAAAGAGCATTTAGTCTATTTAAAGAGATTCCTTAGGATGCACTCTAATATTTCAGCAAATTTCTGCTTTGATTCAACAAACACAGAATTAAACCTATAAGAGAGATCTAAATATGAAAAATCAATTGAAACATGAATCTCTTGCTTCCATATGGGTTCAACATTTCATCATCCTGGAAGGCAGTACAATAGGACAAACACATATTGAACCTACACCACCATGGATCTGCAGAAACTTGGAATTCCTTGTATCTGCAAACTGTGCAAAATATGTGATAGTAAATCACACTGTGTTTTGTAGAAAAAATGTGTTGCCCTTTGATTGAGAGGATGTTCTTGCAAAAGAATATTTATAAAAATTGTTTCTATCAACAATCTTGCACACAGTATGGTAATTTTCTGTTCTTTTAGAAAATAAACTGGGCTTATTTTCAAGAAGTTAGATTCCAGATTGTTGACACCATATAAAATACTAAATGTAGTGAGAGAGTGTTGGGTCCAGGAAATGGTGGAGGCAGCAGGAGAGGAAGACCAGGAGCTGGCCGCTGAGATGGCTGCTGCCTTCCTGAGTGAGAACCTCCCGGAGAACACCTTCGGGGCCCCCAAGGCTGGGCCGGGCATGTGGGCCTCCCAGATTCGGGTTTTGGAGCCGGGGCAGGGCCGGACTGTGCTGAAGCTGCCACTGGAGCAGAATGAGGCCGCCCTCAGTCTGGCCCTGGTGAGGTTCGCCATCCAGGGGGATGAGCAATTCCTGCTGGTCGGCATTGCCAAGGACCTTCACCTCAACCCTCGGCTCTGTACCTCTGGCTGTGTCAACACATACCGCATCTTGGATGACGGGGCTCGCCTCGAGCTGGTGCACTCCACCCCTGTGGAGGATGTCCCTCTAGCCATCTGTTCCTTCCAGGTAGGCATGGGGAACATCTTTTACAGTTTCACAAACTGCTTTTTACATGTGTAGACATGTGCTGCACTTACAGGAAAAGCAGTCGCTAGCTACCCAACATGATTATCACGGCTTGCACCACATGTACTTGGGATAAATTTTTACAATGAGTAACTTTTTAATTGAAAGCCAAGCATTCAAGCAGCTCTTCTACAGGCTTCTATCAAGAAACATTTGCCTGGTATGTGTGTAGCCTGGGTATACCATTTTCACCTGAAGCTCAAGGAGCATGAATTCTTGTAATCTTTACACAAGGGGATAAGAAACAACATTTTCACTTGAAAGCTTGTATCTCAATTAAAAAAGATAATCAGTGTGAAAAAAAAAAGTTTTAAATAATATTAATACCTTTCATAACTATTTTACCTTAAGTAATGTATAAAATGTCTCCACATTGATGTAATCCTGGAACATTTTGTGTTAAAAATGGTATAAAGATACTTGTCTATCTTTAAAACAATAATAAACAATAAGAGGAGCTTCTTGTGTAAATTTCTTTATTACCGCAAGCTTTCGAACAGAACGTTCTTCAACGGGCGTGGATAGTAAAAACGTACTAACTCTTGTTATTATAATATATAATATATAAACGTACTAACTCTTGACACTTGTCTATCTGAATTCCTTGATGTCGGTCTGAAAGTTTCATACAAGAAACTGGTGAGATTTCTCTCGCCTCAAGTTGGCAGCCACCTGTTAAGCCTTGTAAACTGACAGCCTCTACCGGTACTGAATGACATAGCAGTTTTATGTATTTTGGCATCACATTATACAAATGGTGTGTCAGGGCCGCGTGTTGATCGGAGTGGGCCGCATCTTGCGTATCTATGACTTGGGAAAGAAGAAGCTGCTACGCAAGTGTGAAAACAAGCAGGTTCCCAACCTGATCACCACCATCCACTCTATGGGCTCCCGCGTGGTGGTGGGAGACGTGCAGGACTCTTTCATCTACCTGCGCTACAAGCGTGCAGAGAACCTACTGGTGATGTTTGCGGATGACACAACCCCGCGCTGGGTCACCTGCGCCACCCTGGTGGACTGCAACACAGTGGCGGGCGCAGACAAGTTTGGCAACATCACAGTCATCAGGATTCCCACCCTCATCAGTGATGAAGTGGACGAAGATCCCACAGGAGTGAAGGCTCTCTGGGATCGAGGCTGGCTTGGGGGAGCCTCTCAGAAGGTAGGTCCAGCTTGGTTACTCTGTCCTTCTATCTCCAGTAGACACTCCTGCCCTACTGATTTATTTTTGTTTGTCTGCCACATACAATTCCTTGCTGCTGGCGATTTACCTGTTGAATTCCAGTAGTTACAGGTGCCATCACCCTCCTGACACTAGGAAACATTCCATAGTGTGTGTTTACCCTGTAATCCCCCTATTTACTTGAATCTCCACATTTAAAAAAGTTGTTGATGAGTGTGGTGTTCTGCAGGCAGAGGTAATAGCCAACTTCCATGTGGAGGAGGTGGTGCTCAGTCTCCAGAAAGCCACCTTGATCCCTGGAGGTTCCGAGTCCCTGGTGTACACCACACTGTCAGGCACTGTTGGGGTCTTCGTACCTTTCACCTCCCATGAGGTAGGTACCTTTCCTTGTACCTCTGGCCTTCCCTTTGGTTCTCTGCTCACCACTAGGCCAAATTTATCACTCCTGACATTACTGCTCTCTGCATATTTCTCTGCACAGTCCTGTTTCAATGTAAATGATCAAGCTCAGGTTAAAAAGCTTTTCATTTAGAAATAACATTAGTTTGTCAAAAGTTCTCCATTTCTGTTGTTAATTTTAACTCTAGCTTAGAATAAAATTAAGAAGAAACAAAAAAAAAGAGGCATCTCCTTACAATAAGGAGATGCCTCTTGTTTTCCCCCTTTATTTATGCACCTTATTCCAGTACAATTTCACATTTGTACTAAAACCATTGCCTCACATCCAGAATTTTTTAAATATAAAACTCCCAAATACTCCCCATTTCAATTCGCATACCAAGTAAAAAGAAAAGTCACGAATGCAAACTCCTTTAAAGCTACCATCAAATAAGTTTGCTACAAGGAAAGGTCTAAAAGTTTTGTGTTTTCCTCTAAATATTGAATTATAAAGATTTAAAATACAGAAACCAATTACTGTATAAAATTCTCCTTTTTTTTTTTAGTGAATAATTTTAAAATGTTTCAATTATCATACAGAGGTTAGATCCACAAATCAATGGACTTTTTGGGTAGGACAATGTTTGTATATCACTTTTGATACTTCCTTGTATAGCATAACCTCCCATGAGAGGACGCCCAAAAATCATGGTTTCTCTTTGGAGCTAAGATTAAGTCAAGATTGATAAGGTTCAATATGGATTATAGATTAGAAACATAAGCTATAACAAGACCAAATAAATAAATAGTGTGTGATGTTTTGGTAATAGCATTGTTACCATTCTCAGAAAAAAAGTACTGAATCAAAACAAGACCAAATCCAAATAAATAAATAGTGTGTGATGTCTGTCTGAAGTTGGTAACAACATTGTTACTGAAATGTCACACATTTATTGGTCATTCACAGAAGGCTTCACCATATTGGCCCCTTAGTTTCAACCCCATGTAAAATTCTTGATAAAGCACAATTTGGAAATTAGATTATAAACACAAGATAATAAGACCATATAAATAAATAGTGTGTGACATTACAGTAACAGAATTGTTACCATCTTCAGATAAAAGTACTGTTGTCTGAAGATGTTAACAACGCTGTCACTGAAAGGTCAGACACTATTTATTTATTTAGATTTGGTCTTATTACCTTGTGCATGTAAAAATTATTATTGATAGAACCCCACAGGGTGAAATTGTGCCCCACTATATTGTGTATGTCTGTGTGGCTAACCAGATAATGTTGGCAGGACCATGACTTCTTCCAGCACCTGGAGATGTACATGCGGGCAGAGAACCTCTCCCTCTGTGGCAGGGACCATACCTCCTTCCGTTCCTACCACTACCCCATTAAGGTGAGCTCAAGGGGGAACATCAGATTGAAATTATTTGGATTATAGATTAGAAATAGAAACACAAGGTAATAAGACCAAATCCAAATAAATTAATGGTGTATAACGTTTTGGTAACAGTGTTGTTGTTTCTTATCCTCTTTTGTAAAGATTACACAAATCCCAAGAGTTCATGATCTCATAGAATGGGGTGTAGGGGTGCAGCTTTCATTGATCATGGCACCAAGATCCAGGCACACTTTGGTGAAAGTCTGACTTTGCTTGTATTTTGAGGCCGTTCCTAACATGGAAGTAGACACCTTTGCTGCTGACTCTAACATGAGTACAGACACAGCTCTTCCGTATCCCTGGAGAGGGACCCTTGTTGAGGTCCATCAACCGGGTCAGTTGAACTCAGGATTTTTAAAGAGGTCTTTATCCTCCTTATTATAAAGAGGTAACAGCGTTACCATCATCAGACAAATGACTGATAAATAAAGATGAATTAAATATTAATTAAATTTTATCAAAAATGAAAAAATTGTAGTCTTTTTGTCTGATGATGGTAACAACGTTGTTACCATCACACCCTATTAATTTATTTGGATTTGGTCTTTTACCTTGTATCTGCAGGTTGGAATGTTTGAGAAGTTTTGCTTATTGATGTTTTTTTTTTTTTTAAATTCAATTTTCAGTTCCAAATGAAACAGTTGGTAAGTCAAACTGCCTCTATATTTGTCAGCCCATGTGGTTCACAAGGATGTACCTAATTTGAGACGTGGTTGGCAGAATGTGATTGACGGGGACCTCTGTGAACAATTCAACTCCCTGGAGCCTGCCAAACAAAGGTCTATTGCAGTGGAGCTGGATCGTTCCCCCAGCGAGGTGAGTGTTGTATTGTATAATATCTCACAAAAACATTTGTATATGTCAAAATAGAAATACATTCTGTATGACAAACAGTTTGTATACTAGATAAATTTCACAAAAGGCCATACTCAAATATACTATACATAGTATTGTTTACAAAGCCATACTAGATGAATTTCACAAAAGGCCATACTCAAATATACTATACATAGTATTGTTTACAAAGCCATACTAGATGAATTTCACAAAGGGTCATACTCGAATATACTATACATAGTATATTGTTATAATGTAACTCTATTCCAAATTATACATTATCACTTGTGCACACACTTTAATTGCCATTACTATATAAAGGTTACCTGACTCTAAGAAACTGAAGAAGGTTATTTCTAAGCTTTCTCTCTCTAGTTAGGTAAATGAGAGGTGACCCAGCACATTCCATACAACTCATGTTTTAAGAGAAAGGCATCTCCTTATCCTGCAACTGAAAGTTGCAGATGGATCTTTCGGAATAAATATCAACTCTTCATTGATTTTTAATTATTCGAGAATTGGCCAAATACCCATTCTTGATTAATCAAGAAAAGCTAACCATGATTAATCAAGAAGGGGTATTTGGCCAATTCTGGAATAATTAAAAATCAATGAGTAGTTGATATTTATTCCGATAGATGACCCAAGCCACCAGCAACTTACAGTTGCACGATAAGGAGATGTCTTTTTCTCAATTTATGAACCTTATCCCTGTACAATGTCACATTTGTACTATTTTTTCACATTGTTTCGCGGTCTCAACTAATGTATTGTTGTTCTGCTTTCAAAGGTATTTAGTGACATTATATAGACACTGATGTATTTGTCACCAAATTTGTGTCTGCAGGTGTCAAAGAAACTGGAGAACATCAGGACCCGCTATGCCTTCTAACCTGTCTCCTTTCAAATCAATACCTTGTATATATACACATGTAACATCTCATTTATCTCCCATGTAATTCCCAGAATTTTGTTTAATAAAGAATTTTGAGAAACTTGTGTCAAAGAAATAAAACAGGTTTCTGTCCTGTTTTTTGTTGTTTTACTTATTTACATTTCTGACATTTTTTATTATGTTCAGCATTTCTTATTGGCTCAAAAATATAGGGACTATTCTACAACATCTATTTCTGTTGTTAAGAACTTCGGTCAGAATGGAATGAATTATATTTTACCAAATAATTAGTGATGATACTCAGTCTTTGTCAAGAAAGATAATTTCTTTAAATTTTTCAACCAGATCTGGGGATTGCAAACATCCTTTGGTCAACATCGCATGTCTTGAGTGTCTCCTCTTTCACTTTGAAAAAGCTACGTACCATCTGTAAAGGGTAATTTTAAACATATGATTATGTTGATTGGCTTGGCATAGCATTTCATAAGCTTCCATTTCATTTTTCCCCAACAAAAACAGAATTTAAAACTTGACCTTTCACTCATCTCGTAGATTTCTCAATCTTGTTATTTTCTTCCATGAGTCAAATTGTTCTATCTGAAAGAAAATCTCTTTTAATTGAAATAATTGTCCAAACAGTATTGTTTTAATATATTTTTTTAAAGCAAAATGGCTGTACTATTCATTGATATTAACAAGTGTGGCTAAATAATATTTTAAAAATTACAGACAGAGCATTTTCAACTACTTTTCATATGTACCTTGTTGATGTTTGATGCAATTGGTTAATTTTATTCTAATTATTTTTGGTACATTAATTTAATTTAAGTTATTTTAAAAAACTTTTTGAAAAAAAAAAATAATATTAAGGTAAAGAATCTCTTTTGATTTCGCAAGTTTTCGAGCAAAATTTCTGCTCTTCAATGTTAATTCATTATATAATTTTAAACACAAGGTAATAAGACCAAATCCAAATAAATAAATAGTGTGTGACGTTTCGGTAACAGCGTTGTTACCATCTTCAGACAAAAGTACTAAATGAGAAATTTTACCACAGCATGTTTTAAATAGCTACTATTATCAAGTGTTTAAACAAGATAGCAGATGGTAAAATTTCTCATTCAGTACTTTTGTCTGAAGATGGTAACAATGCTGTTACTGAAATGTCACACAGTATTTATTTATTTGTATATAGTCTTATTACCTTGTCTTTATGTGGTGCGCTTACAGTAAAAGCAGTCGCTAACTACCCACCATGATTATCATTGCCTGTACCACGTGTACTAGGGATAAGCAAAAAAAAAAACCTTGTGTTTATAATCTATAATCCAAATTGTGACTTATCATAAATAATTTTAGTTATAAATTCTAAATCAAGTGCTACCAAGCTTTGACTCTGACTAATTGACCAAATAGGAAAGTGCTGCAAAGCTAGAATATTTTCTTGTTGTTGTTGTTTCTTATCCCCTTGTGTAAAGATTACACGAATTCCATGAGTTCATTCTCCTCGAGCTGTTTTATGATGAGCAGCGGCCTCTCCCAAAGGTCCTGTTTAGTGCATCTAATGCAAGCCAAAATGTGTTCTGGAGCTGCAGGTGACAAGCTACATTTTGGGCAAGTGGGGTAGATTTTGTTATTATTTTCTATCTTCAATGGCTTGAGATGGCCTGTTCTAAATCTTGTTAGTGTTGTTTGATGCTGTCTATTTCTGATGTTTAGAGCTCCTCCTGGGTTCACTCCACTGTACCAACTGTGCTTAGGTGGGATCCTCCAGTTCTTGTTTATTTTTGTTTTGGCTACTGTTTCTATTTCTTTAAAAGTAAGTTTATTTTTCTGTGGCAAGGGTTCTTTTGTGCCTTTTTTCGCTAGCACATCAGCAGCTTCATTGCCTTCAATTCCAACATGTGAGGGTATCCATTGAAGGTGAATTTTTGAGGTTTTTGAGAGTTTTTGGAGATAACCAATTATGTTCCTGCTTACTTTGTCTCTGAGTTCCCCTGTGTGACTCAAGTGTTGTATGGCACTTCTACTATCAGTAAGAATCCAGATATTTTGATAATTAGTATTTCTGATGGATTTTAAGGCTTCATAGATGGCTATAAGTTCTGATCTGAAGACTGAGCAAAAATCTGGGTTTCTTCTGTTCATTTTCTCAATGCCATTTGTGGTTTTGATGAGACAGCCACTGCCAGTGTGTCCTAGCTCGTCTCTGCTACCATCGGTATAAATAGTTATTGCATTTTTAGGAATGTTATTAATTATTTCTAATGATAATTGTTTTAAGTATTCTGGATTTTGGCATTGTTTGTTGGTGGGTTCATTTAAAGAGGCATTAAAAATAACATTTTGTAGTGGTTCGCATGGAGAAATTTTTTCTGCTAAATAATTTTTCTACTTTATATTTTAAAAATCCATTTCTTTTGGCCAGGTGGAGAGGGCCTTCTTTTTTGAGTCTTAGATTGGATTCCCAATTAAGTATGTAATTGGAAGTTCTGTGTTTGTTTCCATAACTCTTGATTTTGTTTATATATTTTGGCAGATTGTAGCTTCTTCTATCCTTTAAGGGCATAATGTCTGCCTCGTAAAGTAAAATATCGTTAGGGCAGGTATTTTGAAGACCTGTAATAATTCTAGCTGCACTTAGTTGTATTCTTTCCAGTGATTTTAGATTTGTTTCAGATGCTGTACCATAGATTTGATATCCATATTCCAGGATAGGTCTAATTAGAGATGTGTAAGTTAATTTTAGTGTGGTTGCATCGGCTCCCCAGTCTCTTCCTGAAATAAATTTCAGGATTTTTAGTCGGTCTCTTCCTTTTCTAATAACTTCTTCAATATGTTTACTGGAGTTAATTTCTGGATCCAGGGTGTAGCCAAGATATTTAGGATGTTTATTATATTGTAATTGTTGTTCTTTCAGAATAATTTTTGGCCTTATTTTGTATAGTTTCTCATCGGTAGTAAAAAGACAGGTTTCAGATTTTTGGGGGTTAAATTCTAATTTATGTTTATTAGCAAATTTTTCTAGGTGGAGAAGAGTCTTGTTCAAATCCCTTTCAGCTTTTTTCCAGTTAGTGTTACTGCTCCATAGAATAATGTCATCAGCGAAAAGTCCAATATTGTCTTTTTGTGAAATTTTTTCTTCTATGCCTACAATAAATAGGGTGAAGAGAGTTGGGCTAAGGACTGATCCTTGTGGTAATCCTTGGTACAGTTTGAAGGTTTTAGATAGAGTTCCATTATATTTGACCCTGATGTATCTATTTTAAAGGAAATCATTTATCCAAGTGATAGCTTTACCATCAATTTTGAAATGCTTGTATAATTTTGTAATTAACTTGTTTTTCCATACTTTATCAAAAGCTTTTGTAAGGTCTAAAAAAGCAGCTATGGTGTGGTTAGTTGGTTTTCTGTTTTGTGCATCTTTTACCTTTTGTGTGAAGAATAAGAGTTGGTCTATTGTCCCATGTCCTTTCCTAAATCCATATTGTTCTTCTGGTAAGAGATTTTTTGTGTCAAGGTGGTAGGTAAGTCGTCTGAGTATAATTTTTTCCATTAATTTGCAGCAAATACTTGTGAGGGAGATAGGTCGATAGTTTTTTGGGTCATCAGCAGATTTGTCAAGTTTTTTATAGGAATTATTGTTGCAGTTTTCCAGTCTTGAGTCAATTTTCCAGGAGTTATTGAAAATATCAAGAAGTATTTCTTTGCCATTTTTGCCCAAGTTTGATATAATTTGGCCATGGATTCCATCTGGCCCAGGAGTCTTGTTTAGGTCAGTGTTTTCTAATGCATAATCTAGCTCTTTCATATTAATTTTTTCATAGAAAATATTATGAGTGCTGGTGAAATTTTACAGTCATGAATAATCTTTCGGGCCTTTTTTTCAACTTTCTTATCTTTTGTGCAAATCAATTATATTTCTTATCTTTTATTTCAAATTTGATTTTACTACTTATTTGATATGAATTACCTAAAAGATTAGCAGCATTTTTGTCATTAGTTGCTGGGGTACCATCCGTATTCTTAATCATATTTGTGTTTTCAGTTTGTGGCTGGGCTCTGTCAATTTGTTTTGCCAAATGCCAAAGTTTTGTATTTGGGTTTCTTGGGTTCAGGTTTTCACAAGTTTGTTTCCATTTTTCCCTTTTCATATTTACGTATAACCTTTTTATTTTTGCATTCACAATGTTCAGTTCAGTTCTACAATTTGTTTGGTTTTGGGTGCACTTTTTTTGTAGTTAATTTCTTTTAGTTATAAGTGTTTGAATATATTTTGCCTGGTGTGTATAATTTGGAATCCATTTCTTAATATTACCTCTTGGTATTGAAACTTTGGCTGCTTTAATAATGGTGTTTTTGAAAGATATCCAATTTTGCTCCAGATCTTTTATTCTAGTGGGTGCTTTTCTAAAGTCTTCATTGGTGTTTTGCTGGTAAAGATTCCAATTAGCCTTTTTGAAGTTCCAGAATTTTTCTTTAATTGAGCTGGTTTTGGTCTTGGTGCTAATTTCTATCAAAATAGGCAAATGATCACTTCCAATACTTTTTAATATTTGCCATTTGCATTTGTGGAAAATATCAGGACTGGAGAAACTTATATCAAGTGCTTGTGCAGTATTATAGCTGTAGGAATGGTGGGTAGGATTCCCATCATTTAAGCACATGAAGGCATTGTCGTCAAATAAGTTTGAAAGTATTTTGCCTCTTGGGTTTGGCATGGAACATCCCCATAGTTGATGTTTGGCATTAAGGTCACCTACAATAATAGTGTTGTCTGTAAGAAATTGAGCCATTGTTCCATCATCAATAAGTTTATTGTTTGGTGGGTGATACATATTGAATATGTCGATGGTTTTGTTTTGACTGAGGTAGACTTTGATACCTTGGGCTTCGAGATCTGATGTATTTGGAATATTAATGGCTATGTCTTCATAGTACAAATTCTTGATTAAAAATGCAAGGCCACCCCCTTCTTTATTTCTGTCTTTTCTGAGGATATTATAGTTTTTATATTTGAGATTGTACTTTTCATTTAATTTGGTTTCCTGTAGGGCTATAATTTGTATCTTTTGTTTTTCAGCTATTTCCATTATTTCTTCTAATTTTATTTTTGTTGCTGTTGAGCACAATCCATTTATGTTGCACTGCAAAATGCTCAATTGCTTGGAAGCTGCAAAGTTAGAAGTTTTTGGAGACTGTATTATACTTATCGGACAGAACCCTCTACCTAAGTCCTGACCGCGCCCCTGTTTATTCTGCGCGACGGGCGATGCAGCATGCAAATCAACATCTGATCTCATGGAATGGGGTATAGGGGTGCAGCTTTCGTTGATCATGGCACCATGATCCAGGCACACTTTGGTGAAAGTCTGACTTTGCCTGTAGTTTTGAGGCCGTTCCTAACATGGAAGCAGACGCCTTTGCTGCCGACTCTGACATGAGTACAGGCGCAGCTCCTCCGTATCCCTGGAGTGGGACTCTTGCTGAGGTCTATAAACTGGGTCAGTTGAAGTCAGGATTTTTAAGGAGGTCTACTCCTCTTCTAACAATGCTGCTGTTGGTCCGCGACTGCTTATTCGTCAGAGTTATTCTGCTTGTTTCGCAGCTGGCCTTCATATCTGAAGGTCGTTCCCCTATCCGCCACCTGGGGACATGCCCTATAGCAGTCAGCTCTGCCAAGGGGAATATTTTCTTGGATTGGTGGGAGGGGTGGAAGTGTTGTCCATCAGGGAATCTCTTGCCACCATCTAAAATATAGAACATTCACAGCCACTTGGAAGTCTGTACACTTACAGTGTGAGTAGGATGGAGCTAATCTATAAAATACCAGACTTTGTGGTCAGGAACTATATTAAATTTTATCAGAAATTTGAAAGGAGATATATAGAAAAATTCCAACTACTCAGAAGTGAAATTTTTCACAACTCTGTGTGGTCTGGTAGTAAAATTGATCTCAAAATTTGAAAGGAAATCAATCCATTCTCAACTGAATATCTGGGAGGTCCGAAATTTTTCCAACTTTCATTGTCATCAAATTTGAACAAGTGTACTGAATTTCAGACTTCTAAATGCACTGTGGGTATGCCAAAAATTGATCACAAGATTTATAGACAGATATGTAGAAGAAAGCTGAATAAAATCTTTAAAAGTGAAAATCACAATTTGGATTATAGGTACAAGAAAATAAGACCTAATCCAAATAATTTAATAGTGTGTGACGTTTCGGCAACAGCATTGTTACCATTATCAGACAATTGTCTTGTATCTAAAATCTTGAAAAAAGAAAAAGATATGATCAAATTGAAGCACTAAGAATTCATGCCCAAGGGTCAGATCACACTAAGGTACATTATATGCATCAGAATCTAGCTGAAAAATGGGATAAAAAAGGAATTGTCTTGCTTTTTAAATTATATAATTAAAGTATATACATACAGGGTGCAGCAGGTATTTGAGAACACACAATATAGGGTGCCACACTTTCCTGTGTGTTTTGGTAGCATAGTTTTTTTTTTTTGTTGTTGAGATTAGACATGACAGAACCTACTCTTACACAATAAATGAAGAGGCATACAGTTATTGTCTCCTTGGCTGCAGGACACACTGATTCACAAACTGCTGCATTCTTGAATGTCACCTGATCATTTGTTTTCAACGTCTGGAGAGAATTGGGAGCTGCAAAGGGTGATGTTGTGGAAGTTTCCCAAAAGAAACGACATTGTCGACGTTCTGACAGCATCAGGATGCCAGAAATCATAAGCCGTGTTCAAGTTACCATCGATGAGAACCCTGGAAAGTCAATGAGGACACTCGCCAGAGAGCTGCAGGTTGATGAGGCTACCATCGACATGTGGTTCATGAAGACCTCCATTACAAATCCTACATGGTGCGGAGAGGACAGTTCATGTCAGGAAGAACCAAGGTAAATAAACCGCTTGACCAGAGCTTTCTGAACAAGCTCAAACATCCAAGAGGAACCAAGAATGGATGTTGAAAATCTTCACAATTAAATAACAAAGGCCTATCATTTGGCTCACCAGATGTCAATCCGCTGACTATTATGTGTGGGGCATAGTTGAGAAGGACTCCAATAGTCATTCCCACAACACTGTTGCAGTTCTCACAGCTGCTATAGTGGATACAATGGCAAACATTCCCAAGATCCATCTCATTA
This sequence comes from Cordylochernes scorpioides, assembly GCA_030710605.1. NCBI lineage: Eukaryota > Metazoa > Arthropoda > Arachnida > Pseudoscorpiones > Chernetidae > Cordylochernes > Cordylochernes scorpioides. The sequence continues at coordinate 182,533,291 of CP092864.1, forward strand.
CTGTCTGCAGTCAGTTTCGACAGTGTATAGAAGCTGTTATTGCTGCTGATGGTGGGTTCATTGAATAATGTTGTCCTTTAGGTGTATGTGTTCATCTATATAAAACTTTAACATGTAATAAATGCTCTTTTTTTTCCTTTATCTATTCATTTTCCCCATGGACATCAAATAGTTACTGCACCCTCTTCATGTGGTGCACTTACAGTAAAAGCAGTCGCTAACTACCCACCATGATTATCATGGCTTTGAGATAAGAAAGAGAGAGATAAGATATTTTGTGGCAAAATTTTTGTATTCAGCATTAATGTATTAAAATATGTCAATTTTATGGAAATAAGACAAAATGACATTATTATGTGGAAGTTTTTTTTTTCTGTGTATGGCTGTCCTTTATTTATACTATCTAAACCTTTTGAAAAAAAAAAAAAGCCAAACCATGGCTATAGTTGACCAGAAGTTGGGTTAACTTATAGAGAGGTTTACTCTATATATATTCTGAGTAGTAAAAGATTTGACAAGATATATAAAGAAAAATATATTATTATCCCTAGTAAATGTGGTATAGGCCATGGTAATCATGGTGGGTAAAAGTTGGCAACTACTTTTACTGTAAGTGCACTCATGTCTACTACTCATGTGAAAAGCAGTTCAACTTTTGCACTTACAAATGTGCCAGAGCCCCATTTGGTTTCTTGCACTTACTGATGGGGTTGGACTATTGCAAGAATCGGGGGTCATTGGAACATTTTTTTTTTAATTAGAAAAATGGCCCTTCCACAACCCCCCAAAGAAAAATATAAATGGTACAATTTGGAATAATAAAATGACAACCTGTAGGACATTATTTGATGGCTACTACTGATACAGTTATATGGCAACATAGGATTCTCCTCCTCTCTTCAGGGCACTTCAACACTGTGTAGTTCCTTTCTATACCTGTCTCTCAACAAATATCACCTTAGCTCAATGCCTGCAGGAATGGAAATCTAATGCTGCACATGACTGGTACAAAGCAGGAGGGACAAGCATGGGTTCTGTCCTCCCAAGAGAACAACAGTCTTTGATATCCAGATTTAAGTCTGGTCATCTATGTACAATGACTTTCCAGAATGATTGCAAGGTTTTCCCACTATGTACTAAGTGCAATTCTCAACCTGCGACCCCAAAACACATTATTGACTCATCCATTGATGAGCTCTACTCATCCCCAGCAGACACCATCAAAAGTCTCAAGCTCTACAAGCTTGATATCTTAATATGATTGAGTGGAGATAAGAAAGAAGAAGACCTGTCTCTCAAGAAATATCACCTTAGCCTATTCTGGTGCTGAATTTTTAATTATATATTTTTATTAAAAATAAAAATGTTTTTTCATATATTATGTATACAGTCAAGCCTCTTCAATTCACAACCTAAGGGATGAGATTCTGGTAAATTATTATTTTATTATCTCTTATATCATTATAAGAGGTTATGTGGAGACATGTTTAATTGTAAGATCTAGTTAGGATGATGTCTTCTCTAGTGGCCTTCTTACATGAGAGATGTTCTAGGGCTGTCTCTTCTTTCTTGTTTTTTTTGCTTATCCCTAGTACACGAGGTACTGGCCATGATAATCATGGTGGGTAGAAGCTTTTACTGTAAGTGCACCACATGTGAAAAGCAGTTCAACTTTGCACTTACAAATGTGCCAGAGCCCCGTTTGGTTACTTGCACTCACTGGTGGAGTTGGACTTTTGCAAGAATCGGGGGCCATTGGAGCATTTTTTTTAACATAAAAAAGTGGGAATCGAACCCGGGTCGTAGCGGTCGAAAACCAACGGTTTAGACCATCCTTCCACCAACCCCCCTTCTTTCTTGTAGATGGTACAAGTTGGGAAAATCCACTTTCAAACCTGATTTGCCTAGTGCGTCCCATTTTGAGACAGGATAAGCAGGTGGTATCTCCATGGGTAATTTGACATTGATGATCTTCCCTGGTCTCTCAGGTAGGTACCGCTGGGATAATATAAAAAAAGGATTCAACCATAACATTCCAATGGATCCTCTCACACATAGGACTGAATGGTAATGAAAATGTGGATGCCCTGACAAAGTCAGCTGTCCGCCCAGTGACAACCTTGACCATTTCAAGTCAAGTGGCCATGATAATCATGGTGGGTAGAAGTTGGCAACTGCTTTTACTGTAAGTGCACCACATGTCTACACATGTGAAAACCAGTTCGACTTTTGCACTTATAAGCCCCGGAGTATGGTGTACACTTAAGATTTTTTTTTCTTTATTCTGTTTAGGGGTTGACATTTTAAAATCAGTTTACTTATTCTTTGAATTTTTAAAATTATTTTTTTCTATGAATTTCATCAAGTTTAATTGCCATTTATTTAGAATTGAAGGCGGACCAGCTTCAAATTCTGCTATATTTCCTGAAGTGTAACTCAGAGAAAATATTAGGTAGCAGAGGTGGACAATTACAGTAGACAGAAGATTTTGCAAGAGGTATGGTGATTGGACTCAGAATGGCCGGTTGGTCCATATGTCAAATCTCTACAGACAGACATCTTGACACTTCCACAGTGCACCAGCTATGGCCCAAATGGTTGGAACAAAAAATGTGGCATGCTTAAGGAGTGCTGGTGTGGGCAGTCATGGTGTTGGCGGCCACTTACTACTACTTTTTTTTGTTGCTTATTCCTAGTACACATGGTACAGGTCAGGATAATCATGGTGGGTAGAAGAAGGTGACTGCTTTTACTGTAAGTACTTTTAGTGTAAGTATGTGTCTAAACATATGAAAAGCAGTTCGAATTTGCACTTACAAATGTGCCAGAGCCCCGTTTGGTTACTTGCACTTGCTTAAGGGGTTGGACTTTTGCAAGATTCGGGGGCCATTGGAGCTAAATCATAAAAAATTGCCCAATGCGAGAATCGAACCTGGGTCGTAGCAGTCGAAAACCAACAGTTTAGACCATCCTTCCACCGACCCCCACTTGCTACTACAAGTCTACTTATGTCACCATTTTGCAGGATGTGCAGGACATCATTGATTCTCCCATATCAAGCAGAACCATTATATACAGATTGGTCGTCAGTGGCTTACACTCGCACCCGTTAAGACTGCCATTGACCCAATGACACCTCCATTTGTAATTTTGTCAAGTTAGAGCCACATGGACAGCAGAATGGCACAGGGTAGTGTCCTCAGGAGTTTGGCGTCATCTTGGTGACAGGTCCAATCCGGCTGCATTTGTGGAATACCACACATCATGACAATGTGGCATTATGGTTTTAGAAGCCATCATCTATAATAGCAGATCTTTATATATTGAGGGCAATATGACGGCCCAATGATTTGTGGATGATGTGCCGTGGCCAGTGATGCTACCCTTCTTTAAAGGGGTACCAAAATGCCATTTTATAGCAAGATAACGCCCGACCACACTCAATACACATCAGCCAACATGTCTTGCAGGAAACCTAGGTGCTACCATGGCTACCAGTTTATCCAGAACACATCTGGGGGTCAGTGGAAGGGTGGTCTAAACCGTTGGTTTTCGACCACTACGACCCGGGATCATATCCTGCATTGGGCACTTTTTTTCTGCTAAAAAAAAAAAGTTCTAATGGCCCCCGATTCTTGCAAAAGTCCAACCCCACCGGCAAGTGCAAGTAACTAATATGTCTGGGACATAATTATACATTGTTTGTGTGGGCTGCCGTGAAGAATAACTGTTGTGTTTAATGGTGGACAGGGAATGTGTAGCCATCTCTCAGGACACCATCTGCACGCTCAATGAGTCAGTACTGCCTGTTATGGCCTGCTTAGCCACCTGTGGTTAGCTTGTATATACCAATTTTATTTATTTTAGGAACGCTTCATAAACCCCTCTTAAAAATAAATATATCTCTAATAAATATAACTTCCAAAACCCACCTCAACACAAACATAAAAGACTACTAAGCATTAAATGAAAAAAAAAAAAAACACTTTTACCCCCTTTTTTTTATTGGCAACCAGGCACATTAAAAAAAGAACATATATATAATAATGATAATAATGTAAAAAAACTAATAAAAATCTACAAAGTTTTTTTGTTGTTTTTTTATTAGCATATTTGGAGGGAATAAAGTTGTAACTCCACGGTAGATATATATATATGTAAATAGAGTGGGAATAGAATCCAAAAATTTGCATAACAGCAGCATTATTTCTTCACAAAGGCTTTTGTGTTTTAAGTTTTTCTTATAAAAAAAACTACAAAAATATAAAAAAGAACACTGGAATATATAGATTGGCAGTTCGGGGAGGCATCAAAAACATGACTTCACCTCTAGAAAAAAAAAAGAAGAAAGAAAGAAAGTAAAAAACAAAAGTTTGCAAGGGTCAAAAATTTACAAAAAAAAAAAAATTTCATAAAACCTCATATAATTCTTGAAAAAAATTTTTTTTTTCCTCAGCTGAAAGAAAAAAAAAAGAATAATTTAAAAAAATAATAACTTTCTAGATATTTAAATTATATTTAAAAAAATAAAATGAATTTCTCCTTTTGTCTCATTTTTTTCTACACATGATATTTTTTTTAAATATTAAAAAAGTTAAATGCATCATCTTAACATACATATAACATTCTTTTACTGGATCAACTTCTTTTTGAGAGGGAGAAAATATGGGGAGAGAGAAACCAAACTTTTTCCTTTAAGCATAAAGAAAACACATTATTTAATTATACCTTCAAAAAAATGTAAACATTTCTACATTTGCTAAAAAAAAAAAGAAAATAGGATCTATGTATTGTATTCAAGAAACCAAAGAAAAAATATAACCTAAAATAAAACAAAGAGAACACATCTCTATATTCCGTCTGATTTAAAAAACAAAAATTTCTACAGAAGGAATTTAGTAAAAAACTCCTACTGAAAAATGTACAAGTGGTTTTTTGATATTCTGCGAATCGTCAGTCTATAAAGAGATGAGGATTTAAAAAAAAAAAGAGGAGAAAAAAAATATTATATTCAATAAAACAAAAGGGTGCTGCCCCATTTCCCTAAATAACACTTTTGTTATATAATGCATATAACTGCAGCCTAAGCATTGGCAAAAGAAACATCAAAAAAACAAAACCTGTGTCTATCGATATAAAAAAAAAAATAATAATAAAAATTAAAAATTCAGCGGAACTTTTTTTTTTTTTTGAGAAATAAAATAAATCCAATATGTAGGTGTCTCCTCTCTTGGGAACAAGCTGGTTGGTTCACTTCTGACACACAACACAACATTTATTACAACATTTATTCAAAAATGATAAAGCACAATTTGTGTTATAGATGCAAGAAAACAAAACCAAATAAATTAATAGTGAGGATGTTTCGGCAACAGCATTATTACCATCATCAGACAAAAGAATGAATGATTTATTCTTTTTTAACTGATGATGGTAACAACAACATTTATTATTTTGCCTGATGATGGTAACAACACTGTTGCTGAAATATCACACACTATTAATTTATTTGGATTAGGTCTTATTTTCTTGTATTTATTCAAAAGATAATTGTACTGAAGAAAAGCCAAAACACAGAGTGGTGTTATTACCTTTCTCTCAGTTTGTCCAATTTCCCCAATATAACCACTTAATAGAATAAAACAGAGAGGGCTCATCAGTGTGACAATGCAACAATGTCCATAATATATTAAAATTTTGCCGGGAGGAAATTGATCTATAAAATTAAAGGTCACCTCTTCCATCAAAATAAAACTATGAGCTATCTATTGATTGTCTCCTCAGCCAAAGCTGTCATTCAAGGGAGACTTGTTATAGTAGATTTACAATGGAAAGTCTGTTTTACAAGGGTGGCAGCTCATGGGATGAGTCCTTCATGGAAGACTCTACTGTAAGTTGATCACTTCTAATTCTCTAGTTCCAGGATTGATAAGATGGGAGATTGCTTAGAGGAAGTAAAAAGGAGAATAGCCACCAGGAACGAACACAATGAAGAAATTGGACAAGATTATGAAAGATAAAAGGCATTTCTCTTAAAAACAAAGAAGAGAATTTTAGGCATTGGTATTCCCTGTGGTCACTTATGGATATGAGAGCTGGACTCTCAGAAAGAAGAAAGAAAAGAACTGAAGCTTTTGAAGGGTGCCATGAACAGATAAAAGGACATATATTTCAATCGTGGTAAAAGCAAAACATACAGGAGATAGGTTTCTTAATAAATTTAATATAACATCAAGCTTTCGGGCAAAGAGAGGATCCTGTAGAAGGGCCTCTCTTTGCCCGAAAGCTTGATGTTATATTAAATTTATTAAGAAACCTATCTCCTGTATGTTTTGCTTTTACCACGAATGTAATTGGGAAGATTTTACCTCTTTTATATATTTCAATCTTAACTGAAATTAATCCTGGTATATCCCTAGAATTCCAAATATGTAAACAAAGAATGACCTACCCAGGACACATAATGCAAGATGTTGAAGGAGAAGAGAGGAAGACCTGCAATGAGCTGGATAAGAAAGGGTCAAGAAAGCTACTGGAAGGTCACTAGATGAGCACTAACAAATCAAATTAGAGAATATTTGTCCATATAATCACCAAGGTTTGAACTGAGTAAACTGACATTTTGTTAGCAGAATTTCTACCACGATCAGGATAGTTAGTGAGCATGGGAGAAGCAACAACGTAGTTCCAGCAATATACATACCTGGGGCCTTCACATAGACTGGATATCCTTCAGGGTAGTCTCCACCTCTTCCTGCAGGAGGTGGCTACGTTCTCTTTCCGCCAGTAGCTCCTCTGTCACAACCAATGAGTGTAGTAGACAACAGCCCAAGTACAGTTTAATAGTGTTTGATGTCCCCTCTTTATATACTTTTTAGTGAACAATTCAAGTTTTCCAAGTCCCTTGTAATATTGAACTTGCTTCTTGGTCTAGCATGTATATTTGTTTAAGATATCAAAACACCCATCAAAGTGACTTGCTGTATAGCAGTTCATGATAATCATGGTTGGTAGTTAGCAACCAACTACTGTGATTACACCACATGTCTACACATTGTGGTTGCACTTACAAGTGTGCTAGAGCCCTGTTTGGTTACTTACATTCACCAACAGGGTTGGACTTAGGTAAGAATCAGGGGGGGCTATTGGAGCAATTTTTCTTTTTAATTAGAAGAAAGTGCACAATGCACAGGATTTGATCCCGGGTCGTGGGTGTCAAAAACCGATGTCACTAATGCACCAACCAACCCCCATTGCAAAGGTGCAAACATGTAATGCTTACCATTAGTTAGATATATGAAAGCACAACTTTACGCTAGCAAAATAAAGCATAAAATGTGCATACACAAAATGTAGCACTTCAACGAGCCCCAATACATCTACCCCCATTTATTCCACAATACCCACCTTCCAGTCTATCCACCTCCTTCTGCAACTTCTGAACGGAGCGTTCGGCAAACTCTGCCCTGGCTTCAGCCTACACACAGTCAACAGTCTCGCCTGCGGTCATTTGGTCACATGTGGCACTCACCTCCTGTAGCCTGGACGTGAGCTGTCGGATGGAGGCCTCGTAGGTATCCTCCTTTTGCAGGGCCTGCACCAGCCATGTACATGGTCATAGGCACCAGGTGTGGGGTTGAGACTCACCTTCTCCTCGCTGATCTCCAGGGACTTGAGGTTGTTGCCCACCACCTTTAGCTCATCCTCCAGCTCAGAGATTTTGCTGCCCCACACACCTTTCTGTGTTAGGGACATTTAGGACAAACTGTATGTGACTGAAGATGTGACATGAAGAAATGGTAGGGTTGAAGAAAAACACTTCAATTAATATGATGGTAAATATATTGCCACAGAAACATCCCATTGCAGCTACTTTCTCTCCTAAAAATAAAATACGTGGGCAAGTGTTACTTGACACAATTTAAAATCGCTGTTAGAAAATAATAAGCCCTTCAACCAACCAGAGGTGTGATTAGCTGCATTTGTCATCACAATAAGTGATATCTTAGATAACTAGGTCAATAAATACATACTACAGCCAGCTCTCATAAATTGGAATGGCCAAGTGCTTGTTCTCATGTGAATTCATAATAATGAGACATCTGTGTGTTTATTGGAATTACTGAGAGTGTTTTAACCATTTGCTTTTATTGGCAGAAAGGCTTTCTGAGTGAAACTCCTTATTTCTTCATTCATACAAATAAAACATGAAGGTACAATCAAGAGCAGATAGTAAAAGGCTTCATTAGAATGAGTTCCAAACAGACTGACCTAGAAGAAGGAAGCTATGCTGCTCCATGCATTACTACTTCTAATCCAACCACTTCCACAGAAATCAAAGATTTAATCAATCATAATACATGAATTATCCATAAAAGACCCTTGTTTTTTTTAAAACTATACACATTTAATATCCTTACATATCATTATTTTTACAACCAGCTAATCTTCACAAGACTCTTGAGATTAAATGGGCATTATTATCATCCTGGTGCTTTGTTGAGCAACCAGATCACTCACAAGTTTACTAATTACTAATATCTGTTGGTCAATAGGGCAATCTAAATTCAAATAGTATACCTCCTTCCATTAGGGGAGAATATGGTGCAAAGAGGTAAATTAATGGGTCTTAAGAGAGTTCTCCCTAAAAGAAACTAAATCAATAATAATTCAATAATATATAAATTCAGTTCAATAATAAATAATTAAATACTGGCACAACATTTGAAACATATTTTATTGGGAACTTTGTCTGGTCTTGTGCCCTCTTACAACTTGGGGTTAACATGATATTGAAGCTACAATGAGGGGGAAAAACTCTTGTTAAATGAAAGATGATAACATTAATTTTACCGTGTATTTTTGCATCTTCCCTTCTATTCTAACTTTATGTTGAGAAAGACTAGATTGTAAAAAATTGTGGCAACAACACACACACAACATTTATTTTAAAATTTATCTCTTCCACACATTACCCATAGAGGCTTCACCTCATGGAATGCATGGGAGCCTCAAGACAAGAACTGTATTCCAACCCTACCAAGATTGTAAATTTGATCTATGAATTTAGTTTCCATGACCTCGTATAATTATACAATTGGAGATAATAAAAATAATAATAAAAAAACACATGGCCCAGCAGAAACTCACCTCTCCCCAGAGGCTGCCTTCTCCTCAGCTCGCTCCAAGTCAGCCTCCAGCATAGCAATCCTGCGTGCCATCTTCAACAACAAATACCACATTCAGGTTTCTCTCCTCCCAGATACCATTGGTTAGTATCGCATTACCAATGCTTTATTTAATAGGTAGGCACAATGCACATAGGTTGTTAGAGGGGTTTCAAAAGTTCAGTGTAATCATCAATCTTTAGGTGTTAAATAAAGTAACATACATACATACATACACTACTCAAGGCATTCCACACACAGAGCTGATTATAAACATTCACAAACTAATTGGTTAGACACAAGCAAATTGAATTCCACATCAGTGTAGGTTCTGTTGATATGTTTGGGGAAAAGTCTTAACTATGAGAGTGGTTGCAGCCACAGCAGCTGCCATATAATCTTCCCTAAATCTTGTTTTTTAAGGGGAATTACCAAATTACTTTGTTCGTTTGAAACATCTTAATAAATATTGAAAAAAAAAAAAAACACAAGATAAAAGTGGGATTGAATCCTGTAGACTACATTATAAAAAGCCTTAAAACAAGAAGAAAGGATATCAAATTAACGGTCCTTAGATGGCAAAGTTGAGTTACAAATAACAAAAGCTTAATGCAATTATCTGTGACTAATATAAAGAGAATTTCAATACATATTAATAAAATAGATAAGGCATATATTGGATTGAATAAATGGGAACAATTTTTGCTTTCCCAATTATATAAGGAGAGTTGTGGTTTGCACAATATGGAAACAATTTAAAAAAACATCATCATCTGGCGCACGCTAAAGATAAGTAAGTTTTTTAAAAGGAATCAACAAAACTGAATGGAATTTCAATTTTAAAGAGGTGAACCACAGATTACATTACAAAAAAAGGAAAATGTAGAAATGTTAAAACACATTATCAAAACACATGCACATCTTACCCCCAGGTATGAACTTGAACATATAAACCATGTTTGTTTGTGGAATCATATTTCCTAAAAAAAAATCCATATCAAACCTGCAGATAAAACACTTACAAATAAATAGGGAGGGGGATTCATCATTTAAGACAATTTTCCATCTGAAGGGAGAAACAATTTTAGATGGGTGCAAAGAGTTCACAAATAGAGACATTAAAACATTTTCTAGGGGCAAGGGTTGGTCTACTATCAGGAACCAGAATTGAAACCCTTATTAAACCAATTTTTTTATATAAACAATTTTTGAAATTATATAAAGGCTTCCCAACTCTTGCATATGTGTAATTCCACCAATGCTCCGGCACTTTGATTGGGTATGTGCAAAAGTCTAAGCAGTCTCCTATCCATCATGGTTATCATGGCCTGTACTCAAGGGGGGCTACTTTGAAAAATACCTTATTCAGCTGGACTGCTGTTATTGGTGCCATACTCCTGCTGCAAATCTTGGTATGGTAACCATGGTGGGTAGAAGATCACTGTAAGTGCACCACATGTCTACACATGTGGAAAGCAGTTTGACATTGCACTTACAAATGTGCCAGAGCCCTGTCAAACCACCTTTGTCTGTTCCATAGGCATACTACAGAATGTGTTAACACACACACAGAGAGAAGTTTGATGTTACCTTACTATTGCATGAGTTGGAAGGGTTGTGGAAGCAATTTCAAGAAAGGTTTCCCACTTTGATTTGAAACTGGGTCTAAATTGTTTCTATAGAGACCATTAATTTTAACTCTAATAAATTAATAATGACATTTATGTACAAGAAGGATAAACCTCTTCTTTTCCAATGGAAGGAATATTCAAGGGATTTTAAAAACCACCAAAATTGTATTGCATATGAAGAGAAATTATAAACTTTCATATTTATATGAGGTGTCCACTTTATTTAGAAGTAAAATATAGTTTCTCTGCCATGTTTTTGGCAGTTTATTTAAAAAATATATTTTGAAGGAATGGAGGGCCATTTAGATAGCCTCAAATTCCACATAGGTGCACAGCATAATGTAAGATAAAATTATGGGTAAGTTTTCCCCAGCACATTTACTCAAAAAGTTTGAAGGTCAGTGTTAACCCTTTCCACTCTGGTGACAACAACTAAAACCTTCCAATCACATGGCACCCAGCATGATGGGGTACTTTCTTCTATTGGCAAGGTGGCTTGGTTCAAATTTTATATAACATAATGTCCACTAGATTGCTCCAAATTTTATTACAAAATGTTTGGAACTTCTGCTGAAGATGATGAGTATAATGTATATACTTCATTATAATGAGAAGTGATTTGATCAAGATTTGGTAAAACTATACTTCAGGAAGCAATTTTAGAAGTTTTTTATATTTAGGAAAGTTTTGGGCAGAAAATGTCAGATGAACTTATTATTATATTTTTATAAAATAACAATTATCAAAATAAGGTGCATTTTGTAGAAATGATGACCTTAGCTTGGTTCATGTGTAAGGAAGGCTTAGTAAACAACCAAAGTGAAAAGGTTTAACATCCTGGTAAAAAGGCTAGAGAGTTGGCTGCATTAACCTAGGTAATACAGCATCAATTCTATCTAGAATGATGCCAGTGCTTGTTTAGCCTCTTCATCCTGTTTATCTAGCCAGATGGGTGAAAATAAGGAGGCAGAGAGGTCACCTACCTACCTCACTAGATAACTCGAATGTCATAAATAGAAACATTTTCAGAGCTAAGTGTTTTTATGAAAGACTTAGAACCGCTGGAAGGAATCAACAAGTGACTTACCCAGACACCAATATGTACATCATAGACAAAACTAAAGGAAGTTAGCATGCATATCAGGATTCAGACAATAACTCTGAAAGATATTACAGTGACCTTTATTGAAGACAAGATAACCAAGTGTGAACAAAATTACCTCTGTCTCCTTCAGAAAATAGATGACCAGCGACATCAGACTTCCTTAAGTTTTGTCCATGAGTGTATATTAAGCCAAGTATATTACAGATGGGACTAAAATAGAACCTCCCACTAGAGACTGCCTACTAGTGTACACATGGTCTTTCTTTGGAGGTTGGATTGGAATGTTAGGTGGACTGACCTCTTCGTATTTCTTGTCGCTCTCCTCAGCAATCTGCCGAGCCTGGCCCAGCTGGGTCTCCAGCAGCAGGATTCTGTCATCCTCCATGTTGGTGCGGTTCTCAAAGGCCTTGCGGATTCTAACACACACAACAAGATCACTCCATTTAACACAACTCAATCCTGCATTGATTAGGTTTTTTAAAAATCAAAAATATAAATAACTTCAAAGTTTAACCCACTAAAGGCAGTCTGTGCAAAACCAAATGTCTTATTGGGTTTCTTATATAGGTAATCTTGTTACACTGGGTTGTAGTTTGGAAGGTTCTTCAATCTTGATTTTCTCTTTACTCATGTTGGCTGTCTTTCTGGAATGAGTTTTACACAACCATTGTAGAAAAATTAAATAAGTGAATACTAGAGCAGATATTGATTTATGTCTCACTTAACAATTAAAGTAGGCTAATACAAAACCCTAAAGAAGTTACCTCTCGCTTTCATCCGCAGCCTGAGAGGCCTCCTCCAGCTTCTGGGTGGCCAGCTTGAGTCGCTCCTCTGACCGCTCCAGGTCTGCCTCCAGCAGCTTGATCTTGCGGTTCAGGGCGCCCACCTCCGCCTCCGCCTGCACATGGCATTACCTTCATTTTGTGCACATCTCATTGACACTGTGTGGATGGGATATTGTCCCAAATAACTAAACTTGGGAGATTTGACAACCGTCATGATTGGGTGAGGTAGAATGTGTCTGCCTTTGTCATTAAGACTGGGAGCACAACTCAGTGGCAGGTCGACTTAGCTCCAAAAGAAATGGCCGCCTCTGACATGAGGAACAGACACCATATGCAGCCACTCCTAACAGGGAGTACAAACATTGCTTATTGTGGATCAGGAGCCCTTACAAGGTACTATCAGCCGGGGCAGCTGAGCCCAGGTTTTTTAGCGAGCTTGTTACTGCTCCCCCTCCTCCTAAACTAGGGTTCTTTTTAATGACAATTGGCGAAATTGAGAATAATTGACACACTAGGGAGACAATTGGCTTTCTACCTAGTCCAAATTAGAGGATGTAATTATATATGTTTTAACAAGTCTTCTCTGTCAATCTGGAGTAAATACTAATTACAATAAAAAAATCTCACCATTAAGATATAACTTTTAAAAAATTTAGGACAAGCTGTCTGCTACACTCAGGTGAAAATGTAGTCGGGAGGGAAACAAAGGCATTGCCTTGGCATAGCTTTGAAACTTCTGTCTTTCTGAAGGGTGAAAATAATTATGATATAATTTTAGAGAGAGAGAGAGAATGGAATTATTATTATTATTATAAAAAAATTCAATGCAGCTTTGGACTAAGCTATCATTCTAGATCTGTACAATCATGGAATCTGGGCTTTCCCCCAGTCATCTAGTATTTTATAATCATATAAAATGCTTATTAATAAATAAGCATTTACTTCAAAATATACATAAGTACACTCTCCCCTATTTTATTATTCCCAAAAATAGAAGGATTCTTGCAGTTTTAAGAGATGTTATCATTAAAAGTTGGTCTTGACAAACAAAGAAAGGAGTGCTGTGTGTTGCTCTGGTGGGGTTAATAAGGAAGAATAGCATTGCTGCTGCCTCCCTATTTTGGGTGAGATGGTCTCTACAACCCAGAGAGAATGTGCCATTTCTATTACAGACAAAGTTATGTAATTCTACTTGACCATGACCAGTTACATGTATGTGTGGCACACTTGAGAGCCATCCAATCAGCAGCTAGAGAACACAAGGAGACTGCTGTTGATGGAGGGTTTAATTGGCCACTCTCTGGAGGCGTCGGCCACCTCTGAGATGTGACCAATCAACACAGCCATGCTTTACAATATTGTATGCTCTTCTTTCATTCATATTATAGCAGTGTGATTTGGAGAATACTGTAGATGGTTGAATGGAAAGACAAATTTATAATGAGAAAGAAGATAAACTATTAAGGAAGAGACATATGGCTAGGCCAAACTAAGTGCTTGCTGTCTTGTTCTAGCTATCAAATGTTGGTGCATCAAGCAATCATCCCATAGGGACATAAAGGATATTTCCCAAAGTGACACCACCAAGAGGTGTGTGGAGAGAGCAGCACATTTAAAGCAGTGTAGATAAGTGCTGACCCAGGCATGGAGAACAAGATTAGCTGAGATAAGCAAGCTGTCAAGACATTAGATAAGTAGGTGCGGCCAGTAGTAGGTCGGAGCACCCGCACCACAGCGAGTGAAAGGGCCATTTACAAAATGGAGGTCATCCCTCCATCATGGATCATGGCCAGCCGGCCGGTCTTGCGCAAACCTCCTTTCCTCCCCAATAGTTCTCTCTAGTTATGCGTGCCTTTCACTCTCCCCTTTCTATTCTTTGGTACCCCACCAGTCCAATATCTTAGTATTATATCACATACTTTTATTAGAGGAGATTATGGGATTTTATAGAATTTGATTGCGATCATTTCAACTTTCTGATTACTGTGAAAAAAATAATGGAAACAGTCTTGAGTCACTGAAGATATTACAGTCTTATTACAACTGCTAGCCTTCACACAGAACACACATATTGACAAAATCACCAGTACCTTAAAAATTGAGTGAAAAAAATCAGCAATTTTCAGCAGCCCCTTAAAACGAACAAAATATGACTTTTAATTTGTTCTCACATAATATGTAAATATTAATCCGTTTGAAACAAAAGAGAACATGACAATATAGAACTCTTAATTTTATTAATTATAAAAATGCAGGACTGATTACTTTAGTAAATGAAATATAAGTTAGATAACCACCTGGAGCAGTAAATTATCAAAAGTACAAAATCGTGAGGCCAAGAGTTTCTTGTAAGGTTCTTATTTGACCGAGCTTCCGAGCATTTCTGTCCTTCTCATTTTCACTCCTGTAGAAAGGCAGAAATACTCAAAAGCTTGGCCTCACCATTTTAATTCTTTTGATAATAAAATATATGATAATACAAGGTTGTTCCAAGAGTTCGTAAACACTTGCAAAAAAAGTGAAATACCAATATTATTCGCTGTTATGAATAAAGTATTTGTATTATATATAAAGTAATTTTATTATGTATCAGCCATAATAATATTATTCGCCAATAAGAAAAACAACGTTTTAAGAAAAACAATATTTCACACCAGTATCTCCTATCTAATGTTACTCCTATTAAGTTCCAGGAATCAGGGAAGTGGTTTCTCAGAAGTGGGGAACAAGTGCTCATTGTCCAATAGATCCTAAAGCTCTGGTATATATAATAAACCCCCAAAAAAGGGAACCTAATGGAGCAGAACATTTGGTTCACTATGGTCACGGTTGAAGCATTTGAAAACTAGAGGCGGATCCACGTGGTACATCAACTAGCCTTTTCTCTTTCTATTTATTAAATTTAATTACCTTTATTTATCTTTTATTACCTTAATTTATTAATAAGAATTTGATAATCTGTACCATAAATATTCTGCAGCACAATGCCTGGAGTCTAGGAATTACTTTGTAAAAATAAACAGGTTTTGACACCACCTGACATTTTCCTATTTTGTCCTTCTACACTGACCTTAAAGTCTAACTACTTAATATATAATGGTCATTTTCCATTCACTAAATGGACCATTTCCATACATTACTGCTGTATACAACACAAAAATCTAGTGAAGATATCATTGGTAGAGATCCATCTGATCATTAGCATAAACATATACCTTTAAGTCTAATTTAAAATCAAGCCAAGTCCCAAGTTTTTAAATAATAAATATACAGTCTAACTTCTTTAATTCAATACCCCAAGGGATCAGGTTGAAGATAGTGGAGATGATCATCAGTTCATTCACTGCTAGTGGACATTTTGTTGTCAACAATTAAGCAGGTTACAATGGTAAATTCAATTGCCATCTTTCGATAAAATTTGTAATATTATTTTTTTGGTAATGTGTTTCTTATGATGATAATATTATAGTAGAACTACCTCCCTGTAAAGGACAACACCTAATTGCCAAGCCAAAATGTCCTTTAGGGAGAGGTGTCCTCTTACTGCAGAGTTGATAACTAGTAAAAACTATTTTTTTTGTAAAGGTGTCCTCTAACGGGAGTGTCCTCTCTTGGAGGTTCTACTGTATAAAATAATATCTCTACAGACAATTAAAAATATAATATGAGAAAACAGTGGTGAGCCAAACCCTCTCATCTAACCATTGCAGTAAGGTCTGTAGAGATATTATTTGATAATATTTATCATAAGAAACACATTACTAAATATATATAAATATATGTATTACAAACTTTACTTAAGGAGATATTGAATTAAACTTAGCTGAGTAAATTAAAGTAACTAGACTGACATTGGGATTCTAAAAATGGTTGCATTATAGTTGGTTGAACACAAGGTAATAAGACCAAATTCAAATAAATAAATAGTGTGTGACGTTTTTGTAACAGCGTTGTTACCATTTTCAGAAAAAATGTACTGTACATTCAGTATTTACCGGAACGTTACACACTATTTATTTATTTGGTCTTATTACCTTGTGTTTATAACCTATAATCCAAATTATTATAGTTGGTTGAATTAAAATTTGAAAGGGAAATGGAATTGCTGTCTGAATTGAAGTAAGTGTTGAGTTATATATAGTGGGCTGACAGTTGTATACTGGGTGAGGCGGCATGTACATGCCTTGGAAGATTGATCAGCTAGAGTGCATACTAAATAGGGGAGGGAGCTCTAGCCAAAAACAAACAGCCATAAAAGATTTCTTTAAAAGATGATTTTTTTAAATAAAATGTTTAGCCTTTTTTTTCTTCTTTTTTTTTCAAAATTTATTCGCTTTCATCCATTGCATTTATTAACTTAGATTTGAAAAAAAAAAAACAGTATTTTTTATTTTTACTTGTTCAAAAAAAAAGTAATACAGTAAGAACTTCCCTGTAAAGGACACTTAATGGCAGAGCCATTATGGAGAGGTGTCTTCTTACTGGAGAGTTTATAAATAGTAAAAATGGTAATTTTGGAAATGAAAACTGTCCTTTATAGAAAGGTGTCCTTTAGCGTGAGTGTCCTTTCATGGAGATTCTACTGTAATAAAATTTTAACCATCACTAAAAGTTAATCATGATACATAACGAAAAAAAAAGTCTCAATGTTATCAATTCACATTATCAATTAAAATATGTTACATGGTTATCCTAGAGAAATGTTCACTAGCAGGGAATGTTGTGATGAAATCATCTGACTTTAATTCAACTGAAAGCTCTAATCCCATGGGGTGTCGAGTTAAAGAGGCTAGACTGTATTTACTATAACCTGTTTACTGAGTGTCAATCAAGGATATAATATGCTATAATAATAAATAAATATGCTCAATAAAGTTTTTTTGTTGTTTTAGCATATATAAAAAAAAGCAACTCTACGGTAAGAGGACAACTCTCTGTAAAGGACACACTTTGGCTCTGCAACTAAGTGTCTTTTACAATGAGGAGGTTCTACTGTATTCTATTAATTGAATTAAGTACAATGCACACAGAATGTATAAAATGTGTGGCAATAATAGAATGTGGATGTAAGCACCCAATGTTGCAAGGACTAAAATCTGTGGGCAAAAGCCTGCTTAAATTTTTGGGATTTTAAAAATCAGTCAAGTTAATCTTGGGAGCTAATTTTTAGGGGTTTTTGTTGTTCAAAAAAATCAAAATTCATTATATATATATGTCTGTAGTATTTTTAATGGAATATGAAATTGAAGAGAGAGGAACCTTAGGATTTTATCATAAGGGAATATTCGCTATAATCATGGATAGGGAGGTTTTGCTGTGTGAATTCCAACCTTTAAAACTCGTTCAACAAAAATAATTTTTAAAAAGCGAATCAATACATGTAGTGCTATGGTGTAATAAGGAAGTCACAATGTAGGTACTGGGAGGTTATTCAGAAGATGATTTGGCCACGGAAGAGTGTACAAGAAGAATGTTGACTTGAAGGACTGGAGGAAACTAGAAAAGCCCAGGATTGAAGATGGCCGGGAAGAAAGAGAGGACAATATTTTTTAAAGTGTTATTTGAAGAATGTAGAGAGAGAGGAATCAATGTGTGACCTACATACCAAACATGCCTGTCACCTCCTGTCTGTGTTGGTACAACACTACCATTACACTCACCACTCCTAAATTATGGCAGCTCACACTCAAGATCACTGCTCCCTTTTTTCATCCAATGAAAAATGATCTCTTTGTTACCTCACTTCTGTCCTATTGAATATCTAAAAGAGGGGATTTGTTGCAGGTTACAAAATCATTTAGGCTGTAACAACATTACATCATCTGACTTTCATATTTGATAGCAGCATAGAGCATGAAGGTAATAATACTGTTAGCAAAATGTCAGAGTTCTGTCTTATTACTTTTCGATATCTATAAATCCAATTCTTTAACTGACTCTGTGAGTCTTGTTGAAAAATATCATTATCATCACCTTAGCACCCCCCCAGCTTGAAAAACTTAGTCAATTAATACTACTTTTTTTTTTAAATAAAACTATTTTGACTGACTGCAATTCTAAAATTGTAAAGGAGGCAGTGTAAAACCTTCCAACAATCTCCAGACAACTATTGTATAATCTCTAGAAGTGGATTAAAACTAGCACTGCAGAAATATATGTATGAATTACACATAACACATTTTTGATTTTAAGGTTAAATCTTTAATAGAATAGATGGTGCTAAAAGATAATGACAATTACATATTGCCTAACAGGCTTACAATGTGAAATTAAAAAAAAAATAATAAAAAAAAGTAGGATTAAAAAGTTTAATATTCAAAATTTTCAATAATTTGTTCTCCGGTAGAACCTCCATGAGAGGATACTCCCGCTAGAAGACACTTCTCACGGTTTTCAAGGCCAAAATGTCCATTTTAACAACTCTCTGGTAAGAGGACACCTGAAGGACATTTCAAGGTGGTAGTTGTACTGTATTTCCTATCTGCCACCCCCAGCTTCATACAGAGACAGATAGATGGCCTGTGCTATTTAGGAATCTGAGAGACACAGAAAAATTATAATTTATTCAAGGAAATGATAAATGAATATCAATCACAAAGTGACCAACAAATAGGTGGTCACAGGATTTTAATATTCAAATACAGATAAAAGGGTGCAACCACACAGCTGTACAAGACACCAGTAAAAAGAATCAATTTATTATTTATTATTTAAGTTGACATTTCCTTAACAGATATGACTCGCAGCATTCCATTACGTTTTATAAGGAAATATTAACATACGGTAAGAAGACCACATCCAAATAAGTAAAAATGTACGATGTTACACAGAGATTGTAATGCCTTCAAACAAAAGTACTGAATTGTGAATAAAGAAATATATTGTTAGCTGACCGGGGGGTGGGGCAATAGATTTAATATCCAACTTATTTTTCCACACACAAATAATTAAAAAAAAAAATTCAGTATTAAATGATTGAGAAAAAATATAAAGAGCTGTTATATGTGGCCATAACCTGGGTCCCTCCCTCCTTTTATTACTTAAACCTGTGCTACTACACATTTTACCCCTGTCCCTTAAATGGCTGACAGGGGAACATAATTATGAAAATTCCATTTGTTTAAAGTAGATTTATTAAAGAAAAGATGGGGGGATAAGAGGTAGAGCTGTATTTTGTAAATACAATAGAACCTCCATGAGAGGACACCCCGCTAGTGGACACCTCTCTACAAAGGACAGTTTTCATTGCCAAAATTACCATGTTTACAATTTAGCAATTCTCCGGTAAGAAGACACCTCTCTCTAAAGGACACTTTGGCTCTGAAACTAATTGTCCTTTACAGGGAGGTTCTACTGTAGCAGGAGAGGAGGGTGAAGTCAGTCATCTGAGCCAGCCAAGGCAGCTACTGTGAGCAGGATGTGCTCTTCTTGCCTTAGTTGGATTCAGGCCCTCCTTGATTGCCCAACAGCATCCTCAGACCCATCAAATACTGATCCTTGTTTACAATAAAACCCTCCTGAGCAGTTTAGGCATTTATTTTACTTTTAACTTCATTAAAGGTCACAATCTAACTTTAGAATTTTTTTTTTTTTTTTTGAAAACAAAAAACACAAATTTTGTAAGGCTATCTTGCTTACTAGCAAAATGTCAGACCTCTTGAAGGCCTTGTTAGCAAGGTTTTACAATATTTATTTTCTACAGGAATGTTTCAACCATAGCGGAGTTTGAATGATAGAAAATGTGAAAAGCCAAACAAAAAAAAAAAAAGTCGCATAAAAGTGAAAAAATGAATAAAAATTAGCTACCACTTAATGCTCAATACACTCATGGACAAAACTTGAGGAAATGAAAAGTTTTTTTTTTTATGTCGATGGTCTATTTTTTTTTTGAGACAGAGACAATTTTATTCACACTTGGTTATCTCATGTGTCTTCAATAAAGGTCACCGTGTATCAAATATCTCTCCGAGTTCTTATCTGAATCCTGATATACATGCTAAAAGGTACAACTTCCTCAAGTTTTGTCCATGAGTTTATTTTCATGAGTAAATGTGGAAATGAAATATTTGCATAGATTGGTTGCCTTTATAGGCATCTAGGCAATTAAAGCACGTGGAGCCATTAAAAGTTGAACAACTATTAAAAATTAAAAAAAGAGAGTAAATTGGAAGTGAAGAAAAAATTATGAATATGTAGAAGGAAAAGCGATATTTAAATCGTGAGGAAACCGGTATGTGCATTCCATTAAGATCTGTGTGAGAAATGTTTTCCACTTCAGATAGTTTGAAAAACCTCCTGAAGGATGTGGAGCAAGGTTTTCTGGCATTTTAATAATGACAGAGAAAGGTCAATAGATATCAATGATCTTTTGTTTCAAATCATGTAAAGTGTTTGTTCTGATGAATTGGGGGAGAGATGAGAGAAAAAATAAATCTAAATAACCTAATAGGATTAGGTCTTGTTTTCTTTTATTATAATCTATAATCCAAATTGTGCTTTATCATTATGTAGGAATAGATATAAATGTGTGGATTCATTTTTTGGTTTACAATTTTAAAACAAAATTTAAAAAAGAAAGAAAAAAAACTAAAAAGCGATATAAAGCACAATTTGGATTATAGCTACAAGAAAATAAGACCTTTTTTTTTTTGCTTTTACTGTAAGTGCACCACATGTCTACACATGTGAAAAAGCAGACCTAATCCAAATAAATTAATAGTATGTGACATTACGGTAACAGCGTTGTTACCATCATCAGACAAAAGACTTTGTTATCGTACACTGCTCTTCTCCTTACTTCTATGTTGCCAGCTTCTTCCTAATTTATATATTGTATGGTCCATTATATAAGTTGAAGGCCAACAAATTTGTAACTCATTGCTACCATCATGGGTAGTGTTGAATCAATCTGCCAGGTTGGGTTATTCACATGGTGGTGGTTCATGGCAAGTTTTAGTTATTATCTTGATACCATACATTGCCATAACACACTCTACATACACATGATTCATCATCTCTTAGTAGCACTAACAATGATACACAATTCTATTAAAATAATAACATTAAGCCACCAGGAAAAAGTTTCTTTTAAAATATTTTCTATTTAAAAATCTCTCAAGTTTTCGGGCAAGAAAACCCTTCTAAGGGAGAAACTATTTTACATTATTAAAACGCCAATAAAATAAGATTTAAAATTAAATAAAGTGGTTGTTTACATTTTCTCCAGTAGAAGGGCTTTCTTGCCCAAAAGCTTGAGAGATTTTTAAATAAAAATATTTTAAAAAAGAAACTTTTCCCTGGAGGCTTACCTAATGTTTAATATTGATTTTCAAGGGATAATTTTATTGAAAACACAATTCTGTTGAAGAAATTATTTGTTTCTAGAATATATCAATTATAACCCAGTTAGTCAGGTAGTTATAAAACTAACTAATAGTTCCCCCATTTTCACTTTGATTTTTCCACCATTATCTATTCCACCATTTCAAAAGAGATGGTAATATATATAAACATAACTCATCTTTTCTTCAAATAACATTTTTACAGGAGGTGGCACCACTCTTAATATCAAATGATGTTAACTTTTGTTTAAAAAAAAAAAACTGATTGCCAAAGCATATCTTTGAAGTTTTACAAACATGAATCCAAGTATTGACCACAATAATTATAGCTCATCCAATGAGCACACAACCCTTTGTTACTTTAGGAATATTGGGAATGAAGAAAAAATATATATGTACAGTAGAACCTCTCTGTAAAGGACAACACCTAGTTGCAGAGCCAAAGTGTCCTTTAGGGAGAGGTATCCTCTAAGTGTGTCCACTAAGGGAGGTTCTATTGCTAAGTGAAGTTCAAAGGCCAAAAAATAAAGAGGAGGAATGGGAATTGTGATTAAGGGAAAAGATTTGAGAGGCAATAAGAATGTGGATTTGGAGATGAATAGAGAAAAAATAAAATGAACAGATGCAATGTTTCTAACAAAATGAAATACAAGAGTTGATGAAACATTGAGGTATAGCTAGGTAAGATCCACTCAAAAAGGTCATGATGGCTGAGAAGGTGGGATGGCCAGAAGAAGGAGAAGAAAGAAAGATTGGTCACAAATAATAATGAGTCAGTGTGGAACTTTGTGTGTAGTTTCCTCAACATGACAAGAGTCTGTCTCAATGACAAGAGACACAGATCCTGAATATGTTTCAGAGGATGGTCTACTAGATGATACATGTTGAAGAGAAGGAACCAATCTGATATGTAATAGATACAACATATCCAGGATAGTTGTACTACATGATGATGTGTGCTCATTGAAACAATAGAATAACTTTCAGTTCTTCACAGCGAGTTGTTTGAATTGTTGAAAGCTGAGTTTAAGAGTGAAAACAAGATTTCCTAAAGAGCTAAAATTTCTCCAAGGTGTAAATATGGAAGAAAAAAAAAATCTGATTGAAAAACATACAGTTAAACCTGTCTATAGCGCCCCCTCTTAGGACTCACCCTGCTATAGAGAGGGGGTGCTGCTATAGACAAATCACTTTTAATTAAAAATGTTTACATTTTAATATTTAAAATCGGGCGCTATAGACAGGTTTAACTTTATTCTACACTCCCAGGAAATTAATCTCAAGTCAAGAGAGACCAAATGTGGTGGAGCCCATTGTTCTTTACTTATTCCTAGAGCATGGAAAACTCCTAGGACCACAGTTTTTACTGGAAACTGTTCTCATCGCTGGTGGATTAACTCAGATTTTTGCCTTATGAAAGGTGCCTGCATGATCGCTGTATTTGACAATACCACTTGTCCAATCTTTTAGGAGAAAAATGGTGGTTCAGTAAAAGTTGCATAGAGCAACTACAACATTTGCGTGAAATGACCTAATCTCCAATTTGGGACCAAGAGCATTTTTAAGTTATCTTTCCCGCTACTGTATCATTGCCAAGAATGTTTATAGCTGTTGAAAACATTCTCTATCCTCAATATTTGTAGTAAACTTTATTTTAATTAGGACTTCCCGGGAATGATGATCTATCCAACTATAAATTACTCATAGAAATTTGTATAAAACAAACTTTCTTTAATTCACAAAATATTACTAGTTCCATTTAATTTAATTTGACTTAGTGGATATATAAAACTGTAATTTTTATATTTTTAAAATAGGTAATAAAATTTATTTTGTTACCAAAAGAAATATTTATAAAAAATATTTTGAAGAATATTTTTAACAAAGAGCATTATTACTCTATATAAATGTTTTTAAAATTTAAAAAATGAACCTCTCAAGAGAGTGTATTATTTTAAAATTAGGTCTCCATTTTATATAGCTATATCAAATTTAAATTTAAGGGGGGGGGGGGGGGGGGTTAGAAAAACATCTATATATATATATATTAATTGTAATATGAATCTTTTTTAAAATAACAATTTTCTTTTAAGTTCTCTTAAAAACATTTAATGTGTATAAAAAACACACAATTGAGTTTTTTTTATGTTAAACATGCTGTGAATATAAGTTGTAGTGTGTGTATTTAGACATGATAAAAAAATGTAGAATTGTACATATGGCTATGTACATGTTCATATAATTTCAAATTTATATAGAATTTTATTTTTCTATATATAGGTGTATATTAATTTTAATTATTTTCTTTTTTATATACTCTTTTTAACAAGTGCTTATATGGAATTTAAATTTATACCCTGTATTTATAATTTCGAAAATGCTTTTTAAAGAAATAAGCAGGTTTAACTATATTTTTAAAATAAGAGACAGAATATAATCCAAAAAAAGGATTTAATAATTTTTGTTTGAAATAAATATGCAACATGTACAAAAATTCTGGGGTGTAAACAGTTATCTTTTGTTAAATGTGCTATCAAATTTATGCACAAACTATTTTCCCAAAGTGTTTAAAATTAGATAATAAAACATTTTTTTGTAATCATATGGTTAGCATTAATGCAAGAACAAAAAATTAAAAGGACTTACATCTTCCCGAAGTCGATGCTCTTCTTGAAACTGTAGTTGGGCTGTTTCAGCTTGATCTTTGGATATTTCTAATTCTTCTCTGATAACTCTCATCTTCTTCTTAAGCACCTCAAGGAGGGTTCCTTGTGCCGATGACATTTTTGTATTTAGAAAATAAAAATAAATAAAGATATAGAGCTATTCACGAAGTAAAATGATAAGCTGTTACCATAACGATCATGTACACAGAGCAATTCAGAAGCGGAAGGTTACAACACGCAAGTTTGTCATGTCATTGGCTTATTGTCCTTTCACTATGGCAGAAGATATAGTTCCCACTAAAAAAGTTTGAAGGGCTTTTAATAATTTTTAATTTATCTCTAAAACATTATATATTTTTATTTTATTGTTATATATTGTAATATTTTAAAGTAAAAGTGAAAAAAATAATATTTATTTAATCCGAAATATTTGGGTGGGGTCTAAGTCACGTGATCAGTCGAATCTAGTAAAAGGCCACTTGTGATAAATAATAATAAAAGTTATAATTTTTTTATAAGTTGATATAGGCTATTTAAATATTAATGTTTTAATATAAATTTTTAAATATGACAGTCAATTTTCAAATTAAAAAATATATAAAGAGATTCATTTTTGTAAGTAATTTATTCATCTCTTTGAAGCTTTTTAATAAATAAATAAAAATTAAACCATCAAGTAAATATAGATTTAATATTCAGATTTTTTTTGCTTAAAAAGGGTAATTAAACTAATGCATAAATAATTCCCGATGCGTAATTTCAAATGCATTTATTGAAATTTAAATGAGTAAACAGTATACAAGAAATAGCTCCAAAGTAAATTATGTTAGGCAATTATTTTATTTTTTTATTTGCAACATCTTCGTACACATTTATTTTAAGCAAATCTTTATTGTCTTAGTAAAGTCTGATACAGCCTTTTATTGTTTATTTTCGGAACGCCAAAAAAGTGACAAAAACAAATCAAAAAGGGATGATGATAACCTGCGTCTTGCAGATTAACATTTTCATAGAAACATATATATATATACATATTTATTGCTAGCTATATATCACCATCTTCTCTCTTCAAACACGAAATCTCACAGGCGGTCTCCTCGCTCGAGGTGGGTTCCGCCTTAGGACAGGACCCTCCTCTTTCAAGGCCTCGGGGTCCAGCGAGCGAAGAGGCTCCAATGACTTTCCATCGTCTGTATCACTCTGAACCTCTGAATCTTGATCCGACCGCTGGCTAGTTAGTCCTGGCGACAGCGACTCCATATAACCTCTGTCTCGTACAACCTCCGAGATTATGGCACTGGGACCTGCTCCTCTTGAGTGCTCGGGTTGACGCTCTCCATCTCCACTCTCATCTTCCTCACCATTCCTCCACCTTTTTCTAATTTGATCCCTGTGATAGGCCTTTACCTGTCCGTGGATCAAAATGGTGTAGACTCTAGTTCCCTTCTTGCCCACAATTTTTCCTGGGATCCATTTATCACCACCTCTAAAGTTTTTACACCACACTAAATCATCTATCTGGAATTCTTCCAAATGGGTTCGCCGATCATACTTCATTTGCCTGGCTTGCTGGTCCCTAACTCTAGATGCCAAGCTGGGATGTATCAACGATACTCTGGTTCGAAGCGCACGCCCAATAAAGAGCTCTGATGGAGTCTTTCCCGTTGTCACATGCGGGGTGCTTCGATATGCCAGAAGAACTTTTGATAAGGTGTCTTGAATGGTATCCCCAATTTTCCTTTTATTTTTATCCAGGGCAGTCTTAATTGTTCTAACCGCTCTTTCAGCCAAGCCATTACTTTGCGGGTGGTACGCCGGGATCAATGTTTGTTTAATTCCATTTCCTTCCAGAAAACCTTTCATTTCACTACCAGTAAACTGAGGTCCATTATCAGATACAAGTTCCTCCGGTAGACCATAGGAAGAAAAAAGTCGCCGTAGTTGCTCAATGGTTTTGCGTGTGGTGGTCTCTCTCATTGGGATGGCTTCGATCCACTTCGAATGACTATCTACTACTATTAATAAATTAATGTTTTCCTTATTTGCAAAATCAATGTGGATTCTTTGCCAAGGTCTGGTTGACCATCTCCAGGGTTGCCATTTTCCTTTATTTGGCCCATCCTGGGATTGCTGACAGCTTCTGCACTTATTTACCAAAAACTCGATTTGGGTATCTAGATTTGGCCACCAAAAATGTGATCTTGCTACAGCCTTCATTTTGTTCATACCGGAATGAGTCTCATGAAGACAGTTCAACATTTTTATTCTGAGAGATGGTGGAATGACAACTCTCATTCCCCAAACCAAACACTCCCCATCTACAGTTAGCTCAAGTTTCCTTTGAAAATAAGGTCTGAGGTGATCAGCCACCTTTTCAGGCCAGCCTTGCTGAGTATAAAATTTGGCCAATGAGAGCACTTCGTCTTTTTCAGTTTCCGTGGCAATTTCCTCTGCTGTGATCGGCAATTCTTCCACAAAGGATAAAGCATAGACATTATTTAATCTTGGAATTTCTTCACAGCCCACAGGAAAACGTGACAGAAGATCTGCATTCCCATGGTCTTGAGTTCTTCGAAATTTAATATCGTAAGTATAAGCTGACAAAATAAGCGCCCAACGCTGCAATCTTGAAGTAGATAAGGTGGGGATTCCTGATCTTGAGCCCAAAATGGTCACCAATGGCTTATGGTCTGTAATAAGAATAAATTTTCTTCCATAAATAAATTGATGAAACTTGGTAACTCCATAAATAATGGCTAGAGCCTCCTTCTCAATCTGAGAATAATTTTGTTCTGCTACCGATAAAGTCCGTGAGGCAAACATAATCGGTCTCTCCTGGCCTTCTATAATATGTGACAACACAGCGCCCACTCCAATCTGCGATGCATCAGTGGCCAAACACAATGGCAAAGTCGCATCATAAGGGACTAGCACCCTCTCAGAGGTAATGCTATTCTTGCACTTGTCAATGGCCTCTCCACATTCCTTTGTCCAAACCCAAGGACGTTTTTTGTGAAGAAGCTCATGAAGAGGCTTCAAAAGCTCTGGCAAATTGGGTATGAACTTCCCATAAAAGTTTACCAAACCAAGAAATGACCTTAATTCAGAGATATTGGTAGGCGTTTTGGCCTTCTGTATTGCTTGTACCTTATGATCTAAAGGTCTGATGCCCTCTTCCGTGACAAGATGTCCTAAATATTCAATTTCTTTTTGCAAAAATAGGCATTTTTCTTTCTTTAGTTTGATATTATACTTCGCCAAGCGAGCAAATATAGTCTTCAACAACGCCAGATGTTCTTCAATTGATGCTGTGGCTATAAGGACATCATCAATATAACAAATTACGCCTCTTATACCTGACAAAACCCTATCCATTACAGATTGAAAATAACTGGGCGCATTTGCCAATCCAAATGGCATTCTCTTAAACCTGAAAAGCCCTTTATGAGTATTTATCGTTAGTAACGGTCGGGTGCCTGGGTCCACCTCTAATTGCAGATAAGCGTTCCTCAAGTCCAATTTAGAAAAGTATTTTCCCTTGGCCAATGTGGAGAATAAATCTTGCTGTGTGGGAAGGGGATAGGCCGCAGTGTCCAAATATTTATTTAGAGTTACCTTGAAGTCGCAGCAAATTCTGATCTCTTTATTTTTCTTCGGCACTACAACCACAGGAGTGGCCCATTTACTGCTCGCCACCTCACATAGATAACCCTTAGCCACCATTTTGTCTAATGCTTCAGTAACTGCTGGCCTAATGGCGAAAGGCACCGGACGAGCCTTATGGAAAATTGGATTCACATCACACA
The DNA here is from genome assembly GCA_030710605.1 of Cordylochernes scorpioides. Taxonomy (NCBI): domain Eukaryota; kingdom Metazoa; phylum Arthropoda; class Arachnida; order Pseudoscorpiones; family Chernetidae; genus Cordylochernes; species Cordylochernes scorpioides. The sequence continues at coordinate 182,561,792 of CP092864.1, forward strand.
TGTTTACTGAAAATGTGAAACCTTTTATTGGTTCGGTTGTCTCCACAAATAGGGCTTGATTTTCCTTCAAAATTTCCTCAATGGTATTTTCCACAGGCATATGTTTTACCGCGAAACAGCCCAATTTCAATCTATTTATCCATTCTCTTCCCATCAAAGCCCTCTTTTCTCCTTTCACCACCAACGCTCTAAGTTTGTAAGTAATATCTTGACACTCCACTTTGACATTGATTTTACCCAGAATGGGTACCACGGTACCATCATAAGTTCTTACAATAATACTCGCTTTTTCCAATTTCAAGTGTTGAAGACTATTTTTAAAATCCTTTTCTGATATCAGTGTTAGACCACTACCCGTATCCATTTCAAATTTAATAAAGTTTCCTTCTACTTTTAACTCCATCAGATAGGGAGGGTCACTTGAGGCAAAATTAATTTTATACTCAGGTATCGTCACGCTTATAATTTTCTGGACATACTCTTCCTCCTCTTCTTGGTCTCCTATCTGATGTATATTTCCCGGCTGATTCTGATGTTGCCTTAGATTTCTTCTACTGCTCCAACATATTGAGGCAATGTGTCCTTTTTTATTACACTTAAAGCATATCGCCTCCTTAAATCTACATAGTTCTTTATGCTGTTTACCACAATGTTTACATTTGCCATTCTGGAAATTTGATTCAACCTTGCGTTCCATCCTCAACTTATCTACACAATCTTCACCCTGCTCCAAGTGAAATAATTTTGTATTTTTCTCGGCCGCTTCCATAGATAATGCTATCTCAATTACTTTAGCTAAAGAAATGTCGCCCTCCGACAAAATTCTATTTTGTATTTTGGCATTATATAATCCACAAACCATTTTATCACGTAAAGAATCCTCCAGAAAATTTCCAAAGTTGCATGAGGAAGCCAAACGCTTAATTTCCACCAAGTAATCCGAGATGCTTTCTTCCTTTAATTGCATTCTTTTAAAAAAAATGAACCTCTCTACTACAATTGAGCGCTTTGGAGAGAAGTGCCTTTTCAAGATATCTATTAGGTTATCAAAAGTTTTATCTTTAGGTAGAATAGGACTGCACAAATTCTTCAAAACACCATATGTTTTACTTCCCATGAGGGTTAGGAGATAAGCCTTTTTCTTCTCATCCCCTGCCTCCTCCAATATGAGAAACTGTTCCAATCGTTCATAAAACGTTTCAAAAGTTTCAGTTTCCTCATTATATTCCTTAAATTGGTAACTAGCCATTTTTTTTTTTTACTCTTTCTTAAATTTGCATCCTAAAACTTTGCAATTTGTGACTTTTAAAATTTACTTTCAATTATATGCAAAATCAAAGATATTTTCTAAAAATATTTACTTCAAAATTCGAGGGTACTTACTCTTATATCCTCGTCGCCAAATGCAACATCTTCGTACACATTTATTTTAAGCAAATCTTTATTGTCTTAGTAAAGTCTGATACAGCCTTTTATTGTTTATTTTCGGAACGCCAAAAAAGTGACAAAAACAAATCAAAAAGGGATGATGATAACCTGCGTCTTGCAGATTAACATTTTCATAGAAACATATATATATATACATATTTATTGCTAGCTATATATCATTATTAGGAACAAGCAATTTTATAAAATACTAGCGGATGTACCCGGCTTCGCCCGAGGTTTTACGAGTAAAGGTTTGTCTAACGAACATTTGTTAAAACAATTCTCTATAAACTTATAAAAAAAAAAAGATATATTTTGATAATTTGAAACTCGTAAATTTGAATCTCTCGATAAAGTGAACATTTTTTCCGGTCCCTTATCTCATCTTGTTTCAAATAAATTGCCGTGTCATCCTGAATTTTGTCTTTCCTAATTTTCTACATTACAAAATCATCGTTTTATTTAGTGAACATTTTTTCCCGGTCCCTTGAAAAATACTCGATAACTAACTTTGACTTGTGCGCAATTAATAGGTATAAAATATTACTTTTGATAAATAATCTTTAAGATATATAACTTAGTGATAAAAAAAACTTGTTATCATCGCCGCAATGGTGGCGCTGCTTGCGAGTTAAATCTACAAATCTGCAAATAACTCTAAGGATATTCGAGATATTCAAGAAATTATTTTTCAAAAACTTCCTGGGGATATACCTAATCACGGCGATTGGATGTATGGTTTTTGAATCTATAGAGTACACACAGACAGACATTCAATTATATATATATATATATATATATATATATATATATATATATATATAGTGTAGAAACTATATAACAAAATTATAACAGTGATTCTAATTTTAAAAACTTAAGGAGCAAACTGATAATAATGATAACTTATATCAGTTAGATTTGATTAGATTAGCAAGCTAAATCTAAATTAATTATAATAATAAATAGTTATTTAATTTTATAGTCCAGTTTTGTATTAAGATTATCTTCACTATTATGATCATTTAAATACAAATTATAAAATTTGTAAAATGTTATTAATTTGTAGATAGAGAGAGAAAAAAAAAATCCTTTACTTCTATTACATCCTCAAGTTAATTATATATTTATAATTAATAACAATAAAAAAAATTCTATTACATCGGCTTTTACACGTCATTCAGACATACTCTAATCCTATATATAGAATAATCGAAGAGATAATATATATAATAGTTAGAAAAAAGAGAGAAAGACAGAACCATGCACTTTTAATCAAACTAATAATAAGGAAAAAAAAAAAAAGAGTTTTATAAAGAAGGTAGATAAGATTGTTAGTATATATATATATATTTTTTTATGATTTTATATTTTATCCTTTTTTTTTTTTTTTTTTAAAGATTTTTAAAGGTTTTTTTATTTTATAATATGATTATAAATAGTTGTATTTAGTAATATATCTATAGTATGAATTAACATTTGTTATAAGTTTGGATATTATGTTTTGAAACCCTAATGGTAGACCAGACATACACAAAAAACTTTAAATTGAAATAAATTGGAAAAAGAGATCTGCTGGAACGGGGATCATCAGATAAAATTCCAGCGACATTTCAACCCCTTCTTTATTATGTCATAGATCTCTTTTAAACCGGATTTTATGTGTTAATATTAAGTTGTTTCAGTGAAATATTTAAATGAACATATATAACAGATACAAGGTTAACAAATTCAAACTGTAAACCTACCTCTGCCGTGGAGTCCTCCATTGTGAATATCTATTTCTGGCTAACACATGTCGCGGGAGGGGAATGTCCCCCCACATTTCAAATTTAGATCATTTATTCAGAATTTTTTTGAACAACAAGAAAATTAAAGAAGAAAGGAAAAATAGTTAAGGGAAGAAAGCTAAATTTCATAATCTTTACAGCTAGTTATATCAAAATAACTGATTTAACATTTATTCATCTTTTAATATTCCTTTAAAAAGGCAAATTATAATAGTTTAATAAAGCTATTAATTGTGTAAATTCAACTTTATTTAACTTCCATTTTCTTCCCCAGAAATTGGAGATTAAACAAAAATGAACTATATACTTTAACACTTTAAAAATCTTGTGAAAAAATCTTTTAATCAGTTATTTAATCAAAGTTTAATTAACTGTTAAAGATTATAAATTTGTATTAGTTAATATTAATAGAAATTATAGAAAGTTGAATTCATAAATGGATATTTCCATTTATTTTTTTTTAAATATTTTATAATTGATATACTGTTGAAATATTTTACTTGTTTGATACTAAATTTGTTTTTAATAAATTCCATGTTTAAATTTTTAACATCTTCTATGAAATTATCTAATATATTATTTATTCTATAAAATCTTAGAAACTGACCATAATATATACCTTTACAGCAATTTAATGATATATTAGAATTCATATTACAGTATTTTATAATATTGAAATTATAATTACTCTTTTTGTTATAAACTCTAACAGCACTATTTGTAAGGTCTATATTCAAGTCTAAAAAGTTAACTTTTTTGTTTCTATAAATTTTTTCATTGTTCTTAAGTTTCAAGTATTTAGGATATATTTCAGGTATTAATTTTTTAAACAGTGGATTATTAAATATTATTATGTCATCTACATATCGGAATATTTGCCAATTAATATTATTTTGTAGAAAGTATTCTCTTTCGTACCAGAACAATATTAAATTTGCTAATAACGGACTAGAAGAAGTACCCATGGGAACGCCTTCTGATTGAATATATATTTTATTTTTAAATTCTATATAGTTAAAATTTAAAAATGTTTCCAGTAGAGTTTTTGCTGTTTTAAGATCTAATTTAAATGTTTTATATCTGTTATGAATAATTTTAATGTAGAAAGTTTTGTCATTAATGAATTCATTAAATAAATTGGTTATTTTATTATTTAGATCTCTTAAATTTATTTTAGAATATAGGTCCTCAAAGTCAAATGTGTGTACTGTTTCAATGTTTGTCCAATTGTTCATTAAATAATTAATGATTTTTTTATTTGAGTCGATAAATTTATAATTATATTTATTAGTTAATTTATTTATAATAAATTGTAGTGTTGAGGCTAATTGTATATCAATATTTTTTATGACTGAATTTATACCAGATGTGATTGTTCTGAAAGAAATAGGTTTTTTGTGTAGTTTAGGAATTATATAGAACTTTGGTATGTTTGGATTTTTGTGGTTATTATAAATTTTTAGTGAATTTTCAATATTTTTGATGTCTTTTTTGATTTTTGTGCCTGTAGTTCTAGCAAAAGTGTATTTATGATTATTATCAATTTCCTTTTTTAGTATATCGTGGTATAGATTTTTACAAATTAAAGATAAATTATTGGAACATTTATCTATAGGAGTGATAATATAGTCCTTCTGTAAATTAATTATATTTTCTTTAAAAGAAGGAATGTCTGAATTGGGTTTTGTGTATTTAAGTGTATTATTATAATAATTTATAATTTCCTTTTTAATATTATGTTTCCATTCCAGAAAAGTAAATTCTGGAATACTGTATCTTATACTAGTTTTATTTATGAAAATATCTATATCTTTTAATATAGATTTAATTGTATTATTATAATTGTGTTTAATTTGAGGTATATATTTATACCCTTTATTTAAAATTTCTTGATATTCTGGATTTAAAAAAGAAAAGTTGCTAGTTAATATATGACCTGAGAACTTATATTTATCAATATAGTTGTTGCAATTACATTTAATTTTTTTAAAATTTGCCAAATTATTAATAAATTGGTTATAATTGCAAACTAAATTACCTATATTTTTATTGTATCTCCAGATTGTTTTAAAATTTAAATTTTTTATAGGGAAAAGATTATTGATGATTTGGTTATTAAAAATATCATTAAATTTAATATGATTAAATAAATTGTTATTAAATTTAATGATAATATTAATGTTATTAGTATTTTGTTTAATTTTTCTGTATTTAAAGATGTCGTGTGTGATATCTATTAATCTGTTAGTCAGATTATGAATTTTAATATATTCTATGAGTTTGATAAATTTATTATTATTTAGTTTAAATAATGTTTTAATAAATTTATCGACGAAGTTGTTAGTGTACATTTGTTTTGGGTCCAGTAATTCTTCAAATTCAATGTAACCTAATTTATTTGTAGTTTTACCTCTAGTTTTATTAGGTTTAGTTTTAAATTCATTTTTATATTTGCAACTGATTTCATAAGTTGAAATTTCTTCTGTTTGTGGTTTGTATGTGTAGTTTAATTCGTCGTTAAGTCCATAAGGGAATAATGTGTTGTGTTTATAAATGTAGTTGTTTTCTAATAATAGTCGTTGTTTTTTGTTTTGACATATGTCTAGTATTTCTATCTTAAAGTTGTTAAAAGTATGTAATTGATTGTGTTCTTTCATATATATATTACCAATTGATTTTTTAGCGTGGTTTCTATGTAGGTTTATTCGTATATTTAATGGATTACAAGTTTGTCCTATATATGATAGTTGACAAATTTGGCATGTTAATTTATAAATAGTATTCACTAATTTACAACTAGTTGTTTGAAAAGTGTCATGGTTCTTAAGAGAGGGACAAGTTTGACAATTTTTTCTTAGGCAATTCTTAGCGAGTTTAAATTAACATAAAAGAGGTGCTAACACTAATATGTTTGTAGTTTTTTTTAGTTTTTTTAGTTTGTTATTCTTATGAATTTTTTAAATATATTTTACTTAATTGTTTTTGTGGTGATAAAATTTGTAATAAATTGAATAATTAATCTATAAATATATAGATATTACTGTTTGTTATCTGTTATATTTTTAAGAATAACTAATAAAAAAAACATCTTTAAACTAACAAAAACACTGAAAAAAACAAAAGTTCTGAAATTATTTTTTTTTTCTAGAATTACTTTTATAATTTAATTTTTAATAATCAAACAATGAAAGATAATTAAAATTTGTATGAAGATTTATTTATATTAGAATATCTAATATAATTTAATTTGTATATTATGTTATATATAAAAAAAATATATCATAGAGCAAGCTCATATGAATTAATATAGTGTAGAAACTATATAACAAAATTATAACAGTGATTCTAATTTTAAAAACTTAAGGAGCAAACTGATAATAATGATAACTTATATCAGTTAGATTTGATTAGATTAGCAAGCTAAATCTAAATTAATTATAATAATAAATAGTTATTTAATTTTATAGTCCAGTTTTGTATTAAGATTATCTTCACTATTATGATCATTTAAATACAAATTATAAAATTTGTAAAATGTTATTAATTTGTAGATAGAGAGAGAAAAAAAAAATCCTTTACTTCTATTACATCCTCAAGTTAATTATATATTTATAATTAATAACAATAAAAAAAATTAACAAAGTAACGTCTATTACATCGGCTTTTACACGTCATTCAGACATACTCTAATCCTATATATAGAATAATCGAAGAGATAATATATATAATAGTTAGAAAAAAGAGAGAAAGACAGAACCATGCACTTTTAATCAAACTAATAATAAGGAAAAAAAAAAGAGTTTTATAAAGAAGGTAGATAAGATTGTTAGTATATATATATATATTTTTTTATGATTTTATATTTTATCCTTTTTTTTTTTTTTTTAAAAAGATTTTTAAAGGTTTTTTTATTTTATAATATGATTATAAATAGTTGTATTTAGTAATATATCTATAGTATGAATTAACATTTGTTATAAGTTTGGATATTATGTTTTGAAACCCTAATGGTAGACCAGACATACACAAAAAACTTTAAATTGAAATAAATTGGAAAAAGAGATCTGCTGGAACGGGGATCATCAGATAAAATTCCAGCGACATTTCAACCCCTTCTTTATTATGTCATAGATCTCTTTTAAACCGGATTTTATGTGTTAATATTAAGTTGTTTCAGTGAAATATTTAAATGAACATATATAACAGATACAAGGTTAACAAATTCAAACTGTAAACCTACCTCTGCCGTGGAGTCCTCCATTGTGAATATCTATTTCTGGCTAACACATGTCGCGGGAGGGGAATGTCCCCCCACATTTCAAATTTAGACCATTTATTCAGAATTTTTTTGAACAACAAGAAAATTAAAGAAGAAAGGAAAAATAGTTAAGGGAAGAAAGCTAAATTTCATAATCTTTACAGCTAGTTATATCAAAATAACTGATTTAACACTTATTCATCTTTTAATATTCCTTTAAAAAGGCAAATTATAATAGTTTAATAAAGCTATTAATTGTGTAAATTCAACTTTATTTAACTTCCATTTTCCTCCCCAGAAATTGGAGATTAAACAAAAATGAACTATATACTTTAACACTTTAAAAATCTTGTGAAAAAATCTTTTAATCAGTTATTTAATCAAAGTTTAATTAACTGTTAAAGATTATAAATTTGTATTAGTTAATATTAATAGAAATTATAGAAAGTTGAATTCATAAATGGATATTTCCATTTATTTTTTTTAAAATATTTTATAATTGATATACTGTTGAAATATTTTACTTGTTTGATACAAAATTTGTTTTTAATAAATTCCATGTTTAAATTTTTAACATCTTCTATGAAATTATCTAATATATTATTTATTCTATAAAATCTTAGAAACTGACCATAATATATACCTTTACAGCAATTTAATGATATATTAGAATTCATATTACAGTATTTTATAATATTGAAATTATAATTACTCTTTTTGTTATAAACTCTAACAGCACTATTTGTAAGGTCTATATTCAAGTCTAAAAAGTTAACTTTTTTGTTTCTATAAATTTTTTCATTGTTCTTAAGTTTCAAGTATTTAGGATATATTTCAGGTATTAATTTTTTAAACAGTGGATTATTAAATATTATTATGTCATCTACATATCGGAATATTTGCCAATTAATATTATTTTGTAGAAAGTATTCTCTTTCGTACCAGAACAATATTAAATTTGCTAATAACGGACTAGAAGAAGTACCCATGGGAACGCCTTCTGATTGAATATATATTTTATTTTTAAATTCTATATAGTTAAAATTTAAAAATGTTTCCAGTAGAGTTTTTGCTGTTTTAAGATCTAATTTAAATGTTTTATATCTGTTATGAATAATTTTAATGTAGAAAGTTTTGTCATTAATGAATTCATTAAATAAATTGGTTATTTTATTATTTAGAACTCTTAAATTTATTTTAGAATATAGGTCCTCAAAGTCAAATGTGTGTACTGTTTCAATGTTTGTCCAATTGTTCATTAAATAATTAATGATTTTTTTATTTGAGTCGATAAATTTATAATTATATTTATTAGTTAATTTATTTATAATAAATTGTAGTGTTGAGGCTAATTGTATATCAATATTTTTTATGACTGAATTTATACCAGATGTGATTGTTCTGAAAGAAATAGGTTTTTTGTGTAGTTTAGGAATTATATAGAACTTTGGTATGTTTGGATTTTTGTGGTTATTATAAATTTTTAGTGAATTTTCAATATTTTTGATGTCTTTTTTGATTTTTGTGCCTGTAGTTCTAGCAAAAGTGTATTTATGATTATTATCAATTTCCTTTTTTAGTATATCGTGGTATAGATTTTTACAAATTAAAGATAAATTATTGGAACATTTATCTATAGGAGTGATAATATAGTCCTTCTGTAAATTAATTATATTTTCTTTAAAAGAAGGAATGTCTGAATTGGGTTTTGTGTATTTAAGTGTATTATTATAATAATTTATAATTTCCTTTTTAATATTATGTTTCCATTCCAGAAAAGTAAATTCTGGAATACTGTATCTTATACTAGTTTTATTTATGAAAATATCTATATCTTTTAATATAGATTTAATTGTATTATTATAATTGTGTTTAATTTGAGGTATATATTTATACCCTTTATTTAAAATTTCTTGATATTCTGGATTTAAAAAAGAAAAGTTGCTAGTTAATATATGACCTGAGAACTTATATTTATCAATATAGTTGTTGCAATTACATTTAATTTTTTTAAAATTTGCCAAATTATTAATAAATTGGTTATAATTGCAAACTAAATTACCTATATTTTTATTGTATCTCCAGATTGTTTTAAAATTTAAATTTTTTATAGGGAAAAGATTATTGATGATTTGGTTATTAAAAATATCATTAAATTTAATATGATTAAATAAATTGTTATTAAATTTAATGATAATATTAATGTTATTAGTATTTTGTTTAATTTTTCTGTATTTAAAGATGTCGTGTGTGATATCTATTAATCTGTTAGTCAGATTATGAATTTTAATATATTCTATGAGTTTGATAAATTTATTATTATTTAGTTTAAATAATGTTTTAATAAATTTATCGACGAAGTTGTTAGTGTACATTTGTTTTGGGTCCAGTAATTCTTCAAATTCAATGTAACCTAATTTATTTGTAGTTTTACCTCTAGTTTTATTAGGTTTAGTTTTAAATTCATTTTTATATTTGCAACTGATTTCATAAGTTGAAATTTCTTCTGTTTGTGGTTTGTATGTGTAGTTTAATTCGTCGTTAAGTCCATAAGGGAATAATGTGTTGTGTTTATAAATGTAGTTGTTTTCTAATAATAGTCGTTGTTTTTTGTTTTGACATATGTCTAGTATTTCTATCTTAAAGTTGTTAAAAGTATGTAATTATATTAGATATTCTAATATAAATAAATCTTCATACAAATTTTAATTATCTTTCATTGTTTGATTATTAAAAATTAAATTATAAAAGTAATTCTAGAAAAAAAAAATAATTTCAGAACTTTTGTTTTTTTCAGTGTTTTTGTTAGTTTAAAGATGTTTTTTTTATTAGTTATTCTTAAAAATATAACAGATAACAAACAGTAATATCTATATATTTATAGATTAATTATTCAATTTATTACAAATTTTATCACCACAAAAACAATTAAGTAAAATATATTTAAAAAATTCATAAGAATAACAAACTAAAAAAACTAAAAAAAACTACAAACATATTAGTGTTAGCACCTCTTTTATGTTAATTTAAACTCGCTAAGAATTGCCTAAGAAAAAATTGTCAAACTTGTCCCTCTCTTAAGAACCATGACACTTTTCAAACAACTAGTTGTAAATTAGTGAATACTATTTATAAATTAACATGCCAAATTTGTCAACTATCATATATAGGACAAACTTGTAATCCATTAAATATACGAATAAACCTACATAGAAACCACGCTAAAAAATCAATTGGTAATATATATATGAAAGAACACAATCAATTACATACTTTTAACAACTTTAAGATAGAAATACTAGACATATGTCAAAACAAAAAACAACGACTATTATTAGAAAACAACTACATTTATAAACACAACACATTATTCCCTTATGGACTTAACGACGAATTAAACTACACATACAAACCACAAACAGAAGAAATTTCAACTTATGAAATCAGTTGCAAATATAAAAATGAATTTAAAACTAAACCTAATAAAACTAGAGGTAAAACTACAAATAAATTAGGTTACATTGAATTTGAAGAATTACTGGACCCAAAACAAATGTACACTAACAACTTCGTCGATAAATTTATTAAAACATTATTTAAACTAAATAATAATAAATTTATCAAACTCATAGAATATATTAAAATTCATAATCTGACTAACAGATTAATAGATATCACACACGACATCTTTAAATACAGAAAAATTAAACAAAATACTAATAACATTAATATTATCATTAAATTTAATAACAATTTATTTAATCATATTAAATTTAATGATATTTTTAATAACCAAATCATCAATAATCTTTTCCCTATAAAAAATTTAAATTTTAAAACAATCTGGAGATACAATAAAAATATAGGTAATTTAGTTTGCAATTATAACCAATTTATTAATAATTTGGCAAATTTTAAAAAAATTAAATGTAATTGCAACAACTATATTGATAAATATAAGTTCTCAGGTCATATATTAACTAGCAACTTTTCTTTTTTAAATCCAGAATATCAAGAAATTTTAAATAAAGGGTATAAATATATACCTCAAATTAAACACAATTATAATAATACAATTAAATCTATATTAAAAGATATAGATATTTTCATAAATAAAACTAGTATAAGATACAGTATTCCAGAATTTACTTTTCTGGAATGGAAACATAATATTAAAAAGGAAATTATAAATTATTATAATAATACACTTAAATACACAAAACCCAATTCAGACATTCCTTCTTTTAAAGAAAATATAATTAATTTACAGAAGGACTATATTATCACTCCTATAGATAAATGTTCCAATAATTTATCTTTAATTTGTAAAAATCTATACCACGATATACTAAAAAAGGAAATTGATAATAATCATAAATACACTTTTGCTAGAACTACAGGCACAAAAATCAAAAAAGACATCAAAAATATTGAAAATTCACTAAAAATTTATAATAACCACAAAAATCCAAACATACCAAAGTTCTATATAATTCCTAAACTACACAAAAAACCTATTTCTTTCAGAACAATCACATCTGGTATAAATTCAGTCATAAAAAATATTGATATACAATTAGCCTCAACACTACAATTTATTATAAATAAATTAACTAATAAATATAATTATAAATTTATCGACTCAAATAAAAAAATCATTAATTATTTAATGAACAATTGGACAAACATTGAAACAGTACACACATTTGACTTTGAGGACCTATATTCTAAAATAAATTTAAGAGTTCTAAATAATAAAATAACCAATTTATTTAATGAATTCATTAATGACAAAACTTTCTACATTAAAATTATTCATAACAGATATAAAACATTTAAATTAGATCTTAAAACAGCAAAAACTCTACTGGAAACATTTTTAAATTTTAACTATATAGAATTTAAAAATAAAATATATATTCAATCAGAAGGCGTTCCCATGGGTACTTCTTCTAGTCCGTTATTAGCAAATTTAATATTGTTCTGGTACGAAAGAGAATACTTTCTACAAAATAATATTAATTGGCAAATATTCCGATATGTAGATGACATAATAATATTTAATAATCCACTGTTTAAAAAATTAATACCTGAAATATATCCTAAATACTTGAAACTTAAGAACAATGAAAAAATTTATAAAACAAAAAAGTTAACTTTTTAGACTTGAATATAGACCTTACAAATAGTGCTGTTAGAGTTTATAACAAAAAGAGTAATTATAATTTCAATATTATAAAATACTGTAATATGAATTCTAATATATCATTAAATTGCTGTAAAGGTATATATTATGGTCAGTTTCTAAGATTTTATAGAATAAATAATATATTAGATAATTTCATAGAAGATGTTAAAAATTTAAACATGGAATTTATTAAAAACAAATTTTGTATCAAACAAGTAAAATATTTCAACAGTATATCAATTATAAAATATTTTAAAAAAAATAAATGGAAATATCCATTTATGAATTCAACTTTCTATAATTTCTATTAATATTAACTAATACAAATTTATAATCTTTAACAGTTAATTAAACTTTGATTAAATAACTGATTAAAAGATTTTTTCACAAGATTTTTAAAGTGTTAAAGTATATAGTTCATTTTTGTTTAATCTCCAATTTCTGGGGAGGAAAATGGAAGTTAAATAAAGTTGAATTTACACAATTAATAGCTTTATTAAACTATTATAATTTGCCTTTTTAAAGGAATATTAAAAGATGAATAAATGTTAAATCAGTTATTTTGATATAACTAGCTGTAAAGATTATGAAATTTAGCTTTCTTCCCTTAACTATTTTTCCTTTCTTCTTTAATTTTCTTGTTGTTCAAAAAAATTCTGAATAAATGGTCTAAATTTGAAATGTGGGGGGACATTCCCCTCCCGCGACATGTGTTAGCCAGAAATAGATATTCACAATGGAGGACTCCACGGCAGAGGTAGGTTTACAGTTTGAATTTGTTAACCTTGTATCTGTTATATATGTTCATTTAAATATTTCACTGAAACAACTTAATATTAACACATAAAATCCGGTTTAAAAGAGATCTATGACATAATAAAGAAGGGGTTGAAATGTCGCTGGAATTTTATCTGATGATCCCCGTTCCAGCAGATCTCTTTTTCCAATTTATTTCAATTTAAAGTTTTTTGTGTATGTCTGGTCTACCATTAGGGTTTCAAAACATAATATCCAAACTTATAACAAATGTTAATTCATACTATAGATATATTACTAAATACAACTATTTATAATCATATTATAAAATAAAAAAACCTTTAAAAATCTTTTAAAAAAAAAAAAAAAAGGATAAAATATAAAATCATAAAAAAATATATATATATATACTAACAATCTTATCTACCTTCTTTATAAAACTCTTTTTTTTTTTCCTTATTATTAGTTTGATTAAAAGTGCATGGTTCTGTCTTTCTCTCTTTTTTCTAACTATTATATATATTATCTCTTCGATTATTCTATATATAGGATTAGAGTATGTCTGAATGACGTGTAAAAGCCGATGTAATAGACGTTACTTTGTTAATTTTTTTTATTGTTATTAATTATAAATATATAATTAACTTGAGGATGTAATAGAAGTAAAGGATTTTTTTTTTCTCTCTCTATCTACAAATTAATAACATTTTACAAATTTTATAATTTGTATTTAAATGATCATAATAGTGAAGATAATCTTAATACAAAACTGGACTATAAAATTAAATAACTATTTATTATTATAATTAATTTAGATTTAGCTTGCTAATCTAATCAAATCTAACTGATATAAGTTATCATTATTATCAGTTTGCTCCTTAAGTTTTTAAAATTAGAATCACTGTTATAATTTTGTTATATAGTTTCTACACTATATTAATTCATATGAGCTTGCTCTATGATATATTTTTTTTATATATAACATAATATACAAATTAAATTATATTAGATATTCTAATATAAATAAATCTTCATACAAATTTTAATTATCTTTCATTGTTTGATTATTAAAAATTAAATTATAAAAGTAATTCTAGAAAAAAAAAATAATTTCAGAACTTTTGTTTTTTTCAGTGTTTTTGTTAGTTTAAAGATGTTTTTTTTATTAGTTATTCTTAAAAATATAACAGATAACAAACAGTAATATCTATATATTTATAGATTAATTATTCAATTTATTACAAATTTTATCACCACAAAAACAATTAAGTAAAATATATTTAAAAAATTCATAAGAATAACAAACTAAAAAAACTAAAAAAAACTACAAACATATTAGTGTTAGCACCTCTTTTATGTTAATTTAAACTCGCTAAGAATTGCCTAAGAAAAAATTGTCAAACTTGTCCCTCTCTTAAGAACCATGACACTTTTCAAACAACTAGTTGTAAATTAGTGAATACTATTTATAAATTAACATGCCAAATTTGTCAACTATCATATATAGGACAAACTTGTAATCCATTAAATATACGAATAAACCTACATAGAAACCACGCTAAAAAATCAATTGGTAATATATATATGAAAGAACACAATCAATTACATACTTTTAACAACTTTAAGATAGAAATACTAGACATATGTCAAAACAAAAAACAACGACTATTATTAGAAAACAACTACATTTATAAACACAACACATTATTCCCTTATGGACTTAACGACGAATTAAACTACACATACAAACCACAAACAGAAGAAATTTCAACTTATGAAATCAGTTGCAAATATAAAAATGAATTTAAAACTAAACCTAATAAAACTAGAGGTAAAACTACAAATAAATTAGGTTACATTGAATTTGAAGAATTACTGGACCCAAAACAAATGTACACTAACAACTTCGTCGATAAATTTATTAAAACATTATTTAAACTAAATAATAATAAATTTATCAAACTCATAGAATATATTAAAATTCATAATCTGACTAACAGATTAATAGATATCACACACGACATCTTTAAATACAGAAAAATTAAACAAAATACTAATAACATTAATATTATCATTAAATTTAATAACAATTTATTTAATCATATTAAATTTAATGATATTTTTAATAACCAAATCATCAATAATCTTTTCCCTATAAAAAATTTAAATTTTAAAACAATCTGGAGATACAATAAAAATATAGGTAATTTAGTTTGCAATTATAACCAATTTATTAATAATTTGGCAAATTTTAAAAAAATTAAATGTAATTGCAACAACTATATTGATAAATATAAGTTCTCAGGTCATATATTAACTAGCAACTTTTCTTTTTTAAATCCAGAATATCAAGAAATTTTAAATAAAGGGTATAAATATATACCTCAAATTAAACACAATTATAATAATACAATTAAATCTATATTAAAAGATATAGATATTTTCATAAATAAAACTAGTATAAGATACAGTATTCCAGAATTTACTTTTCTGGAATGGAAACATAATATTAAAAAGGAAATTATAAATTATTATAATAATACACTTAAATACACAAAACCCAATTCAGACATTCCTTCTTTTAAAGAAAATATAATTAATTTACAGAAGGACTATATTATCACTCCTATAGATAAATGTTCCAATAATTTATCTTTAATTTGTAAAAATCTATACCACGATATACTAAAAAAGGAAATTGATAATAATCATAAATACACTTTTGCTAGAACTACAGGCACAAAAATCAAAAAAGACATCAAAAATATTGAAAATTCACTAAAAATTTATAATAACCACAAAAATCCAAACATACCAAAGTTCTATATAATTCCTAAACTACACAAAAAACCTATTTCTTTCAGAACAATCACATCTGGTATAAATTCAGTCATAAAAATATTGATATACAATTAGCCTCAACACTACAATTTATTATAAATAAATTAACTAATAAATATAATTATAAATTTATCGACTCAAATAAAAAAATCATTAATTATTTAATGAACAATTGGACAAACATTGAAACAGTACACACATTTGACTTTGAGGACCTATATTCTAAAATAAATTTAAGAGATCTAAATAATAAAATAACCAATTTATTTAATGAATTCATTAATGACAAAACTTTCTACATTAAAATTATTCATAACAGATATAAAACATTTAAATTAGATCTTAAAACAGCAAAAACTCTACTGGAAACATTTTTAAATTTTAACTATATAGAATTTAAAAATAAAATATATATTCAATCAGAAGGCGTTCCCATGGGTACTTCTTCTAGTCCGTTATTAGCAAATTTAATATTGTTCTGGTACGAAAGAGAATACTTTCTACAAAATAATATTAATTGGCAAATATTCCGATATGTAGATGACATAATAATATTTAATAATCCACTGTTTAAAAAATTAATACCTGAAATATATCCTAAATACTTGAAACTTAAGAACAATGAAAAAATTTATAGAAACAAAAAAGTTAACTTTTTAGACTTGAATATAGACCTTACAAATAGTGCTGTTAGAGTTTATAACAAAAAGAGTAATTATAATTTCAATATTATAAAATACTGTAATATGAATTCTAATATATCATTAAATTGCTGTAAAGGTATATATTATGGTCAGTTTCTAAGATTTTATAGAATAAATAATATATTAGATAATTTCATAGAAGATGTTAAAAATTTAAACATGGAATTTATTAAAAACAAATTTAGTATCAAACAAGTAAAATATTTCAACAGTATATCAATTATAAAATATTTAAAAAAAAAATAAATGGAAATATCCATTTATGAATTCAACTTTCTATAATTTCTATTAATATTAACTAATACAAATTTATAATCTTTAACAGTTAATTAAACTTTGATTAAATAACTGATTAAAAGATTTTTTCACAAGATTTTTAAAGTGTTAAAGTATATAGTTCATTTTTGTTTAATCTCCAATTTCTGGGGAGGAAAATGGAAGTTAAATAAAGTTGAATTTACACAATTAATAGCTTTATTAAACTATTATAATTTGCCTTTTTAAAGGAATATTAAAAGATGAATAAATGTTAAATCAGTTATTTTGATATAACTAGCTGTAAAGATTATGAAATTTAGCTTTCTTCCCTTAACTATTTTTCCTTTCTTCTTTAATTTTCTTGTTGTTCAAAAAAATTCTGAATAAATGGTCTAAATTTGAAATGTGGGGGGACATTCCCCTCCCGCGACATGTGTTAGCCAGAAATAGATATTCACAATGGAGGACTCCACGGCAGAGGTAGGTTTACAGTTTGAATTTGTTAACCTTGTATCTGTTATATATGTTCATTTAAATATTTCACTGAAACAACTTAATATTAACACATAAAATCCGGTTTAAAAGAGATCTATGACATAATAAAGAAGGGGTTGAAATGTCGCTGGAATTTTATCTGATGATCCCCGTTCCAGCAGATCTCTTTTTCCAATTTATTTCAATTTAAAGTTTTTTGTGTATGTCTGGTCTACCATTAGGGTTTCAAAACATAATATCCAAACTTATAACAAATGTTAATTCATACTATAGATATATTACTAAATACAACTATTTATAATCATATTATAAAATAAAAAAACCTTCAAAAATCTTTAAAAAAAAAAAAAAAAAAAGGATAAAATATAAAATCATAAAAAAAAAATATATATATACTAACAATCTTATCTACCTTCTTTATAAAACTCTTTTTTTTTTCCCTTATTATTAGTTTGATTAAAAGTGCATGGTTCTGTCTTTCTCTCTTTTTTCTAACTATTATATATATTATCTCTTCGATTATTCTATATATAGGATTAGAGTATGTCTGAATGACGTGTAAAAGCCGATGTAATAGACGTTACTTTGTTAATTTTTTTTATTGTTATTAATTATAAATATATAATTAACTTGAGGATGTAATAGAAGTAAAGGATTTTTTTTTCTCTCTCTATCTACAAATTAATAACATTTTACAAATTTTATAATTTGTATTTAAATGATCATAATAGTGAAGATAATCTTAATACAAAACTGGACTATAAAATTAAATAACTATTTATTATTATATATATATATATATATATAGATGGAAAATTTGCCGGGAGGAAATCAATCCATGGAAGCAATGGTCGCCTCTAGACTGACGAGGGCCATTAGCCCGAAACCATGGTCTCTAGGTGGACGCTTATCGGTTTGCCAAAGTTGGTGTTGCGGCTTTGTCACCGACCCGATGCCGCTAGTTGCGGCGACGGTCAATGGATGGCGTCAGATCATGACGTTAATTTTGACGGGAGAGGCGACCATTGCTTCCATATATATATATATGTTGGGACGTGTATTTATCTATTTTATTGCCTGGCTGTCTCCCTTTTTTTTTTGACTGCAGAAAGCCAACCTTTGAAGCTAATTGTCACAATATTTACTACATTTTGTACCCATTAGGTGTCAAGGTTGTGCATTGAATAGGCTAGCATTTATTAAATGCTATTAACAACACAAAATTTATTAACAAAATTGATGTAAGAAAAAAAAGGGGGAATAATATTGAAATATATTCAATAATAAAAAAAAAATAATAATAATATATATACATAAAACCTATGAAGGACTATTACTGGTGGCCTAAAAAATATAAATGTAATAGAAAGAATGACTTACTGTAGGGGGAAAACCATCGACCAAGAAAAAGATGGCCGCGGTATGGTCAGCTGCCTCGTTCCTTTCTTTTTTAAATTTTTCGCGCCATCTACCGTTCAAACCATGCTGCCCCCTATGAGCGAACTCTGAGAGCCTTTTAAATAAAATTTAAAAAAATGCTTAATATTATTACGGTTATACAATGAATATATATATTACGTTCATTTTTTTTAACTCTAAATATTTAATAAAAAAAAAAAAACAAAGAGCAAAAGACAATTTCATGCCTGTCTCCATGGGTGATGGGATCTTGGTCCTCTTCTCAGTTGAAGGCCGAGGTTGTTGGTGGTGGTGGGGGGGGCCCACAGGCTTATCCATTGCCTGGTCATCTCCAGGCTGCTGAGCGGGTCGGCCTCCATCACTGAGGGACTCTTGGCATCTCACTGAGGGGCTCTTGACATCTCACTGAGAGACTTTTGGCATCGGGGTGTAGCAGGTCACATGGGGAGCCTAGACCGCAGGAAGGCCAGGGAGGTCTATAGGCCTTTTAAAATCTTCCTTCAGCCACACTTTCCAGCTCCCACACCAGGCTTGGTGTAGTTCCTCACGTACACTTTCTGGTTAGTGGTGAGCTCCTGTAGCATGCCACCTCCTTGAAGGTGTCCATGGGGTTCTGGACCTGGAGTAGGGTTGCCTTGTAGTCCAGACTGCATGCTACAGTAGTCAGTTGGCTGTCAGAATTGGTCCTCAGGGACTCATGCCTCCCCTGCCACAACACTCTCGCATACAGGTGAGCTCCACTTTTTCTTTTTATTATTATTATTAACATTGTTCCCCCTACAGCAGACATCCTTTCATTCCATTTAAATCTATCTAGACCACCAGCTAAGCCATTTGCAATCAATTACAATATATTTGTCTTCCGCATCCTCAACAATCCTCCCCTGCCACAAGCATCAAAAACTTGGGGAGGATCATTGAAGAAAAGTTTTTGGTGCTCCCAATGCGGAAGACAAATTTATGGATTCTTAAGCATCACACCTTAAAGAACCAAACAATAAATAAATGACTCAAAATGCCAAAAAAAAAAAAAAGAAAAAAGGTATATATAAAAAAATTAGCCACTTATATCTTAAATTGCTTCACAAGTTCATGACATCATTATACATAACATATTTATTTGTGCTTATGAGGTGATACAGCAACGTCTTTACAATAAGAGAGGAGACAAAATGAATCAAATCTAGAAAAAAGAAGTGATAAAGAAGTTATAAATGTATTAGAGCACAAATCCAAAATATAACAAAAAAATAAATAAACATGGGTTAATGATAACTAAAACTATCTAGCCTATTTTACACAACCTCTACAGAAATAGTGACAATTGTACAAATTGTGACAACCAGATTGGCAAAATTTAAAATATCAATATGACTATGTTGATGATCAATCTGAATGATACAAGTCTAGGTGAGGTGGTTTCATTCCTCTGAGGAGTTGGTTGTCTAACTCTGATTTCTCTCTCTCTCTCTCAATTACACTACTTTGAACATTTCTACTCGCAGTTCAAGTCTTCTCTAACTCTGAGCCACCTAACTTCTCAAAGTGGCTGATGGAGTCGTTGCCGAACCTTACACATGAACAACTCTCTAGAGGTTATGAATATAGTTTTTGAGAAACAACCTGTAGTTCTTCACTCCCTACGCATCCTATTAAACACCTTGACTGCTTCTTCATACCCATTCAAATATGGGACCAGCAGGAAATCATTGCTACTTTAGACACCCTCCCCAACCTCCATAGACTGATTAAAATAAAACTTAACCAAAGAACAGGGACTACATCTGCTGCCCATCAAAATTTAATGATCCCATTTAAACAAATTTAAAAAATTGTCTCCTAAAGAAAAATAAATAAAATTAAATTACTAATAAACTGAGCTCAAGTTTTCAGATGTCCAGAATGGTTGAGTCTTTCAAAAAAAAAAAAACTATTGAATGGAAAAAAAAATTCTTTAGACAACCTATTATTTTCCTAGTATTGACAATTGCTAAAAGGTCGATTCACATTGCCTATTGCATAAATAAATGGGGCGCCATGCAATTTTTTTTTTTTAAACAAGGTAATGGTGATATTTAAACCTTTAGTGAAATTGCAAAAACACTTGCATTCATATACATATAAACAAATAAGCCATAACATTCACCTTTTTTTTTTTAATGAATGGATATACTAATTGAATAATACAGACTTCGTGTTATATATATGATAGAGATGTTGACTACATTGTGGACTGCCTGGATTGTCTACAGTCATTCACTAATAATTCAAGCCCAAACAAGGCATTAAAGCATTATTTGACAGTAATTCATTGCCACTATATTTCCTTCTTTCCACCTATATCAAAGTTTATCTGTGCCAGTCATCCTAATTCACTCTAGATTGTAGTATTTGGAGAAAATCTTAGTATGTTATACCTAGTGTGACTTGTTACACTAAGTGCGACATCATCCCTATACATGAGGGGGAATAAATTGAATAGAATTAGAACCTCAATATATACTCTACTTAAGGTTTATAAATGTCTACTCTTGGCCTATTCTTCCTAATTTTGAATCTGACCCATTGGCTCGTTCTGGCGTCTCGTTCGTGGTTCTTATAGTTAACTAATACTTTAAAGTCTTATCCTAACATGGAACGAGTTTAAACTCGTTGAAGGTCCTATTAATTACTCATTCTGCCTCTCGAATCGGTCTTATGCTCGAATTCATTCCAACAAAACGTATGGCAGGGCGAATCCTTTATTAGAAGAAACTTCCGCTAGCTATGGGGGATCAAGCTGGTACCAAAAAAAAAAAAAAAATCAATAGACGGAAACTACTTCGTCTAGATTAACTGGGCAATCTCTGCCTACATGCCAATCTTACAGGACCTCCCGTCTGGAACACCCTCGCTCCAGCCACGCTAAAAGCGTCGAAAACTACGGTGTCAGATCAGTTACCCAAGGTCGCGCCGTTATACCCCAGGCTATATGGCATGGCTAAAACAAATCCCCCATCCTGCATAAAATTCAATCTATACCTCTTCGTTTCCTCTTGCGAGGAGGAGATGAGTGGGCATTTCGGCTTGATCCTTGCCTCCCACTATCTCCAAGTGTGAGGGTCGGGATAGGGATCATTTATCCACAATCCTTAGAATTCAAGCTAACCTAAAAATAAAAGGAATCAAAGGGAAAATTATACCCCCTAACGAGGGACCTAACAAAAGGGAGCGAATATTTTCTATCTAGATAGAGTTGTAGTTGTCCTGTTTGAGGCTTCTCGGTCCTAACAAAATTAGAAATAAAAAATAAAATAAAAATCGATCCTATTAAAGTCCTTAACCCTATTCTAATGTGTTTTGGGCTCACAATATAATAGTTTTTAACCTTCTTACACATTCATTACACCAATTCATTCATACACCCTCCCCCCTATCATTCACGGTGTGCATACAAACTAAAGTTAAAAGCTGCTACAAAGGCCAAAATACTCATTTATCAATATCAATAGATCCTAACAAATAATAACATCTTTCAGGACACAATGTGAAATCAAATAAAATAATACTTAAAACAAATTGGGAACTAAAGCCTTATAATACTCAAAAGAAAATGCCTCTGTACAAGCTCTATATATATATTAATTCATTATACTCACTAAATGATTGTTAACAATAATTGTTGACAAGTCTATATAACCTGGAAGCTAACCTACCAAAAAAAAAAAAGAATCAGTGTAACTTCAAAAACTGCCCTTGCCTTGACACCAAGCGACTTTTCACGACAATTCTATATAAAGACATACACAAATTATAATGGCGAATAAAGGACCATTAAGCGTGACACCTCATAAAAGCGGATTGAGTCTCTCCCCTAGCCACCGTGGGTGAAGTCACTTTCTTCTTACTTCCTCGTGCGTCTGCCCCCTTTGCACTCTATTGAAAGATGGATTTATAGGGTTTACGATTCACTACCCAACACTAACATTCTCAAGTGCTTTCCAAGGATCGACTACAGTCTGGGCCTACTTAACTTCTACCCCTGGCTTAGGGTCCCTATACTTCACAACTTCACTCTGAGAGATTGACCTTTCATGTTCTCATTAGAAACCTATTTCAAAGCTACTACCTGAAGGCCAGGGATTATAGGGTTTCTGAATTACCCAACACAAGCCATAGGATGCCTATTAGGTTTGTTGTTTTAGACATAGCCCCCCTCTAAGTTGTGATTTCCTACACCTTCCTTCACCCATTACTCCTGATAATAACTAAAATTTCAGATTTACACTAAATAGTTAATTCACAATGGTATACATTATTCTCATTGGTCTTTGAAACTCGGGTTTTAACAAGAAATAGTTTGTATAGAAAAAAAAAGGAATCCTAATGAAGTTCTACTTTAAAAAAAAAAAAAGGTTTTTAAATGAAAAAAAAAAAAGGTTGAAATCTCTAAACTTCTCATTCTATCGAGCTGATTCTCCGTACACACTCCAAAATCCTAGTTAGAGGCGACAGTCTAAGCAGAATTTACACTGTGTGGGCCTTTTCACCCTTGTAGACCTGCGTAAAGTTAAACTGTTCACACTAACTCTGTCAACTTCCCCTCGTCTCATTACTTCTGAGTTCGCTCTGGTTGTCACCCCTTGTGGAACCACTACATTAACGGACCTATTAGGGAGATAAGCTGGACCTGTAAGATGAATCCAATGATCTTCATCACTGGAACCTTGACTTGAATTACCATCACTAGTTTCCTCCTCCTCTGTGGGGAAAATCTTAATTGGTATATGGTATTGTTTTAACCTATCTATATGGTATTTATCCAAATTCCCAGTTTCTAGATTCTTCAAGAGATATACAGTATCACCAGCTCTTCTTAGTACCTCATATGGACCCCCATACCTTGGCTCAAATTTGTGACGCCCCTTCGTCTCATGCATTCTCTCCACTAGGACTAAGTCCCCGTTATTGAAAGTTCTCAGCCTTTTGTTTTCGAACTTAATCCTAGCTTCTTCCTGTTCATTCAAGTAGGTTTGCCTTACCACCTCTCTTATCTTCTCGACCTCCTCTGTTAGTTCCCGCTCGTAGAAGGCTGCCGTTTGAGCAATCAAATCTTCGCTTACAGGACTTTGTCCCGCTTCCTGAAAAGGTTGCGGAAGCCTCAGCTCATGTCCGAAGACGAGTTTCGCTGGCGTAAATCCTGTACTAGAATGTTCAGTGGTTCTGATAGCTAAAGCTACCATGGGTAGGATGTCATCCCAATTAGAACTTGCCTCACACCTACGCAAAGATTCAATTACTGTTCTGTTGAGCCTTTCTACAGCGCCATTACTTTGAGGTCTCCAAGCAGTGGTGTTCACTGCACTTACCCCCATGGCCTTGCAAATCCCTTTAAAAATACAGCTAATGAATGCCGAACCCCGGTCCGAAAGTATAGTTTTCGGTACTCCAAAGATAGTAATTACGCTTTCCAACAGCGCTTTAACCACTGTACTGGCACACTGGTCTCTTGTAGGTATTAAAATAGGGAATTTGGTAAATAAATCGACTATGGTCAGGATGCTAGAATGTCCTCAGGGACTCATGCCTCCCCTGCCACAACACTCTCACATACAGGTGAGCTCCACTTTTTCTTTTTATTATTATTATTAACATTGTTCCCCCTACAGCAGACATCCTTTCATTCCATTTAAATCTATCTAGACCACCAGCTAAGCCATTTGCAATCAATTACAATATA
Source organism: Cordylochernes scorpioides (assembly GCA_030710605.1). Lineage (NCBI taxonomy): Eukaryota > Metazoa > Arthropoda > Arachnida > Pseudoscorpiones > Chernetidae > Cordylochernes > Cordylochernes scorpioides. The sequence goes on from CP092864.1 coordinate 182,586,645, forward strand.
TTTGTCTTCCGCATCCTCAACATATAGATAAGCAATTTACCAAAATATATTCTAGTTTATATTCTTTGATATATGTTTAAAACTTAACCTTGGTTTTTCTGAAAAGAAAGGTCTTCTCTTCTTTCTTAACTCCAACTCAATCATTATAGGGCATCAATCCTGTAGAGCTTGAGATTTTTTATGGTGTCTACTGGAGATGAACAGAGCTCATCAACAAAAGGTGAAATGTTAGAAGCGCCTGAATTCTGAGAAATGAAGATTTTTTAAATATATATATTTATGGAAAAACGAAAGAAAAAAATAAAAGATAAAAAGATCAGGTGTTGAAATCAAAAATAAAAATGGCATATCCTTACCAGGAGCACATGTACTTTACAGAAGGCAGAGCGCCATCTGGTAGACCAGAAATCAACTAAACATTGATTTAGCCTGTTCCCTGATATTTGGCCAACCCAATTTCTTGATAAATCAAGAAAAGCCATCCACGAACGCGTTTCGCGCTTTTTGGCGCTCGTCAGCGTGGACTAGGCTGTACCTCTGCGACCAAAAAGATTTTTTGGTCCCAGTAGCTTCTTGAATAAACCAAGAAATGGGTATTTAAGGCCAAACTTGCGTAAATACGCTTAACACATGGAAAAACGAAAGAAAAAATAAAAGATAAAAATATCAGGTGTTGAAATCAAAAATAAAAATGGCATATCCTGACCAGGAGCACATGTGCTTTACAGAAGGCAGAGCGCCATCTGGTGGAACAGAAATCAACTATACATTGATTTAGCCTGTTCCCTGATATTTAGCCAACCCAATTTCTTGATAAATCAAGAATCAAAAATCGTTTTTCCATGTGTTAAGCGTATTTACGCAAGTTTGGCCTTAAATACCCATTTCTTGGTTTTTCAAGAAGCTACTGGGACCAAAAAATCTTTTTGGTCGCAGTGGTACAGCCTAGTCCACGCTGACGAGCGCCAAAAAGCGCGAAACGCGTTCGTGGATGGCTTTTCTTGATTTATCAAGAAATTGGGTTGGCCAAATATCAGGGAACAGGCTAAATCAATGTTTAGTTGATTTCTGTTTCACCAGATGGCGCTCTGCCTTCTGTAAAGCACATGTGCTCCTGGTCAGGATATGCCATTTTTATTTTTGATATATATATATATATACATGTTAGAAACTATTTTAGATTCGTAAGATTCTTTTTGAAATTAAACAATTTCTACTGCCCTTACTGCAATGGAAAAATGAATCATAACAGATGGCGCGCTAGTGCATCGTCATATATTGTAAAAAATATTATTGTAAAAAATTATTATCAGTAAAAAAAAAAAAAAGGCTGATAATTTTACGAAAATCCTTTATTACTTAAAGGTGTTTACAAAAATTAAGGAAGGACAAGAGATTAAAGAAATTAAACTTGATAAAATTTTGTACACACCAGCAGCTCACGCCTATCAAGGGCTTGCCCTATCCAATAATCCCTATCCAATTTTTATTTTTATATTAAAGCAATATATCTATTACTGAATTTTTTTTGTATTTATATATAAATAAAATTAACTCTGTTGATTTTTTTTGTATTTAATCGATAACAGCGAAGTTACGCATGTTAAAGTTAGGAAAAATATTTTGATGTTAAGCAAAACCTGCTCCATCTCGTTTTACATAAATGTTGAAAATTTGGTCGAAATTGATGCATTGTAACGAAAGTTTTTAGCGAACAACACTTATGAAATTTGCATTTTATTAATATAGATTTTAAAAAGATTTTATTTAAATTGCTTCCATGTCTGTCTATCCACAAATTTTGTAATTAATTTTTAATATACTTCCAGAACATGTAGAAACCTGAAAAAATTTTACACTTCTTAGAACCTGATGAAAATGAAAGTTGACAAATTTTCAGAATTTTGGCCTGTCAGGGTGGCCAGAAACGGACAATTTTCCAAATTGCCTTTCAAATTTTCAAATTTAATTTGCTTTCAGACCACCTATAAGAATGAAATTTTTAACAATCGCTCAGTCCAATTAACACAATGCAATTTTACAAATTTTCAGACTTCTGGATGGTCAAAATAGCTGGGAATGACCCAATTTCTATATTTCTTTTTGATTCTTATGTGTTTCACGAAGTCAAAAGGCGGAAACTGTTGGGAGTTGCGATTTGATTTTTTAGCGAGTGTCAAAGACCTTAAATGAAATAGAACTCTGAATATATTCAGGTCCCTTTCTAAAACTTCTTAGAATTATAAGCAAAAAAACTGCCAAAAGCCAATAAATATATTAAATTTCTGTTATGTTTCGGTAATCTAATTTCAATATCATAAGACATATACATTATATTCATATTCATTATAAAAATATATATATGACAATATAAGACCATGTGGTATCCTGTCGACTCTCGCTATACTGTGGTAACAGAGAGGGTCAAACCTGTAGTAACTGAGAGGGACAGTTAAGGTGTGGAGAGTTTTCCAATACCTCTCTGCACCTTGGAAGACCTTTAGCAGTTCAGGCATAGTACAGGCAGTCGTGGTCGAGGCAGAGTGGAAGACTTGGGAATGTCCACACAAAAAAGAAGGGACACAGTTGTACTAGGAAAGTTCCGTGAACAGATAGAGTCGAGCTAAGCAAAAGATGGAGAGAATTGGGAAGAGGTTTCTTACTGGTCTATGGAGGCATAGTCGATGGGGTGGTCCTTGGGGACATCTGACGAGGGCTTCTGCCAATGGTGAAGTGACTACATATTTCCGGACCTGGTGGAGGCTTATATACTTTGCCGAGAGGAAGTACTGGGTTTCAGCGGATGCAATAAGGGCGTGGATCACGGAAGAGATGTCATTGTACACTCTTAACGACTTCCTGGCAACCTCCTGACATCTTCTAGGCTTCGTTCTTACATGTTGTTGGACTTCTATATCTCAAAGTTTGCTTTAGCTCAACTCTTAATCTATTACAGAGTTTATTTATTATCCTCAGTTTGTACAGAGTACATTACATATTGTGATGTAATGACACATGTCAATCGTGTGTATAATTATTTACAGAGGTATTTCTTTAAATAGAGGTGTTTCTATTTTACAACATGACAATCTTGTTATATTATACACCAATATGGGGTTGTTGGTCTAAATTACCATAAGCACACATTTTTTTCACGACACTATGTGTTGTAAATAGTCCCCCTTCTTAATCTTTTATTACTTTTAAATGATTAAAAATTTGAATGAATTATAATTCTAATTATATATTTGCCAATTATCTCTCAGAAAAAGTCCATTGTACAAGTTTGTAATATAATAAATAAATTTAGGTTCCACAAACCAAAATAAAAGACACACATTAGAATTTGTAGTGGCTTTTGCATAGTCGATTCCCACCTCCTACTTGCTACCATTTCTGTGCACACAAAAAATATTGTAATACATTTTAAATATATTTCCAGAGCACAAGTAGAAATCGGAAATTTTGTACACCTATCAACCTAACCATTGTTCAACCTACCAAGCAGAACTCATGGTGATTTTTTACACATGAAAACTTTCGAATTGTTGTTAGACTAGCAATTAATCTTTGTGCCATATGCAGTCCTTGGTCCCAAAAAATCCAGCTCGAGGCAAACATAATCTGTAACCTATATTATACACCCAATGTTTTTCATTATTATCCCATTGTATAATTATACAAGGTTATGGAGCCTAAATATTCCATAAGTCTCCATGATGGGTAAAAAGAGCTGCTGTCGTTGGTTGGTTATCCAGGGGGCACCGCATGGAGGTGATAGTCAGACCCCCCCCCCATACACCCAATGTATAAATCCACTATGTCAAAGGTCACAGCGGCATTCCTGCACATTATAACTAACATAGTCTATGGATAGATCAGCAATCCAATAAGATGTATAGCCACTCCAAATATTTAGGGAGCCCCATTCTACCAAGAATATAATATGAGGGAACTTCAACAGCCATCCTAATTGGTCATGGTTACGCACGAACAAAAAAACGCGAAAATTTTGAAAGAGGAAATGATATCCTCTAGTGCTAGAATGCAGAGCAAACAGTGAATCATCTCTTCATCTGCTCAGCCTTCCAATACCAAATATTTCAGATGGCCACTCGCAAAGGAATATTCAACCTCAACATGGTATCGCTGAAAAAATTTCCTTGAAATATCTCTGTTTTACGTTATTTGATATCTTGGACTTTGGCAGCCTTTGTAAATAAAACAAAAAAAAAAAAGACTCAAGTCTGACTGACACCCGGGTATAGTTAGAGACATATTTTGAACGCTCCAGGAACCTGGGTTCCTGGGTTGAGCCTCCCTTTCGCGGACACCTCTCCACAAAGGACAGTTTTCATTTGCAAAATTACCATTTTTTCAATATAGCAACTCTCTGATGAGAGGACATCTCTCCCTAAAAGACACTTTGGCTCTGCAATTAGGTGTCCTTTAAAGTGAGGTTATACTGTATATTATAATATCATAATGTGTGAATATATATACACTCTCTCTTTCTTAATAATACTGGGTTTTGATATATGCATATTTAAATATTTTGTTAGATATCATATATATCCTAAATTTTAATTCTGTGTGATGTTTGTAAATTTGAAATCATTTGGCAATGGTAAATTTAGAATTCATGATTAAAAATTGAAAAAATAATTAATGAATAAAATGTATTTTTAAATTTTTTGATTTCATTAAAATGTGCAATAAAATGAAAAATAAATATTCGAAACTATTATAGACGCGTATGATTATTTTTTAAAAAATAAACAATTTCTACTGTCGTGAAGATAGAGGCTGCCTGGCCGGCATTCATATTTCTTGAAAAATTTTTGGCGCGTCAGCGAAGTGCTATTTCAGAAATATTAGATGAAAATTACTTGAAAAGTCTTGAAGAGAGTATACAGAGAGGGATAAATAAAATAGAAGAACGGCTAATGATCACAATGAGGAACAAACTGGACAGATGGGCGCCTAGAATCAAGAAGGTTGATCCTAGAAGAGTATGCAACATCTCAGGGAAGGATTTAACTGAAGAGCAGCTGAGGCTTCTTGATAAAGGGTCTAACTATAGACCTATGCCACTTAAATCTGATTACATTAGATTAATTTCCAACATTGAGAATGGTATTAGGAATTTGAATGAAAATGATAAAATTAATATTAGAAACAAAATTTCAAATGTTATATCAAGGACAACAAAAAACCAAAATAAATTTGAGTTAGAGAAGACAAAACGCTCCGAATGGGAGGCTATAAAGAAATTTAAAAATGATGACAACATAGTTATAACTAGAGAAGATAAAGGAGGCAAGACAGTCGTGATGAAGAGAGAAGATTACAATGATGAAATAAAGAGCCTTCTCAACGATAATAATACATATGAAGAAATTCGCGAAGACCCTACTGATGTATATAGTTATTCATTTGTTTTAAATAAATATTAAATTGATGTATATAGTTATTCATTTGTTTTAAATAAATATCAAATTGATGTATATATTTGTTTAGTTATTTTGCATATTTTTCATCTGTGAATTAATCTTATAATTTGTCTATGAAAATAAAAATATTGGACCAGTGACCAAAACAAAATGTAAATAGATCGCTTAATGTTATATAGTTAGTATAGAGAGTTGTTAGGCAGGATATATATATATTTAAATGTTATGCTTGTGTAATTATAATCTTAATTGAATAAAAATATTTAAATTATAAATGTTTTCTAAATCTTAAATACCAAGCATTAAAACAACTGGCGACGAGGAAAAGCAAATTTTGTAAAGAAAAAAGAATTTAAATAGTGAAAAGAAATTATACTTTAAAAATGTCTTCAAGTATGTTTGAAAGATTTGACGAAAATCTAGAGAATGTTGAGAATTATATTTATCGCTTGAAGCAATTCATGCTAATTTCTAAAACAAAAGAAGACTTTAAGACGCCATTTCTTATTTCAAGCATCGGCCCTAAATATTTCGGGATCTTGCGAAACTTAGTTTTTCCGGAAGAAGTTGATCAAGTTCCCTTTGATAAATTATGCAAGATCTTATTGAAACATTTCAATCCTAAGACCAATATAATATATGAAAGATTTGTATTCCAGAAAATGGATCAAAAATCAGGCGAGGCAATTTCGAAATATATAATACGCCTAAAAGAACAGGCTCAAAGGTGTAACTTTGGAGATTTTCTGCAGGAATCACTAAGAGACAGATTTGTGGCGGGCATCATTGATACACCAACCCAAAAGAAGCTACTACAGGAAGAAGGATTAACTTTTGAGGGAGCATTAGACATCGCTCTGTCTGCGGAGTCTGCAGATAATGACCTACACAACCTCAAGAGATCCGAAGATGCCCATCGGTCCCCACAGCATCTTCATGCCATCAATAATCCCTGCAAACACTGTGGTAAGAACAACCATCTACACTATAATTGTTTTTTTAAATCAGCTAATTGTAGAGTTTGTGGTAGGGTAGGGCATATTTCTACAATATGTTATAAAAAAGACAGTTCTGCCCGTAAATTGCCCAGAAATCCCAAAAATACTTTTAATAAATTTAAAAAGCATGCTAATGATAATAATCCTTCGGGATCTCAAAATAATTTATCATTGAATAATATAAATTTACATCCTCCTTTGACTGAAACAGTATATGTAAATAATATAAAATTGTTGGCTGAAATTGATACTGGAGCAGCCATTACTACATTAACTAAATATGAGTACTTTAAATATTTCAAAAATGTTAAATTAAATAAATGTAATACAGTCTTGACCGGCTATAGTGGCTCTAAAATACCTATTTTGGGCAAGGCTAAATTTGATATAAAATTAAGAAATGTTTCTAGAACCATTGAAATACTAATAACTAATTTAAATTGTTCTAAATTTCTCTTAGGAAGAGATTTCCTTAATCTTTTCAATATCTCATTCAATTATTTGCATAAATTGGACTCTTTTAGTATAGATTCACTTTTAAATGATTACGAGTCCATTTTTGAATGCAAATCTGACCCTATTAAAGGTATCAAATGCCATCTTGATGTAAAAGCCTCCAAATTCAATAGTCAATATGTTAACAGTAAATTTAAAGTGGATGAGACTGTGAAGTTTAGGTGGATTAATAATGGGCATCCCTCTTGGTATACAGGAAAGATAATTAAAATACTAGGAAGGAATGTTTATTTAATAAAACAAGGTGACAGTATAAAAAAGGTTCATCAAAACTACATTAGAAAAATGTTGCCTGGTAAATCACATCCCACTAATATGAATGATGCTGAACGTGTGCCAACTCCAATCTCGGAGGAGAAAAGTGTCACAACCCCCAGGTATCCTCAGAGGGAGCGCAGATGTCCGCAGAGATATGGAGAGTAAATAAATAAATAAGGGGGGCCAAGCCTAAGAAGGGGGAATTGATGTATATAGTTATTCATTTGTTTTAAATAAATATTAAATTGATGTATATAGTTATTCATTTGTTTTAAATAAATATCAAATTGATGTATATATTTGTTTAGTTATTTTGCATATTTTTCATCTGTGAATTAATCTTATAATTTGGTCTATGAAAATAAAAATATTGGACCAGTGACCAAAACAAAATGTAAATAGATCGCTTAATGTTATATAGTTAGTATAGAGAGTTGTTAGGCAGGATATATATATATTTAAATGTTATGCTTGTGTAATTATAATCTTAATTGAATAAAAATATTTAAATTATAAATGTTTTCTAAATCTTAAATACCAAGCATTAAAACACCTACTAAAAAGATAAAACTCAAAATATCAAAATTCATCAAAAACATGAAGTCTAAGGACATTGATAAAAGAAAAATGAAGCTAGAAGATGTCGCCGCACCTCTCTTCAAAGGACTACCAAAGATCCATAAAGAAGGAGTTCCCCTACGGCCCATTGTGTCAGGATTCAAGGCCTCCACCAGACGTTTAGCGGACTGGCTTAAAAAACAGGTACCGAGTACAAGTAAAATTTCTGGGTTAGAGATTAGAAATAGGAAAGAGCTATTAGATATCACTAAACATTTGAAGTTAAATGACCATGAAATAATGGTATCCTTTGATGTCAAATCACTTTTCACCAATATCAATAGAACTCTAGCTCTAAAAGAAATAAGGGAATATTTTGAGGTGAAGAGACAAGATTGCGAAAACAAAGAATTAGAAATCAACGAAATGATAGAAGGCTTTAGGTTATGTTTAGATAATATTTACTTCAGATATGGGAATACATTTTACAGGCAAAAAGACGGCACTGCTATGGGTTGCCCTACAAGCATGATCATTGCTGACATCGTAATGGCATCGGTAGATAAAAAGGCAATCTTGATTGAGGGAATAAGAATCTGGGGCCGATATATAGATGATGTTTTTGCAGTGATCCGCAAAGAAAATCATAATGAAATCATGGTCATGTTGAATAATTTTGAAAGAGGAATAGAATTCACGGTTGAAACAGAAAAGGAGGGATTTTTATCATTCTTAGATGTAGGACTAACTCGCAAAGAAGATGGTTCAATTTTAACCAGCGTTTTCAGGAAGCCAACAGACTGTGGTATACATCTAAATTTTAATTCCAATAATCCTATGATACATAAAAGACAGGTGATAAAATCTCTTGTACAAAGAGCCAAACAAGTATGCACAGACCGAGATATTTATAAAAAAGAGATAATGAAAATTAGAGCAGAACTAGAACAATCTGATTATCCAGTTGGTTTCGCAAACAAATGGATTAGAAGATATGAAATAGATAGGCCAAATTCAAATAGGAATAAAGTTAATTGCAATAATATAATTATTCCATATCTTAGAGATATAGATAACGAAATATCTAGAATTTTGAGAAAATTTAAATATAATATTTGGTATAGTACGGGGACAAAAAGGGAATTTTTAACTAGAAATAACATAATGAAGGATAACATAGGCACATCAAAACCAAGTAATGTAATTTATGGAATTAAATGCACACAATGTGACAGAATTTATGTAGGAGAAACAGGCCGTAATTTAGAGACTAGGATTAAAGAACACCAACAGGGTTTAATGGGGAGAAGGACGTTAAGCAAAATTGGGGAACATGCATTATTTTCAGGACATAGGCCAGATTGGAATGATATTGAGATATTTCATAGGAATATAAAATTTAAAAAAGAAAGATTATTTTTAGAGGGGTGGGTATCACGGGGAGGTAATAAAAATATTTATACTGGCTGAAGTATCTTTTTTCAAGAAATAATTTCTACTGTCCTTACTGCAATGGAAAAATTAATAGGAGGGCCTGGCTCATCAGTGGTGAACCCTCCCTGGTTTCACCAGTTTAATCTACCATACCATATATATTCACACATTATGATATCATAATATACAGTAGAACCTCCCTTTAAAGGACACCTAATTGCATATCCAAAGTGTCTTTTAGGGAGAGTTGCTAAATTGTAAAAATGGTAATTTTGCAAATGAAAACTGTCCTTTGTGGAGAGGTGTTCGCTAGCAGGGTGTTCGCTAAAGGGAGGTTCTATTGTATATATAATCCAGGTTCCTGGAGTTCCTGGATATGTTTCTAACTATACCATGGTAGATTAAACTGGCGAAACCGCTGGGAGGGTTCACTACTGAAAAGCCAGGCCCTCCCATTAATTTTTCCATTGCAGTAAGAACAGTAGAAATTGTTTATTAAAAAAAAAATCATACGCGTCTATAATAGTTTCGAATTTTGATAACAGATGGCGCGCTAATGTATCATAAAAAAATAAATAGTTTAGCTCCTGCTATTGAACAATTAGGTTTATATGGGTAAAAATAAATGCGGCGGGGGACAAATATGTACATACCTCCCTCGTATTGAGGGAGAATGTGAAAAAAAAAGTAAAAACAAAAACTTTCCAATTGGTTGCTTCATATTAAATCAAATTAAGTTTAAAATTCACGATGATTGTTCCCCACCGCTTTTATTTTCACTCCTATAAATCTACTTGCTCAATGGCAGGAGCTAAATGTTTATTTTTAGTGCATTTTAATAAACTCATTTCTAAAAAAAGTTATTTTATTTATTAATTATTCGATTATTAAGATATAGGGCTATCAAAGGTCATTGTTGCTCCAAGGTTGCTGAGGTTGATTGGTTTTGCGATAAAAATAGCACACACAATATTATTAAGGGAAATAAAGAAAGACAAAGTATTCAGATATAGGAAAATTGCGATTTGTTATGTAATTAAAGTAAGTAAGAAGGTTGAATCCGTAACCAATTTAACTTTACATATTATTAATTATTAATAGCAACTATACAAAACAAATCTTGGTATATATGTCTACATGAAAACAACAAAAACAATAATTATTATATACATACAAGTTCCTTTTCAAACACGAGCTCATCTATAGTCATTGTTACTCTGTGCAATGTTCCAACACGATTTACTTTTATAAAATACTAGGCGAATGACCCGGCTTCGCCCGAGAAATCCCTTGGGTGCAATTTCCTTCATACTAAAAGTATATCAATAATAAATATTAGAAGTGCCATAGAATAGCAATACAGATGTAACACATAAACTACAGGAAAAAAGTGTGTGTGATGGCAAAAATTGTATTATATTAGTGTTTAGGTTTTTGATTTAATTAATATAGTTGATATAATAATATATATTTATATTATCTATATATATAAAAATGAATGTATGTGTGTGTGTGTCTATCTGTCTGTCCTTTATGCCTGACCAAACCACTCATTGGAACGCCATGAAACTTTGGGAAGTTATTTAGTATAGTACTGGGAAGGTTTCTAGCAAATAAAATTTTTGAAATAACTTTTCGCTTTAAAATAATCAAGATAAATATTCTAATTTATCTGTTATAATTAAACAATCTGCTCTAAATATTATCATGATGATACGATGATTTTGTAATGTAGAAAATTAGGAAAGACAAAATTCAGGATGACACGGCAATTTATTTGAGACAAGAATAATGATACAATTCCAAGGCAAGATACGAGGGAACCAATTAATATTGATTTTATTCAACTTATCGAGTATTTTTCAAGGGACCGGGAAAAAATGTTCACTTTATCGAGAGATTCGTTAGACAAACCTTTACTCGGGTAACACCCGGGCGAAGCCGGGTACGTTCGCTAGTATATAATATAAATGAGTTTTAAAAATTGTAAAAAAAAAAATGCATCGGCCGGGAATCGAACCCGGGCCGCCCGCGTGGCAGGCGAGCATTCTACCACTGAACCACCGATGCTTTTAAAAATGGCCATATTTAGGTATTCATTCCATTCCGGATTAGTCCGCGTAAAAAAAAAGTTCTTCAAATGAAAAAAAGAAATAGCCAAAAATACTAATCAAAATGCAGCCGAAAATTTTCCTCAGGCTTACAAAAAGCGACATGCAAAATTTGGTACCAATTGGTTCAGTAGTTTTGAGTTTATCGCGAAACAGACAGACAGACATTGACTTATATATATATAGAGATAAAAAACCTTCGCAAAAAATTTATTTTTTAAAATTTTAAAAGTTTTATTGAAGAAACTTTTTGCCAGAGGTTTTTTGATATTAAAATATACAAGTATCAGAGTCATAATCAACAATCAATCAATTTTGTCACCGTTTGCTTTTTTGAATTGAATAAATACCCAAATATGGCCATTTCTTATAACCATCGGTGGTTCAGTGGTAGAATGCTAGCCTGCCCGGGTTCGATTCCCGGCCGATGCATTTTTTTTTTACAATTTTTAAAACCCATTTAAATTATTAAAATATTAAAGTATCAGAGTCATGTGCACAATTCTGTCACCGTTTGCTTTTGGTTCAGTGGTAGAATGCTCGCCTGCCACGCGGGCGCCCCGGGTTCGATTCCCGACCGATGCATTTTTTTTTTTACAATTTTTAAAACTCATTTATATCATTAAAATATATGTGCTTTTCCTGTCTATGTACAGATTTATGTTCTATGTACAAAGTATACAAGTATGTATACAAGTTATTTGCAAATTGCGTTGCAAATTTGCCCTTTCGCTCGCAAGCAGCGCCTCTAGCGGTGAAGATGGGAGGTAATATCAGCTGACCTAATGGACATGTAAAACGTGTTTCAACAGGACATAGAGAAAAATCTGGAAAATATATTTTTCTGATTTTTAGTCAAGAAAAATAAATTGACAGGTTCTGGGAAAAAAAAGTAGTTGTTTTTTTTTTTAGTTAGAAAATGATTATGACAATATTGCTCTATCATATTTGATTATCAGATACAAAATTATATCTGGAAAAATTCCAAAAAGCAGAGACCACGGATGAAGCCAGTTCATTTTTAGTATGCAGGAACAAAATTCTAACAGAAAAACATTCATTCGAGCAGAAGACACAAAGCCAGATCATCTCTTTATAAAAATATAGCTTCTCAGACACAAAGTTTGGAGCGGGACGTTTCACAAGAATGACATCCACGGCGCCAATTTATAATTGTAACGAATAGTATTTGAATAAAAGCATTTAATCGGGTAAAACCCGGGTGTTGCCCGGGTCTTTTGGCTAGTTATATATAAGACAAAATCATAAAATAAATTAATTTTTTTATCACAATAATTACCCCTTTAAATAATAAAGAGGCACACATTAAGAGAAATATGTTGATTAACAAAATACTAAAATTGTAATCTGTTGATTGTGAAAAGTAAATATTCTGTGTTTAAATAGCTTCTTCTCTATGGGAGCTGTGACTCACAGCTTGCAAAGCTTGTGCTACTATCATATAACTCATATGCTCGTTGTGATTTCTATGAGTTACACTTCTTGATGTGATGAGATTTACTCTGCTGTGTATTAAAAAAAATAATAATAAAAAAGGCATATCCTGACCAGAATAACATGTGCTTTTCAGATGGCAGAGCGCCATCTAGTGGAACAGAAATCAACTAAACATTGATTTAGCCTGTTCCTTGATATTTGGCCAACCCAATTTCATGATAAATCAAGAAAAGCCATCCATGAACGCGTTTTGCGCTGTTGGCGCTCGTCAGCTTTGCTGGGAATTTATATGTGATAAATAATCTATACCTCATTTTGGAATGAATTCATATTTAGAATATATTTGAATCATTATACAAATCACAGAGAAATTAACCCTCCAAATGTTGACAGTATGTTAATAAAAATCCGCTAACCCCTAGAATGCCTGAACGCCCCCAACATGTTTTTGAAATCGCTAACCCCTACTGTGGTATCAATGGGAATCAATGGTTTAGAAATTGGGACAGTTTAGTCTTCAATTACACCATTTATCAATAATGGTGAAACGCTTATTGATGTAGTATTTGATGGGTGCTATAGCGCTTTGGTTGCGTTCTCTCATTTGTTACTAGAACTGAATTGGAAAATGAAGAATATTAATATATATATTAAAATCAAATAATTCTATCCAGACCACGAGAATATGAGCTTTTTCACATATATCAATATATATATGAAAAATAATAAAAAATAAAATGTTTAGTTGATTTCTGTGCCACTAGATGGCGCTCTGCTATCTAAAAACCTCATATGCTTGTGGTCAGGATATGCCTTCTTTGATATATATGTAATATTGTTGCAAATGATCCTGCCAACGTATGGATAAACTGGCAGTCGTGTACGTGAGGCGAGTGTTGATGTTCTTCCCACACGCGGGAAACAATAAGCAGAGGCAACAGGGCTAGATGTTAACACCGAGAGTGATCGGGGACAGCCCACGGGACAGAGGTAGAGGCCATGATACAAACTTGGATGCCTATCACCGAGACATGGAGAGAGTGAGCGAGAGAGACAGAAACGGTCTGTCGATCGACACACTGTAGAACACACTGACGCTGACCCCCTGCTAAAACCTGTCCTGTTTACCGGGGTCGTCTATATTGTTGCACCAGGTTGCGGCTTGGCAGACTCTTCAGCCTTGATTCTCTCCTGTGCTGGGTCTTGCATCTTACCAGAGCGTGTTTCAACCATCCTACAAATTTATATAAGGGAATAATGAGATAAGTCTACTTTAAGTAACCTCCAGAATGATTTATTTATTTTCTCACATCAAAGAGAGCAGTGAAGTCACAGTGTACCTAAATACAAATGATGATAATCTAATCTGTTTTAAATAAATATCATAGAATATTTTATATAAAAATAAATAAATATATAATTTAAATTTCAAATATATTAAAAATAATATAAGAAATACGCCATTAATCATGATGTAACACTTCCCCCTCTCCAGAGGTCGTCACGTCCTCGTGATTGACCTCATCAATTCTTTCAAAATAGGGTTTGATTCTTGAGACATGGACAATCAATGGGTCTTGGCCAGGATTATCTTTTGGTTCAATTAAGTAATTTACGTTGGACAGCTTCTTTAATATTTTATATGGGCCAAAATATTTTCTCAGTAGTTTCTCACACTTTCCTATTTTCCTAATTGGTGTCCAAACTGCTACTAATTCTCCTGGTTCGTAGCTTCTTTCCATGTGTTTCTTGTCATAGTTCTTTTTCATTCTTTCTTGAGTCTTCATTGTGTTGTTAATAACTAATTTTCTTGTTCTGTTTATTTTGTCTAAGTGATGTTTTATGTATTCATCATAATCATCCTTGTCAATGTCCACCGAGATATTCCTGTCGTCCAAAAGAGACGTGGGTTCTCTTCCAAACATCAGGAAAAAGGGAGAATATCCTGTGGTTTCCTGAATTGTAGTATTGTAAGCGTGAGTGATGAATGGGAGTATTTCGTCCCAATTCTTCTGATCAGTGTTCACATACATACTGAGCATATTGATCAATGTTCTATTTAACCGCTCTGTCAATCCATTAGTCTGGGGATGATAGCTCGTTGTGAAGCAATGTTTAATCTTGCACGTTTTCATCACCTCTTTCATTAAATTACTGGTAAATTGAGAGCCTCTGTCACTAATAAGATATTGTGGGGCTCCGTGCCGGAGAAAAATATCCTCTACTAGAAATTTTGAAACTTCTTTCACTGTTGCTTCCGAGACTGCTTTTGTTTCTGCATATCTAGTGTAGTAGTCCGTCAGCACGATTATCCATTTTTTCCTGTTTTTCGTAGATGGCAATGGACCAACAAAGTCAATTCCAATTCTTTCGAAAGGAAAGTTGGCTGGGGGAATGGGCTGTAGTAGCCCAGAAGGTAATTGGTTTGAGCCTTTTCTACTTTGGCAAAGATGACACGTCTTAACGAACTCTGAGACATCCTTTAGCATGGATGGCCAAAAGTATTTACTCTTTATTCGGTACATGGTTCTGGCGACACCCAGATGGCCATTCGACATATGATTGTGATATTCTTTCATAATTTCTCTCTTTTTATTCTCTGGAACTACAAGCAACCACGCCCTGCCTTCAGGGTTCGGGTTTTTCTTAAAGAGGCATCCATCTTCTACTTTAAAGTTTTGCGCAATTGATCGCCTGCTTCCATTAAGGTTTTTCTTAACACTTTCGATAAACTTATCCTCTTCGTCTGTTATTTGATTTAAAAATAGCCTTTCAAAATCCTCATCCCAATCAGTTTCTGGTAAGGGTCCCCTAGATAAGCCATCGGCGTCCAGATGTTTCTTTCCTGATTTATGTATTATATCGAAGTCATATTCTTGAATTTTCAATGCCCATCTTGCCAATCGACCTGTTGGATCCTTCAAGTTTTTGAGCCAGCATAAGGCGTGGTGGTCTGTTACTATTTTAAAGTGTCTTCCATAAAGGTAGGGTCGTAATTTTGACATTGACCAGACAACGGCCAGACATTCTTTTTCAGTGGTTGAATAATTTTGCTCCGCTTTACTTAGGGTACGACTCAAATATGAGATCACCTTCTCTTCACCACCGATTCTTGGACAAGTGTTGCACCTATGCCGATGTTGGACGCATCAGTATGAACATAAGTAGGTGCATTTGGATTGAAGTGACCTAAAATTGGTGGACTTAATAGTGCTGTTTTTAGGGTTTGAAACGCTTCCTCTTGTCTTTCTGTCCAGATAAATGATACACTTTTTTTTATAAGGTTGGTCAAAGGGTCAGCAATTTTTGAGAAGTCTTTGATAAATTTTCTATAATATGAACACATTCCCAAAAAGGATTGTACTTCTTTGACCTTTTTGGGCCGAGGGAAATTTCTGACAGCTTTGATGTTATGTTCCGCGGGTTTTATACCATGTTTGCTCGTTATATAGCCGAGAATCTCCAATTCTTCAAAAGCAAATCGGCATTTTTTGTCGTTTAACCTTAAATTAGATTCACGAAAACATCTAAAAACAGCTTCAAGTCTTTTGAGGTGCGTTGGAAAATCCGGGCTATATATGATAACATCATCCAGATAACACAAACAAATTTGCCATCTCAGATTTCCAAGCATATTCTCCATATTTCTCTCAAAGGTAGCAGGCGCGTTACAAAGTCCAAAAGGCATCACGTTGAATTCATATAATCCATGTGCTGTAGTGAAAGCTGTTTTCTCTTTGTCTCTTTCTTCGACTTCAACTTGCCAATATCCAGATCTGAGGTCTATTGCTGAGAAGTGTGTAGATCCTTGGAGAGTATCCATAACTTCGTCTATTCTAGGGATCGGATAGACATCTTTTACTGTCACATTATTCAGTTTTCTGTAGTCCACACAAAATCTGTATTTACCATCTCGCTTCTTGACCAATATTACTGGAAAAGACCAGGGGCTAGAAGATGGCCTAATTATGCCTTCTGTAAGCATCTCGTCAATTTGCTCTTTTATAATATCTCGTTCTTTAGCACTTACCCGGTAAGGCTTGTGTTTAATTGGCTTCGCGTCTTCTGTGTCTATCCGATGTTTTGCCAAATTGGTTCTCCCTAATCTCGACGAAAAAAGATCTCCATACCTTTCTAAAACTTGTTTTAACTCCTTCTGTTCCTTTGGTGAAAGATTTTCGTTTATTTGGAATCTAGGTTCTTTGTTCTCTTCTACCTCTCTTTCTCGACTCACATTTATTTTCGCTGGACTACTTCCAAAAGCCAATGTTTGGTTTTTCATTACTTTTAACGGTCGAGGATACGGATTAGTTATCCATATGTGTGTTTCCCTATTTATAACATTGATCAAGCTTCTTGCTAGACGAAGTCCATTTGTTTGAAACATTTTGCTGCTCTCCTCGATAATATATTCTCCATCCTCTGTTTCTACCAATGCCTTGATCAATTTCATGGAACATTCCGGTACAATGGAATCCTTGGCACTCTTTATTTTCAACATTTCAAAATTGATTTCGTCATGATTATTCGTCAAATCGTATTTGATAGTTTCTTGCTTACAATCTATTTTTGCGTTCATTTTCTTAAGGAAATCTCTCCCAAGAATTAATGTCCGTAAATGCGTTTTCAATATCACAAAGTTGTGTGATAATGTTTCGTCATCAATTTTTATATTTAAAAATATACTTCCTACCATGTCCAATTTTTTTCCATCGGGTCCTGCACACATTTTTGCGAGTTTACTTATACCATGGCCTGTATCGAGGGCCGTTCTGAGGTCGACCACTGAGAGGTCAGCACCTGTATCAACCAAAGCTTCAAAAGTCCCTATCTTGTCCACATTAATTTTTAATTTGTATTTAGGGTCCAACTTCTTGATTCCGTTTATGGTCGACTTGCTTTGATTGACAGATTCAGGCGCGACGCTTAGTTTAAATCTTCCAACACGGAATATCTATTCCGGGTAGGAATATTTGTCTGTGTGCTATGACATACATCAGCATAAAGCCGAGGTCCTGATTTCTCTGATATTTCATTCATTTGGCATTTTTCTTCGACCTTCTCTTGGGTATCTGCTGGATCCTCTTCTAAGATTCTTATAAACTTGACCCTACAATAACGGGCCACGTGCCCTGGCTTGTTACATTTAAAGCAGATTGGTCTCCCGTCTTCTGTCCTATTCCTAATTGAATTTGGATTCTTATTGTATGTTTTACTTGGGTAGACCGGTTTTGGCTCAGGATTAGGAGTGTAAGATCGTCTAGGGGCAGATACCTGGGGCAGAGGTTTGTCCTGGTAGTACCTCGGAGTGGGGGCCTGGGGCTTGGAGGTGTTCTGGTAGTACCTCGGAGCGGGGGCCTGGGGCTTGGAGGTGTTCTGATATGGTCTTCTGAACGACGTAGCATTCTTCCATTGCTCTTGATGATGGGGACGAGGAGAGCGTGGTCCATTATATAGAGCTTTTGATTTTTCTGCACGTTCTTGGTAATTCTTTTCGAACAAATCCAGCTTCTTACAAATTTCTAGGAGTTCATTGGTATTTTTAGGAGGGTTTAGGTGAATGGCAAAAGAGTATTCTTTCTTTAACCCTCCAATAACCCAGTTTATTTTAGTCTTTTCTTCCATTTGGGGGTCGACCTTGTTGCACAGTACAAGGATATCCTCTGCGAACCTGATTGCAGGTTCATTCCACTGTTGCATCCTGTTTAGTTTCATCTTAATTTCTTCTTTGTTGGCGTCTGAGGCAAAATCCTCAATTAGGCGGCTCTTGAAATTTTCCCAGCTGGTGAAACTTATCTTGTGTAGGTTCAGCCAGGTTTTGGCGCTACCAATCATATTCATGGCAGCATAACGAGAGATAATGTAGTCTGCCCAATGGTACAGGAAGCCAATTTCTTCAAGAGATTCAATCCATGGGCGAGGGTCTTCCATTCCATCATACTTGGGGATGTCGATGTTGGGATTCAGGACAACTGGGTCGGAACTAGCATCTCTACCAATTGTTGCACCAGGTTGCGGCTTGGCAGACTCTTCAGCCTTGATTCTCTCCTGTGCTGGGTCTTGCATTTTACCAGAGCGTGTTTCAACCATCCTACAAATTTATATAAGGGAATAATGAGATAAGTCTACTTTAAGTAACCTCCAGAATGATTTATTTATTTTCTCACATCAAAGAGAGCAGTGAAGTCACAGTGTACCTAAATACAAATGATGATAATCTAATCTGTTTTAAATAAATATCATAGAATATTTTATATAAAAATAAATAAATATATAATTTAAATTTCAAATATATTAAAAATAATATAAGAAATACGCCATTAATCATGATGTAACAATATAAAGCCCTGGAGGGAGAGGGGCCCCCCATCTGGACTGGGCGTTAGCTTTTTCCTCCCCTCTGGCCTGCAGATCACCGCTCTTTGGATCTTTATTTTGACGTCACCATTTTTAGTTTAAATACAAATAGGGGTTTACAGATTATATTAATAAAGATATAGCATATATACAAAATATAGGGGTGGTAGTAAATAGGAACAGTGTACATTTTAATAGAAGGGAGATATGTGAAATATACTGAAAGTGTCATTATTAAGCAGTTTAAAATATACTATTTATATAATAAGTTAGAATAAATTGTGACTTACATGGACAGCCAAACCTGCAATGATTCTGTAAAATGACGTTTAACAAATTTTACCGCAAATGATTCTTTTGAACGAAAATTCGGGAATTTATTTTAAGCAAAAAATAACGACTATTTCTTCCCTTAGGGATGAAGTATGAAAGGATGAATTGTGAAGAGTAATGATGAACTGAAAAATAAGTGTCCAGGGATGGGAAACGAACCCACAGTGTTCCGCTTACCGGGCAGATGCCATGTCAACTTGGCTACCCTGGGGACATATTTTTCCGTTTGTAAATCTCTCTATATATAAAAATGAATGCTTGTTTGTCTGTCTGTATGTCCGATATACAAATTCGCAGTAGTTCACTAATTCAAACATAGGTAAATTTCCATACATAGGTAAAAAATACGGGGAAGACGATAGGCTATTTTAAAAAATATATAAATCAATTATTGACACTATATATTTTTATTCAGAAAATGATGATGACGATATTGCTGTATCATGTTTGATTATCAGCTACAAAATTATATCGGGAAAATATTAATATTAATATTTAATATTGTAATATATAAAAATGAATGTTTGTATGTCTGTCTGTATGTCCGGTATACAAATTCGCAGTAGTTCACTAATTCAAACCAAAATTTCCATACATAGGTAAAAAAATACGGGGAAGACGATAGGCTATTTAAAAAATATATATAAATCAATTATTAAAACTATATATTTTATTCAGAAAATGATGATGACGATATTGCTGTATCATGTTTGATTATAAGATACAAAATTATATCGGGAAAAATTCCAAAAAGCAGAGACCACGGGTAAAACCAGTTCATTATTTTGTACGCAGGAACAAAATTCTAACAGAAAAACATTCATTCGAGCAGAAAAAAAAAGCTAGATCATCTTTCTATAAAAATATCGCTTCTCAGACACAAAGTTTGGAGCGGGACGTTTCACAAGAGTGACATCCACGGCGCCAATTTATAATTGTAACGAATAGTATTTGAATAAAAACTTTTAATCGGGTAAAACCCAGGCGTTGCCCGGGTCATTCGGCTAGTATTATATAAAGTTAATTTATAATAAAATATAATGCGGCTTATGATTGTAAAACGACGTTCGACAAATTTTACCGTAAATGATTCTTTTGAATGAAAAATCGTAATTTATTTTAAGGAGAAATAACGATTATTTCTATCCTTAAGGATGAAGTATGAAAGAATGAATTGTGAAGAGAAATGATGAGCGGAAAAATAAAATTGTTCAGGGATGGGAATATTTTTCCGTTTCTCATTACTCTTCACAATTCATCCTTTCATACTTCATCCCTAAGGATAGAAATAGTCGTTATTTCTCCTTAAAATAAATTACGATTTTTCGTCCAAAAGAATCATTTACGGTAAAATTTGTCAAACGTCGTTTTACAATCATAAGCTGCATTATATTTTATTATAAAAAATGAATCTGTAGTTTAACAAACATACTCTCTAGAGAGGGAATTTAATTTTTTTAACAGATTACTCACCGCTTGTGTTTTATATTTTCATATTAAGAATATTGTTTCATGAGTGAGAGGTGTATATACATGTGTATAGTCTTGGTCAGCTCTGTGTTTTAAGATCAAGTTGAACCTATTACAAGGTGTTTTTATATGCTAAATTACGTCTTCTTTCAAAACTTTAAAATGCCCTCTTTTAAAAAAAATGTTTTAGTTAGTAAAGTCATACTAAGAATATAATGGTTGCTATGTAGACGCGTGTTACCGTATAAATGAGTAAAGACTGAGTAGATACAGGTAACACATTGTTTTATTTTCATAAATTACATCCTAACACATGTGGATTCCTGAAACGTCCAACAGGTAAGGTCGTGAGGTAGGAGTCTGGTAATGATGTCTGGATCTAGCCGTGCTTGAAGTACACGTGGTGGTGTCCATGGTCTCCGCCAATGTTGACACTGTATCCATGGTGCTTCCCATCGTCCCCATGATGGTGGTGGTGGTCGCCCTCGGAGGCGTAGCCATTATGGTCGTCATAGACGCCGTGGTGATGGTCTCCGCCCCCATAATGATGATGATCATCTCCTCCGCCGTAATGATGGTCCCCACCGTCATATCCTCCATGATAATGATCATCCCCACCGCCATAACCTCCGTGATGATGATCATCTCCTCCGCCGTGATGATGATCATCTCCTCCACCGTAATGATGATGGTCCCCACCGCCATATCCTCCATGATTATGATCATCCCCACCGCCATATCCTCCGTGATGATGATGGTCCCCACCGCCATAACCTCCGTGATGATGATCATCTCCTCCATCATGATGGCCTCCATATCCACCTCCATCGCCGCCGCTGCTGAAGCCAGAGCTGTGGTGCTTGCCTCCACCGTATTTCTTACCGTGAGATGAACCATCCTTGTAATCTGATCCATAGCCTCCCTTCTTGTGATGGGATCCTCCGTGCTTGTGCTTGGAGCCGTCAAAGTGATCCTTGTGGTATTTGCCCCCGTGCTTCTTGTGGGAATCGTCGCTGGTGTGATGCTTGCCACCCTTTTTCCATCCGCTGCCATGATGGCTGGAGTAGCCGTTCTTGCCGTGTTTCTCGTAATCCTCGCCGTGCTTCTTTGCGTGCTTATAATGCTTGTGGTTGTCATCCTTCATGTACTTGCCTCCATCCTTGTCATAGTAATCTTCATGGTCGGCGTGCTTCTTCTTGTAGTCGCTATCCTTGAACTCATCGTTGTAGGTCTTCTGATCGCCATATTCTTCCTTGTGGTAAAGATTCTTAAAGCCCTTATTTTTGTGTTCTTTGTTCTTGTAGTATTCTCCCCCAGCCTTTGCAGATTTACTTCCTTTGGCTCCATGCTTGTCATGACCGAAGGCCCCATGTTCTGCTCCACCACTACCGTGGTTCAGTCCCTCCTGTTTCATGTGGTGCTTGCCGAATTCTTCTCCACCCTTCTTGAAGCTGCTGTCACCGCCGGAGGAGTGGTGGGAAGAGTAGCCATCTGAGCCATGTTTCTTGCCCGACCCATAGGAGCCATAGGAGTCCCCGTGGGAGGAATGGCCCTTGGAGTCAGAGTCATCCTTGTAGTCGGAGTATCCGCCGGAGTGGTGGCCGTGTTTGTGGCCGCTGTGGTCGTCGTGGCCGTGGTGCGAGGAGTGGTGGTCGTCTCCTCCCTTCTCGAAGTGGTGCCCGTGGTGGTGGGATTCCAGCGCCAGCAATGTCTCCCCTAGCTTCTTGGAGCCGTCGGCGGTGGCAAAAGCCGCAACCAGGGCGAGAACAAGCTGCACATCACCACATCCTTCTCAACACATTGTCTTCTCTCGTCGTTAATATTTCTGAGCATATGTTCTTTCTTTATTTGTTTTTGTTATTTAGATGATGTAATCATTTTTAGTTCACATTTTACAACGCACCTCAAAAGACTCGACTCGAAGTTGTGTTCAGATGCTTTTGCGAAATCAACACAAAATTGAACCATAATAAATGCCAATTTGCTTTTGAAGGACCGAGGATTCTCGACAATGTAACGAGCAAGCAGGGGATATAGCCAATCGAATCAAAATCAAATCTGTTAGGGATTTTCCTTAGCCTAAAAAAGTCAAAGAAGTTCAATCATTGTTGGTTGTATTTGAGGGTGCTCTTATCATAGAAAAATCATCAAAGATTTTTCGGATATTTCTTACCCTTTGAACAGTCTAATTAGAAAGAATATACAATTTACCTGGACAGAAAATCAAGAGAAAGCATTAATAAATCCACCAATTTTGGGCCACTTTGATCCAAATGCACCTACTTACATTCACACGGATGCATCTAACATCGGCCTAGGTGCAACCCTAGTTCAAAATATAGGTGGGGAGAGAAGGTGGTCTCATATTTAGAGTAAAACCCTAAGAAAACCTGAACAGAACTACTCAACTACTAAAAAAGAATGCCTAACCGTTGTATGTTCAATGTCAAAATTACGGCCCTACCTATATGAGAAATGTTTCAAGATATTAACAGATCATCACGCACTATGCTGGCTCAAAATTTGAAGTATAAAACAAGTCGCTTAGAAAGATGGACACTGTAGATTCAGGAATACAATTTTTAAATAAAACACAAATCTGGCAAAAAGCATTTGGACGCCGATTGATTTATCTAGAGAGCCCTAACCGGAAACTGAATGTGACGAGGATTATGAATGAATATTTCTGAATCAAATAATAGAGGAAAAGGATGACTTTATTGAAATGTTAAGGAGAGCCTTAGTGGAAACAAACAGTTAGTTAAACGAACTTTAAAGAAGAAAATAAATGTCTCTACAAGATAAATCTAAATTCTGGTGGTAGGGCGCGGTTGCTGATAGTGCCAAATAAGAGAAGGAGAGAAATCATGAGTAAATACCACAACTATATGCTGAATGGCCATCTGGGCGTCGCCAGAACCACATACCGAATGAAGAATAAATACTATTGGCCTTCCATGCTGAAAGATGTTTCAGAATTTGCAAAGACGTGCCATCGTTGCCAAAGTAGAAAAAGTTCAAATCAGTTGCCTGCTAGACTTTTACAGTCTATACCCCCAGCTAAGTACCTTTTTGAGAGAATCGGGATTGATTTAGTTGGTCGCTCGCTATCTACGAGAAATAAAAATAAATGAATAATTGTGCTGACGGACTATTACACCAGGTATGCAGAAACAAATGCATTCTCGGAAGCAACTCTAAAAGAAGTTTCCAAATTTTTAATCTAAGATATATTCCTGCGTCATGGGGCTCCAGAGGTTCTCATTAGCGACAGAGGTTCACAGTTTTCAAATAATTTAATGAATGAGGTGATGAAAATGTGCAAGAGAAATTATTGCTTTACAACGAGCTACCACCCCCAGACTAATGGACTAACAGAACATCTAGAATTAACATGATTATCCTGTATGTGAACATCGACCAGAAGAATTGTGATGGAATGCTTCCATTTATTACTCTTGCGTACGAAACGGCGATCCAATAAACCACGGGCTACTCTTCATTATCATTGTTGTTTGGAAGGGAAGCCGTGTCTATTTTGATTGAGGGGAATATCTCAGTAGATCCCAGCATAGATGATTATCATGAATACATAAAAATTATTTCAATAAAATAAGCAGGACGAGAAAAGTAGTTATTAACAACAGAGAGAAGACCCAAGAAAGAATGTAAAATAACTATGACAAGAAACACAAGGAGAGTAGCTATGAACCAGGAGAATTAGTGGCAGTTTGGACACAAATTAGGAAAATGTGAAAAACTTTTGATAAAATATATTTTGGGATATATATAGAATATAAAAGAAAAAGGTATCTAGCGTCAATTATCTAATTGAAGCGAAAGATAATCCTGACCAAGACTCACTGATAGCTTGTTTAAAGACAAAAAAAACCTTATTATGAGAGAATTGATGAGGTCATTCACGAAGACGTGACAACTTCTGGAGGGGGGGGGGGGGAGAGGAGGAGTTGTTACATCATGTTTGATGCGCCCTTCCATTTATTCAAAATAATCTATGATATTTTAAATGTATTTTTAACATATCTTGATATCTTGATTTTATTTATTTTCAAAGGGGAGCAACGAACGCGAAGACTTCAAATAAATCTAGTAACTTTAAAATTATGGTAACCTTCTCGGGAAACGTATACGACACAAAGAAGGAGGGAATCAAGGAGGAAAAACCTACAAGTTGCAACACCGTGTAACAATTTATATAAACGCAGTATATAAATCCACATTCACAAAGTAAGCCGTCGAGGTCCCAGTGGAAGGACTTACCCAGGGAAGGAGACCCATGTCTGTGCCGAGGTCCGGGCCTCCGTCACCTTTATACCAGACCTCGATACACGCTCCAGCGGCTTCTGCCACCTACACCGCAGATACCATCGCCCTGACGTAACCCAATTTCTTCCGAGGAATTAACGAATCGTAACCCGGGTGTTGGCGACATTCTTGGATCAATGGAATGACATTGAGGAACCGAGTGTCACTGGGTTTCTTATCCTATTCTGGGATTTTTCATTGTTTTAAGAAATCAAGGTTCCTTCAGGATGTCTTACAGAAGTCTAAATACATTGTTGGAAGCACCAATAAGAAACCAAGTTAAGAAACCCCATAATCAAAAGCATCCATCAGAACAGGAAAAAAGATTTAGTTTACCAAATTCCTGCCTTAACTGCAACAGTGTCTACATTGGTGAAACCTCAAGAAACCTCTCCATAAGATTTAAAAACACCAAAGGAATATTTCTAAGCAGAACCCAAACTTTCTAATAGTCAACCACATCAGAGAAGCATGAAGTACTCCAGAGACTTCAAAAGTACCAGAATATTCCTTAAAAATGACACATCTAAAACTCAAAGAGACTCATTCTTGAAGCGATTGAAACAATGAATACCATAAAGCAAAGAACAAAACTCTACAGTTACCATCAAAATATGTTCCTCTTCTATCTTAAAAACTTCAATAGGCATATAAATATCACTTTCTATTTTTCTATTCAATAATTTCATTAGCCGGTTCATAGTTAATTCTTAAAATGTATTCAATTATGTAAATTTATTATAATTTTATATACTATATTTACATAGATTCCTCTTTGAAAATATTATATAATATTTCTTTCCATTGCCTTTGTTTATACGTTTTAATTAGCTCAAGAAGGGCTTTAGCGAAAGCTTTATTTACTCATGTAAAAAAAAAGAGTTGTGGCATTTTATGATTTTTTTCCCTTGTAATTTGTCGAAATTCGTAATCCTGCAATAATGAGCACCATGGTAGTATAAAGTCAAAGTACATATTTTAGGATGTCCCACAGAAGTTTAAAGTACATTGTTGGAAGCACCATGGTAAATTCAAATCATTCATTGTTGAGTGTCTCACAGATGTGTGAAATTTAGATCATTGTTGAAAGCACCATGGTATTATGAATGAAAAGTGTTTATTACGGATGTTACAAGAAAACCCAGGCTCCAATGCCATATCTGAAAATATTTCAAATATTCTTTGAAAATTTGAGTCTTATAATATCGGGCATTCGTAAAAAAAAAATAATAATAATAAAATAAAGTGCTTTAATTTCGTTACAGAATTCAAGAATTATCTTTACATACAGGCTTCCATGAAGCAATTAATTTGGTTCTTATGTTTTTATGAGCCCTCAACCTTGCTTTAAACACTCATGTATCTATTCAACAGCTATTAATGACATAGGCGTAATTATATTAAAATATTTGTTTATTGGCACATAGGGTTTCTTTTCATATTTGCATATTCTATATATGTAAGGGCTAACATATATCTTTAGAACATTCCATCAAATCATTTTGACTCGGTTTTCTGTGAAACAATAAAAACTACGCTTTCACCTATTCTTAGAATTTTGAAAGGCAATTTATTCTCTTAAACATTTATTTGAAATAAAGACTATTTCAATTTCGGGAAATACATGCCAAGTCCAACAATGTACATTGACTTTAGACTTCCATGGTGAGTTAAATAATGTAGGCTAACTCTATAAACACTTAAACAATTCAACATTTTCTCTTGATCTCAGATATCCATAGAGCGCACAGTAATGTAGCTTGACCTCCGATTTCCATGCCACGTTTAATAATGTAGCTGAACTCAGACTTAGCTGGTACAAAAATGTACCTTGTCTTCAGACATCCATGCAACGAACAACAATAGAGATTGACCTTAGACATCTATATCTAGGCCAACGTTATACCCTGGCTTCAGTTATTCATTAAACGGCCAACAATATACCTTGACTTTATACCTATATGTCACGACCAACAATGTACTTTGACTTAGACATCCATGTCAGGACCAACAATGTACATTGTCTTCAGACATCCATGTCACGACCAACAATGTGCCTTGTCTTCGACATTAATGTTCCGACCAACAATGTACCTTGTCTTCAGACATCAATGTCACGACCAACAAGGTGTCTTGTCTTCAGACATCCATGTCACGACCTACAATGTACGCTGTCTTCAGACATCCATGTCACGACCAACAATGTACATTGACTTCAGACATCCATGTCACGACCACCAATGTACCTTGACTTCAGACATCCATGTCACGACCAACAATGTACATTGACTTCAGACATCCATGTCACGACCAACAATGTGCTTTGTCTTCAGACATAAATGTAACGACCAATAATGTGCCTTGTCTTTAAAATCCATGTCACGACCAACAACGTACTTTGTCTTCAGACGTCCTCTGATGACCAACAATATACTTGTCCTCAGATATCCATGTTAGCGACTAACAATATACCTTGACTTTAGACATCCAAGTCACGACCAAAAATTTCCGGGTCTTCAGACATTCATGTCACGACCAGCAATGTACCTTGACTTCAGACATCGACTGATGACCAACAATGTACATTGTCTTCAGACAATACATGACCCGAGCAAAAATGTACTTTGTCTTCAGACATCCATGTAATGACCAACAATGTACATTACTTCAGACATCCATATAGCGACCAACAATTTACCTTGACTTCAGTCATCCAATTCACGGCCAAAAATATTCCTCAACTTCATACATTCATGTCACGACCAACAATGTACTTTGACTTCAGGCAACCTCTGATGACCAACAATTTAACTTGACTTCAAACAACCATATCACGACCAATAATGTATTTTGACTTCAGACATCGACAGATGACCAACAATGTACTTTGCCTTCAGACATCCATGTCACGACCAAAAATTTGACTTTTATTCAGACGTCCATGTCACGACCAACAATGTGCCTTGTCTTCAGACATCCATGTTACGACCAACAATGTACCTTGACTTCAGACATCGACTGATGACCAACATTGTACCTTGTCTTCAGACATCCATGTCACGACCAACAATGTACTTTGTCTTCAGACATCCATGTAATGACCAACAATATACCTTACTTCAGACATCCATGTAGCGGCCAACAATGTACCTTGACTTCAGACCTCCAAGTCACGACTAACAATTCACCTTGTCTTCAGACATTCATGTCACGGGCAACAATGTACTTTGACTTCAGACATCCTCTAACTACAAACAATGTACCTTGACTTCAGACATCCATGCAACGACTAACAATTTACCTTGGCTTCGGACATCCTTGTCACGACCAACAATGTACCTTGTCTTCAGACATCCATGTAGCGAACAACAATGTACCTTGACCTCAGACATCCAAGTTACGACCAAAATTTTCCCTTGTCTTCAGACATCCATTTAACGACCAACAATATACCTTGTCTTCAGACATCCATGTCACGACCAACAATGTACCTTGACTTCAGACATCGACTGATGACCAACAATGTACCTTGACTTCAGACATCCAATTCGCGACCAAAAATATACCTCGACTTCAGACATTCATGTCACGACAAACAATGCACCTTGACATCAGACATCCTCTGATGAGCAACAATTTACCTTGGCTTCAGACATCCATGTCACGACAAACAATGTACCTTGTCTTCAAACATCCCTGTCACGACCAACAATGTGCCTTGTCTTCAGACATACACGTCACGACCAACAATTTATTTTGTTCTTAGACATCCATGTAGCGACCAAAAATATACCTTGACTTCAGACATTCATGTCATTTATGCTGATAGTTTTTAAAAATAGTGTAAATGCAAGGTATGTCCCAAATGTTCCCGGACTGAGTCCATAAAAAAAAAGGTTAGATATAAAATAAAAAAAATTATTAAAACTTTTCAAATTAATCCCCCCTTGCTTCAACGCACCAGCGCCATCGTTTCTCCCAATTGTCGAAACAGTTTTTATAGGCCTCTTTTGGAATGCTCTTCAATGCCAACAGCGATTTTTCTTTTATCTCATCCCTGGTGTCAAAATGTCCTTTTAAAACTGCTTTAAGTTTGGGGAACAGGAAAAAATCATTTGGTGCGATGTCTGGGGAATAGGGTGGTTGAGGCAGGATTTGTGTCCTGTTTTTCGCCAAAAAAACTCGTCATCAAGTGCACTGTGTGAGGACGGGCATTGTCATGGTGTAGGATCCAGTCACCACTAGTCCATTTTTCTGGCCTTTTTTTACGAATCGCTTTCCTTAGACGGCGAAGAATGCCCAAATACATTTCCTTAATAACTGTTTGGCCTGCAGGAAGATACTCGTGATGAACAATGCCCTTGTTATCCAAAAAAGCGACAAGCAACACCTTGTTTCTGGATTTCAATATCCTGGATTTTTTGGGTCTAGGCTCACCCTGACCTCTCCACTCGGAAGATTGACGCTTGGTTTCAGGATCATAGCCATTGACCTATGTCTCGTCGCCTGTGATTATCTTGTCTTTAATTCCGGATCCGTTCTTGTCATTTCCAACATGTCCTCACAGGCTGAAAGCCGACACAGTTTTTGCTCATCAGTGAGGAATCCTGGGATGAATTTTGCAGGAGTCTTTTTGAGCTTCAAATTTTCGGTTACGATCCTTCCAATCGCCGTTTTAGAGATGCTTGTGTGGTTCGAGGATTTTATTTTATCAAATAGGTGATTTTTTGCACATTTTCATCAGTCCTTTGAAATTTTGGGCGTCCTTGACGAGGATCATCTTCAATGGAAATTCTGCCAGCTTTAAATCTAGAATTCTATTCAAAAACAGTTGTTCTCTTTGGGGCGTCATTGGGGAATGCTTTATTAAGCATTTCAAAGGTTTCGGTTGCGATATTTGAAGTTTCACACAAAATTCTATGCAAATCCTCTGCTTCAATTTTTGTTCCATCGTAAAATCGTCGCAGCGCTAGGTGTAACCTTCAAATAAATAAGAATGTACTTGGCAGGCGCGCATGTACCGCCTCGATATTGGTACCACCGTGTTGCCAGATATTTTTTCTATAATAAACAATCAAGTTTATTTACATTTTTCATTTATTTTTTTTTATGGACCCAGTCCGGGAACTTATGGGACATACCTTGTATATCAATTTCAAATAACATTCATATTAACTGATTTAATTATATCATAAAGACTTCAATTGTAAAAATTAAAACTAAAAATTCACAAAATGTTTAATTTAATTTCCAACTAAAAGGTAAAAGCTATATCATAAGTGAAATTAAACATTAACATGAAAAATGAGCCTGATGCATCTTGAAGTATTTAAAGATCACGTTCATGTAAATCGCCATGTTCAGTTATAAGTAATCAGTTCCTTTTCTCAATCAGTAATGTCATCACATCAATAAATCCACTCTGCCAAATAAGATAGGAATACAGTTTAAAAATTCTTCACTATTTCCCATAATTCAGGGTAAAGTGTTCGTGTTGATTTTTGAAGCCAAAATTATTCAGATACACTTTTTTTTACTTCTTCATTTGTTTTGATTTTTATGAATTACACTTCTTGATGCAATGAGAGGTAAAGTGCTGTATGTTTATATGTTATAAATATTTTTGAACCTATTTTGAAAAAAATTCATTTTTAGAATATTGTCATGTGACTCTATAAACAAAACCTAACCAGCGCGAGCTTCAATTTGGAACGCCTTCCATCATTCCTCGCCACGGGGGAATCTGGACAGAGATGGCAAGTACGGTGGCGCGCATGCGCGTGGAGGCCGCGTCGTTTGAAGAAATTGGCGCGCGGGACAACAACCGCTTTGGCAAGTAGGCGATTATAATTTCTTTGTTTTATAATTAATAACTTTGTTTTAAATTTGATATATATATAACCACCTTGTATTTACCCTCTTTATAACAAAATTGCTTCTTCCTATTTATCTCCGCGTCAATATATTTGAATAATTTTTTTAAAATCGTCACGGAAAAACTTCCAAATGTTGACAGTATGTTAATAAAGATTCGCCTACCCCTATAATACCTAAACGCACACCAATTGCCTTAAAATTCAATAGCGTCCATTGAGGTAACGGCACTTTGGGAATCATTGGTTTCGAAATTGCAGCAGTTTGAGTCTTCAATTCACCTTATATCGATAGGGGTGAAAAGCTATTTGATTTGGTATTTAAAAAGTAATATAAGTTGAAAAATCACATGGAGTATCAAAAAAAAAAAATCAAGAGCGAAGAGTCTCTGGTAGTATTTTTGCCCTTCAACAGGAATAAAAATAAGAAGGTTCTTATTTAATAAGTTCTCTGGTTACGTTCCCTTGCTGGTTGTTCAACTGAATCGGGACATAATATTTAAGTGGAGAATGTGAAATTGTAACTTAAATGGACAGAAAAAAACTGCAATTAGGGGGTAATTTAATAAACACCTCTCTCTAAAGAGAGAATTCAACCATTTCGACGGATAGATTTCCACTGTTGTTTTATATTTTCATGTGAGGAATATTGCCTATTGAGTGGGAAGTGTATATACATGTGTATGGTCCTGGTCAGATTTGTGTTTTGAGACGAAGCTGCACCTATTATCCGGTGTTTTAAATGCTACGATTATATCTTTAAAAACTTCCAAATTTACTCTTTTTCTAAACGTATTTAGTTAGTAGAGACGCCAAGAATATAATGGTTGCTATGTAGATGCGTGTTGCCGGATAAATGAGTAAAGACTGAGTAGATACAGGTAGCCCAATGATTTATTTCCATAAATTATATCCTAACACACATGTGGATTCCTGAAACGTCCAACAGGTAAGGTCGTGAGGTAGGAGTCTGGTAATGATGTCTGGATCTAGCCGTGCTTGAAGTACATGTGGTGGTGTCCATGGTCTCCTCCAATGTTGACACTGTAGCCATGGTGGTTCCCATCGTCCCCCTGATGGTGGTGGTGGTCGCCCTCGGAGGCGTAGCCATGGTGATGGTCTCCATGGTGGTCATCATAGCCGCCGTCGTGATGGTCTCCTCCGTCCCCGTTATGATGGTGATCATCTCCTCCGTAATGATGGTGATCATCTCCTCCGCCATAATGATGATGGTCATCTCCTCCGCCGTAATGATGATGGTCACCGCCGCCATAACCTCCGTGATGATGATCATCTCCTCCGCCATATCCTCCGTGATGATGATGGTCCCCACCGCCATAACCTCCGTGATGATGATCATCTCCTCCATCATGATGACCTCCATATCCACCTCCATCGCCGCCGCTGTTGAAGCCAGAGCTGTGGTGTTTGCCTCCACCGTATTTCTTACCGTGAGATGAACCATCCTTGTTATCTGATCCATAGCCTCCCTTCTTGTGATGGGATCCTCCGTGCTTGTGCTTGGAGCCGTCAAAGTGATCCTTGTGGTATTTGCCCCCGTGCTTCTTGTGGGAATCGTCGCTGGTGTGATGCTTGCCACCCTTTTTCCATCCGCTGCCATGATGGCTGGCGTAGCCGTTCTTGCCATGTTTCTCGTAATCCTCGCCGTGCTTCTTGGCGTGCTTATAATGCTTGTGGTTGTCATCCTTCATGTACTTGCCTCCATCCTTGTCATAGTAATCTTCATGGTCGGCGTGCTTCTTCTTGTAGTCGCTATCCCTGAACTCATCGTTGTAGGTCTTCTGATCGCCGTATTCTTCCTTGTGGTAAAGATTCTTGAAGCCCTTGTTTTTGTGTTCTTTGTTCTTGTAGTATTCTCCCCCAGCCTTTGCAGACTTACTTCCTTTGGCTCCATGCTTGTCATGACCAAAGGCCCCATGTGCTGCTCCACCACTACCATGGTTCAGACCCTCCTGTTTCATGTGGTGCTTGCCGAATTCTTCTCCGCCCTTCTTGAAGCTGCTGTCACCGCCGGAGGAGTGGTGGGAAGAATAGCCATCTGAGCCATGTTTCTTGCCCGACCCATAGGAGCCGTAGGAGTCCCCGTGGGAGGAATGGCCCTTGGAGTCAGAGTCGTCCTTGTAGTCGGAGTATCCACCGGAGTGGTGGCCATGTTTGTGGCCGCTGTGGTCGTCGTGGCCGTGGGGCGAGGAGTGGTGGTCGTCTCCTCCCTTCTCGAAGTGGTGCCCGTGGTGATGGGATTCCAGCGCCAGCAACGTCTCCCCTAGCTTCTTGGAGCCGTCGGCGACGGTAACAGCCGCAACCAGGGCGAGAACAAGCTGCACATCACCACATCACCCTCAGCACATTGTCATTTCTTGTTAATATTTTAGAGCATATTTTATTTTTTATATATCTTTACACTATTTATGAACATGCATAAATCTATTGACCTGGAAGTTTCCCGTTTTAGTAGTATATCACTTTATCTTTCTTCGTACGCATTTATCTTTTCTCCTTAGTACATCAGTGCATTATTCGACTCAATCCATCACCAATTTTAAACAGCTATATGTTCATTCCACAGTTAAATCTACGCTCCAATATCTTTAATTAGTACATGCTCCTCTCTCGCATTTGTATACTTTCTTCCATAAATATGTGTAAAATACTTTAGTCATACAACACAACCTCAAAACTCCCTTAAGAACACTCTTTACACTTCTGTACACATTCTCTTTGCTTTCGTTTATATCTATACTACTTATTATTGTATTGTGATTATGAACTTTTCAATCGGAGTGTTATAATACAATAGTTTAAACTAAAAGAAAGACAAGTCAAATATCAAGCATTATGTACCAACGAATCTACAAAATATCAAGATATGTATAACTATGAATAACATTGTATGAATTCAAACTCTTTTTTTTTTCTTCTGGAAGTGAATGGTTATACGAATTCTTCATTTTGAATAATGACTTGAATTCCATAAAATGGGGCGAATAGGTTTTTATTATTGCATTCCTGTTATACCTATACAAATAATTGCCAAAAAAGTGTCCCAACTACTTGTCCAGAGATAATGGTACCAGAGACTCTTCTTAAACCCTGAGGGGAATCACAAGTTAAATAATGGTAGAAATTTATATCCTGGCTCAGAAGAATGGATCTCTACGGTTGCTAATGAATCTAAAAAGTCATCGCTTTTTTTTGTCGAGATATTTAGATAAAAAATGAAAGATCGTCTAAGGGAGAAACACAAGATTTGTAGAGCTAGATATCAATAAGAAGTTTATGCCAAATTGAATCTTCAAATGGTTTAGTTCAACTCTGCCAAAATTATTACAATAAAATAAAGAATTAAAAGTAAAATATAAAAAAAAAAGTATCTTGGAAAGCAAACAAAATTTGAGGAGTGAGAAAGTTATCCAAGATAAAGCGATTTCAACCAAAAAAAAATAAAAAAATTGTCAAATCCGGGTAATATGAAATGAAAATTACAAATATGATTCATCCTTCTACATAAATATAGTGTGCATAAATAATGAGATGCTTGTTGATATTTTCTCTTTATCACTATACCGGAGACAAATGCAGTGAGAAATATCTGTATAGGAAGTGGTGTGAGGTTGATATTTCTGGAAAATATCTGTTTCAACACAATTCTACGACAATAACTGAGCTAAAGATGAATACGAATATATTGATTTCAATGATTGGTGAGAATATTGAACGAGTAGAAGGATAGTAAGGCGTTTTGAAATATCGTGATGTAGTCTGAAATTTTGTATGGATGGCTATAGAGTCAGCACTGCTAAAGATATTAAAGAAAATTGAAACTTGGAAGCGCCAAAAAAGCAAAATGAAAACTCATGATATAGTAGGACACAGTAGAATAAAAAAAAACTCAGATATCAATATGAAGTCAACTATAATAGTAAAAGTCAAGTGACGAAGTAAAAAATGATCCATGTTAAGTGAAATGCTCCCATTAAGTAGACTGTCAGAAAGATTTGGCATAGAAAGAGCTGAACAAAAAGTGTGAAAAGAATTATTAATATGAGTAAGAAGACATAAGGCAGAATTAACTTGGAAAGCCTCTAGGGATAGGTTTATTATTATTTTTTTTAAATTCACAAATCTCTCTCTAGCTTTCGGGCATGGAAGCCCTTCTACAGGAGAAAAACACAATACATTGTATGGTTTTTCTCCTGTAAAAGCGCTTCCATGCTCGAAAGCTAGAGAGATTTGTGAATTAAAATTTTTAAAATGAAACCTATCCCTGAGGCTTGATATTTCCACTTTAAGATTAACACAAGGGATTATTTTATCGAATAAGGCGTTATATGAATACACATAAAGTGAGGCAGTGAAGCACCAGTAGAAGGACTTACCCAGGGAAGGAGACCCATGTCTGTGCCGAGGTCCGGGCCTCCGCCACCTTTATACCAGACCTCGATACACGCTCCAGCGGCTCCTGCCGCCTACACAGCAGATACCATCGCATTGACGTAACCCAATTTCTTCCTTGGAATTAACGAAATGTAACCCGGGTGTCGGCAACATGGGATCAATGGAATGACATTGAGGAGCCAAGAGTCACTGGGTTTCTCGTTCTATTCTTGGATTTTTCATTGTTTTAAGAAATCAAGGTTTCTGTGTTGGACGTCTTACAGAAGTCCAAATACATTGTTGAAAGCACCAATAAGAAACCCAGTCAAGAAACCCCATCATTAAAACATCCATCAGAAACAGGAAAAACTCAAAGAGATTCATTCTTGAAGCAATAGAAACAATGTATACCATAAAGCAATGAATAAAAGTGTAGTTACCATCACAATATGTTTCTCTTCTATATTAAAAACAAAAATTGGCATTTAAAAAAGCAACATTCTATTTTTTCTATTCAATAATTTCATTAGCCGGTTCATAGTTAATTCTTAAAATGTATTCAATTATGTAAATTTATTATAATTTTTACGTACTGTATTTACATAGATTCCCCCTATGTAAAAACACTATATAATCTTTATTCCCATTGCCTTTGTTTATATGTTTTAGTTAGCTCAAGAAGAGCTTGATCGAAAGCTTTATTTACTCATGTAAATAAAACAGTTGTGGCGTTTTATGATTTTTTTTCTTGTAATTTGTCGAAATTCGTAATCCTGTAATAATGAGCACCATGGTAGTATAAAGACAGAGTACATATTTCAGGATGTCCAACAGAAGTTTAAAGTACATTGTTGTAAGCACCATGGTAAATTCAAATCATTCATTGTTGAGTGTCTCACAGATGTGTGAAGTTTAGATCATTGTTGAAAGCACCATGGTATTATAAATAAAAAGTGTTTATTACGGATGTTACATGAAAACTCAGGCTCCAATGCCATATCTGAAAATATTTCAAATATTATTTGAATATTTGAGTCTTGTAATATCGGGCATTCGTAAAATAATAATAATAATAATAAAATAAAGTGCTTTAATTTCGTTACAGAATTCAAGAATTATCTTTACATACAGGCTTCCATGAAGCAATTAATTTGGTTCTTATGTTTTTATGAGCCCTCAACCTTGCTTTAAACACTCATGTATCTATTCAACAGCTATTAATGACATAGGCGTAATTATATTAAAATATTTGTTTTTTGGAACATAGGGTTTCTTTTCATATTTGCATATTCTATATATGTAAGGGCTAACATATATCTTTAGAACATTCCATCAAATCATTTTGACTCGGTTTTCTGTGAAACAATAAAAACTACGCTTTCACCTATTCTTAGAATTTTGAAAGGCAATTTATTCTCTTAAACATTTATTTGAAATAAAGACTATTTCAATTTCGGAAAATACATGTCAAGTCCAACAATGTACATTGACTTTAGACTTCCATGGTGAGTTAAATAGTGTAGCCTAACTCTATAAACACTTAAACAATTCAACAATTTCTCTCGATCTCAGATATCCTTTGAGCGCACAACAATGTAGCTTGACTTCCGATTTCCATGCCACTTTAATAATGTAGCTCGACTCAGACTTAGCTGGTACAACAATGTACCTTGTCTTCAGACATCCATGCAACGATCAACAATAGAGATTGACCAAAGACATCTATATCTAGGCCAACGTTATACCTTGGCTTCAGTTATTCATTAAACGGCCAACAATATACCTTGACTTTATACATATATGTCACGACCAACAATGTACTTTGACTTCAGACATCCATGTCAGGACCAACAATGTACATTGTCTTCAGACATCCATGTCACGACTAACAATGTACATTGACTTCATACATACTTATGACCAACAATGCACCTTGACTTCAGACATCCATGTCACGACCAACAATGTACCTCGTCTTTAGACCTCCATGTCACGACTAACAATGAACGTTAGCTTCAGACATTCATTTCACGACCAACAATGTACCTTGTCTTCAGACATCCATGTAGCGACCAACAATGTATCTTGACTCAGATACCCAAGTCACAACCAACAATTTCTCTTTATTTCAGGCATCCATGTCACGACCAACAATATACTTTGTCTTCAGACATCCATGTAATGACCAACAATATACCTTAATTCATACATCCATGTAGCGGACAACAATGTACCTTGACTTCAGACATCCATGTAGCGGCCTACAATGTACCTTGACTTCAGACATCCAATTCACGACCAAAAATATACCTCGACTTCAGACATTCATCTCACGAGCAACAATGTACTTTGACTTCAGACAACCTCTGATGACCAATAATTTAAACTGACTTCAGACAACCATTAACGACCAATAAGGTATCTTGACTTCATACATCCACATGTCACGACCAAAAATTCGCCTTTTATTTAGACGTCCATGTCACGACCAACAATGTGCCTTGTCTTCAGACATCCATGTCACGACCAACAATGTACCTTGACTTCAGACATCGACTGATGGCCAACATTGTACCTTGTCTTCAGACATCCATGTCACGACCAACAATGTACTTTGTCTTCAGACATCCATGTAGTGACCAACAATATACCTTAATTCAGACATCCATATAGCGGACAACAATGTACCTTGACTTCAGACATCCATGTAGCGGACAACAATGTACCTTGACTTCAGACATCCATGTAGCGGACAACAATGTACCTTGACTTCAGACATCCATGTAGCGGCCAACAATGTACCTTGACTTCAGACATCCAAGTCACGACTAACAATTCGCCTTGTCTTCAGACATTCATGTCACCGGCAACAATGTTTTTTGACTTCAGACATCCATGCAACGACTAACAATTTACCTTGGCTTCAGACATCCTTGTCACGACCAACAATGTACCTTGTCTTCAGACATCCATGTAGCGACCAACAATGTACCTTGACCACAGACATCCAAGTTACGACCAAAATTTTCCCTTCTCTTCAGACATCCACGTAACGACCAACAATATACCTTGTCTTCAGACATCCATGTCACGACCAGCAATGTACCTTGACTTCAGACATCGACTGATGACCAACTATGTACCTTGTCTTCATGCATTCATGTCACGACGAACAATGTACCTTGTCTTCAGAGATCCACTGATGACCAACAATGTACCTTGACTTCAGACATCCAATTCACGACCAAAAATATACCTCGACTTCAGACATCCATGTCACGACCAACAATGTACCTTGTCTTCAAACATCCATTTCACGACCAACAATGTGCCTTGTCTTCAGACATCCACGTCATGACCAACAATTTATTTTGTTTTTAGACACCCAAGTAGCGACCAACAATATACCTTGACTTCAGACATTCATGTCATGACCAGCAATGTATCTTGACTTCAGATTTCCATGCCACGACGAACAATATACAAGGTGTGTCCTATAAATAATGAGACCGGTCATAAACATAGAAAAAATGAAATGATATATATTTTTTAAAGTCTATTAAAAAATAGAAAGCTTCAGCTACACTGCGGTATATCACATCACGTGATTGCGCGCGCAGTCGATAAATTGTAAGCTTGTAAAAAGAACGCCTTGCATAACAACTTCTAATTTGTAATGGATAGAAAATTCGAACAACGAATTTGTATAAAATTTTGCTACAAAATTGGGGAATCGGCTTCAGAAACTTTAGATTTGTTGATATTGGCATTTGGAAACGAAAATGTAAATAAGCCCACCACATTTGATGATTTTCACGATTTAAAAATGGAATGGAATCGGTGAAAGATGAGAAGCGTGTTGGACGTCCAATTCTGCACAGGAACCTTGAAATTTGATAAAAGAAAATCCACGAATAGGGTTACGGGACATTGAGGAAGAAACAGGAATATCAAAATCATTAGTTGGGTTGATAATTAAAAAAGACTTGCAGTTAAAGAAGACACCTTCAAAATTTGTCCCTAAAATGCTCACAATCCAACAAAAGGAGAATCGCGTTGAAGTTGCCAATTAAATGCTTGAAATGGTGGAAGAAAATCCTAATCGGAAGGAAAAAGTAATAATTGGAGAGAGACATGGGTTTACTGGGTATGACCCGGAAACAAAACGCCAATCCATGGAGTGGAAAGGAAAAGATGAACCAAGAACGAAGAAATCCCAACTTTGCAAGTCAAAAAACAAATTCTTATTGGTCACGTTCTTTGACATAAAGGGAATTGTGCATTATGAATATCTATAGGAAGGTCAAAAAATCAATAAGGAGTCTTATTTAAACATTATGAGACGTGTACGTGAATCAATTCGTCTGAAAAGAAGTGAAATGTGGAGTTCCAAAATTGGATTATCCATCATGATAATGCACCACCACACACCGCTACATCTGTACTGACTTATTTGGCTAAACACGGCATCCAAATGCTTCAAAAAAACCTCCCTATTCCCCAGACCTAGCTCCAAATGATTTTTTTTTCTCTTTCCAAAACTCAAAATGGCTCTAAAAGGAAGGAGATTTGACACTAGAGAGTCCATCATAGCGGATTCGAAAAAGGTCTTGAAGAACATCCCGAAAGATGCCTTTTCTAAATGTTTTAAATAATGGGAGAAGAGATGGAAATTATGTATAGATGCGGGAGGGGACTTTTTTGAAAAATACTAATACATTTTTTTTAATCATTCTATTTTTTCTTTATTTTTGAGCAGTCTCATTATTTATTGGACACACCTTGTACCTTACTTCAGACATCCATGTCACGACCAAAAATATACCTTGACTTCAGACATCCATGTAACGACCAAAAATATACCTTCAGACATTCATGTCATTTATGCTGATAGTTTTGAAAAATAGTGTAAATACAAGGTATGTCCCATAAGTTCCCGGACTGGGTCCATAAAAAAAAGGTTAGATATTAAAAATATATATATATTAAAACTTTTCAAAGTAATGCCCCCTCGCTTCAACGCACTAGCGCCATCGTTTCTCCCAATTGTCGAAACAGTGGCAATCCGTACCAAACTAGGATGGACTGTGATGGGAAAGATTCCTCCAACGGAGGTGAGAGATGACACCAGCTCCCTTTGCGTGACCACACTTCTATCTTTGGATCTAGAAAACTTGTGGAAATTAGATGCAATTGGAGTCTCTGATGCGGAGGTTGAGAAGAAGACTCAGTCATTACAAGATGAAATGGAGGAACATTTCTCCCACACCACGACGCGAGATATCGAGGGGCGCTATGAGGTAGCTCTACCCTGGGTGCAAGACAAGGAAAGGATTCCTTCGAATAGAGACCTAGCCGAAAACCAACTATGTTCTGTAAGAAGAAAACTTGAAGAAGTTG
This sequence comes from Cordylochernes scorpioides, assembly GCA_030710605.1. Classification (NCBI taxonomy): domain Eukaryota; kingdom Metazoa; phylum Arthropoda; class Arachnida; order Pseudoscorpiones; family Chernetidae; genus Cordylochernes; species Cordylochernes scorpioides. The sequence goes on from CP092864.1 coordinate 182,627,585, forward strand.
GAGACATGAATGAGTATGGACAAATCTTTAAAGAATGGATGAATCAGGGGATAATCGAGTATGCCAGAGAGGATAAACTAGATGGTGTACACTACCTGCCACATCGACCAGTGTATAAAAGGAACAGTCAAACTTCTAGAATACGGCCAGTATTCAATGTGTCGGCCTGGAAGAGAGGTAAACTTTCCCTGAATGGCTGTCTGGATAAAGGACCCAATTTGATAGAAATTATACCAAGACTTTTAAATAAATTCCGGAAATGTGAAGTTGGTGTCTCTTCCGATATTGAGAAAGCATTTTTACAAATTGGAATTAAAGAAGAAGACCGAGATTATTTACGATTCCTGTGGCACACAGAAGACGCAAGATTGTTCATGTATCGACATAAAAGGGTTGTTTTTGGAATTACGACTAGAGTCCGTATCTTTTAAAGGCTACCTTATCTCTCCACTTAGATAAGGCTCCTGAACATTTAAAAATCACAGCTGAACAGTTGAAATCATCCTTTTATGTTGACAATTGTTTAGCCAGTTTTCAGAATGTTGAAGAAAAACGGAGAAATTCGCGAAAGAATCTACTGAACTGGTCTCTACAGCTTGTTTCAATCTCCGAGATTGGGTGAGCAACGTTACAGACTTTTCTTTTATGAACCAACTGAATAAGGAAGTGAACATTTTCAGGAATAACATGGAATACTGATAGAGACACACTGACAATTGGTTTGGAAGATTTTGAATTAATTGGACCAACCACCAAGAGAAAAGTACTTTCAATTGCGAGAAAGATATTTCATCCATTAGGAGTTGCTTGTCCTGTAACTTTAATTCCCAAGCTGATATTACAGGAAACTTGGACACAGAAGTTGACATTGGACGAAGTGCTACCTGGATGTTTACTACAAAGATTTTGGAAGTGGTTTAGAAAACTGAAACACTTGCCTAACATAGAAATTCCTAGATGGCTCTGTTTTAAGGACTCCTATGTAGAGAAAACCACTCTCCACATCTTTTCCTCCGCATTGAAAAAGAAGATAGAGTGGACATCCAATTAATACAGGCTCGAACACGAGTAGCTCCACTGAAGAAACTCACCATCCCAAGAATGAGCTTTTGGCTTGTCTGACTGGAGCTCGTTTGGCAGCCAACGTCATACAAGATCTGGAATGTGAGGAAATTCAAGATTTTATTGGACCGATTCGACCAATGCTCTCTGTTGGATCTAAAGGGAAGACAACTGGGCAGCTTTTGTGATGAACCGTGTTAAGGAAATTCATAATCTTAGCTCCCCCGAATCTTGGCGCCACATACCAGGCCGATTAAACCCGGCAGACCTCGCATCTCGGGGATGTTCAGCAGAAACACTTAAGGAGACAAGATCGTGGGAGGGACCTGTATGGTTAAAGATATCTCAAGAAGAGTGGCCCAAATCAACCATCATCCCTGATTTGGAGATTGTTTATTCTGAAAGGCGCAAGACCATCCTGAACACTTTGTGTACGACAAGAGAAAATGAAAATTTATTTGAGCGTTATTCCCATTTTTTGAGAATAGTACGAATTACCGCCTGGATATACAGATTCTTCAACAACGCCAAGATTGATAAAAGAAAGATAATTTTAGAAGATCTCAGTACAGAAGAAATCACTAACTCAGAAATAATACTGATGAGACTTCTCCAGAGAGAATCGCTTTCAGGGCATGAAGATAAGAAAATACAATGCTTTAAGTTGCTAGTAGACTCTTCGGGGATTTTATGAATAAAAACTAAAATTTTCAGAAGAGAAGATTTCGCTAATTTTATTATCCCCATTTTATTGCCCTCAGATCACTTCTTGGTCTCTTTGCTCATCAGGTGGAACCATGAAACCCACGGGCACGCCGGTCTACAAACACTCCTCGGTATTCTGAGAGAAAAACTATTGGATACTAAGATCCAGGAAAACCGTCAAGAAGATCATCAATCAATGCATTCGCTGTAAACGATTCACCGCGACACCAGCTACAGAATCAACATCATTACCAGAAGACAAAGTACGAGATGCTGCAGTTTTCGAAATAGTAGGAGTTGATCTAACTGGACATCTTATCTTAAAGAATAGGAAGAAAGCATGGATTGTCATCTTCACATGTGCAGTGTATAGAGGAGTTCATCTGGAACTTGTGACATCTTTGTCTATGGAAGCCTTCCTCCAAGCTTTCCGCCGATTTATTGCTCGAAGAGGCCGACCATTGATTGTGTATTCGGATAATGGGACTAATTTCAGAGGCATGGCTAATACTTTAAAGAAGATTGATTTTTCGAGAGAGAACGAGATTAAAATGTGATCCCACATTGAAAAACAACACCTGGAAATTCATACCGCCTGGTGCTCCTTGGTGGGGTGGATGGTGGGAGCGTTTGATAGGAATGATGAAACAATTACTCTTTAGGATTCTCGGTCAAACCTCCTTGGGATAATGAAGAACTGTCCACGGTAATGTGTGACGTCGAAAGCTTGATGAACACACGCCCTCTGACCTTCATAACTGAAGAAAGTGAGGATCTCGTTTCATTGACACCTTCGTTGTTCTTACATGAGGTCAGAGTGGTTGGTGTTCCAGTCCTGGACTTGATTGATAACCAGACTCTCTCCCGCAAATATCAATATATCAAACGTGTACGAGAAGATCTTAGAGAACGATTTCGTATCGAATATTTTGGATTCCTGAGACAAGAAACGAGACGCCTGAAGACTACCATACCATTCAAGGTGGGAGACATGGTGCTCATTGGACAAGAGAGTTTAAAGAAACTACACTGGCCGTTAGCCAGAATAATCCAACTCTATCCAGGAAAAGACGGACTTGAGAGGGTTGCGAAAGTGAAAACTTCATCAGGTGATAAAATACGACCTATTCAAAAATTCTACAATTTAGAGATAACGCCCGAGATAAGATGTCGAGACCCTCTAACGGAGCGGTCTCCCACACAAGAAGTTCGATTGACAACTGAAGAGGACCCTTTGATTTCACAACAAGAGCAACATCACATTGAAACCCCGAATGTTGTGTCAAGTTATGGACGGCCCATCAAGAGACCCAACCGATTGGATCTACTGAACTTTTCCTTTCCATGTTTGAGTCGTCGAGGCGCTAACTCAAAGGTGGGAGAAATGTTGGAAAAGAAGGAGTTCGAAGCAGCCAATGGGAGGCCGATGGAAGGGGGCTACGGGATGCAGCGGGGGAAATAAGGAACAAGGAAAGAAGAACTGAAAACAACTTTCGAACGCGAGAATTTGCCCTGATCCCCGATTCTTTTAGTGTAAATATTTAAATATATAATTAATTAAATAATACTTTACTTATTTTCATAATTTATAATAAATATAATTTTCCCTCCTGTTTTCGTCGAACATTTTAAAAGTGTTAAAAACAGCGACACCACAATTTTGAACCTTCAACCCCGCCGACCAAGAAAAGAGGTGAGCGACTCCCTCTATAGAGCTTAGATCGTCGTCACAACACAGAGTGGCGGTGAAATCGCAATAATAAGTGAAATTAGATATTAACATGAAAAATGAGCCTGATGCATCTTGATAATTTAAAGATCACGTTCATGTAAATCGCCATGTTCAGTTATAAGTAACCAGTTCCTTTTCTCAATCAGTAATGTCATCACATCAATAAATCCACTCTGCCAAATAAGATGGGAATGCAATTTAAAAATTCTTCACTATTTCCCATAATTCAGGGTAAAGTGTTGGTGTTGATTTTTGAAGCCAAAATTATTCAGATACACTTTTTTTACTTCTTTATTTGTTTTGATTTAATGAGGTACACTTCTTGATGCGATGAGAGGTAAAGTGCTGTATGTTAAAAATATTTTTGAACCTATTTTGAAATAAATTCATTTTTAGAATATTGTCATTTGACTCTATAAACAAAAACTAACCAGCGCGAGCTTCAATTTGGAACGCCTTCCATCATTCCTCGCCACGGGTGAATCTGGACAGCGATGGCAAGTACGGTGGCGCGCATGCGCGTGGAGGCCGCGTCGTTTGGAGAAATTAGCGCGCGGGACAACAACCGCTTTGGCAAGTAGACGATTATAATTTCCTTGTTTTATAGTTAATAACTTTGTTTTAAATTTGATATATATATAACCACCTTGTATTTACCCTCTTTATAACAAAATTGCTTCTTCCTATTTATCTCCGCGTCAATATATTTGAATAATTTTTTTAAAATCGTCACGGAAAAACTTCCAAATGTTGACAGTATGTTAATAAAGATTCGCCTACCCCTAGAATACCTAAACGCACCCCAATTGCCTTAAAATTCAATAGCGTCCATTGAGGTAACGGCACTTTGGGAATCATTGGTTTCGAAATTGCGGCAGTTTGAGTCTTCAATTCACCTTATATTGATAGGAGCGAAAAGCTATTTGATTTGGTATTTAATAGGTAATATAAATTGAAAAATCACATGAAGTATCAACAAAAAGAAAACAAAATTAAGAGCGAAGAGTCTCTTGTAGTATTTCTTCCCTTCAACCGGAATATAAATAAGAACGTTCTTATTTAATAAGTGCTCTGGTTACGTTCCCTTGCTGGTTGTTCAACTGAATCGGGACATAATATTTAAGTGGAGAATGTGAAATTGTAACGTTAATGGACAGAAAAACCTGCAATTAGGGTGTAATTTAATAAACACTCCTCTCTAGAGAGAGAATTGACCATTTCGACGAATAGATTTCCACTGTTGTTTTATATTTTCATGTGAAGAATATTGCTTATTGAGTGGAAAGTGTATATACATGTGAATATTCCTGGTCAGATTTGTGCTTTGAGACGAAGCTGCACCTATTATCAGGTGTTTTTATAGGCTCGAATCATATCTTTCAAAACTTCAAAATTTACTCTTTTTTTAAACCTATTTAGTTAGTAGAGACACTAAGAATATAATGGATCCTATGTAGATGCGTGTTACCGGATAAATGAGTAAAGACTCTGAGTAGATGCATGTAGACCAATGTTTTATTTCCATAAATTATATCCTAAACTTGTGGATTCCTGAAACGTCCAACAGGTAAGGTCGTGAGGTAGTAGTCTGGTAATGATGTCTGGATCTAGCCGTGCTTGAAGTACATGTGGTGGTGTCCATGGTCTCCGCCAATGTTGACACTGTATCCATGGTGTTTACATTCGTCCCCGTGGTCGTCATGGTGGTGGTGGTGGTCGCCCTCGGAGGCGTAGCCATGGTGATGGTCACCGTGGTGGTCGTCATAGCCGCCGTGGTGATGGTCTCCTCCGCCCCTGTAATGATGGTGATCAACTCCTCCGCCGTAATGATGATGGTCACCGCCGCCATAACCTCCGTGATGATGATCATCTCCGCCATATCCTCCGTGATGATGATGGTCCCCACCGCCATAACCTTCGTGATGATGATCATATCCTCCGCCATATCCTCCGTGATGATGATGGTCCCCACCGCCATAACCTCCGTGATGATGATCATCTTCTCCATCATGATGACCTCCATATCCACCTCCTTCGCCGCCGCTGTTGAAGCCAGAGCTGTGGTGCTTGCCTCCACCGTATTTCTTACCGTGAGATGAACCATCCTTGTAATCTGATCCATAGCCTCCCTTCTTGTGATGGGATCCTCCGTGATTGTGCTTGGAGCCGTCAAAGTGATCCTTGTGGTATTTGCCCCCGTGCTTCTTGTGGGAATCGTCGCTGGTGTGATGCTTGCCACCCTTTTTCCATCCGCTGCCATGATGGCTGGCGTAGCCGTTCTTGCCATGTTTCTCGTAATCCTCGCCATGCTTCTTGGCGTGCTTATAATGCTTGTGGTTGTCATCCTTCATGTACTTGCCTCCATCCTTGTCATAGTAATCTTCATGGTCGGCATGCTTCTTCTTGTAGTCGCTATCCTTGAACTCATCGTTGTAGGTCTTCTGATCGCCGTATTCTTCCTTGTGGTAAAGATTCTTGAAACCCTTGTTTTTGTGTTCTTTGTTCTTGTAGTATTCTCCCCCAGCCTTTGCAGACTTACTTCTTTTGGCTCCATGCTTGTCATGACCAAAGGCCCCATGTGCTGCTCCACCGCTACCGTGGTTCAGTCCCTCCTGTTTCATGTGGTGCTTGCCGAATTCTTCTCCGCCCTTCTTGAAACTGCTGTCACCGCCGGAAGAGTGGTGGGAAGAGTAGCCATCTGAGCCATGTTTCTTGCCAGACCCATAGGAGGCGTAGGAGTCCCCGTGTGAGGAATGGCCCTTGGAGTCAGAGTCGTCCTTGTAGTTGGAGTATCCACCGGAGTGGTGGCCATGTTGGTGGCCGCTGTGGTCGTCGTGGCCGTGGTGCGAGGAGTGGTGGTCGTCTCCTCCCTTCTCGAAGTGGTGCCCGTGGTGGTGGGATTCCCGCGCCAGCAACGTCTCCCCTAGCTTCTTGGAGCCGTCGGCGACGGTAACAGCCGCAACCAGGGCGAGAACAAGCTGCACATCACCACATCACCCTCAGAACATTGACATTTCTCGTTAAAATTTTAGAGAGTATATTTTCTTTTTTATATATCTTCACACTATTTATGAACATGCATAAATCTATTGACCTGGAAGTTTCCCGTTTTAGTAGTATATCACTTTATCCTTCTTCGTACGCATTTATCTTTTCTCCTTAGTACATCAGTGCATTATTCGACTCAATCCATCACCAATTTTAAACAGCTATATGTTCATTCTTCAGTTAAATCTACACTCCAATAACTTTAATTAGTACATGCTCCTCTCTCGCATTTGTATACTTTCTTCCATAAATATGTGCAAAATACTTTAGGCACACAACACAACCTTAAAACTCCCTTAAGAACACTCTTTACACTTCTGTACACATTCTCTTTGCTTTCGTTTATAGCTATACCAATTAATATTATATTGTAATTATGAACTTTTCATTCGGAGTATTATAACACAATAGTTTAAACTAACAGAAAGACAAGTCAAATCTCAAGCATTATGTACCAACGAATCTACAAAATATCAAGCTATGTATAACTATGAGTAACATTGTATGAATTCAAACTCTTTTTTTTTTTCTTTTGGAAGTGAAAGGTTATACGAACTCTTCATTTTGAATAATGACTTGAATTCCATAAAATGAAGCGAATAGGTAATTATTATTGCATTCTTGTTATACCTATACAAAAAATTGCCAAAAAAGTGTCCCAACTACTTGTCCAGAGATAATGGTACCAGAGACTCTTCTTTGACCCTGAGGGGAATCACAAGTTAAATAAAGGTATAAATTTATATTCTGGCTCAGGAGAATGGATCTCTACGGTTGCTAATGGATCTAAAAAGGCATCGCCTTTTTTGTCGAGATATTTAGATAAAAAATGAAAGATCGTCTAAGGGAGAAAAACCAGATTCGTAGAGCTAGATATCAATAAGAAGGTTATGCCAAATTGAATCTTCAAATGGTTTAGTTCAACTCTGCCAAAATTATTACAATAAAATAAAGAATTAAAAGTAAAATATATAAAAAAAAGTATCTTGGAAAGCAAGCAAAATTTAAGGAGAGAGAAAGTTATCCAAGATCAAGCGATATCAACCAAAAAAAAAATTGTCAAATCCAGGTAATATGAAATGAAAATTACAAATATGAGAGAGAGAGATTCATCATTCTACATAAATAAAGTATGCATAAATAACGAGATGCTTTTGATATTTTCTCTTTATCACTATACCAGAGACAAATGCAGCGAGAAATATCTGTATAGGAAGTGGTGGGAGGTTGATATTTCTGGAAAATATCTGTTCAACACAATTCTATGACAATAACTGAGCTAAAGATGAATATGAATACATTGAATTCAATGATTGGTGAAAATATTGAACGGGCAGAAAGATAGAAAGGCGTTCTGAAATATCGTGATGTAGTCTGAAGTTTTGTATGGATGGTTATAGAGTCAACAGCGCTGAAGATTTTAAAGAAAATTGAAACTTGGAAGCGCCTAAAAAGCAAAATAAAAACTCATGATACAGTAGGACATAGTAGAATAAAAAAACTCAGAGATATCAATATGAAATCAACTATAATAGTGAAATTCAAGTGCTGAAGTCCAAAATGATCCATGTTAAGTGAAATGCTCCCATCAAGTAGACTGTCAGTATGATTTGGCAAAGAAAGCAGCTAAACAAAAATGTGAAAAGAATTATTAATATGAGTTACAAGACATAAGGTAGTATTAAAGTAGAAATATCAAGCCTCCAGGGATAGGTTTCTTTAAAAAATTATTCACAAATTTCATTAGCTTTCAGGCATGGAAACCCTCTACAGGAGAAAAACACAATACATTATAATGTTTTTCTCCTGTAGAAGGGCTTCCATGCTCGAAAGCTAGAGAGATTTGTGAATTAAAAATTTTAAAATGAAACCTATCCCTGAAGGCTTGATATTTCCACTTTAATATTGATACAAGGGATTATTTTATCGAATAAGGCGTTATATAAACCCACTTCCCCACAAAGTGTGCCAGTGTAGCACCAGTGGAAGGACTTACCCAGGGAAGGAGACCCATGTCTGTGCCGAGGTCCGGGCCTCCGCCACCTTTATACCAGACTTCGATACACGCTCCAGCGGCTTCTGCCACCTACACCGCAGATACCATCGCCCTGACGTAACCCTATTTCTTCCGTGGAATTAACGAATCGTAAACTGGGTGTCGGCAACATGGGATCAATGGAATGACATTGAGGAGCTAAGAGTCACTGGGTTTTCGTCCTATTCTTGGATTTTTCATTGTTTTAAGAAATCAAGGTTTCTGTGTTGGACGTCTTACAGAAGTCCAAATACATTGTTGAAATTCAATTGACATTGTTGAAAGCACCAATAAGAAACCCAGTCAAGAAACTCCATCATTAAAACATCCATCAGAAACAGGAAAAACTCAAAGAGATTCATTCTTGAAGCAATAGAAACAATGTGTACCATAAAGCAATGAATAAAAGTGTAGTTACCATCACAATATGTTTCTCTTCTATATTAAAAACTATAATTGGCATTTAAAAAAAGCAACATTCTATTTTTTCTATTCAATAATTTCATTAGCCGGTTCATAGTTAATTCTTAAAATGTATTCAATTATGTAAATTTATTATAATTTTTAGGTATTATATTTACATAGATTCCTATTTAAAAACACTATATAATCTTTATTCCCATTGCCTTTGTTTATATATTTTAGTTAGCTCAAGAAGAGCTTGATCGAAAGCTTTATTTACTCATGTAAATAAAACAGTTGTGGCGTTTTATGATTTTTTTTCTTGTAATTTGTCGAAATTCGTAATCCAGTAATAATGAGCACCATGGTAGTATAAAGTCAGACTACATATTTTAGGATGTCCCACAGAAGTTTAAAGTACATTGTTGGAAGCACCATGGTAAATTCAAATCATTCATTGTGAGTGTCTTACAGATATGTTAAGTTTAGATCATTGTTGTAAGCATCATGGTATTATGAATGAAAAGTGTTTATTACGGATGTTACATGAAAACTCAGGCTCCAATGCCATATATATCTGAAAATATTTCAAATATTTTGTGAATATTTGAGTCTTATAATATCGGGCATTCGTAAAAAAAAAAAATAATAATAAAATAAAGTGCTTTAATTTCGTTACACAATTCAAGAATTATCTTTACATACAGGCTTCCATGAAGCAGTTAATTTGGTTCTTATGTTTTTCTGAGCCTTCAACCTTGCTTTAAACACTCATGTATCTATTCAACAGCTATTAATGACATAGGCTTCATTATATTAAAATATTTGTTTATTAGCACATAGGGTTTCTTTTCATTTTTTTTTTGCATATTCTATATATGTAAGGGCTAACATATATCTTTAGAACATTCCATCAAATCATTTTGACTCGGTCTTCTGTGAAACAATAAAAAGCTACGCTTTCACCTTTTCTTAGAATTTTGAAAGGCAATTTATTCTCTTAAACATTTATTTGAAATAAAGACTATTTCAATTTCGGGAAATACATGCCAAGTCCAACAATGTACATTGACTTTAGACTTCCATGGTGAGTTAAATAATGTAGACTAACTCTATAAACACTTAAACAATTCAACAATTTCTCTTGATCTCAGATATCCATAGAGCGCACAGTAATGTAGCTTGACCTCCGATTTCCATGCCACGTTTAATAATGTAGCTCGACTCAGACTTAGCTGGTACAAAAATGTACCTTGTCTTCAGACATCCATGCAACGAACAACAATAGAAATTGACCTTAGACATCTATATCTAGGCCAACGTTATACCCTGGCTTCAGTTATTCATTAAACGGCCAGCAATATACCTTTACTTTATACCTATACTAGCCGAATGACCCGGGCAACGCCCGGGTTTTACCCGATTAAATGTTTTTATTCAAATACTATTCATTACAATTATAAATTGGCACCGTGGATGTCACTTTTGTGGAACGTCCCGCTCCAAACTTTGTGTCTGAGAAGCGATATTTTTATAGAAAGATGATATGGCTTTTGTTTTCTGCACGAATGAATGTTTTTCTGTTAGAATTTTGTTCCTGCGTACAAAATAATGAACTGGTTTCACCCGTGGTCTCTGCTTTTTGGAATTTTTCCCGATATAATTTTGTATCTGATAATCAAACATGATACAGCAATATCGTCATCATCATTTTCTGACTAAAAATATATAGTTTTAATAATTGATTTATATATATTTTTAAAATAGCCTATCGTCTTCCCCGTATTCTTTCACCTATGTATGGAAATTTAGGTTTGAATTAGTGAACTATTGCAAATTTGTATACCGGACATGCAGACAGACAAACATACAAACATTCATTTTTATATATAGAGAGAAGAGATATTTTCCCGATATAATTTTGTAGCTGATAATCAAACATGATACAGCAATATTTCAATCATCATTTTCTGAATGAAACTATATAGTTTTAATAATTGATTTATATATTTTTTAAAATAGCCTATCGTCTTCCCCGTATTTTTTTACCTATGTATCGAAATTTTGGTTTGAATTAGTGAACTACTGCGAATTTGTATACCGAACATACAGACAGACATACAAACATTCATTTTTATATATATAGAGATGTCACGACCAACAATGTACTTTGACTTAGACATCCATGTCAGGACCAACAATGTACATTGTCTTCAGACATCCATGTCACGACCAACAATGTGCCTTGTCTTCAGACATTAATGTTCCGACCAACAATGTACCTTGTCTTCAGACATCAATGTCACGACCAACAATGTACCCTGTCTTCAGACATCCATGTCACGACCAACAATGTACATTGACTTCAGACATCCATGTCACGACCAACAATGTACCTTAACTTCAGACATCCATGTCACGACCAACAATTTACCCTGTCTTCAGACATCCATGTCACGACCAACAATGTACATTGACTTCAGACATCCATGTTACGACCAACAATGTGCTTTGTCTTCAGACATAAATGTAATGACCAATAATGTGCCTTGTCTTTAAAATCCATGTCACGACCAACAACGTACTTTGTCTTCAGACGTCCTCTGATGACCAACAATATACCTTAACTTCAGACATTCATCTCATGACCAGCAATGTATCTTGACTTCAGACATCCATGTAACGACCAAAAATATACCTTGACTTCAGACATTCATGTCATTTATGCTGATAGTTTTTAAAAATAGTGTAAATACAAGGTATGTTCCATAAGTTCCCGGAATGGGTCCATAAAAAAAAAAGGTTAGATATTTACAAAAAAAAATTATTAAAACTTCTCAAATTAATCCCCCCTTGCTCCAAAGTACCAGCGCCATCGTTTCTCCCAATTGTCGAAACAGTTTTTATAGGCCTCTTTTGAAATGCTCTTCAATGCCAACAGCGATTTTTCTATTATCTCATCCCTGGTGTCAAAATGTCTTTTTAAAACTGCTTTAAGTTTGGGGAACAGGAAAAGTCATTTGGTGCGATGTCTGGGAAATAGGGTGGTTGAGGCAGGATTTGTGTCCCGTTTTTCGCCAAAAAAAAAAAAACTCGTCATCAAGTGCACTGTGTGAGGGCGGGCATTGTCATGGTGTAGGATCCAGTCACCACTAGTCCATTTTTCTGTCCCTTTTTTACGAATCGCTTTCCTTAGATGGCGAAGAATGCCCAAATACATTTCCTTAATAACTGTTTGGCCTGCAGGAAGATACTCGTGATGAACAATGCCCTTGTTATCCAAAAAAGTGACAAGCAACACCTTGTTTCTGGATTTCAATATCCTGGATTTTTTGGGTCTAGGCTCACCCTGACCTCTCCACTCGGAAGATTGACGCTTGGTTTCAGGATCATAGCCATAGACCTATGTCTCGTCGCCTGTGATTATCTTGTCTTTCCATTCCGGATCCGTTCTTGTCATTTCCAACATGTCCTCACAGGTTGAAAGCCGACGCAGTTTTTGCTCATTAGTGAGGAATCTTGGGATGAATTTTGCAGGAGTCTTTTTGAGCTTCAAATCTTCGGTTACGATCCTTCCAATCGCCGTTTTAGAGATGCCCGTGTGGTTCGAGGATTTTATTTTATCAAATCGGTGATTTTTTGCACATTTTCATCAGTCCTTTGAAATTTTGGGCGTCCTTGACGAGGATCATCTTCAATGGAAATTCAGCCAGCTTTAAATCTAGAATGCTATTCAAAAACAGTTGTTCTCTTTGGGGCGTCATTGGGGAATGCTTTATTAAGCACTAGACGAATGGCCCGGGCAACGCCCGGGTTTTACCCGAGTGCGAATATATTTTAAAAACGTTTTAATCTTCATCTAGATCTTCATCTTGTCTACACCTTGTATACATCTTGCTTCCTAGGGTTGCCTAGAGTGGCCGCTATAGACAGGGTGGTCTGCATAGACAGGTGGATGTATCACACAGCCAGATAATAGGGTTGCCTAAAGTGGCCGCTATAGACAGGGTGGTCTGTATCGACAGGTGGATGTATCACACAGCTGTAGAGTGGTCGCTATAGACAGGGTGGTCTGTATAGACAGGTGCATGTATCACACTGCTGATAACAGGGTTGCCTAAAGTGACCGCTATAGACAGGGTGGTCTGTATAGACAGATGGATGTATCACACAGCTGATAACAGGGTTGTCTAGGATGGTCGCTATAGACAGGGTGGTCTGTATAGACAGGTGAATGTAACACACTGATGATAACAGGGTTGTCTAAAGTGACCGCTATAGACAGGGTGGTCTGTATAGACAGGTGGATGTATCACACAGCTGATAACAGGGTTGTCTAGAGTGGCCGCTATAGACAGGTGTATGAATCACACAGCTGATAACAGGGTTTTCTAGAATGGCCGCTATATACAGGTGGTCTGTATAGACAGGTGGATGTATCACACAGCTGATAACAGGGTTGTCTAGAGTGGTCGCTATAGACAGGGTGGTCTGTATAGACAGGTGTATGTATCACACTGCTGATAACAGGGTTGCCTAGAGTGACCGCTATAGACAGGGTGGTCTGTATAGACAGGTGGATGTAACACACTGCTGATAACAGGGTTGTCTAGAATGGCCGCTATAGACAGGTGTATGTATCACACAGCTGATAACAGGGTTGTCTAGAGGGGGGCGGGCAGGGAGGTCACGTGTTTGCTGGCAGCCAATGGGCGCGCATTCTATCCGTGAGCTTCAGACAAACAGACAAACAAACAGACAGAATAAGGCAAATATATAAGTAGATTTCAAAAGTTCCGGTTGCTGATATTTGAAGTTTCACACAAAATTCGATGCAAATCCTCTGCTTCAATTTTTGTTCCATCGTAAAATCGTCGCAGCGCTAGGTGTAACCTTCAAATAAATAAGAATGACCTTGGCAGGCGCGCATGTACCGCCTCGATATTGGTACCACCGTGTTGCCAGATATTTATTCTATATAATAAACAATCAAATTTATTTACATTTTTCATTTATTTTTTTTATGGACCCAGTCCGGGAACTTATGGGACATACCTTGTATATCAATTTCAAATAACATTCATATTAACTGATTTAATTATATCATAAAGACTTCAATTGTAAAAATTAAAACTAAAAATTCACAAAATGTTTAATTTAATTTCCAACTAAAAGGTAAAAGCTATCATAAGTGAAATTAAAAATTAACATGAAAAATGAGCCTGATGCATCTTAAGTATTTAAAGATCACGTTCATGTAAATCGCCATGTTCAGTTATAAGCAATCAGTTCCTTTTCTCAATCAGTAATGTCATCACATTGTTGAGGCACGTTTTTGTAACCATACCCCAACAGAAGGCGTATGTATAATCAAATCAAATGGATACATGGCTTCCCTCCCACATAGACTTACAGACCATTTTTTTTGCCCAGAAACTTAGACAATTGGTGACACCAGACTTCCATGCCGAAAGCTGATGCCTGGTAAAGAAGAAGACATCCAGGGACATCCGCGCTGGAAGCTGTTGTTTCATATGTACATATATTCCCCTCACCAAAAATTTAGGTAAAGGTGACCAGAAAAAAAAAAAAAGGGAAAATGGAGAAGGAAGATCTCTAAAGACTGAACCTTATAAAATATCCTTCCGAGAAAGGAAGGCGTTATATTACAGTTCAAGTGAAAAGGGGCCTGTGTCGATTTTAGCTAAGACGGAGGGGGGGCGATATATATATATCGTCCCGAGAAAAAGGGAGGATGGTATTTCAATCCATGTGGAAGGGGGGGCTTGGGGTCTGAAATTTTACACTATCGCCGTAGCTGTTGCTCTCTTTAGATTTTTTTGTTTTTGGTAATACTATATGTTCTATTTTGATGGAAGAGGCCTGGAGTCTGAAATCTTACACTAGTGCCGTGGCTGTTTCTCTCTTTAGATTTTTTGTTTTGGTAATACTATATGTTCTATTTTGATGAGGCCTGGGGCGTCTATGAAATTGATACTGGAGCGTTGGCCATTTTGATTGGTGTTTCTTTCGGCGAATGAAAATGGAGAGAGACATGAATAAAAGGAGGTTCTTTGCCAAAAGGCAAGATTCGATCGGAGTCGCTCAGTGAAAGGACAGTCTGCAGACAGGAGACCAGACCTTTGCCGGCACTTTCGAGAAAAGGTAAGCCATTTGTCATTATGACTTAGCGCCTTCCCCCCCCTTTTGTGTAGTAGCCAACCTAGATTTCGCATGGGCCCTAAAGGGCTATAAAGTAACTTCAGGTCACCTCTATCTAAATTTTACTATGTAAATAGCATATCTCGTCAGTATAGACATGTTCCCAAATTTTAAGATATTTAAATAAATATCTAGAGAAATTTTCTTGTTTCCTCTGTTACCTATTTCATACATAATTTGCCTTATGGTGCTATTCCCACTGTTTAAATGAAATGTTGTATGTTTCTTACCTATTTGAAGGGAATGTTACTAATAATCAAGTCTCCCATAAATTACCGGCCACATACATTGCCGCGAGTGTCTGTGTTTCAGTGTTTTATAGATTGCCCAATTTAATAACGATTTCATGGGTTGTCTGATGAAATTGTATAATAGTGTCGCGGCTGTTTCCATCTTTAGACCATTGTTCTGACAATAATATATGCTCGATCCTTGCTTTAGCTCAACTCTTAATCAATTAAAGAGTTTTTCCCCCTTTTCTTTTTTATTTATTTTATTTATCCTGTTTGCACAAATTGCATTACATGTGATGATGTAAAGACATATGCCGATAGTGCATCACTGACAGCTGTGCTGCTATTATACAACATTAAGGTCTTGCTGCGGGTTATACACATGGGGTTGTTGGCCTAAATTGCTATATATATATATATACTTAAGTAAGGAAACTTTTAATAAGTCACATCGTGTATCCTCCCTTTTCAACTATCCAAACCGGGAACCCATCAATGTCGCCCGCCGCGGGGCTCGAATTTAGTATATGTTTCTTCCCCTATACTTTAGAAATATATACCTAATGAAAAGCCATACTATTTTTAAGTATTGGTGAAGTAGTCCACGCATCCTGAGATTAACAGTCTATTATAAATCGTGAATTTTAATTTATGCTTTCCATTTCACTGGCATTTTATCAGGCAATGAAAGTTATGTTGAGGCGGTGTATACCGCATCTCTCGCCGCTGTCTTTTACGATTCACATTGTTTGTGGCAAAACCTTAATATTATCATTGATTTCTGATATCAAAGTAAAACGTCTATGGGGATGAGTATCTTTTATTCTGGTCTTCTCGAGCTTTCGAGCTTGTCCGCCCTTCTACAGGAGAAACATATACAATATATCAAGAAAATATAACGTCGCCTGATGCTAAAACTATTATGATTCTATGTACATATATATATATACATTAGAAAGTTTTGCATATTATTTGTTTTCTTAAGACATATTTTTTTTGATTAAGGTATTACACATATTCTACTATTGTTTGCTATATTCTATGAATTATCTTATAGGTTAGAAATTCTATTATTTAAGTAGTTTTATAATAGTTATTGGCTATTACATATAAGTTACTTATATTATTGTTGATATTATTAGCTGGTACTAGGATATATTGTGTTATATGTTTCGGGAAAATCTATTTTCTATTAATGCTATTGTGTTTTCTGAATAATAGAAAATCAATTATAAGCCTTTGATATTTGCTGTTTATGTTATTGTAATGTATTCTAGGTTCTCCTAATGCGAAAGTGTGACCTGTTCCTTTGCAGTATTGGAAAATTAGAGACCTATTGTCTTGATTAATAACGTTGCGTCTATGTTCATATATTCTATTGCTGACTCTCCTTCCTGTCTCCCCTGCGTATTACTTGGCAGCTGTTACACTCTACGGAATATATTGCCTTTTATTCTCTGTTTTGGTTAGTGGGTTTTATGATAGTAGGATTATTTTAGATAGCGGACTTTTATGGTGGAGCCTATGTTAGGGGAATTACAGTAATACGTTTGGATGCCAGAGTTTCTTAAGTAGTTGGCTATTGTTATAGATGTTTGTGAGTATGGAATGTAACATATCGCCCTATAGATATTTTGTGGAAATGTTGTAATATAAAGATGGTTTGGTATCCTGCTTGCTGGACATTATTTATAATGTTCTGTGTCTCAATCATTTTGAATTCTGTTGCGAGCACCATTGATTACAATTTCTTTATTTTACTTTCTCAAATTATTATATACAGTATGAGAAATGAGGTTGGATTTCCCATGGTTCAAATTTAGAACGGTGATCAGTGTTTTACAGTAGTCTACTGAAATGACTTAGCATTTTTTTTTTCATCATAGCTCTGATATAATTTTCTCACAGCAGAGGTGAGTTCTGATAATTATTGCTGGATACAAATATCTTAACTTCATTTTAATAGCGCTTTCTATCAAATCATACTAGCCTGTACATCCAGATATATGAGCCTTAAGGTGAAAATAGAATTGAAGATCCAGTTAGCGTACCCGTGAAGAGAGAAATTTGATCACCATAAAAAGACGCGTCAGGCAACCGACTTTTTTTTTTTTTCATGATGCCTCCAACTGCATATGATCTTAAATATCCTGTATACACTCTGACAAGGGAAGGTTATCCTGAATTGACAAATGTATAATTTTTGTCTTTAGTAGAGATTTCCAAGATTCTATTCTGAAACATTTTTTTTTTTTGGATGAAGACAAATAAAACCATCTTGATAGTATTGAATTTTACAGTAAATATTTGCCAGCAGAAGGCATGATGAGATTACATGAAATTTAAACCAGTTATATGCTTAGTATGTTTCTTCAGCTGTAATTTGACACAGTCATCAAATGAAGAAATGGGCAGTACGCCATATCTTGATGCTGGACACTTCTGTGTCAGGAAGGTGTAGTTAGTCTTTTCAATGAGAATTTCAATAATTATCGAAATTTAGCAGATTATCATTGGGGATTTGAACAACTGTCTTGAAAAATTTTTGAACAGCCTGAGTAGATAAAGGAATCCTGGAGTTAGAGTGGAGAATTAGTAGTACAGACTGACCACTCGACGCAGATAACTCTAGGGAACAATTATTGTGTTAATCCGCCGTAGACAAGAAGAACATTGATTCTCAGGATACTCGATAGGCAGAATTTTGAGAATTGATAAGGCCATGGTTAAAGTTTACACAGGCATGTGGGAGTAAAGACAGTGATTTAAAGAGGCAGCCTTGTGTCTTAAATACTTTCAGTGGAAGCAGATGCCACTGCAAATATTCAGGTCTAATAATTTCCAAATTTGAAGTCATGCATGACGGGTTAGCACGGGATTGACGCCTGAACTGGCTTTCACTGGGGTTAATCGAGTTTGCGAAAGAACTAGAAGAAGTGTGACATGTCACGCCACTGTACTAAATTAATAATTGAGAAGATTTATGTTGAGCCAACTGAAATTAGTAAAGAATTAAGAGATTAAGGTCTTATTCTTTGAGTTTTACACTAATTTCAATTACGCGATATGGACGGCGTTATAAGTTGGGTGGAAATGATTCGGCCGCAATGGGATGGTCTCCTGGAGGTGGTACGATCAAATACTTACTTATTGAATGCCGGGCGGGATCGCATGGAGCATTAAATGACATCGAGAAATGCTTAAAGAAACACCCTAGAAGATTGGGGATCGACAAAATGACGACATGGAAAATGCTCAACATTGTACATCGGCAGCAAAATGATATCTTGCTATTGTATGGACGACCACTCCTTCCTGAAATGTGCAGCGGATGTTAGTCCCAGAATTAGGTCCTTTGAGGCGACACTTTCCTTTGCAGATGACATAAAGACGCATGACAAAACAGCACATGAGCATTTAAACTAGCTTCAATTCCTGCCATTAATTAATTTAGTTGACCAATAGCTATAGAACCGCTGGAGACCTCCATACCCTGTGTGAATATTTTAGTGAGAAATGAGCGATTCAATTCTATGAGCCATGAGGTATCCTGTAAGATCAGAGATGTACCCCATTCAATTTTTTTTATAGTAGCCAGTGCGAGATATTTCCAGAATGTTTTTTTTTTAAACTGTCATATAATTCGGAAACTAGAAAACTACACTATTTTGATACAGTTTACATCTAGCATCCATGTGAACTCAATATGACTATTGAACGTAGATTGAAGATTAATGAGCGAGCCAACCTAAAGAGAACGAGTTTAATAGGCTTACAATCAGTAGTTGAAACAGACTATTCGCACAATTTTGTTATGTTCTCCCTCTAGCTGATCTATGACATTATAGATTTTTTTTTTACAAGGTGACTACCCCGTCGAGTGTATATGAAGGTATAAAGGTTTAAAGGTCATAGGCTGTTGGAATAATAATACACTAGTAATAATTATAGTTCATTCTGATGTACAGTAGAGGCAGTGAGAACAGCGCCTCTACCATCATGGCTAGTTAGTTTCAATACACCCAGAAAGAGAATTGATCTAAGATTACTATCCACCCACATGGATGAACATGTACCTCTCCCATTTCCTTTCCCTTTTGGGCCATGAACCCATCTTTCACCCCTCGGTTCCCTGCCCCCATTAATACATGAGATTCTCTTCTCCAATCCCCACTACTAATCTGGAATATTTCAGACAGCAGACTGAGAGAGAACCATGCACCCTGGAGATGACCCCTCACCCAGCCAGACGCCGTTGCCGTCTGCGCTATACCATTTGGAGAAGTTTGAGGGAAATGGGCTCATACCATTCGACAAGTTCATCCGGGACTTCGAATTGGTCTACGATGTGAAAGCCCTGGATGATTCTAGGAGGAGGATCCTCCTGGACAATCACCTTCGAGGAGCTGCGAGAGAGTTCGCCCTCCAGGCCTCCCAGATCAAACTGGGATGCAACGAATTAAAGGAAAACCTGGAACAGAGATTCTCCAGGAGGGCCCCCAAGAGAGAAGCCAGGAAGAAGTTCTTCTCCTGTAGACAAAGGCCCGGAGAAAAGGTTAAGGAATACGCGAACAGAGTGCGGAGCCTTGCCTCAGAAGCCGAGTCAGATGGTCTGAGGATCGACATCACTGAGGTCGCTGATATCTTCCTCACTGGACTCTGTCCAAACCTGTGGCAGAGAGCCCACCAACTCCAGAATGAGTCATGGGAGGTAATTGTGAGCAGTCTCCACCAGATCGAAGAAAGGGATGACGAGTACTCCAGATGCCAAATGGAAGATGAAGAGGGGAGTGCCAGGAAGTTGAGGGAGTTGACGAGCCAGATGGCCCGGCTGGAATCCAAGTTAAAGAACCTGGAGACGGAAAACCAGGACCTGAGGAGGACCCACAGGGAGCAACCCAGGATGAATATGGGAAACAGGTGGGACACCAACCAGGCCAGAGGTTTCCAGCGGAGAGGAGGTTCCGCTCAGAACAACCAGCCCACTATACAAGGGACCAGGCAGGAGAGACCCCAACAGAACCCCAACGGTAGAGCCCCACAAGAACAGCGCAAGGAAGGCCCTCCAGCAACAACCAAGGGAGGAGCGCCAAGGGGGTATGAGGGCCCCGAAGCAACGCGGACACCCATCAGGTGCTTCAGATGCGGGGAGACAGGCCACATGGCAAGAATTTGCACAGCCATGACAAAAAAATAGGTCCGGCTTGCCTCAAAGCAGGGAATGGGAGAACTCTAGCCGGCCTACCTGTAATCACTTGTACATTTGTAGATAAAGGTTGGTCTCTGAGTAATAGGACTATCAGACTAATTATCGATACAGGCTCAGAGGCCAACATTGTAAATATAGATTCCTTGATATTAGCGCTGAAGGTTTGGGTAAACCCACCTTCCTTAAGGGGATTAGTGGGAGTGAATTAAGGTCACTGGGGAGTGAGTTAATAGAGGTTAGGGCCTATATCAGGGGAAAACCCATCAGGGAAGTAAAAACAACATTTGAATACTGCCATCTAGGTGGGCTTGGCTTTGATGGAATCCTAGGTATGCCAGGATTCAAGGCTCTAAGACTCACTCTTAACCATGATGGAAGCGTCAGATCAGACTTTGAGCAGGACGAAGAACCGACTAAGTCGGCCTTCCTGTCCTCGTTACAGGCCAGTGAGGTGCCTGTCAGACCACCCAGTATACCTCTACATAAAATCAGGACAGGGGAAGACGTCCTTAGGGCATATAGTCACTGTTTCTGTGACGACATCTCCGATATGGGCGATGGGTCAACCATCATTGCCCCTAAGTTAAAGATACTGACTGGAAAGCCAGTCTATAGACGTCAGTATCCGATCCCAAATAAGCTGGTCTCAAAGGTGAAGGCCTTAGTAGACGAATTGGAAGAAGCTGGAATTATCGAGGGGAGTACATCCTTATGGAATTCTCCCCTATTCCCTGTTGCTAAAACAGACGGCAGCGTCCGCATTACAATGGACCTGCGATTAATTAATGAGGTGACAGAATTCTTCCCGTTCCCAATACCTCGTGTTGAAGACAATCTGCGTGCTTTTGCAGGCGCAAAGGTCTTCAGCACATTAGACTTGACCTCTGGATTTTTCCAGATTCGCATCCCGGAGGGTGATAGAGATTATTTCACTTTCTCTCTGCCCTGGGGGAGATATCGTTTCACACGTCTACCACAAGGAGCGAAGAACTCAGCTCAGATCTTCCAATGGGCCATGAATTTGGTCCTAGGGGATTTGTTGTATAAATGCGTTCGTTTGTACATCGATGATGTCATCGTCTACAGCGACTCTCATGAGCAGCATGTGGCGGACCTTGCCGCTGTACTCGAACGCCTGAGTCGCTTTAATCTAAAGGCTAGGCGTGGGAAGAGTTATTTCTTCAAGGGCTCTGTAGATTACCTCGGTCATGTAATTGATCAGGATGGGATAAAACCCATGTGGGATAATGTCGCGGCTCTCAGGGATTTGAAACGTCCCCACAACATCAGGGGGGTCAGAAGTCTTTGGGTACTGTAAACTACTACAGGCGCTTCATACCCAACGCAGGTGAACTCCTAGCTCCACTAAGTAACTTATTGAGAAAGGGGCGAAGATTCACTTGGGGTACAATAGAGCAGACAGCCTTTGAGACCATAAAACAAGTACTAACCAGTGAGCCTTTACTGGCTCATCCAATGATAGGGCGACCATTTATCCTCAATACAGACGCCAGTGGAATAGCGGTTGGCGCTTGTCTCCAACAGGAGATAGACGGGGTTGTCAAGCCAATAGCTTACTATAGCAAACGGTTGATAGGCCCCGAAACTCGCTACTCCACAATCGAAAAGGAGGCTTATGCCGTAGTGTTGTCTCTGCAGCACTTTAAACACCTCCTGGCGGGCAGTAAGGTTGAGGTGCATACCGATCACAAACCGATCACTTATAACAAGGGGTCTGATTATAAGAACGCTCGATTGTCTAGATGGGCAGAGATCATCCAAGACTTCAATGTGACATTTGTGTATGTCCCGGGGAAAGAAAACACGGTAGCCGACTTCCTCAGTAGGTTCCCGTGTGAGGATGATCCCGAACCATCACGAGATAAGAGAGTTGTGGCCGCAGTAATTAAAAATCGTGGGCCCCCCTTGATAGATAGTGATCGGACGTGGGAAGGTTTGCTTAAGGACAAGAAATGGGCCCCCTTATTGAAACTAATAGGTGACAGACGGTCTACCGAGACTGTAACTTATAAAAATAAGGATTATAAAATGCACGAGGGTTACCTTGTGTCTAAGAACAGTGGGGGTATCTGGGTGAAGGTGGTTCCGCCAGACATTAGGGAGATGGTGATTAAATATCACCACGACGTTCCGACGGAAGGTCATTTTGGGGTCAAGAAGGTAATGAGAAGGCTGAAGGACGATTATTATTGGCCGGGTATGAGGACACAGGTCCGAAACTATATATACAGATGCGAGGGTTGCCAGCTCTCAAATCAAGGTGTAACCAAGGCTGGTAATGCTCCCCACTTCAGGCCTGGAAAACCATTTGAGCATCTTGCTCTAGACTTCATAGGACCCTTAGAGAAGACTTCCAAAGGACATTCTAGCATCCTGACCATAGTCGATTTATTTACCAAATTCCCTATTTTAATACCTACAAGAGACCAGTGTGCCAATACAGTGGTTAAAGCGCTATTGGAAAGCGTAATTACTATCTTTGGAGTACCGAAAACTATACTTTCGGACCGGGGTTCGGCATTCATTAGCTGTATTTTCAAAGGGATTTGCAAGGCCATGGGGGGTAAGTGCAGTGAACACCACTGCTTGGAGACCTCAAAGTAATGGCGCTGTAGAAAGGCTCAACAGAACAGTAATTGAATCTTTGCGTAGGTGTGAGGCAGGTTCTAATTGGGATGACATCTTACCCATGGTAGCTTTAGCTATCAGAACCACTGAACATTCTAGTACAGGATTTACACCAGCGAAACTCGTCTTCGGACATGAGCTGAGGCTCCCGCAACCCTTTCAGGAAGCGGGACAAAGTCCTGTAAGCGAAGATTTGATTGCTCAAACGGCAGCCTTCTACGAGCGGGAACTAACAGAGGAGGTCGAGAAGATAAGAGAGGTAGTAAGGCAAACCTACTTGAATGAACAGGAAGAAGCTAGGATTAAGTTCGAAAACAAAAGGCTGAGAACTTTCAATAACGGGGACTTAGTCCTAGTGGAGAGAATGCATGAGACGAAGGGGCGTCACAAATTTGAGCCAAGGTATGGGGGTCCATATGAGGTACTAAAAAGAGCTGGTGATACTGTATATCTCTTGAAGAATCTAGAAACTGGGAATTTGGATAAATACCATATAGATAGGTTAAAACAATACCATATACCAATTAGGATTTTCCCCACAGAGGAGGAGGAGACTAGTGATGGTAATTCAAGTCAAAGTTCCAGTGATGAAGATCATTGGATTCATCTTACAGGTCCAGCTTATCTCCCTAATAGGTCTGTTAATGTAGTGGTTCCACGAGGGGGTGACAACCAGAGCGGACTCAGAAGTAATGAGACGAGGGGAAATTGACAGAGTTAGTGTGGACAGTTTAACTTTACGCAGGTCTACAAGGGTGAAAAGGCCCACACAGTGTAAATTCTGCTCAGACCGTCGCCACTAACTAGGATTTTGGAGTGTGTACGGAGAATCAGCTCGATAGAATGAGAAGTTTAGAGATTTCAACCTTTTTTTTTTGTAGAACTTCATTGGGATTCCTTTTTTTTTTTCTATACAAACTATTTCTTGTTAAAACCCGAGTTTCAAAGACCAATGAGAATAATGTATACCATTGTGAATTAACTATTTAGTGTAAATCTGAAATTTTAGTTATTATCAGGAGTAATAGGTGAAGGAAAGGTGTAGGAAATCACAACTTAGAGGGGGGCTATGTCTAAAACAACGAACCTAATAGGCATCCTATGGCTTGTGTTGGGTAATTCAGAAACCCTATAATCCCTGGCCTTCAGGTAGTAGCTTTGAAATAGGTTTCTAATGAGGACATGAAAGGTCAATCTTTCAGAGTAAAGTTGTAAAGTATAGGGACCCTAAGCCAGGGGTAGAAGTTAAGTAGGCCCAGACCGTAGTCGATCCTCGGAAAGTACTTGAGAATGCTAGTGTTGGGTAGTGAATCGTGAACCCTATAAATCCATCTTTCAATAGAGTGTTGAGGTCGGACTACTGCAAAGGGGACAGACGCAAGATGAAGTAGGAAGAAAGTGACTTCACCCACGGTGGCTAGGGGAGTGACTCAATTCCGCTTTTATGAGGTGTCACGCTTAATGGTCCTTTATTCGCCATTATAATTAGTGTATGTCTTTATATAGAATTGTCGTGAAAAGTCGCTTGGTGTCAAGGCAAGGGCAGTTTTTGAAGTTACACTGATTTTTTTAGTAGGTTAGCTTCCAGATTACTTAGAATTGTTAACAATTATTGTTAACAATCATTTATCGAGTATAAAGTATTAGTATATATAGAGCTTGTACAGAGGCATTTTCTTTTGAGTAACCTAGGGCTTTAGTTCCCAATTTGTTTTAATTTTATTATTTTATTTGATTTCACATTTTGTCCTGGAAGATTTTCATTATTGTTAAGGCCTATTAATAATGATATTATAGTATTTTGGTTTTTATGATAGAGTCTAACTCTAGTTTGAATGCGATCGTGAATGAGAGAGTGAATGTAATGATCAATGAATGCGACCACAAAGTTAAAGTCTAACATACTGTTAATCCAAAAATACATTAGAATAGGGTTAAGGATTTCAATAGGATCGATTTTTATTTTATTTTATTTTTTATTTCTTTATTTGTTAGGAACGATAGCCTCACAGGACTGTAAAAACTCTATTGTTTAGGAAAATATTCGCTCCATTTTTGTTAGGTCTCCTTTTGGAGGAGTATAATTTTTTTTTAATTTCTATTACTAGGGTAATAAAGTACTCTTTGTTATTTATATCAACTTGAATTTTAAGAGTCGTAGATAATGATCATATCTCGATTCTCAGACTGGAAGGTTGTGGGAGGTTATGATCAGACCAGAAAACCCACAAAACTTCTCCTCATTAGAGGAAACGAAGAGGTATAGATTGAATTTTATGCAGGATGGGGGATTTGTTTTAGCCATGCCGTATAGCCTGGGGTATAACGGCGCGACCTTGGGTAACCGATCTGACACCGAGTTTCGACGTTTTTAGCGTGGCTGGAGCGAGGGTATTCCAGACGGGAGGTCCTGTAAGATTGACATGTAGGCAGAGATTGCCCAGTTATTCTAGACGAAGTAGTTTCCGTCTATTGAATTTTTTTTGGTACCAGTTTGATCCCCCATAGCTAGCGGAAGTTTCTTCTAATAAAGGATTCGCCCTGCCATACGTTTTGTTGGAATGAATTCGAGCATAAGACCGATTCGAGAGGCAGAATAAGTAATTATCAGGACCTTCAACGAGTTTAAACTCGTTTCATGATAGGATAAGACTTTAAAGTATTAGTTAACTATAAGGACCGCGAACGAGACGCCAGAACGAGCCAATGAGTCAAAGTTTTAGAAGTGTTGTATTGAGGACAGTAGAATTAAGAGCAGTTATACAGGGAGTAGAATTCTGAAGGAATTTGTAAAAGAACCAAAATTTCAGATTGATAAAATTCAAATTTATAAGATGTAGATTTGTAGGATTCAGGTCAATGAATAGAGGGTATATTAGTAGATGAAAGTAATATGAATTTCTTGGAAGGGGGAGGTAGCTGAACTGTACACACCCCAGAGACAAGGTAAACGGAGTCACAAGCAAAATGGGAGAAGTTGATTAGTTTCTCTGTCAAACAGAGAGCTTTCTTCATACGGTTGTCACCCTAGATTTAAATGGACTGTGTAGTTTAATAGAGGTCTGGGCTATGTTCCATTTGACCAAGAATCTAAATGACGTACCCATCTGAGTTGAGAGTATTGTAACAGAGGAATCTAACACATAAGAGAAAACACACCCTCCAGTAGGATCGGGATAGACGAATATTACCCAGTGACCAACTCGTGATTCCAGACTGATAAGATTGAAAAACTTAACTGAGATACTAAACCTTGAACCTTCAGCGCACAAATATATATAATGTGTTTTCATTTTCTAATTGAATATGTTATTATTTTATATCATATATATTATATTATAATCATATGCTATTCATTTCAACAATTTTATTTCCTTTGATATTCATGATATTAGTAATATTTACCGGCCATGTTGCGATTTTTTTTAACATGTTGTCATGGCTTATTCTTCCCTCGAGGCATGATCTATTTTATCCTTATTGTCTTTCATCCGCCTTACTTGTATAAGTATATATATTTTGTCATCATATATAATTTTGTAGTAGTTTTCTTTATCATCTATCATGGATGATTTTTTTATCATATTTAATCACTATCTGCATGATACGTGTTTTCTTCAATATATATATTATACCCATCATATAACATGGAAGGATTCATTTTATCATTACATATTTCGTGCCTTATTTAATAATTACTTTCACAATTTGTTTTCTGTGACCTTTTTTTTTATTTAGCAAAAGTCATCATGTCATAGGCTAATCATTATGTATCAAGATATTTCTTTCAGCTAACTATAATTATCCTTTCCTTTGATTGTATATGTATAACTATACCACACGAATGTCTTGATTGGTACTTAAATAAAGATGCTGGCATGTTTTAGGAGTTGGACTAGTCAGTTATTTCTAAACGACTTCTTGGCGCCCAAATTTTTATATATAATATGTAATAGGGAAATGCTCTAACTGTATTGTTAGCAGAAAGAAGGTAGCAATGAATCCAGCACCACAAGAGGCAAGGATGGGGTTGAGAGGACTTACCACAAGGAGGGCCTACTCCTCAAGGCCAAAGAAGAAAGTGGAAGGGTGGTATATATACCCATGAATGGTAAGACAGATGACCTTGCTTACTTCCTTACATATGATATGACTGTCCCCCATAACCTATGTTGATAACAGTGTGCTGACAGAATAATAACACATAAAAACCCCTTTGCCAGGATGCACAATGCCCACTAATGTTCTGAATAATAAAATCTAGAATAGCATACCATCATTTTGATTAGCCTTATCTTCCCTATAGGTTTCGGTACACCTGGCTTCACCTAGTAATGGAAAATGCATTTTGCTAGAAATGGGCCTGCTTTCATAGTAACTGATGAAAGGCAGATGAATAATGAATAGCACAAACGCATTTGTCCATTACTTGGCAGGGGGAGGATTGTTGAGGCACGTTTTTGTAACCATACCCCAACAGAAGGCGTATGTATAATCAAATCAAATGGATACATGGCTTCCCTCCCACATAGACTTACAGACCATTTTTTTTGCCCAGAAACTTAGACAATTGGTGACACCAGACTTCCATGCCGAAAGCTGATGCCTGGTAAAGAAGAAGACATCCAGGGACATCCGCGCTGGAAGCTGTTGTTTCATATGTACATATATTCCCCTCACCAAAAATTTAGGTAAAGGTGACCAGAAAAAAAAAAGGGAAAATGGAGAAGGAAGATCTCTAAAGACTGAACCTTATAAAATATCCTTCCGAGAAAGGAAGGCGTTATATTACAGTTCAAGTGAAAAGGGGCCTGTGTCGATTTTAGCTAAGACGGAGGGGGGGCGATATATATATATCGTCCCGAGAAAAAGGGAGGATGGTATTTCAATCCATGTGGAAGGGGGGGCCTGGGGTCTGAAATTTTACACTATCGCCGTAGCTGTTGCTCTCTTTAGATTTTTTTGTTTTTGGTAATACTATATGTTCTATTTTGATGGAAGAGGCCTGGAGTCTGAAATCTCACACTAGTGCCGTGGCTGTTTCTCTCTTTAGATTTTTTGTTTTGGTAATACTATATGTTCTATTTTGATGAGGCCTGGGGCGTCTATGAAATTGATACTGGAGCGTTGGCCATTTTGATTGGTGTTTCTTTCGGCGAATGAAAATGGAGAGAGACATGAATAAAAGGAGGTTCTTTGCCAAAAGGCAAGATTCGATCGGAGTCGCTCAGTGAAAGGACAGTCTGCAGACAGGAGACCAGACCTTTGCCGGCACTTTCGAGAAAAGGTAAGCCATTTGTCATTATGACTTAGCGCCTTCCCCCCCCCCCCTTTTGTGTAGTAGCCAACCTAGATTTCGCATGGGCCCTAAAGGGCTATAAAGTAACTTCAGGTCACCTCTATCTAAATTTTACTATGTAAATAGCATATCTCGTCAGTATAGACATGTTCCCAAATTTTAAGATATTTAAATAAATATCTAGAGAAATTTTCTTGTTTCCTCTGTTACCTATTTCATACATAATTTGCCTTATGGTGCTATTCCCACTGTTTAAATGAAATGTTGTATGTTTCTTACCTATTTGAAGGGAACGTTACTAATAATCAAGTCTCCCATAAATTACCGGCCACATACATTGCCGCGAGTGTCTGTGTTTCAGTGTTTTATAGATTGCCCAATTTAATAACGATTTCATGGGTTGTCTGATGAAATTGTATAATAGTGTCGCGGCTGTTTCCATCTTTAGACCATTGTTCTGACAATATTATATGCTCGATCCTTGCTTTAGCTCAACTCTTAATCAATTACAGAGTTTTTCCCCCTTTTCTTTTTTATTTATTTTATTTATCCTGTTTGCACAAATTGCATTACATGTGATGATGTAAAGACATATGCCGATAGTGCATCACTGACAGCTGTGCTGCTATTATACAACATTAAGGTCTTGCTGCGGGTTATACACATGGGGTTGTTGGCCTAAATTGCTATATATATATATATACTTAAGTAAGGAAACTTTTAATAAGTCACATCGTGTATCCTCCTTTTTCAACTATCCAAACCGGGAACCCAACAACATCAATAAATCCACTCTGCCAAATAAGATGGGAATACAGTTTAAAAATTCTTCACTCTTTCCCATAATTCAGGGTAAAGTGTTGGTGTTGATTTTTGAAGCCAAAATTATTCAGATACACTTTTTTTACTTCTTCATTTGTTTGGAATGCTGGGTAAACCGTTTGGTTTTCGACCACTAGGACCCGGGTTCGATTCCCGCATTGGGCACTTTTTTCTGTTAAAAAAAAATGCTCCAATGGCCCCCGATTCTTGCAAAAGTCCAACCCCACCAGCGAGTGCAAGTAACCAAACGGGGGCTCTGGCATTTGTAAGTGCAAAGTCGAACTGCTTTTCACATGTGTAGACATGTGTTGCGCTTACAGTAAAAGCAGTCGCTAACTACCCACCATGATTATCATGGCCTGTACCACGTGTACTAGGGATAAGCAAAAAAAAAACACTTCTTGATGCGATGAGAGGTAAAGTGCTGTATGTTTATATGTTATAAATATTTTAAACCTATTTTGAAATAAATTCATTTTTAGAATATTGTCATGTGACTCTATAAACAAAACCTAACCAGCGCGAGCTTCAATTTGGAACGCCTTCCATCATTCCTCGCCACGGGTGAATCTGGACAGCGATGGCAAGTACGGTGGCGCGCATGCGCGTGGAGGCCGCGTCGTTTGGAGAAATTGGCGCGCGGGACAAAAACCGCTTTGGCAAGTAGACGATTATAATTTCCTTGTTTTATAATTAATAACTTTGTTTTAAATTCGATATAACCACCTTGTATTTACCCCTCTTTATAACAAAATTACTTCTTCCTATTTATCTCCGCGTCAATATATTTGAATAATTATTTTAAAATCATCGCGGAGAAAACTTCCAAATGTTGACAGTATGTTAATAAAGATTCGCCTACTCCTAGAATACCTAAAGGCACCCCAATTGCCTTAAAATTCAATAGCGTCCATTGAGGTAATGGCACTTTGGGAATCATTGGTTTAGAAATTGCGGCAGTTTGAGTTTTCAATTCACCTTATATCGATAGGGGTGAAAAGCTATTTGATTTGGTATTTAATAAGTAATATAAATTGAAAAATCACATGGAGTATCAAAAAAAAAAATCAAGAGCGAAGAGTATCTTGTAGTATTTCTGCCCTTCAACAGGAATTAAAATAAGAACGTTCTTATTTAATAAGTTCTCTGGGTACGTTCCTTTGCTGGTTGTTCAACTGAATCGGGACATAATATTTAAGTGGAAAATGTGAAATTGTAACTTTAATGGACAGAAAAACCTGCAATTAGGGTGTAATTTAATAAACACCTCTCTCTAAGGAGAGAATTCAACCATTTCGACGGATGGATTTCCACTGTTGTTTTATATTTTCAGGTGAGGAATATTGCTTATTGAGTGGGAAGTGTATATACATGTGTATGGTCCTGGTCAGATATGTGTTTTGAGACGAAGCTGCACTTTATTATCAGGTGTTTTAAATGCTCCGATTATATATCTTTCAAAACTTCAAAATTTACTATTTTTCTAAACGTATTTAGTTAGTAGAGACACTAAGAATATAATGGCTGCTGAGTAGATGCGTGTTACCGGATAAATGAGTAAAGACTCTGAGTAGATACATGTAGATCAATGATTTATTTCTATAAATTATATCCTAACACATGTGGATTCCTGAAACGTCCAACAGGTAAGGTCGTGAGGTAGGAGTCTGGTAAGGATGTCTGGATCTAGCCGTGCTTGAAGTACATGTGGTGGTGTCCATGGTCTCCTCCAATGTTGACACTGTATCCATGGTGCTTCCCATCGTCCCCGTGATGGTGGTGGTGGTCGCCCTCGGAGGCGTAGCCATGGTGACGGTCTCCATGGTGGTCGTCATAGCCGCCGTGGTGATGGTCTCCTCCGCCCCCATAATGATGGTGATCATCTCCTCGGCCGTAATGATGATGGTCACCGCCGCCATAACCTCCGTGATGATGATCATCTCCTCCGCCATATCCTCCGTGATGATGATGGTCCCCACCGCCATAACCTCCGTGATGATGATCATATCCTCCATCATGATGACCTACATATCCACCTCCATCGCCCGCCGCTGCTGAAGCCAGAGCTGTGGTGCTTGCCTCCACCGTATTTCTTACCGTGAGATGAACCATCCTTGTAATCTGATCCATAGCCTCCCTTCTTGTGATGGGATCCTCCGTGCTTGTGCTTGGAGCCGTCAAAGTGATCCTTGTGGTATTTGCCCCCGTGCTTCTTGTGGGAATCGTCGCTGGTGTGATGCTTGCCACCCTTTTTCCATCCGCTGCCATGATGGCTGGCGTAGCCGTTCTGGCCATGTTTCTCGTTAACCTCGCCGTGCTTCTTGGCGTGCTTATAATGCTTGTGGTTGTCATCCTTCATGTACTTGCCTCCATCCTTGTCATAGTAATCTTCATGGTCGGCGTGCTTTTTCTTGTAGTCGCTATCCTTGAACTCATCGTTGTAGGTTTTCTGATCGCCGTATTCTTCCTTGTGGTAAAGATTCTTGAAGCCCTTATTTTTGTGTTCTTTGTTCTTGTAGTATTCTCCCCCAGCCTTTGCAGACTTACTTCCTTTGGCTCCATGCTTGTCATGACCGAAGGCCCCATGTGCTGCTCCACCGCTACCGTGGTTCAGTCCCTCCTGTTTCATGTGGTGCTTGCCGAATTCTTATCCGCCCTTCTTGTAGCTGCTGTCACCGCCGGAGGAGTGGTGGGAAGAGTAGCCATCTGAGCCATGTTTCTTGCCCGACCCATAGGAGCCGTAGGAGTCTCCGTGGGAGGAATGGCCCTTGGAGTCAGAGTCGTCCTTGTAGTCAGAGTATCCACCGGAGTGGTGGCCATGTTTATGGCTGCTGTGGTCGTCGTGGCCGTGGTGCGAGGAGTGGTGGTCGTCTCCTCCCTTCTCGAAGTGGTGCCCGTGGTGGTGGGATTCCAGCGCCAGCAACGTCTCCCCTAGCTTCTTGGAGCCGTCGGCGACGGTAACAGTCGCAACCAGGGCGAGAACAAGCTGCACATCACCACATCACCCTCAGCACATTGACATTTCTCATTAATATTTGAGAGCATATTTTATTTTTTATATATCTTCACACTATTTTGAACATGCATAAATCTATCGACCTGGAAGTTTCCCGTTTTAGTAGTATATCACTTTATCTTTCTTCGTACACATTTATCTTTTCTCCTTAGTACATCAGTGCATTAATCGACTCAATCCATGACCAATTTTAAACAGCTATATGTTCATTCTACAGTTAAATCTACACTCCAGTATCTTTAATTAGTACATGCTCCATTCTTGCATTTGCATACTTTCTTCCATAAATATGTGCAAAATACTTTAGGCACACAACACACACAACACAACCTTGAAACTCCCTTAAGAACACTCTTTACATTTCTGTACACATTCTCTTCGCTCTTTCATTTATATCTATACTAATTATTATTATATTGTGATTATGAACTTTTCAATCGGAGTATTATAACACAATATTTTAAACTAAAAGGAAGACAAGTCAAATCTCAAGCATTATTTACCAATGAATCTATAATATATAAAGCTGTGTATAAAACCTAATGTAACATCTTATGCATTAAAACTCTTTTTTTTTTTCTTGTGGAAGAGGAAGGTTATACAAACTCTCCATTTTAAATAATGACTTGAATTTCATAAAAAGAATCGAATATTATTTATTATTGCATTCCTGTTATGCCTCTCCAAAGAATTGCCAAAAAAGTGTCCCAACTACTTGTCCAGAGATAATGGTACTAGGGACTCTGAGGGGAATCACAAGTTAAATAATGGTAGAAATTCATATCCTGGCCCAGGAGAATGGATCTCTATGGTTGCTAATGGATATAAATCTAAAAGGTCATCGCTTTTTTTTTTTTTGTTGAGGCATTTAGATGAAAAATAAAAGATCGTCTTGGGGAGAAAAAAAAATCAAATTCATAGAGCTAGATATCATGAAAAGGTTATGCCAAATTGAAATTTCAAATCGTTTAGTTAAACTCTGCTAAAATAATCCCAATAAAATAAGGAATTCAAAAGTAAATATATATTAAAAAGGTATCTTGGAAATCAATAAAATATTGAGGAGAAAGAAAGTTATCCAAGCTTGAACGATTTTAACCAAAAAAAGAATTGTCAAATCCAGGCAATTTGAAATAAAAATTTCAAATATGAGAGAGAGAGAGAGAGAGAGAGAGATTCATCATTCTACATAAATAAAGTATGCATAAATAATGAGATGCTTGTTGATATTTTCTCTTTATTACTATACCGGAGACAAATGCAGCGAGAAATACCTGTATAGAAAGTGGTGGGAGGTTGATATTTCTGAAAATAATATCTGTTCAAGTCAATTCTACGACAGTAACTGAGCTAAAGATGGCTACGAATACTTTGATTTCAATGATTGGTGAGAATATTGAACGGTTATAGAAAGTCGTGATGTAGTCTGAAGTTATGTATGGATGGCTATAGAGTCAACAGCGCTGTAGATATTAAAGAAAATTGAAACATAGAATTGCCAAAAAAGCAAAATGAAAACTCATGATACAGTAGGACACAGTAGAATAAAAAAAACCTCAGATTTCAATATGAAGTCTACTATAATAGTAAAAGTCAAGTGACGTAGTACAAAATGATCCATGTTAAATGAAATGCTCCCATTAAGTAGACTGTCAGAAAGATTTGGCAAAGAAAGAGCTAACCAAAAATATGAAAAGAATTATTAATATGAGTTAGAAGACATAAGCCAGAATTAACCTGGAAAGCCTCTAGGGATAGGTTTCTTTTTAATTTTTTTTTATTCCCAAATCTCTCTCTAGCTTCCGGGCAAGGAATCCCTTCTACAGGAAAAAACACAATACATTGTATTGTTTTTCTCCTGTAAAAGGGCTTCCATGCTCGAAAGCTAGAGAGATTAGTGAATTAAAAATTTTAAAATGAAACCTATCCCTGAAGGCTTGATATTTCCACTTTAATATTGATACAAGGGATTATTTTATCGAATAAGGCGCTTTATAAATCCACTTCCCCACAAAGTGAACCAGCGAAGCACCAGTGGAAGGACTTATCCAGGGAAGGAGACCCATGTCTGTGCCGAGGTCCGGGCCTCCGTCACCTTTATACCAGACCTCGATACACGCTCCAGCGGCTCCTGCCGCCTACACCGCAGATACCATCGCATTGACGTAACCCAATTTCTTCCTTGGAATTAACGAAATGTAACCCGGGTGTCGGCAACATGGGATCAATGGAATGACATTGAGGAGCCAAGAGTCACTAGGTTTCTCGTTCTATTCTTGGATTTTTCATTGTTTTAAGAAATCAAGGTTTCTGTGTTGGACGTCTTACAGAAGTCCAAATACATTGTTGAAAGCACCAATAAGAAACCCAGTCAAGAAACCCCATCATCAAAACATCCATCAGAAACAGGAAAAACTCAAAGAGATTCATTCTTGAAGTAATAGAAACAATGTACACCATAAAGCAATGAATAAAAGTGTAGTTACCATCACAATATGTTTCTCTTCTATATTAAAAACTATAATTGACATTTAAAAAAGCAACATTCTATTTTTTATATTCAATAATTCCATTAGCCGGTTCTTAGTTAATTCTTAAAATGTATTCAATTATGTAAATTTATTATAATTTTTACGTACTATATTTACATAGATTCCTATTTAAAAACACTATATAATCTCTATTCCCATTGCCTTTGTTTATATGTTTTAGTTAGCTCAAGAAGAGCTTGATCGAAAGCTTTATTTACTCATGTAAATAAAACAGTTGTGGCGTTTTATGATTTTTTTCTTGTAATTTGTCGAAATTCGTAATCCTGTAATAATGAGCACCATGGTAGTATAAAGTCAGACTACATATTTTAGGATGTCCCACAGAAGTTTAAAGTACCAGGTCTATTAGTATGAAACGCGAAAATTTTCAGTGAATTCAAAAGTTCACCAATTCCATACAACAAAAGATTTTTTATTCAAAGTAATTGCCCTGATTAGCTATACACTCGGACCACCTTTCAGGCAATTTTCGAATTCCTTGTCTGAAAAATTCTATTCCTTTTGAGTCGAACCAGTCAACAAGCCATTTTCGGAGTATGTCTAAGTTCGAAAATTCCTGGTTTTTTAGGGCGTGTCCTAAAGATGTGAAAAGGTGGTAGTCCGACGGCGCTAAGTCTGGTGAGCACGGCGGGTGGGGTAAGAGTTCCCAGCCCAAGTCTTTTATGGTGTTTTTGACCACTGTAGCGTTGTGGGCTGGAGCGTTGTCATGCTGCAGTATCAGCTTGTTGTGCTTTTCACGCAATTCCGGTCTTTTTTCATTCAATGCCTATTTCAAACTGTGCATTTGTTGTTCGTAGCGACTAGTATTGACCGTTTCGCCAGGTTTCAGGAGCTTGAAATATACTACGCCGGTCTGGTCCCACCATACGCAAAGCATTGCCTTTTTTCCTAAGCGATTGGGCCTAAAGCTTTCGTTTTGGAAATTGGCCGAGCAGGCCCCACGACTTTTGGCGCATATGATTGCTGAAGTGGATCGATTTCTCATCAGAAGTTACGATTCGGTGCAAAAATGACTTCTTTCCATGCCTGGTGAGCAGCCCTTCGCAGGTTACCAGACGCCGTTCTTGCTGCCTTTCGCTCAACTCGTGGGGGACCTATCTGGAAAGCTTTTGGGTCGTTCTGAGGCTGTTTAAACGTAGGGAAACAGAACCTTGAGACACCTGGAGCTGTTTCGCGAGTTTCTCCTGCGTTTGGGTACTGTCGTCTTCCAACAAAG
The DNA here is from genome assembly GCA_030710605.1 of Cordylochernes scorpioides. Lineage (NCBI taxonomy): Eukaryota > Metazoa > Arthropoda > Arachnida > Pseudoscorpiones > Chernetidae > Cordylochernes > Cordylochernes scorpioides. The sequence continues at coordinate 182,663,787 of CP092864.1, forward strand.
CTTTCAGTTCAGCGTCCTCGAACTTTTGGTGCGGTTTTCCACGTGGTTCATTATCAAGTTCGAAATCGCCACTTTGGAATTTTTTAAACCACCTGTAACACTGTGATTTGCTCAGAGCGTGGTCGCCGTGAACTTCCTCGAGCATTCGGGGGGCTTCAGTGGCACTTTTCTTCCAGTTGAAGGCGAACAACAAAACCTCCCGCAAATGGGCACTTTGTGGCTCGGAAATCACCATTTTCCACGGGCTCCAGAAATTTTCCACGATTTGAATTTTTCTAAAACTCCACGCATGCTGATGCCAGGTGAGTCAAAAAACAAAATGCCTTCAACAGCGCCACCATCGGCCCAAATAAAGTTGCACAGCGCCCTCTGGCAGCCATTTTCGCGTTTCATACTAATAGACCTGGTACATTGTTGGAAGCACCATGGTAAATTCAAATCAATCATTGTTGAGTGTCTTACAGATGTGTGAAGTTTAGATCATTGTTGAAAGCACCATGGTATTAAAAATTGCCGCCAGGAGGCGAAACTGACCGGACGTGCGTCGCTAGGCTCCGCTAGTTCCGGTAAATATTGTTTTAAATATTCATTTTACTTATTGTATAATTTATAAAAGTTTTATAAATTGTTTAATTAAAATATTATAACCTTTTTTTTTTAATTGGCAATCACTGTTTTAGAGTTTAGTCATTTTTGAAAGCCTTTTCAATTGTTGTTTTCGCACAAATATGCAAAATTAGAATATGGAAATAATTATTCAAACATTAAATGATAAGTTGGATGAAATTTATAACTATTTTGACAAAAAAGTTCAACAAAATCAAAAAAATCTAACTAAAAATGATATTACATTTTTGTCAACTATGGTTAGGCAAACCAAGGATGGTATTTCAACTTTAAAAAAATAAATAACCAAGATATATTGGAACTAATGAAAACAACAATTACAGATGTTATGGGACTGAAAGGGATCCAAGATGAATTAGTTAAAACAACTCCAACATATGCTCAAGTAGCTCGTACAGAAACATCACAAGATTACATTAAAAAAAAACAAAATTTACATAAGGAGTTCACAATAGTGGCAACACCTATAAATGTGGAAGATAATACAAAAATGTATCAAACTATATCAAGCAAAGTTAAAAAGCTTAGGGACGAAGGAAAAAAAAATAAAGATTAACAAAATTATAAATGCTAGGAAATCTGTAATAATAAAGACCCCTACAGAATCAGACATGGAATCTCTAAATGATGAGTTAGGCAGGGCAGAGGAACTCGCAAATATCAGCAAAATTTTTATCCCCAAAACAAGAGATCCTACAGTAGTAGTCAAAAATGTTAATAAACTTACAGAAACCGCTAATTTTACTAAAACAATCTGCAGTATGAACCCTGAATTGAACGAAATGGAAAATGATATCCATGTTCTGTTTAGCATGAAATCGAACACGCCCCACCACAACATAGTTCTTAGGGTTTCTCCAAAGGTTTACCAGATCCTTAAAAATATGAATAATAAATTATATACTGACTTTGAACGCTGTTTTGTGGAAGATAAGATTCTGGTAAAACAATGTCAGAAATGCCTTCAATTTAATCCCAACCATAAATTGGCCGATTGTACTAACGTCGAGATATGCAAATTATGCGGCGCGCAAGGAATTCATGATTGTTCAAAAATTTGCAATTGTTATAACTGTCTAAAACATCTTAAATTAGAAACTCGCCGAATCATAGAGCTAATTCCTCGGACTGTCCTCTATACAAAATACAGATAGACAGAATTATCCAACGAACGAGATATCATCCAACCGACAATTGGGCAAATTTCGCAGCTAAGATTTTTGTTTATTTAGTTTGAATATCATGCAGGGAAAAGGAATTAAATGTTTACAACAAAATGTAAGAAAAAGTATCTTGGCACTGAATGAGCTTCAAGCTTCTATAAAAGACAACCCACCAGATATCATCCTAATACAGGAACCTTATCTGATTGATAGAGATGTAATTTTCGATTTGGAATCTCAAATAGTGCATTCAACGACAGATGAACAAATTTACACTGCAACGATCTTTATGAATAAGAGTTTAAAATTTAACAAAATCAATAAATTCACAAACTCCTTTTGTACAACCACTTCTTTAAATTCAGCAAAATCAAATACTATTATCGCAAACTTTTATATACATCCACATAGATTTAATGACACTCATCGAAAATTTATCCAAGAGCTTCTGGAGACCTACAATCAACAACCTATTATACTATCTGGTGACTTTAATTCTAGACACCCAGTCTGGTTTGATCCGACAACAAACTCCAATGGTTTCAAATTCCACTCCATCATAGATGAACATAACCTATTTATTCATAATCTTAAGATACCCACCTGCCGAAATTCTAGCTTTATAGATCTTACGATTTCAAACAAAAAATCAATAAGTTTGGTACAAAACTGGAAGACGACTATATTGACGCACATTTCAGATCACGTAGCAATAACCTTTGACATTTATCACAATTTTAACAGGCAAAGGACAGTTCAAAACTCAACATGGAAATTTATAGAAAAAGATGCTGATTGGAAAACATTTACCGAAAAAATAGCAATACAAGACGTAGATAATATTATCACCATGATAAACCACGCGTCAAACATCAAAGATATTGACAACATTGTAAAGACTCTCACACAAATAATTAAAGAGGCAGCTTATCTGTCACTAAATGTCAAGACAAGAAGCGGAAATCATAAAACAAATACATACTGGTGGGATGGGAAGCTGGAGAAAATGAAAAACGATTTCCACTATATTAGAAATTTGTATTACCGACATGGAAAGGTCCTTGAAAAGACCTATAAATCAATGAGAAATAAATCTACTTATATATTTGCCTTATTCTGTCTGTTTGTCTGTCTGAAGCTCACGGATGGGATTTTTCATAACCATCGGTGGTTCAGTGGTAGAATGCTCGCCTGCCACGCGGGCGGCCCGGGTTCGATTCCCGGCCGATACATTTTTTTTTTACAATTTTTAAAACTCATTTATATATTATACAAGAATGACATCCACGTCGCCAATTTATAATTGTAACGAATAGTATTTGAATAAAAGCATTTAATCGGGTAAAACCCGGGCGTTGCCCGGGTCATTCGTATCTACTTATATATTTGCCTTATTCTGTCTGTTTGTTTGTCTGTTTGTCTGAAGCTCACGGATGGGATTTTTCATAACCATCGGTGGTTCAGTGGTAGAATGCTCGCCTGCCACGCGGGCGGCCCGGGTTCGATTCCCGGCCGATGCATTTTTTTTTTTTTTTACAATTTTTAAAACTCATTTATATATTATACAAGAATGACATCCACGGCGCCAATTTATAATTGTAACGAATAATATTTGAACAAAAGCATTTAATCGGGTAAAACCCGGGCGTTGCCCGGGTCATTCGTATATAATAATTGTATAAACGAATGCAAGACAAAATCACCGCGAATGTTTCTTTTTTTTAAGGCAATTTCTTTTTAAGGCAATTATCGTTATTTATCGTTAATTTTTGTTTCGATTTTATTGAATTAAAAAATGATCTTTATTACTATGCAGTTTTCTATTTAGTCAATATACCTAAGTTCATGTTGCAAATGTAATTATCTCTATCGATTTAGTAGGTGATATGCAAAAAAAAAAAATCGACATGATATAATCTTTATGAAAATTCACATTTTTATTTTTATATTTTCAAGACACACACAGTTTGGGGCGGGACGTTTCACAAGAGAGACATCCACGGCGCCAATTTATAATTGTAACGAATAGTATTTTAATTAAAACGTTTTAAAAACACACAGTTTGGAACGCGACGTTTCACAAGAGTGACTTCCATGGCGCCAATTTATAATTGTAACGAATAGTATTTGAATTAAAACGTTTTTAAAATATATAGGCACTCGGGTAAAACCCGGGCGTTGCCCGGGCCATTCGTCTAGTATTTAAATAAAAGTAAAAAGGCAAAAAGAGCGAGTTGGAGAATTTTTATAGAAGAAAGTCATTCAAATAACTCATTTGGTAATGCTTACAGGATATTCAAGTCATTGAGATCGAAAAATATAAATTTAGGATTACCACTAATAGATAATTTACCAGATCATTTAAAGACCGACAAAATAAAAAGTTTAATGAACGATCTATTTCAGGATGATATTGGAGGTTTGGATAAAGATGATCATATTTTGATTAGAAATTATACGCCTAAATATAAAAATAAAAGTAGTGTTTATATCGAATCTAAGGAAATAGAGGAAACAATTTTAAAAACAAATATTAAAAAAGCAACGGGCCCTGATTACATTAGTAACAATATGATTAGACAGGCTAAAATAAAAATAATCCCAATTCTGCATAAATTATTCAATAAATGTATAGAAATGGGATTTTATCCGGATGAATGGAAAAAATCATTCTTAAAAATAATTCCAAAACCAGGCAAAACGAATTATGAAATAAATAAAAGTTATAGACCTATATCATTGACATCTAATCTATCTAAAACATTTGAGAATATAATAAAAAATAAATTAAGTAACTATTATTTAGAGAATAATTTAATGAGCTCAAGGCAGCATGGTTTTATGAAATCTAGATCAACAATTACTGGAATGGATAAAATTATAGAAACTATATTGAAACATAAACAAAAAGAATTGACTTCCTTGATAGCTATAGATATTGCGGGTGCATTCGACAATGCATGGTGGCCTGCTATTATAAAAAGAATGGATAATGATGATGTTCCTTCAGATTTAATACGGATCATAAAATCTTATTTGAATAATGAAAGGGAGGTGAAATTTACATACGAATCAGAAACTTTTTATAAGAAACTAACTAAAGGATGTCCACAGGGTGGACCTTTATCTCCACTTCTATGGAATATTTTGCTAAATGATTTGTTGATAAATTTTGATTCAATGAATGCAGATATTATATGTTATGCAGACGACGTTACAATAATTTGCTGGAATAAGACTATTGAAGGACTAAAAACCGCAAGTGAATACACCTTAAATTATGTGATCCAATGGTGTAATAGAAATAAATTAACGATCAGTACAGAGAAGACTAATATGCTATACCTACATAACAGACAAAAAATACCTATTAAGGTTAATAACAATATAATAATGCCGGTCAAGCAAGTAAAAATTCTGGGAATGAAATTTTCTAATCGCAAATGGAAAAACAAAGTTAACTTTACACCGCATGTTAATGATATTCTGTGTAAGGCAGGACGTATGAAAAATTTATTATGTTCACTAAGTGGCAATATGTGGGGTTTAGACACTGAAAAGAGGTTAACTTCATTCAAAACAATCATTAGGCCTGTACTTACATACGGTTCTGAAATTTGGTTCAAATATTTAAACAATCGTTGTAAACAAAAACTGAACTCCATGCAGTACCAGATCATTTTATGGGCAGTTAGAGCATACAAAACCACTTCATCAAACTGTGTGCATAGCTTGGCAAAAATTCCACTCCTAACAGACTATATAGAATCCAGAATAATCAAATTTGATCTAGCTCAACTGTCCATTGAAGATCTAATTACTTACGAACCCCATGCTCCAAGTATAGTCAAATCATTCTTACACGCAAAAATGAATGGAATTTTTGAGAACACTAATGAAATTTTCAGAAGCTTTTTCGTATTAGGAATTCCAAGATTTTTCCGTCCAAATTTTTATAATATCCAATTCATTACAGATCATGGCAATTTTGGGAAATTTTTGGCAACTATCGGCGCCGTGAAGGAACCAGGATGCTTCTGCGGAGGTGAAATTCAAGACGCGAGACATCTACTTCTGGAGTGCCCAATTTTCCGGGATTTTAGGGAAAATAGATTTGGTCGTATTGGACAGCTTGATGAATTTGTAGACAAAAAAGAAAAGTATAAAAATTTTGATCAATTTTGTAAATACATATACAACTTTCTCTTGAAATGGAAAAAAGAGAAGGAATCTTAGAAAAAAAAAAAGAACTGCGATGCTTGCTCTGTGTGTTTTGCTTTGTTGTTTGTTTTTTTCTTTGGACAATTTTCTTTAGTTAATTTATGTAAAATAATGAATTGAACAGGATTGTATATAGCCGAATTGCTGTAATGCAGTGAAATGTATTGACGCAAATATCCCTGAGTTTGGGATATCGCGTTTCATGATGTTAATAAAGTTAATAATAATAATAATAAATAAAAAGTGCTTATTACGGATGTTACATGAAAACTCAGGCTCCAATCCCATATCTGAAAATATTTCAAATATTATTTGAATATTTGAGTCTTGTAATATCGGCCATTCGTAAAAAAAAAATAAAAATAAAGTGCTTCAATTTCGTGACAGAATTCAAGAATTATCTTTACATACAGGCTTCCACGAAGCAATTAATTTGGTTCTTATGTTTTTCTGAGCCCTCAACCTTGCTTTTAACACTCATATACCTATTATACAGCTATTTTTAGAACATAGGCTTCATTTTTTAAAAAAATATTTGTTTATTGAAACATAGGGTTTCTTTTCATATTTGCATGTCCTATATATGTAAGGGCTAACATATATCTTTAGAACATTCCAAGAAGTCATTTTGATTCGATCTTATGTAAAACAATAGAAACTACACATTAGCCTATTCTTAGAACTTTGCAATGTATTTTTTTTTCTCTTAAACATTTATTTGAACTGAAGACTATTCCAATTTCGGGAAATACATGCCAAGTCCAACAATGTACTTTGACTTTGGACTTCCATGGTGAGTTAAATAATGTAGCCTAACTCTATAAACACTTAAACAATTCAACAATTTCTCTTGATCTCAGATATCAATTGAGCGCACAGCAATGTAGCTTGACTTCCGATTTCCATGCCACGTTTAATAATGTAGCTCGACTCAGGCTTACCTGATTTCAACAATTCGCCATGTATTCAGACATCCATGCAACGATCAACAATAAAGATTGACCTCAGACATCTATACTAGATCAACATTATACCTTGGCATCAGATATTCATTAAACGGCCAACAATTTACCTTGACTTGATACATATATGTCACGACCAACAATTTACCTTGTCTTCAAACCTCCATGTAGCGACCAACAATGTACCTTGTCTTCAGACATCCATGTCACGACCAACAATGTGCCTTGTCTTCAGACATCGAATAATGACCAACAATGTACCTTGACTTCAGACATCCATGTCACGACCAACTATGTACCTTGTCTTCAGACATCCATGACACGACCAACTATGTACCTTGTCTTCAGACATCCATGACACGACCAACAATGTACTTTGAAAAACGACATTTAAATATTATCCTGCATGTGTTTCTTTTAAACAAATCGAAATTTATTTTCAAGGAGAAATAACGATTATTTCTAACCTTAGGGATGAAGTATTAAAGGATGAATTGTGAAGAGTAATGATAAGTAGAAAAATAAAACACATGCGGGATTAATTTCAAATGTCGTTTTACAATCATAAGCCGCATTATATTGTATTATAAATTACCTCATATAATATTGTCACGGTAGTGATAGCGAGTATTACAAAAGTTCAAGTAAAAACATTTATTGATTAAAATGCAAACTATTTCTAAATTTAATTTATAAGTAATAATATATAGGCATAGTAAGGGGTGATGACTATGCAAATATTTACGATGATAAACAACTGAATATATAAAATAATTATTCAGTGACATTGCCCCCTTCCTAGATGAACAGCGTCCCGCTGTAATTATCACTTGAACAGATAAGCTTGGTCCTCAGGGTCATGGTAGGGTTTCATTCTCAGTACATGCACCAGGTCTCCTGTTTGGCGCCTCCTGGTTGGTTGGTCCACAGGTTCAACTTCGAAGGTCATGTCAGAGAGTTTCCGAGTAACCCTGTATGGCCCGAAGTACCTTTTCATCAGTTTTTCTGAGAGTCCCACCTTTCTTACCGAGATGAAAATCCATACCAGGTCACCGACCTTGTAATCCATTGCCTCGTGCTTTGAATCATATCTGGCCTTGTCCTTTTTTTGGGCTTTCAAAGTTTCTAATCTTGCTACTGCCTAGTCTCTTCGACTCTCGACTGTATTCCTCTTGATGATCTTCATGCGGATTTGGGAAAAGAGTGTCTACAGTCGTTTCGGCTTAGCGTCCATGGATCAGTTTAAAAGGGGTAAAACCTGTCGTATCTTGTTTTGCGGTGTTGTAGGCGAAGGTCACGTAGGGCAGGATTACGTCCCAGTCTCTTTGCTCGACGTCCACATACATTGCCAGCATGTTAGCTAATGTTTTATTAAGTCTTTCCGTTTATCCATTCTTCTGGGGATGATAGGCTGTTGTAAACCTGTGTATGGAAGAGCACTTGTTAGTAAGTTCCGTTACCATCTTAGATTGAAATACTCGCCCATGATCCATAATGATTTCTCTGGGGGCTCCGTGTTTGAGGACAACATCTTCCATCAAGAACTTGGCAACTTCTTTTGCTTCTCCTGTGGGTAAGGCCTTGGTAATAGCGAATCGGGTTAAACAGTCTGTACAGACAATGATTCACTTATTACCAGAATCAGACTTGAGAAATTTTCCAAGGAGGTCCATTCCAACTCTCTGAAAAGGGGAGGTTGCAGAAGGTATGGCCTTAAGTAGTCCGGGTTGCTTTTGAATTGATTGTTTCTTTCTTTGGCACTCTTTACAATGAGGGACATACTTCCGTATGTCTCGGAGAAGTCCTGGCCGGAAATATTTGTTTTTAACTCTGTTGTGTCTCTACAACTACTCCAGGTCACCGAGATCCATTAAGTTAGAGATAAAACCTTTATTGCTTCATAACACTAATATGACTGAATATTTACAATTTAATGATACATATATATACATAAAAATAATTAACATACAAACAAACAAACACTATGCAAAACCTTATTTGCATATCTCGACAATATATATCTTGACAAAACATAACTATTGTTATGCAAAACACCACATCTTCTCACCCCCAATTTGTTACACAATCTTTTAAGTATTCGGGGAGTCTCCGGTTTCTTATTGGTCTACTTGGCCCAGGTGTTTCCTCCAGCCTTTCCGGTGATTCGTTTAGGTCATTCATTTGTTCCCCCCTTCTTTCAGTGTTACACTCTTCCTTCTTCTCCACATCCTCCGATACTTCTTCCTTGACTCTTCTCATCAATTGGTCCTGGTGTCTTTTTGCTGTCACTCCGTTTTCCATAATTACCTCATTGATTTGACATACACTGTCGCCATAATTTATCCATTCAAGACCAATTCCAATCTGGTCAAACGCCTCCCTTCCAATCAGATTTGGGCCCGGACCTTCGATCACAAGCAATTCCATTGTGATACTTCTTTTGTTCACTTTTACGTCGGCCTTTATTTTACCCAGAATGGATAACCTCTGTCTGTTCCATTGCACCAACTTGGTAGAATCCTTCTCTATTCTAGGCCTTTCTGACTTCACCCAAGTTTCTATATACGTCTTCTCAGAAATAATATTTTTCCCTGTTCCTGAGTCAATGAGCATATTCATATCTCGACCGCTAGTCCGTACTTTTACCATATAATTCCGCATGTTACTTGTGTCCTTCACTTGATTTATATTAAAAAGGCCATTAGTTGCCTCTGCCTCCTCATCTATCGAGCAATTATTACGATCGCTCCTCCAGTTCCCGTTCTTACAGACCCTAGATATATGCCCTAACTTCTGGCATTTAAAACATCTTTTATCTTTAAAGAAACATTGCTCTTCTCTGTGATTTGTGTATCCACAGCGGAAACATTTAAAAATCTTCTCATTCCTCAGTCTCACCTTAACAGCTCTTCCCATTACATTAATTTCTTCCTGAGGTTTTCCGTCTTTAATTTCTGCAACGTTCTTTACCGCAGCCTCATGTGCCAATGCCATTTCTTGAGCCACTTTAAATGTTAGCATACTGTTCATTAACAGCATTGATTGTATCTCCCCGTTTAGAATACCGCATACTAGGGCATCACGCAACCTATCTTCCAAATCAGGGAATTCACACTTCTCGGCAATTTTCTTTAGAGCTGTTATAAATTCAGATATTGTTTCATTTGGAATTTGAAGCCTTTTCGTAAATTTAAAACGCTGCACTATTATATTTGGCGTTGGATCAAAATATTTTTTAATCCCTGTTACCACCTCCTCCCATTCTGTTTCCAATGGATTCTTGGGAGAGGTCAACGTCCGTATTATATTATACGTTTCTCTTCCACATAGCGAGAAAAATGTTGCCCTTTTTTTAACGACCTTTACTATATCATTCGCTATGCAATAGGATTCAAAGCGCTCTAAATAACTTGAGATTTCATTTCCATTGTTTGGGTTGAATTGTTCAATGTTCATCATTGTTCACTCACTTTTCCTTCGTCGCCAATGTTGTGTCTCTACAACTACTCCAGGTCACCGAGATCCACTAAGTTAGAGATAAAACCTTTATTGCTTCATAACACTAATATGACTGAATATTTACAATTTAATGATACATATATATACATAAAAATAATTAACATACAAACAAACAAACACTATGCAAAACCTTATTTGCATATCTCGACAATTTATCTAAACATAACTATTGTTATGCAAAACACCACAAACTCTCTCATAGGTCTTCGAAAATCCAAGATGACTTGCTGTGGAAGCGTAAGTTCTAAGCGTAAGTGCTTGGGAATAACTAAAAGGTGCTGGTTTCCTAGGGGTTCGAAATTATTTTTGTATAAGGTTCCTTTTAACATTTCATATCCTTTCGATTCGGCACCAAATCTTTCTGTTTCCTCTATCAATTTACTAATTTTAGGGTATTTTCTTTGTTCAGCCTCGAAGCACGTCAGAGATGTTATCGAGGGTATATCATCATCCTCATCATTGTATGCTTCTTCCAATTCAAGTTGGAGAGGATTTCGAGAATCTTGGTGTTTGCGTCCACTTTTATACACAACAGTTACATTGTATTCTTGGAGTTTTAAAGCCCATCTTGCTAATCTTCCTGCCGGGTCCTTCAGGTTAGATAACCAGCAAAGAGCGTGGTGGTCAGTGACGATGACAAACTCACGACCAAAAAGGTACGGTCGAAATTAGTTGATGGCCCATATTGCGGCCAAGCATTCTCTTTCCGTTGTTGAGTAATTCTTCTCCGCCTTAGATAAAGTTCTTGAAGCATAACCAAATGGCCGCTCTTTCCCATCGTTGATCTGCACGAGGACAGCTCCAATTCCATAACCGCTGGCGTCAGTAAGAAGCTCGGTTGGCAGTTGTTCTTCGAAATAGGCAAGAACAGGTTCAGACATCAATGCTTTTTTAAAGGAATCAAAATCATCCTGTTGGTCAGAGTTCCACATTATTTTATTATCTTTTTTTTGAGGACTTCGTGTCGAGGAGCAGCTTTCTCAGCAAAATTTTAGATTAATCTACGATAATAGGAACATATGCCAATGAAGCTTCTCACATCTGTTATAGATTTTGGGGTCGGAAACTTGGCGATAGCTTCAATCTTTTCTGGATCGGGATAAATATATTTACAATCGACGAGGTGTCCAAACACTCTGATTCGTTTGGTTCCGAAAAGGCACTTTTTTAGTTTGAGGCGCAGCTCGGCTTTGTTCAGACATTGTAGTATGATTTCAAGCCGGTGTAAATGTTCGTTGAACGATTTGGAATACACCCCGATGTCGTGTAAATAACAGAGTGCCATCGTCCATTTCAAGCCTTTCAATATATTGTCCATCATGCTCTCGAATGTTGCAGGAGCTTTGCACAGGCCAAAGGGCATGACTAGGAATTCGTAGAGTCCGTCAGGGGTAATAGAGACAGTTTTTTCTCTATCTGCTTCGTCGACTTCTATTTGCCAATATCTTGAACGAAGGTCCATTGATAAATAAATTTGGCTCCTTTCAGGGAGTCAAGTGTATCATCGATTCGGGGTAGTGACAATTGACAATTAAACAACTTTATTGACATCTCGTCAATCTTTACACTCAAAGGGAGTTATAAGGTAATAATAATGGTAGAATTGAAAAGAGATATTTACAATCGACGTAGCCCTCTCCGAGGACACGTCCGGATCAGGAGCTTAAAGCCGCCTTGAATCTAGACAGATCCCTGCCATTTGGGGAGTTCATGTTCGGAATATGTTTGATGAAAATGTCGAAGAATTTGTCGAGAAGAATCTTGTCTTCAGGCGTGAGTAGCCCGAGGAGGTGCTCCGTTTCTTCTTCGTAATAGACCGCGAGAATGATATCCATCCTGACCACAATATTCGTGTTATATATGGAGTGCAGAAATTCTCGATCCTTTAATTGGATGAGTAACTTTTCTATGTCCACATCGCCCTCAGGAGTGAGAGCTATAGGGGGTGGGATTAACGGGTAAGGTATTAGTAGCGTTGGGGCTACTGCGGCTGGTGCTGACTTCATTACATGGGGAGTAGGCGGCGCCGGCCCAGCAGACTGAGGCTCAGTGAACCGACGGAGCGAAGTGTGGGCCGCGGGACCAACACTTGGCACCTCTGGAAATGGAGCAGGGGGCGCTGGAGCAGGAGGTAGTGCCTCCACTGCTGAGGCTGGGGGTGCCAGTGCAGGAGGCCGAGGATCAGCTGGTCGATGGGGCACAGCCTGGTCCGCAGGACCAACATCGGATACCTCCATAGAATGGGCAGGGGGCGCTGGTGCAGGAATCGGCACCTCCACAGTTGGAGCAGAGGGTGCTGGTTGCCCTGGCTGCTGAGGTGCGACGGGTGACTCGGCACCTGTGGATGAGAAGGGCGACGCCCTCCTAACGAGAATTGGGCAGCATGCCCTGCGGTGACCCTGCCTATGACACTTTGAGCATTTTATGCCAAAGGTCAGGAAAGCCGGCAGGGTGTCCCCCTTGGTCCTGATGTCCAGGCGGGTAGGCAGATGTCCAAGCGTTACGCCGTTGTTGAGGAGGACGAAGGCCTCGCGGCGGCCGTCGGCGTAGGTGTACTCGCCGAGCTTAAACTGCATGGGGGCGATGAATGTTACCCTGCCATATGGCTGCAGCGCCTGGACGATGCTGTTGTCCTCGACATAGAAGGGGAGGTTGCCAATGACAATCCTCTCAGCCCTCTTGGGGAAGGGGAATGTCCTGAGGAGCGTGCCCTCGATTTCAATGTTGTTCTTCAAGAGGCGCTCCGCAAGGGCCCTACTTGTCAATCCCACGAGGACGTGGCCATTCATTCTGGTGATTTGCAGGGTGTTCCTCGGCCCGCCGACCACCGCATCAACCGCCCGGAGGTACTGGTAGGGCGAGAAGTCCGAGCATTGCTCAATATATACGCAGTATTCCTGCGTGGAGGAGGCCTGTCGGGCCTTGGCGTCCGCAATGTGAGCTCGCGTGGTCTTAATCTCCTGGACCTGCGGTGACCGCATCCTATGTGTGTTTCCTCGCGGAGCAGTGATGGTCACTCTGCGCGGTACAGCGCCGCTGGTCTGCGCTCCTGTAGTGTCGGAGGATCCCGATTCACGGCGCCGCTTCTTGTGGCTCACCACGGTGAAGCCGTCGCCGTTATTCTCCCCTTCCTCCACGCTCTCTGCCCAATTCTCAGCAATCTTTAGGGCGCTGCTAGAAGGCCTAGCCACAATTCGATTCGCCGCGGCAGTATTTGCATGAGTCATGCCAGCATGCAAATTTGCATCTTTAGGAATTTTCCGATTTTCTTGAGATGCATTCTTTCGAAAATCTATATTTGCTGATTTCTCAGCGCTGGTTTTCCCCTTCGAGCTGAGCCTTTCCGGCCTCTTTCTCCTTGGTTTCACCTTGGTGAAGCCGTCTGTTTCCTCCTCTATGGGGAGTTGATTCGCCCGTCGACGGCTTGCCTGTTCCAGGCTGATGATTGGTGGTGGTCTTCTCCGTCGCCGGAGAAGTGCTGATTGCATCAGCAGTTGAAGATGACATTTGGCTATCAGCCAAGGCCATTGATGATTAAAAAAATTAAAATTACCCTTCTCTTCGGAGGCGGGTACAAATTCCAAGCCAGCAAAGATTGTAGCGGCGTGGGGATTGGCTTTTATAGCGGCCTGGGGAAATAGACTGGCGTCTTGGGGATCTTCCTCTGTTTGGATACGGCGATTGTCTGCGGTAGATTTGGCTTCTTATGGCTTGGTGGTTACCCATTTGAGGTTCTTGGGTGCTTGGTGTATGTCCTTCGGGTCTCTGCGTCCATTGTCGTCGTTCTTTACAATAGCGCTTAATATGGCCTGGGCGGCCGCAATTAAAACATATTGGGATGTGGTCATGCGTCCTCCATTCATCCGTTCTTCGTTGTGGTGGCCCCTGGTTATATATGGGTGTTTGGGTAGGGTACTAACGTCGTGGAACCTGGTTGAATGTATGTGTTTGGTTGGGGTACGACTGTCGTGGCGGAGGCCTTTGAATAGGCTTCGAAATTTCAGCTACGTTTTTTTAAAATCTCTTCTCGGATAATTTCTTCCACAGAATATTGTTCAGGGGTAATTGACTCCGGAATTAGTGCGCGATGAACTTCTTCACGCACGATGCGTCGGATTAAGTCTTCCATTGATTCAGAGTCTGCTGAATCGATGGCAGCAACATTCGGTAGTCTGTCGAATACTACACGTTTAATTACACGTTGTTTATGTGAAGCCTCGATTTTTGGCGCCATTTGATGAACTCATCGATAGTTGCAATGTCTAAAATGACGATTGACCGATATATCTCCTCCGAAATTCCCTTCGTCAAGTGTGCAACTTTTTCATTTTCCATAATGGCCGGATTCACTTCTCTGCACAAATGGAGAACATCTTGAATGTACGAATCACTGGTCTCCTCCTTCCCCTGAGCTCGAGTTTTGAGTTTCTCGAGAGCTGATCTTTTTGGGCGACATGATGTCCGAAATTCTGAGAAAACATTTTCACAAAAATATCCCATGAATTAATTTTGTCTTCAACATTTTGTACCATCTGTGCGCTGTTCCCTGGAGGAAAATATAAACATTTGCGAGACACATTGAATCAACCCAGCAGTTGTAACCAGCGACGCGATGGTATTCTTTCAACCATTTTTCTGGATTCTGGTTGTGTTCTCCCGTAAAAATAGAAGGATTTCTAAAAGGTTGAAAGTGGTACTCACCCATTTGTGTCTGTGTCTCTTGCTTTACCATAGCAATGTTTTCTTGAGGTTCTAGTCCTTGTAGTCTTCGGCTTCTTCTAACGGCTTGGGCGGCGAGGGGATAATCCAGCTTCTCCACCAGTTGTCACGGTAGTGATAACGAGTATTACAAAAGTTTAAGTAGAAATAATGTATTGATAAAAATGCAAACTATTTCTAAATTTAATTTACAAGTAATAATATTCAAGCATGGTAAGGGGTGATGACTATGCAAATATTAATGATAATAAACAACAGAATATTTAAAATAATTATTCAGTGACAATATTTACGAACGGAAAAGTATGTCCAGGGTAGCTTAGTGGACATGGCATCTGCCAGGTAAGCGGAGCACTGTGGGTTCGATTCCAATCTCTGGACACTTTTATTTTTCCATTTATCATTACTCTTAACAATTTATCCTTTCATACTTCATCCCTAAGGTTATAAATAATCGTTATTTATCCTTAAAAATAAATTTCGTTTTTCGTTTAAAAGAAACACATGCGGGATAATTTTCAAATGTCGTTTTACAATCATAAGCCGCATTATATTGTATTATAAATGTACTTTGTCTTTAAAATCCTCTGATGACAAACAATACCTTAACTTCAGACATCGACTGATGACCAACAATTTGCCTTGACTTAAGACATCGACTGATGACCAACAATGTACCTTGGCTTCAGACATCCGTGTCACGACCAACAATGTACCTTGTCTTCTGTCATTCATGTAGCGACCAACAATGTACCTTCACTTCAGACATCCATGTCATATATGCTGATAGTTTTGAAAAATAGTGTTAATGTGTCAATTTCAAATACAATACATATTAAATGATTTAATTACATCATAAAGGCTTCAATTGTAACAATTAAAACTTAAAATTCACAAAAGGTTTAATTTAATTTCGAACTAAAAGGTAAAAACTATCAAAAGTGAAATTATACATTAACATGAAGGATGAGCCTGAGTAATATTGAAGTATTTAAAGATCATGTTCATGTAAATCGCCATGTTCAATTATAAGCAATCGGTTCCTTTTCTCAATCAGTAATGTCATCACATCACTAAACACACGCTAACAAATATAAGATGGGAAAACAATTTTTAAAAATTCTTCACTATTTCACATAATTAAGAGTAAAGTGTCGGTGCTGATTTTTGAAGCCAAAATTATTCGGATCCACTTTTTTTACTTCTTCATTTGTTTTGATTTCTATGAGTTACACTTCTTGATGTGATGAGAGATAAAGTGCTGTATGTTTATATGTGATAAATATTCTTGAACCCAATTTGAAATAAATTCATATTTATAATATTGTCTTGTGGCTCTCTACTTAACACCTAGCCAGCGCGAACTTCAATTTGGAACGCCTTCCATCATTCCTCGTCACGTGGGAATCTGGACAGCGGTGGCAAGTACGATGGCGCGCATGCGCGTGGAGAACGCGTCGTTTGGAGAAATTGGCGCGCGAGACAACAACGCTTTGGCAAGTAAACGATTATAATTTCCTTGTTTTATAAATAATGACTTTGTTTTAAAGATTATTCAAATTCGATATATGTATATGTAAGTACCTTTTATTCACTCTTTTTATAATAAAATAATCTCTAAATCTTGCTTCTGCCTATTTATCTTCGCGTCAATATATTTTAAAAATTATTTTAAAATCATCACGGAGAAATACTCCAAATGTTGACATTACGTTAATAAAGATTCGGCGACCCCTAGTATATCTGAACGCCCCCAAATTCCTCGGAATTCAATATCGCCTACTGGGGTAGCGGCACTTTGGGAATCATTGGTTTAGAATTCGGGACAGCTTAGTCTTCAATTCACCTTATATCAATAGAGGTTAAAAGCAATTTGATTTGGTATTTTATAAGTAATATAAGTTGAAAAATCACATGGAGTATCATCAAAAAGAGAACAAAATCAAGAGCGAAGAGTCTCTTGTAGCAGAGTCTCTGCCCTTCAATAGGATAAAAAAAATAAGAACGTTCTTATTTAATAAGTGCTCTGGTTACTTTCCCTTTCTGGTTTTTCGGACTGAATTGGGACATAAGGAAAATTTTGAAAATGTATTTAAGTGGAGAATGTAAAATTGTAACTTTAACGGTCAGAAAAACCTGCAATTAGTGTGTAATTTAATAAACACTCCTCTCTAGAGAGAGAGAATTGACAATTTGGATGGATAGATTTCCGCTGTTGTTTATATTTTCGTGTTGAGAATATTATTTATTGAGTGGGAAGTGTATAGTCTTGGTCAGATTTGTGTTTTGAGACGAAGCTGCACCTATTATCAGATGTTTTATATGCTCCGATTACATCTTTCAAAATTTCAAATTTTACTTTTTTTTAAACGTATTTAATTAGTAGTAGAATGGATGCTATGTAGATGCGTGTTACCGGATAAATGAGTAAAGACTCTGAGTAGATACATGTAGACCAATGTTTTATTTCCATAAATTATATCCTAACACATATGGATCCCTGAAATATCCAACAGATAAGGGCGTGAGGTAGGAGTCTGGTAATGATGTCTGGATCTAGCCGTGCTTGAAGTACATGTGGTGGTGTCCATGGTCTCCGCCAATGTTGACACTGTATCCATGGTGTTTACCATCGTCCCCGTGGTCGTCATGGTGGTGGTGGTGGTCGCCCTCGGAGGCGTAGCCATGGTGATGGTCGTCATTGCCGCCGTGGTGATGGTCTCCTCTGCCCCCATAATGATGGTGATCATCTCCTCCACCGTAATGATGATGGTCACCGGCGCCATAACCTCCGTGATGATGATCATCTCCACCGCCATATCCTCCGTGATGATGGTCCCCCACCGCCATAACCTCCGTGATGATGATCATATCCTCCATCATGATGACCTCCATATCCACCTCCATCGCCGCCGCTGCTGAAGCCAGAGCTGTGGTGCTTGCCTCCACCGTATTTCTTACCGTGAGATGAACCATCCTTGTAATCTGATCCATAGCCTCCCTTCTTGTGATGGGATCCTCCGTGCTTGTGCTTGGAGCCTTCAAAGTGATCCTTGTGGTATTTGCCTCCATGCTTCTTGTGGGAATCGTCGCTGGTGTGATGCTTGCCACCCTTTTTCCATCCGCTGCCATGATGGCTGGAGTAGCCGTTCTTGCCATGTTTCTCGTAATCCTCGCCGTGCTTCTTGGCGTGCTTATAATGCTTGTGGTTGTCATCCTTCATGTAGTTGCCTCCATCCTTGTCATAGTAATCTTCGTGGTCAGCATGCTTCTTCTTGTAGTCGCTATCCTTGAACTCATCATTGTAGGTCTTCTGATCGCCATATTCTTCTTTGTGGTAGACATTCTTGAATCCCTTGTTCTTATGTTCCTTGTTCTTGTAGAAATCACCCCCAGCCTTTGCAGACTTGCTTCCTTTGGATCCATGTTTGTCATGACCAAAGGCTCCATGTGCTGCCCCACCGCTGCCATGGTTCAGTCCCTCCTGTTTCATGTGGTGCTTGCCGAATTCTTCTCCGCCCTTCTTGAAGCTGCTGTCACCGCCGGAGGAGTGGTGGGAAGAGTAGCCATCTGAACCATGTTTCTTTCCCGACCCATAGGAGCCATAAGAATCCCCGTGGGAGGAATGGCCCTTAGAGTCAGAGTCGTCCTTGTAGTCAGAGTATCCGCCGGAGTGGTGGCCGTGTTTGTGGCCGCTGTGGTCGTCGTGGCCGTGGTGCGAGGAGTGGTGGTCGTCTCCTCCCTTCTCGAAGTGGGGCCCGTGGTGATGGGATTCCAGCGCCAGCAACGCCTCCCCTAGCTTCTTGGAGCCGTCGGCGACGGTAACAGCCGTAACCAGGGCGAGAACAAGCTGCACATCACCACATCACCCTCAGCAGATTGACATTTCCTGTTAATATTTTAGAGCATGTTTTTTTTTTATATATCTTCACACTATTTTTGAACATGCATAAATCTATTGACCTGTAAGTTTTCCGTTTTAGTAAAATATCACTTTATTTTTCTTAGTACACATTTATCTTTCTCTGTACGCATTTATCTTTCTCCATACGCATTTATCTTTCTCCTTAGTACATCAATGCATTATTCGACTCAATTCATCATCAATTTTAAACAGCTATATGTTATTTTTCAGTTAAATCTGCACTCCAATATCTTTAATTAGTACATGCTCCTCTCTCGCATTTGTATACTTTCTTCCATACATATGTGCAAAATACTTTAGGCAGACAACACAACCTTAACACTGCCTTAAGAACACTCTTTACACTTCTGTAAACATTCTTTTGCTTTCGTATATATTTATACTAATTATTATTATTTTGTGAGATTTTGAACTTTTCTATGGTATTACTAACACAATAGTATAAACTAAAAGGAAGAGACAAGTCAAATCTCAAACATTATTTACCAATGAATGGCACAGGAGAATAGATCTCTATGGTTGCTAATGGATATGGATCTAAAAAGTCATCGATTTTTGTCGAGACATTCAAATGAAAAATGAAAGATCGTCTTGGGGAGAAAAACCAGATTCGTAGAGATTTATCATAAAAAGGTTCCTGGTTCCTGGTTCAAATTCACATAAATAGGTATCGCTCAGCAAGAGCAACCTAGTTCATGATAATTGAACAATAAATAATATGTGAAGGTTATTCACATATTAAACAAATTTTAGCACGGGATTTAATCCCGATTCATGACTGTCGGGAATCGAGCGTGTTACCCTCTCATCCACCGACTTATTGTCGGGAATCGAGCGTATTACCCTCTCATCCACCGAGCATAAAAAGGTTATGCAAATTAAAGCTTCAAATGGTTCAACTCTGCCAAAATTATTACAACAAAATAAAGAACTAAAAACTGAAATATATTGAAATTTTATCTTGGAGAGCAATCAAAAATTGAGGAGAGAGAGCGAAAGTTATCCAAGATCAAGCGATTTTAACAAAAAAAAATTTTTCAAATCCAGTCAATTTGAAATAAAAATTACAAATATGATTCATTCTTCTACATAAATATAGTATGCAAAAATAATGAGATGCATTTTGATATTTTCTCTTTATCACTATACCGGAGACAAATGCAGCGAGAAATATCTGTATAGGAAGTCGTGGGAGGTTGATATTTCTGAAAACAATAACTGAGCTAAAGATGGCTGCGAATACATTGATTTCAATGATTAGCGAGAATATTGAACGGGTAAAGAGAAAGATAGAAAGGCGTTCTTAAATATCGTGATGTAGTCTGAATTTATGTGTGGATGGCTATAGAGTCAACAGTGTTTGAGAATATAAAGCAAATTGAAACTTTTAGTAATCCAAAAATAAAAATGAAAACTCATGATACAGTAGGACACGGTAGAATAAAAAACTCAGATATCAATATGAAGTCAACTATAATGGTAAAAGTCAAGTGTCGAAGTCCAAAATGATCCAAATTAAGTGAAACGCTTCCATCAAGTAGACTGTCAGTATGATTTGGTAAAGAAAAACAGCTAAAAAAAAGTGTGAAAAGAATTATTAATATGAGTTAGAAGACACAAGGCAGAATTCACGTGGAAATATCAAGCCTCCAGGGATAGATTTTTTTTTTTTTAATATTCACAAATCTCTCTCAAGCTTTTGAAGATGGAAGCCCTTCTACAGGAGAAAAACACGATACGTCGTGTTGTTTTTCTCCTGTAAAAGGGCTTCCATATCCGAAAGCTAAAGATATTTGTGAATAAAAACTTTTAAAAGAAATCTATCCCTGAAGGCTTGATATTTCCACTTTAATATTGATACAAGGGATTATTTTATCGAATAAGGCGTTATATAAATACACACAAAGTGAGGCAGTGAAGCACCAGTGGAAGGACTTACCCAGGGAAGGAGACCCATGTCTGTGCCGAGGTCCGGGCCTCCGTCACCTTTATACCAGACCTCGATACACGCTCCAGCGGCTCCTGCCGCCTACACCGCAGATACCATCGCCCTGATGTAACCCAATTTCTTCCTAGGAATTAACGAATCGTAAACTGGATGTCGGCAACATGGGATCAATGGAATGACATTGAGGAGCTAAGAGTTACTGGGTTTCTCGTCCTATTCTTGGTTTTTTTTTTGTTTTAAGAAATCAAGGTTTCTGTGTTACAGAAGTCTGAATACATTGTTGAAAGCACCAATAAGAAACCCAGTTAAGAGACCCTATCATCAAAACATCCATCAGAAACAGGAAAAATATTTAGTTTACCAAATTCTCTCCCTAACTGCAACAGTGTCTACGTTGATGTAACCTCAAGAATCCTTTCCATAATAATTGAGAACACCAAAGGAATATATCTAAGCAGAACCCAAACTCTTTAATAGTCAACCACATCAGAGAAACAGGAAATACTCCAGAGAATTTAAAAAAATAGTACAAGAATCTTTTTTAAAATTTACAACTAAAACTCAAAGAGACTCATTCTTGAAGCAATAGAAACAATGAATACCATAAAGCAATAAACCAAAGTATATTTATCATCAAAATATATGTTTCTCTTCTATATTAAAACTATAATTGGCATTTAAAAAAGCAACATTCTATTTTTTCTATTCAATAATTTCATTAGCCGGTTCATAGTTAATTCTTAAAATGTATTCAATTATGTAAATTTATTATAAATTTCACGTACTATATTTACATAGATTCCTATTTAAAAACACTATATAATCTTCTTATTCCCATTGCCTTTATTTTATACGTTTTAGTTAGTTCAAGAAGAGCTTGATCGAAAGCTTTATTTACTCATGTAAATAAAATAGTTGTGGCGTTTTATGATTTTTTTTCTTGTAATTTGTCGAAATTCGTAATCCTGCAATAATGAGCACCATGGTAGTATAAAGTCAAAGTACATATTTTAGGATGTCCCACAGAAGTTTAAAGTACATTGTTGAAAGCACCATGGTAAATTCAAATCATTCATTGTTGAGTGTCTCACAGATGTGTGAAGTTTAGATCATTGTTGAAAGCACCATGGTATTATAAATAAAAAAAGTGCTTATTACGGATTCTACATGAAAACTCAGGCTCCAATGCTATATCTGAAAATATTTCAAATATTCTTTGAATATTTGAGTCTTGTAATATCGGGCATTCGAAAAAATAAATAAATAAAGTGCCTTAATTTCTTTACGGAATTCAACAATTATCTTTACATAGAGGTTCCATGAAGCAATTAATTTGGCTTTTACGGTTTCCTGAGCTCTCAACCTTGCTTTTACACTCATATACCTATTATACAGCTATTTAGAACATAGGCTTCATTTTTTAAAAAATATTTGTTTATTGAAACATAGTGTTTCTTTTCATATTTGCATGTCCTATATATGTAAGGGCCAACATATATCTTTAGAACATTCCAAGAAGTCATTTTGATTCGATCTTATGTAAAACAATAGAAACTACAATTTAGCCTATATTCTTAGAATTTTGCAACGTATTTTTTTTCTCTTAAACATTTATTTGAACTGAAGACTATTCCAATTTCGGGAAATACATGCCAAGTCCAACAATGTACTTTGACTTTGGACTTCCATGGTGAGTTAAATAATGTAGCCTAACTCTATAAACACTTAAACAATTCAACAATTTCTCTTGATCTCAGATATCCATTGAGCGCACAGCAATGTAGCTTGACTTCCGATTTCCGTGCCACGTTTAATAATGTAGCTCGACTCAGGCTTACCTGATATCAACAATGTGCCATGTATTCAGACATCCATGTAACGATCAACAATAAAGATTGACCTCAGACATCTATACTAGATCAACATTATACCTTGGCATCAGATATTCATTAAACGGCCAACAATATACCTTGATTTTATACCTATATGTCACGACCAACAATGTACTTTGACTTAGACATCCATGTCACGACCAAAAATGTACCTTGTCTTCAGACATCCATGTCACGACCAACAATGTGCCTTGTCTTCAGACATCGAATGATGACCAACAATTTACCTTGACTTGATACATATATGTCACGGCCAGCAATGTACCTTGTCTTCAAACCTCCATGTAGCGACCAACAATGTACCTTGTCTTCAGACATCCATGTCACGACCAACAATGTGCCTTGTCTTCAGACATCGAATGATGACCAACAATGTACCTTGACTTCAGACATCCATGTCACGACCAACTATGTACCTTGTCTTCAGACATCCATGTCTCGACCAACAATGTACCTTGACTTCAGACATTGAATGATGACCAACAATGTACTTTGTAAAACGACATTTGAAAATTATCCCGCATGTGTTTCTTTTAAACAAATCGAAATTTATTTTCAAGGAGAAATAACGATTATTTCTAACCTTAGGGATGAAGTATGAAAGGATGAATTGTGAAGAGTAATGATAAATAGAAAATAAAACACATGCGGGATTAATTTCAAATGTCGTTTTACAATCATAAGCCGCGTTATATTGTATTATAAATTACTTCATATAATATTGTCACGGTAGTGATAGCGAGTATTACAAAAGTTCAAGTAAAAAACATTTATTGATTAAAATGCAAACCATTTCAAAATTTAATTTTCACAAGTAATAATATATAGGCATATAGTAAGGGGTGATGACTATGCAAATATTTATGATGATAAACAACTGAATATATAAAATAATTATTCAGTGACATTGCCCCCTTCCTAGATGAACAGCGTCCCGCTGTAATTATCACTTGAACATTTATTTTATTTCAACACACAAAACGCGATATCCCAGCTAGGGATAATTGCGTCGATTTACATTTTTTTTAAAACAGAAACAGTTATAAACATATTATACA
The DNA here is from genome assembly GCA_030710605.1 of Cordylochernes scorpioides. NCBI lineage: Eukaryota > Metazoa > Arthropoda > Arachnida > Pseudoscorpiones > Chernetidae > Cordylochernes > Cordylochernes scorpioides. Next base: position 182,687,821 of record CP092864.1, read on the forward strand.
AGAAAAGTAATTAAAAATAAAAAGATAAAAAATAAATACATTTAGGAACCTCAACCTTTCAGGCCCGAAAGAAAATCATAAATATATTTACAAAAATAGTTAAACCTATGATAATTCTCTCTGCTATTTACAAATTGATATAGATCTACAACATTATTTATTGTCTCTTGTCTGGCGTTAGAAAAGAGTGGGCATTCCAGCAGTAGGTGTCTTGAATCCTGGAATTCGTTGCCACAATGACAGCTAGAGTCTTCAATCGCTCCAATTTTGATAAAAATCCCTTAAAATTTCCATGGTTTGTTGTAAACTGAGCATCATAAAAATTCGAACGGAAAAATGTTGGAATTCCAAACGGGAAAAAGCTTTGGAATGTTTCATTTGTTTTTAGAAATAATTCATCCATTTTTGCACTTAAAAATGAACCAATTATACTCGGAGAATGCGGTCTAAAAGCATTTTGATCCTCCATTGAAAGATGAGCCAAATCATATTTATTTTTATTTTAGATTCAATATAATCTGTGAGAAGGGGGATGTTCGCAAGACTATGGACACAGTTGGAAGATGTAGTTTAACTTGAACAGATAAGCTTGGTCCTCAGGGTCATGGTAGGGTTTCATTCTCAGTACATGCACCAGGTCTCCTGTTTGGCGTCTCCTGGTTGGTTGGTCACAGGTTCAACTTCGAAGGTCATGTCATAGAGTTTCCGAGTAACCCTGTATGGCCCGAAGTACCTTTTCATCAGTTTTTCTGAGAGTCCCACCTTTCTTACCGGATGAAAATCCATACCAGGTCACCGACGTTGTAATCCATTGCCTCGTGCTTTGAATCATATCTGGCCTTGTCCTTTTCTTGGGCTTTCAAAGTTTCTAATCTTGCTACTGCCTAGTCTCTTCGACTCGCGAGTAATCTTCTGACTGTATTCCTCTTGAGGATCTTCATGCGGATTTAGGAAAAGAGTGTCTACAGTCGTTTCGGCTTCGCGTCCATGGATCAGTTTAAAAGGGGTAAAACCTGTCGTATCTTGTTTTGCGGTGTTGTAGGCGAAGATCACGTAGGGCAGGATTACGTCCCAGTCTCTTTGCTCGACGCCCACATACATTGCCAGCATGTTAGCTAATGTTTATTAAGTCTTTCCGTTTATCCATTCTTCTAGGGATGATAGGCTGTTGTAAACCTGTGTATGGAAGAGCACTGGTTAGTAAGTTCCGTTAACATCTTAGATTGAAATACTCGCCCATGATCCATAATGATTTCTCTGGGGGCTCCGTGTTTGAGGACAACATCTTCCATCAAGAACTTGGCAACTTATTTTGCTTCTCCTGTGGGTAAGGCCTTGGTAATAGCGAATCGGGTTAAACAGTCTGTACAGACAATGATTCACTTATTACCAGCATCAGACTTGAGAAATTTTCCAAGGAGGTCCATTCCAACTCTCTGAAAAGGGGAGGTTGCAGAAGGTATGGCCTTAAGTAGTCCGGGTGGCTTTTGAATTGATTGTTTCTTTCTTTGGCACTCTTTACAATGAGGGACATACTTCCGTATGTCCCGGAGAAGTCCTGGTTAGAAATATTTGTTTTTAACTCTCTCATAGGTCTTCGAAAATCCAAGATGACCTGCTGTGGAAGCGTCGTGTAAACTTTTCAGTAGTTCTAAGCGTAAGTGCTTGGGAATAACTAAAAGGTGCTGGTTTCCCAGGGGGTCGAAATTATTTTTGTATAAGGTTCCTTCTAACATTTCATATCCTTTCGATTCGGCACCAAATCTTTCTGTTTCCTCTATCAATTTACTAATTTTAGGGTATTTTCTTTGTTCAGCCTCGAAGCACGTCAGAGATGTTATCGAGGGTATATCATCATCCTCATCATTGTATGCTTCTTCCGATTCAAGTTGGAGAGGATTTCGAGAATCTTGGTGTTTGCGTCCCACTTTTATACACAACAGTTACATTGTATTCTTGGAATTTTAAAGCCCATCTAGCTAGTCTTCCTGCCGGGTCCTTCAGGTTAGATAACCAGCAAAGAGCGTGGTGGTCAGTGACGATGACAAACTCACGACCAAAAAGGTACGGTCGAAATTTGTTGATGGCTCATATTGCGGCCAAGCATTCTCTTTCCGTTGTTGAGTAATTATTCTCCGCCTTAGATAAAGTTCTTGAAGCATAACCAAATGGTCGCTCTTTCCCATCGTTGATCTACACAAGGACAGCTCCAATTCCATAACCGCTGGCGTCAGTATGAAGCTCGGTTGGCAGTTGTTCTTCGAAATAGGCAAGAACAGGTTCAGACATTAATGCTTTTTTCAAGGAATCAAAATCACCCTGTTGGTCAGAGTTCCACGTGAATTTATTATCTTTTTTTGAGGACTTCGTGTAGAGGAGCAGCTTTCTCAGCAAAATTTTGATAAATCTACGATAATAGGAACATATGCCAATGAAGCTTTCTCACATCTGTTATAGATTTTGGGGTCGGAAACTTGGCGATAGCTTCAATCTTTTCTGGATCGAAATAAATATATTTACAATCGACGAAGTGTCCTAACACTCTGATTCGTTTGGTTCCGAAAAGGCACTTTTTTGCGTTGAGTCGTAGCTCGGCTTTGTTCAGACATTGTAGTATGATTTCAAGCCGGTGAAAATGTTCGTTGAACGATTTGGAATACACCCCGATGTCGTGTAAATAACAGAGTGCCATCGTCTATTTCAGGCCTTTCAATATCTTGTCCATCATGCTCTCGAATGTTGCAGGAGCTTTGCACAGGCCAAAGGGCATGACTAGGAATTAGTAGATTCCGTCAGGGGTAATAAAGGCAGTTTTTCTCTACCTGCTTCGTCGACTTCTATTTGCCAATATCCTGAACGAAGGTCCATTGATAAATAAATTTGGCTCCTTTGAGGGAGTCAAGTGTATCATCGATTCGGGGTAGTGACAATTGACAATTAAACAACTTTATTGACATCTCGTCAATCTTTACACTCAAAGGGAGTTATAAGGTAATAATAATGGTAGGAATGAAAAGAGATATTTACAATCGACGTAGCCCTCTCCGAGGACACGTCCGGATCAGGAGCTTAAAGCCGCCTTGAATCTAGACAGATCCCTGCCATTTGGGGAGTTCATGTTTGGAACATGTTTGATGAAAATGTCGAAGAATTTGTCGAGAAGAATCTTGTCTTCAGGCGTGAGTAGCCCGAGGAGGTGCTCCGTTTCTTCTTCGTAATAGACCGCGAGTATGATATCCATCCTGACCACATTATTCTTGTTAAATATGGAGTGCAGAAATTCTCGATCCTTTAATCGGATGAGTAACTTTTCTATGTCCACATCGCCCTCAGGAGTGAGAGCTATAGGGGGTGGGGTCAACGGGAGAGGTATTAGTAGCGGTGGGGCTACTGCGGCTGGTGCTGACTTCATCACATGGGGAGTAGGCGGCGCCGGCCCAGCAGACTGAAGCACAGTGAACCGATGGGGCGAAGTGTGGGCCGCGGGACCAACACTTGACACCTCTGGAGATGGAGCAGGGGGCGCTGGAGCAGGAGGTAGTGCCTCCACAGCTGAGGCTGGGGGTGCCAGTGCAGGAGGCCGAGGATCAACTGGTCGATGGGGCACAGCCTGGTCCGCAGGACCAACATCGGATACCTCCATAGAATGGGCAGGGGGCGCTGGTGCAGGAATCGGCACCTCCACAGTTGGAGCAGAGGGTGCTGGTTGCCCTGGCTGCTGAGGTGCGACGGGTGACTCGGCACCTGTGGATGAGGAGGGCGACGCCCTCCTAACGAGAATTGGGCAGCATGCCCTGCGGTGACCCTGCCTATGACACTTTGAGCATTTTATGCCAAAGGTCAGGAAAGCCGGCAGGGTGTCCCCCTTGGTCCTGATGTCCAGGCGGGTAGGCAGATGTCCAAGCGTTACGCCGTTGTTGAGGAGGACGAAGGCCTCGCGGCGGCCGTCGGCGTAGGTGTACTCGCCGAGCTTAAACTGCATGGGGGCGATGAATGTTACCCTGCCATATGGCTGCAGCGCCTGGACGATGCTGTTGTCCTCGACATAGAAGGGAAGGTTGCCAATGACAATCCTCTCAGCCCTCTTGGGGAAGGAGAATGTCCTGAGGAGCGTGCCCTCGATTTCAATGTTGTTCTCCAAGAGGCGCTCCGCAAGGGCCCTACTTGTCAATCCCACGAGGACGTGGCCATTCATTCTGGTGATTTGCAGGATGTTCCTCAGCCCGCCGACCACCGCATCAACCGCCCAGAGGTACTGGTAGGGCGAGAAGTCGAGCATTGCTCAATATATACGCAGTATTCCTGCGTGGAGAAGGCCTGTCGGGCCTTGGCGTCCGCAATGTGAGCTCGCGTGGTCTTAATCTCCTGGACCTGCGGTGATCGCATCCTTGGTGTGTTTCCTCGCGGAGCAGTGGTGGTCACTCTGCGAGGTACAGCGCCGCTGGTCTGCGCTCCTGTAGTGCCGGAGGATCCCGATTCAAGGCGCCGCTTCTTGTGGCTCACCACGGTGAAGCCGTCGCCGTTATTCTCCCCTTCCTCCACGCTCTCCGCCCAGTTCTCAGCAATCTTTAGGGCGCTGCTAGAAGGCCTAGCCGCAATTCTATTTGCCGCGGCAGTATTTGCATGATTCATGCCAGCATGAAATTTGCATCTTTAGGAATTTTCCGATTTTCTTGAGATGCATTCTTTCGAAAATCTATATTTGCTGATTTCTAAGCGCTGGTTTTCCCCTTCGAGCTGAGCCTTTCCGGCCTCTTTCTCCTTGGTTTCACCTTGGTGTAGCCGTCTGTTTCCTCCTCTATGGGGAGTTGATTCGCCCGATCGACGAGATTCGCCCAGCCCGTCGACGGCTTGCCTGTTCCAGGCTGATGGTTGGTGGTGGGCTTCTCCGTCGCCGGAGAAGTGCTGATTGCATCAGCAGTTGAAGATGGCAATTGGCTATCAGCCAAGGCCATTGGTGATTTAAAAATTTAAAATTACCTTTCTCTTCGGAGGTGGGTATAAATTCCAAGCCAGCAAAGATTGTAGCGGCGTGGGGATTGGCTTGTATAGCGGCCTGGGGAAATAGACTGGCGTCTTAGGGATCTTCCTCTGTTTGGATACGGCGATTGTCTGCGGTAGATTAGGCTTCTTATGGCTTGGTGGTTACCCATTTGAGGTTCTTGGGTGCTTGGTGTATGTCCTTCGGGTCTCTGCGTCCATTGTCGTCGTTCTCTACAATAGCGCTTAAAATGGCCTGGGCGGACGCAATTAAAACATATTGGGATGTGGTCATGCGTCCTCCATTCATCCGTTCTTCGTTGTGGTGGCCTCTGGTTATATTTGGGTGTTTGGGTAGGGTACTAACGTCCTGGAACCTGGTTGAATGTATGTGGTTGGGATACGACTGTCGTGGCGGAGGCCTTTGAATAGGCTTCGAAATTTCAGCTACGTCTTTTTAAATCTCTTCTCGGATAATTTCTTCCACAGAAGATGGTTCAGGGGTAGTTGACTCCGGATTTAGTGCGCGATGAACTTCTTCACGCACGATGCGTCGGATTAAGTCTTCCATTGATTCAGAGTCTGCTGAATCGATGGCAGCAACATTCGGTAGTCTGTCGAATACTACACGTTTAATTACACGTTGTTTATGTGAAGCCTCGATTTTCGGCACCATTTGATGAACTCATCGATAGTTGCAATGTCTAAAATGACGATTGACCGATATAACTCCTCCGATATTCCTTCGTCAAGTGTGCAACTATTTCATTTTCCATCATGGCCGATTCACTTCTCTGCACAAATGGAGAACATCTTGAATGTACGAATCACTGGTCTCCTCCTTCCCCTGAGCTCGAGTTTTGAGTTTCTCGAGAGCTGATCTTTTTGGGCGACATGATGTGCGAAATTCTGAGAAAACATTTTCACAAAAATATCCCATGAATTAATTTTCTCTTCAACATTTTGTACCATCTGTGCGCTGTTCCTTGGAGGAAAAAATAAACATTTGCGAGGCACATTGAATCAACCCAACAGTTGTAACCAGCGACGCGATGGTATTCTTTCAACCATTTTTCTGAATTCTGGTTGTGTTCTCCCGTAAAAATAGAAGGGTTTCTAAAAGGTTGAAAGTGGTACTCACCCATTTGTGTCTGTGTCTCTTGCTTTACCATAGCAATGTTTTCTTGAGGTTCTAGTCCTTGTAGTCTTCGGCTTCTTCTAACGGCTTAGGCGGCGAGGGGATAATCCAGCTTCTCCACCAGTTGTCACGGTAAGGATAACGAGTATTACAAAAGTTTAAGTAAAAATAATTTATTGATTAGAATGCAAACTATTTCTAAATTTAATTTACAAGTAATAATATTCAAGCATATGGTAAGGGGTGATGACTATGCAAATATTAATGATAATAAACAACAGAATATTTAAAATAATTATTTAGTGACAATATTTACGAATGGAAAAATATGTCCAGGGTAGCTTAGTGGACATGGCATCTGCCAGGTAAGCGGAGCACTGTGGGTTCGATTCCAATCCCTGGACACTAATATTTTCCATTTATCATTACTCTTCTCAATTTATCCTTTCATACTTCATCCCTAAGGTTATAAATAATCGTTATTTATCCTTAAAAATAAATTTCGTTTTTCGTTTAAAAGAAACACATGCGGGATAATTTTCAAATGTCGTTTTACAATCATAAGCCGCATTATATTGTATTATAAATTTACTTTGCCTTTAGACATCCTCTGATGACCAACAATGTACCTTGACTTCAGACATCGATTGATGACCAACAATGTACCTTGACTTAAGACATCGACTGATGACCAACAATTTACCCTAGCTTCAGACATCCATGTCACGACCAACAATGTGCCTTGTCTTCAGACATTCATGTCACGACCAACAATGTATCTTGACTTCAGACATCGACTGATGACCAACAATGTACCTTGACTTCAGACATCCATGTCACGACCAACAATGTGCTTTGTCTTCAGACATCCTCTGATGACCAACAATGTACCTTGTCTTCCGACATCCATGTAGCGACCAACAATGTACCTTGTCTTCAGACATCCATGCAACGATCAACAATAATGGTTGACCTCAGACATCTATATCTAGAACAGCATTATACCTTGGCTTCAGATATTCATTAAGCGGCCAACAATTATCCTTGTCTTTATACATATATGTCACGACCAACAATGTACTTTGTTTTCAGACATCCATGTCACGACTAACAATGTGCCTTGTCTTCAGACATCCATCTAACGATCAACAATGTGCCTTATCTTCAGACATCCATGTCACGACAAAAATATACCTCGACTTCACACATCCATGTCACGACCAACAATGCGCCTTGACTTCAGACATCCATTTCACGACCAACAATACAATTTGACTTCAGACATTCATGTAGCGACCAACAATGTACCTTCACTTCAGACATCCATGTCATATATGCTGATAGTTTTGAAAAAAAAATAGTGTTAATGTGTCAATTTCAAATACAATACATATTAATATAAAAAAATATAGACACTCCGGCCAGTTGGAGTTTTTTATTTTCTCAACGTTTCGACAAAATATTTTGTCTTCGTCAGGAAAAGTAAATAAAAATAAAGCATTTGGCAAGGCGTTAAAAATTGTTCTGAGGTTTGCAAGGGCGTTCTCACGTGATTCTTCGAATTTAGTACAACATCTAAAGCGCGAGTCAAAAACAAATATTAAACTCGTCAAAGACTATGATCTTGGAAATAAAAATATATAATAATGAAATTATAATAAATTAAGTAAAAATAAATAAATAAAGTAATATAATAATAATAATCACAAAGATTATTATATAGATTTATAACTATTATGTCCAATTTTTATCTAGCTTATTAACTCCTTTTTAAATTTAAAGGAGTTAATAAGCTAGATAAAAAATTGGACATAATAGTTATAAATCTATATAATAATCTTTGTGATTATTATTATTATATTACTTTATTTATTTATTTTTACTTAATTTATTATAATTTCATTATTATTTATTTTTATTTCCAAGCTCATAGTCTTTGACGAGTTTAATATTTGTTTTTGACTCGCGCTTTAGATGTTGTACTAAATTCGAAGAATCACGTGAGAACGCCCTTGCAAACCTCAGAACAATTTTTACGCCTTGCCAAATGCTTTATTTTTATTTACTTCTCCTGACGAAGACAAAAGATTTTTGTCGAAACGTTGAGAAAATAAAAAACTCCAACTGGCCGAAGTGTCTATATTTTTTTTATATAAGTATGAATGCCGGCCAGGCAACCTCTATCTTTTCGATAATACATATTAAATGATTTAATTACATCATAAAGGCTTCAATTGTAACAATTAAAACTCAAAATTCACAAAAGGTTTAATTTAATTTCGAACTAAAAGGTAAAAGCTATCAAAAGTGAAATTATACATTAACATGAAGGATTAGCCTGATTTATATTGAAGTATTTAAAGATCATGTTCATGTAAATCGCCATGTTCAATTATAAGCAATCGGTTCCTTTTCTCAATCAGTAATGTCATCACATCACTAAACACACGCTAACAAATATAAGATGGGAAAACAATTTTTAAAAATTCTTCACTATTTCACATAATTAAGAGTAAAGTGTCGGTGCTGATTTTTGAAGCCAAAATTATTCGGATCCACTTTTTTACTTCTTCATTTGTTTTGATTTCTATGAGTTACACTTCTTGATGTGATGAGAGATAAAGTGCTGTATGTTTATATGTGATAAATATTCTTGAACCCAATTTGAAATAAATTCATATTTATAATATTGTCTTGTGGCTCTCTACTTAACACCTAGCCAGCGCGAACTTCAATTTGGAACGCCTTCCATCATTCCTCGTCACGTGGGAATCTGGACAGCGGTGGCAAGTACGATGGCGCGCATGCGCGTGGAGAACGCGTCGTTTGGAGAAATTGGCGCGCGAGACAACAACGCTTTGGCAAGTAAACGATTATAATTTCCTTGTTTTATAAATAATGACTTTGTTTTAAAGATTATTCAAATTCGATATATGTATATGTAAGTACCTTTTATTCACTCTTTTTATAATAAAATAATCTCTAAATCTTGCTTCTGCCTATTTATCTTCGCGTCAATATATTTTAAAAATTATTTTAAAATCATCACGGAGAAATACTCCAAATGTTGACATTACGTTAATAAAGATTCGGCGACCCCTAGTATATCTGAACGCCCCCAAATTCCTCGGAATTCAATATCGCCTACTGGGGTAGCGGCACTTTGGGAATCATTGGTTTAGAATTCGGGACAGCTTAGTCTTCAATTCACCTTATATCAATAGAGGTTAAAAGCAATTTGATTTGGTATTTTATAAGTAATATAAGTTGAAAAATCACATGGAGTATCATCAAAAAGAGAACAAAATCAAGAGCGAAGAGTCTCTTGTAGCAGAGTCTCTGCCCTTCAATAGGATAAAAAAAATAAGAACGTTCTTATTTAATAAGTGCTCTGGTTACTTTCCCTTTCTGGTTTTTCGGACTGAATTGGGACATAAGGAAAATTTTGAAAATGTATTTAAGTGGAGAATGTAAAATTGTAACTTTAACGGTCAGAAAAACCTGCAATTAGTGTGTAATTTAATAAACACTCCTCTCTAGAGAGAGAGAATTGACAATTTGGATGGATAGATTTCCGCTGTTGTTTATATTTTCGTGTTGAGAATATTATTTATTGAGTGGGAAGTGCGTATACACGTGTATAGTCTTGGTCAGATTTGTGTTTTGAGACGAACCTGCGCCTATTATCAGATGTTTTATATGCTCCGATTACATCTTTCAAAATTTCAAATTTTACTTTTTTTTAAACGTATTTAATTAGTAGTAGAATGGATGCTATGTAGATGCGTGTTACCGGATAAATGAGTAAAGACTCTGAGTAGATACATGTAGACCAATGTTTTATTTCCATAAATTATATCCTAACACATATGGATCCCTGAAATATCCAACAGATAAGGGCGTGAGGTAGGAGTCTGGTAATGATGTCTGGATCTAGCCGTGCTTGAAGTACATGTGGTGGTGTCCATGGTCTCCGCCAATGTTGACACTGTATCCATGGTGTTTACCATCGTCCCCGTGGTCGTCATGGTGGTGGTGGTGGTCGCCCTCGGAGGCGTAGCCATGGTGATGGTCACCGTGATGGTCGTCATTGCCGCCGTGGTGATGGTCTCCTCCGCCCCCGTAGTGATGATGATCATCCCCTGCGCCGTAATGATGATGATCATTTCCTCCGCCCCCATAATGATGGTGATCATCTCCTCCACCGTAATGATGATGGTCACCGCCGCCATAACCTCCATGATGATGATCATCTCCTCCGCCATATCCTCCGTGATGATGATGGTCCCCACCGCCATAACCTCCGTGATGATGATCATATCCTCCATCATGATGACCTCCATATCCACCTCCATCGCCGCCGCTGCTGAAGCCAGAGCTGTGGTGCTTGCCTCCACCGTATTTCTTACCGTGAGATGAACCATCCTTGTAATCTGATCCATAGCCTCCCTTCTTGTGATGGGATCCTCCGTGCTTGTGCTTGGAGCCGTCAAAGTGATCCTTGTGATATTTGCCTCCATGCTTCTTGTGGGAATCGTCGCTGGTGTGATGCTTGCCACCCTTTTTCCATCCGCTGCCATGATGGCTGGCGTAGCCGTTCTTGCCGTGTTTCTCGTAATCCTCGCCGTGCTTCTTGGCGTGCTTATAATGCTTGTGGTTGTCATCCTTCATGTACTTGCCTCCATCCTTGTCATAGTAATCTTCATGGTCGGCGTGCTTCTTCTTGTAATCGCTATCCTTGAACTCATCGTTGTAAGTCTTCTGATCGCCGTATTCTTCCTTGTGGTAGACATTCTTGAATCCCTTGTTCTTGTGTTCCTTGTTCTTGTAGAAATCACCCCCAGCCTTTGCAGACTTGCTTCCTTTGGATCCATGCTTGTCATGACCAAAGGCTCCATGTGCTGCCCCACCGCTGCCGTGGTTCAGTCCCTCCTGTTTCATGTGGTGCTTGCCGAATTCTTCTCCGCCCTTCTTGAAGCTGCTGTCACCGCCGGAGGAGTGGTGGGAAGAGTAGCCATCTGAACCATGTTTCTTGCCCGACCCATAGGAGCCATAGGAATCCCCGTGGGAGGAATGGCCCTTGGAGTCAGAGTCGTCCTTGTAGTCAGAGTATCCGCCGGAGTGGTGGCCGTGTTTGTGGCCGCTGTGGTCGTCGTGGCCGTGGTGCGAGGAGTGGTGGTCGTCTCCTCCCTTCTCAAAGTGGTGCCCGTGGTGATGGGATTCCAGCGCCAGCAACGTCTCCCCTAGCTTCTTGGAGCCGTCGGCGACGGTAACAGCCGCAACCAGGGCGAGAACAAGCTGCACATCACCACATCACCCTCAGCACTTTGACATTTCCTGTTAATATTTTAGAGCATATTTTCTTTTTTATATATCTTCACACCATTTATGGACATGCATAAATCTATTGACCTGGAAGTTTTCCGTGTCAGTAAACTATCACTTTATCTTTCTTCGTACGCATTTATCTTTCTCCGTACGCATTTATCTTTCTCCTTAGTACATCAATGGATTATTCGACTCAATCCATCACCAATTTTAAACAGCTATATGTTTATTTTTCAGTTAAATCTGCACTCCAATATCTTTAATTAAGACATGCTCCTCTCTCGCATTTGTATACTTTCTTCCATAAATATATGCAAAATATTTTAGGCACACAACACAACCTTAACACTGCCTTAAAAACACTCTTTACACTTCTGTACACATTCTTTTGCTTTCGTATATATTTATACTAATTATTATTATTTTGTGAGATTTTGAACCTTTCTATGATATTGCTAACACAATAGTCTAAACTAAATGGAAGACAAGTCAAATCTCAAACATTATTTACCAATGAATGGCACAGGAGAATAGATCTCTATTGTTTCTAATGGATATGGATATAAAAAGTCATCGATTTTTTGTCGAGACATTTAAATGAAAAATGAAAGATCGTCTTGAGGAGAAAAACCAGATTCGTAGAGCTTTATCATAAAACGGTTCCTGGTTCAAATTCACATAAATAGGTACCGCTCAGCAAGAGCAACCTAGTTCATGATAATTGAACAATGAATAATATGTGAAGGTTATTCACATATTAAACAAATTTTAACACGGGATTTAATCCCGGTTCATGACTGTCGGGAATCGAGCGTGTTACCCTCTCATCCACCGACTTATTGTCGGGAATCGACCTTGTTACTCTCTCATCCACCGACCATAAAAAGGTTATGCAAATTAAAGCTTCAAATGGTTCAACTCTGCCAAAATTATTACAATAAAATAAAGAACTAAAAACTGAAATATATTAAAATTTTATCTTGGAGAGCAATCAAAAATTGAGTAGAGAGAGCGAAAGTTATCCAAGATCAAGCGATTTTAACAAAAAAAAAATTTGCAAATCCAGTCAATTTTAAATAAAAATTACAAATATGATTCATTCTTCTACATAAATATAGTGTGCATAAATAATGAGATGAATTTTGATATTTTCTCTTTATTACTATACCGGAGACAAATGCAGCGAGAAATATCTGTATAGGAAGTGGTGGGAGGTTGATATTTCTGAAAACAATATCTGTTCAGGTCACTTCTACGACAATAACTGAGCTAAAGATGGCTGCGAATACATTGATTTCAATGATTAGCGAGAATATTGAATGGGTAAAGAGAAGGATAGAAAGGCGTTCTTAAATATCTTGATGTAGTCTGAAGTTATGTGTGGATGGCTATAGAGTCAAAAGTGTTTGAGAATATAAAGCAAATTGAAACTTTTCGTAGTCCAAAAATAAAAATGAAAACTCATGATACAGTAGGACACGGTAGAATAAAAAAACGCAGAGATATCAATATGAAGTCAACTATAATGGTAAAGGTCAAGTGTCGAATTCCAAAATGATCCAAATAAAGTGAAACGCTTCCATCAAGTAGACTGTCAGTATGATTTGGTAAAGAAAAACAGCTAAAAAAAGTGTGAAAAGAATTATTAATATGAGTTAGAAGACACAAGGCAGAATTAACGTGGAAACATAAAGCCTCCAGGGATAGATTTCTTTTTTTTAAAAATTATTCATAAATCTCTCTCAAGATTTTGAAGATGGAAGCCCTTCTACAGGAGAAAAACTCGATACATTGTGTTGTTTTTCTCCTGTAAAAGGGCTTCCATATCCGAAAGCTGAAGATATTTGTGAATAAAAACTTTTGAAAAGAAATCTATCCCTGGAGGCTTGATATTTACACTTTAATATTTATACAAGGGATTATTTTATCGAATAAGGCGTTATATAAATCCGCACAAAGTGAGCCAGTTAAGCACCAGTGGAAGGACTTACCCAGGGAAGGAGACCCATGTCTGTGCTGAGGTCCGGGCCTCCGCCACCTTTATACCAGACCTCGATACACGCTCCAGCGGCTCCTGCCACCTACACCGCAGATACCATCGCCCTGACGTAACCCAATTTCTTCCGTGGACTTAACGGATCGTAACCCGGTTGTCGGCAATATTCCTGGGTCCATGGGGTGACATTGAGAAGCTAAGAGTCACTGGGTTTTCTCGGGATATTCTTTATATTTTATGGTGTTATAAAATCAAAGTTTCTGTTGAATTTTCCATGGATATATGAAATCAAGCCAAAGTATACATTGTTGGATGTCTTGCGGAAGTGTCTGAGCACATTGTTGAAAGCACCGTGTTCGTATAAACTCAAAGCATGCATTGTTGAATGTCTCACGTACTCCTAATGTTTAGGTCATTGTTTAAAGCACCATGGTCATATAAACTCAAAGCATGCAATGTTGAATGTCTCACGTACTCCTAATGTTTAGGTCATTGTAGAAAGAACCATGGTCATATAAACTCAAAGCATGCAATGTTGAATGTCGCACGCACTCTTAATGTTTAGGTCATTGTTTAAAGCACCATGGTCATATAAACTCAAAGCATGCAATGTTGAATGTCTCACGTACTTCTAATGTTTAGGTCATTGTTGAAAGCACCATGGTAATATTAAGTCGAAGTATATATTTTGAATCTAGAATGGAAACTTCGGCTCCAATGAAATATCTGACAAGATTTCGAAAATTCGTTGAAGCTTTGAGTCTTATTATATCGGATATTCGTAAACAAAATAATAAAGTATCTTACTTTCTTTACAGCATTCCACGATATACTCCACATGCGTACAGGCTTCCATGAAGCAACTAATTTGGTTCTTATGATTTTTCTGAGCATTCAACCTTGTTTTAAACACTCATATATCTATTCAACAGATATCAAGGACTTAGGCTTCGTTGTATTGAACCATCTGTTTTATAAAACATAGGGTTACATGCATATTTGCATATCCCATATATGAAAAAAGGTTCACATATATCTTTAGAACATTCCATAAAAGTCTTTTGACTCGACCTTTTGAACACACCTATTCTAAAATGTCCTAGAAAATGATAAAACAGTAATTGTATCATTCACTTCGACAATTTCCTCTCATACATGGCGCATTTGATTATGAATTTTTTGGCAAAAAAAAAAAACAAAAAAGAAGGAGTTGAAAAATTATTTCAACCACTCTATTCCCCGGATATATTACATAATGATTTATTCAAATTTCCTAAACTCAAATTATCAGTAAAAGGGAGGCGCTTTTATACAAGAAATAACATTATTAAAAAATCGCCAAAGCACTAATAGTAGTACCTTTTAAAATACAAATACTGACGTATGAAACGTCTCGAGAATGGGCAATTGTATAAACAGTTATTTATTGTATTTATGCTGTCATAAATCAATTAAAATAGCTATGGATATTTTTGTGCTTTCAGGCCCTTAACTTATTGGACACATGTTGTCCTTATCGAAAATAATGAAAACTCAAGAGCAAAATGATCTTAAAAAATAATGCTGGAAAAAATAAAACGTTATAAATATAATAAAATATCTGGAGGATCAATTTAAGCAGTTCATAACCAATTCCGACATAGTTCTGTACAAATATGTTCCCCCAAAGACGTACAGAATCCCAACCATAATGCATATAATTATCGTGTCATCTATTCTAGTGATACAATATTGCAATTAATTTACTTGAAAAATGGCGTACCTGGATCTGGGAAAGAAAAAAACTTTTTTTTCCTCGAAATATTTCGAGGGATTGATTCTTCTTTTTGAGATTTTTTTTTCTTTCACAAATCCTGGTACGAGATCGCCTTTTAACATAAATTGAATTCTTCGAATATCTGTCTGGAAATGAACAAATAATTATCTGTGAAAAAATAGTACAAATGTGATATTGTACTGGGATAAGATGCAAAAATTATGAAATGGCTTGCCATCAGCAACTTTCAGTTGCACGATAAGGAGATGCCTTTTTCTTTTTGAAAATAATTCTCTATTTTAGTTATCGCATTAATGTAAATTTTGCAATCAATACAGAAGGAACAATGCCTTATATCGATGCCTTATTTTTGAAATCACAGAACGATGTTACCTCTCTCTCTTCACCGTAAACTAAAAACCTACGTTCTCAAATGAAACAATATTAATTCATTCCGACCCATTAAATATCCGTAGCCAGAACCTTGACTAAACGAACCTACACATCGTTCACTCATTATATTTAAAAGCACAGAGAAAGGAGATAGCGAAATAGATATCAGAATTTTAGATTAAAGAATAAGGGATCGGTGGAAGGGTGGTCTAAACCGTCGGTTTTCAACCGCTACGACCCGGGATCAAATCCCGCATTGGGCACTTTTTTTCTACTTAAAAAAAATGCTCCAATAGCACTCGATTGTTGCAAAAGTTCAACCCCACCAACGAGTGCAAGTAACCAAATGAGGCTCTGGCTTACTTGTAAGTGCAAAAGTCAAACTGTTTTTCACATGTGTAGACATGTGATGCACTTACAGTAAAAGCAATGATTGCCTTGTTTATACGTTTTATTTAGGCGAAGAAAGGCTTGCCCGAAAGCTTCTTTTGATCAGATGAATAAAAAAAGAGTTGCGGGGCGTTATATTATTTTTTTTTTTGTAATCAGCTAGATAAATTCAAAGAGAAGTAGAAATATACATTATATATTATTCCTAGAAATCCTTCATTTTCTCAGAAAATCCAATCATTTTTAGAAATCTGGAACTCCCAAAAACACACTACCATCCTATAGGAGATGCCATACAATAACCTCTTCAACTTTGTATTTTGATTCGCCTCCCCTTTTAATTTTTTGTAAAATAGTCAGTCTTGTACATTTATCCACATATAAATAAAATTAGATATATTATTAAAAATTTCATTTCGAATCAATTTTTAATGAAATTATCAAATTATGTACTACAAGGGTGGATCAATAAAAAACGATAAAAGTTTAATAAAAACAAACAAACAAAGAAGATAACAAATGTATATAGGTATACATTTTTAAATTGAACTCTGATGTTATATTAAAAAAATCTCAAGAAAATAAACCATCTGGAAACATTTTTTTCCAATAAAAATGGCGACCAAAATAAACAGTTGCACCAAGTATGAAATGCGAGCAGTAATACGTTTTCTTTATCATGAAGGAGTTAAACCATTTGAAATTTACTCCAGAATGAAAGCTGTTTACAGTGATAAATGTTCATCTTGAAATCGAATTTTTGAATGGGTTGGAAAATTCATTCAAGCGTCATAGAAAGTGTTTTAAATAAATATTCTTTATTTGTCAGGATAAAAACTATATTAGCAAAAGTCGTTTTAGGTAACAAGACTATTCTTATCCTAAGGCTGGCTGGCACCCCTAACTCAATCCATAGTCCTATATATAGCTAGCACAAATAAGTTAAATAGCAACTATGCAAATTGTGCCACACAAAGATCAAACATGCTAAGAGCAAATATGCCAAGAGCAAATATGCAAAGATACAACACACCTGCTTACACCCGCCTTTTTAAGATATGAAATATATATATACATTACAAACTTTAAATGCACAATATAATTAATAATGAAGGCGATCCACGGGTTTAACAATTCCTCCACTCCGGGTTCTTATCTGGCCGTCATCTGAGTCGTTAGAGGGATAATCCACAACTGGGGTCTTTTCATTTTTAACCAGTTCCTCCCCCGAAAAGGTCGGCGTCGATGGGTCGTCTGGATATTGCACTGTATCTCCTTTTCGTAGATGGAACCTGTTTCGACGTACAGTCCCAGCTGGAGTATCAACCATATATGACCTTGGTGTCGATGCTTTCTGCTTTACAATCCCCCAGATTCGCATATCTGTAATCCAAAACGTGTCACCTTCGGATAGCTCCTCCATGTCCCTAGCTCCACAGCGTCGATCATATCTGGATTTCATATCCTTTCCTTCTCCCCTCCTTTCTTTTCAGGGTCTGAGAGTCCACCAACCTTAGATTAAGATTCTCTGGTGCAATTGGCAAGGTCGTTCGGAGTTTACGTCCCATGAGAAGCTCAGCAGGGCTGTAACCGTTCTCCAAAGGGGTCGATCGATACTCCAGGAGTCCAAGCGATGGGTCTTGATTTTTCTTGAGGATCAACTTAGCAATTTTCACACCTGCTTCTGCCATCCCATTGCTCTGCGGGAATCGAGGACTTGAAGTGACATGTGTGAATCCGTACTGCCTTGCGAAATTTGCAAATTCACGAGCAGCTCCAAATTGCGTCCCATTATCGCTTACAACAGTTTCTGGTATTCCATGTCGGGCAAATATGGATTTGCAACTACGCACCACCACATTGGCTGTGAGCCGATCCAGCTGAATCATTTCAGGAAAGCAAGAATAATAGTCAATGACGACTAGATACCACTTATTCTCGAACTTGAACAAATCCATTCCAATCTTTTGCCACGGTCGTGTAGGAAATTTGGTTGGTATCAAAGGTTCATGTTTTGAGACGGCTTCCTGGATACAGACACTGCACTTTCTGACCGTTTCCGCGATCCCTTCCGAAATTCCAGGCCACCACACCGTCTCACGTACGCGAAGTCTTGTTTTTGTAATCCCGAAGTGCCCAGCGTGCAACTTATCCAGGATCTCCAGTTTCATACTTGCTGGAATAACAAGACGACAGCTACGCATCAGTAGTCCATTTTGAACGCCGAGTTCATCCTTGACATGCCAATAAGAGAGCAGAGCCTGTGACATCTTCTTCTTATCTGGCCAGCCTTGCTCAAGGTAGTTGACTACTGCTTTCAGGGTCGTATCTTCTTGTTGAGCTTCAAAAATCCTCGTCAACATCTCATCTTTGTCGGTTATACACGAGAGAACTGCATTTATATGCGCTGAGGTTGGCCGTTCGTCTTCACCTCCCTCGGTTGTAAGAAGTGGTTGTCTGGATAATGCATCGGCGTCGAGCAGCTCCTTTCCAGGGATATGCACTATTTCGAATCCAAACCTCATCATACGCATTCGGAAACGTTGCTGTTAAAAGTCGTGGCATAGACTATGTAAATATCTCTTTTGAGTGTATAACCTGGAATGTAAATTTCTTTTGAATTGATTATTATTATGTCAAATATATTTTGAATGAATTGTTATTATGTAAATTTTCTTTTGTATATAACTGAGCCGTGTTGTGGAAATAAAGAGTTTTCTTAGAGTTTCTGAGAGTGTCTTACTAGAGCGAGATCTTCTGCGTGTAGTAGCCGCTGGTTTCTGCCTGCGTTATTTTCCTTCCTGACTTGATCACCCAAGGCAGTCCAAACTGATATCTAGACTCTAGGTGAGGGTCTTACTTGTTGGGAGAAGGTTCTTCAATTCTTGACCTCTCGTAATCTCAACATTTAGTGGCGTCCCCGGGTGGGCTGCGTGGGCCGGTCAAGTAGAGAAGGCGGGAAGACCTGTAGGCGCTGTCTCCCGAGGAACACAAGGCGGGAAGACCTGTAGGCGCTGTCTCCCGAGGAACACAAGGCGGGAAGACCTGTAGGCGCTGTCTCCCGAGGAACACAAGGCGGGAAGACCTGTAGGCGCTGTCTCCCGAGGAACACAAGGCGGGAAGACTTGTAGGCGCTGTCTCCCGAGGAACACAAGGCGGGAAGACCTGTAGGCGCTGTCTCCCGAGGAACACAAGGCGGGAAGACCTGTAGGCGCTGTCTCCCGAGGAACACAAGGCGGGAAGACCTGTAGGCGCTGTCTCCCGAGGAACACAAGGCGGGAAGACTTGTAGGCGCTGTCTCCCGAGGAACACAAGGCGGGAAGACCTGTAGGCGCTGTCTCCCGAGGAACACAAGGCGGGAAGACCTGTAGGCGCTGTCTCCCGAGGAACACAAGGCGGGAAGACCTGTAGGCGCTGTCTCCCGAGGAACACAAGGCGGGAAGACCTGTAGGCGCTGTCTCCCGAGGAACAGAAGGCGGGAAGACCTGTAGGCGCTGTCTCCCGAGGAACAGAAGGCGGGAAGACCTGTAGGCGCTGTCTCCCGAGGAACAGAAGGCGGGAAGACCTGTAGGCGCTGTCTCCCGAGGAACAGAAGGCGGGAAGACCTGTAGGCGCTGTCTCCCGAGTAACAGCAGCTCAAGGGAAGCTCAAGGTACAAGAAAGCTAAGGAGGCTCAAGGTACAAGAAAGCTAAGGAAGCTCAAGGTACAAGAAAGCTAAGGAAGCTCAAGGTACAAGAAAGCTAGGGAAGCTCAGGGTACAAGAAGCTAAAGAAGCTCAAGATACAAGAAGCTAAGGAAGCTCAGGGTACAAGAAGCTAAAGAAGCTCAAGGTACAAGAAAGCTAAGGAAGCTCAAGGTACAAGAAAGCTAGGGAAGCTCAAGGTACAAGAAAGCTAAGGAAGCTCAAGGTACAAGAAAGCTAAGGAAGCTCAAGGGTACAAGGAAGCTAAGGAAGCTCAAGGTACAAGAAAGCTAAGGAAGCTCAAGGTTTAAAGGAGCTCAAAGGCAAAGAAGTTGAGGATACCTACAAGGTGAAAGGCTACCTACAGGGTAAAAAGGATACCTACAAGGCGAAAGGATAACTACAAGGTGAGATGGAGGATGTTAGCAGAAGGCGGAGAGAGGCGATAAGAGGCGTTTTTACCGAGGTGGTAAATGATATGAATACAGAGTTAAGGAATCCTCTTATTGACAAAAGTGGCATATATGCCAAATTTGATAGATTGGAAGCTCTCTATTTGGAGCTGGTGGTATTGAACGAACAATACCAGGAAATTTTATTAGCCAAAGCTGAGGCGACTGACGATGAAATTGATAAAGAATTTGAGGAGTGTGAAGTCTACATCATGGAGAGATATTATTTAAAGGCCAGAATTCGCGAAATGCGTGAGCAGGATAGGGATGCTCAGGCCAAGACTTCTCAAATTCCACCAGGGGCGTCTAGTGCCTCTCCGAATTCAGAAACCAATAATCAGAAAGTTATCAAACTTCAGACTACTTCTACGTCTCTATCGAAAAGCCCGGAAGAGTCCATGAAAAATGAAATTGAAGGCGTGGAAAAAGAGGATTCTGTAAAAACTGCTAGAGCTACGGAGGTGAAGCCTGCTCAAGCTAAAGCTAGAATGCTAAAGGAAGCTTGTTCAGCTCCCTCTATAATAGATATTGAATATGAGGGCAAAAAGGGTGCTATGAGTGCTATTAAAGAAAAGGAATTGAATGTGGCATTTAAATGCAATAAAGTAAAGGATTCTGAAGATGAACCTAAGGGCGACGAAGTAAAGGATTCTGAAGATGAACCTAAGGGCGACGGAGTAAAGGATTCTAAAGATGAGCCTAAGGGCGACGGAGTAAATGATTCTGAAGCAAGACCAACTGGAGATACGGAATCTAAGATAAAGGATAGGGAAGATTCTGAAGCGAAGCTTAAGGGCGATGGAGTGAAGGATTCTGAGACGGCAATTAAAGGTTATGAACCGGTAAACAATTCTAGAGCGGTAGCTGAAGGCGCTGACCAAGTAAAGATTTCAGATGAAACTGAATCGATTGATGATAATGAGGAAAATGAGGAAGGAGTTGTCAGAGTTCCAGCATCGAGGAAATTGGTGAAAGTAGGACCAACGAGAGATGCGGAATTTAAAATAAAGGATAATTATAAAGAAACAGAATCCCAAGATTTGAAAACCATAAATAAATCTGATTTTGCTAAGAGTAAGGACGATAAATACAACAAGGGAACAGATCATGATGGAAATGAAGCGAAAAATATAGATGCAGAACAAGGTACTGATTCGACGGTGGGGGAAAAGCTAGATGCAGAACAGGGTACTGATCCAAAAGTGGAAGAAAAGCTAGATGCAGAACAGGGTACTGATTTAAAGGTGGAAGAAAACCTAGATGCAGAACAAGGTACTGAATCAAAGGTGGAAGGATACTATTGGCCTCGTCACCTTTTGTTTAGGAATGGGTCCAGGGCTACGCCTATGCGGCCAGTATTTGGCGACGCTTCCTGTCGAGAACACGGCGCACTCGCCTTAAGACGGTATTTGAGGAGGAGACCCATTCTACTGAGGAGAATCCCGGAAATAGGGATAAAACTTCGGAAAAATAAGTACGGAGTTTTGGCCGACATGAGGAGATATTTCCAGGTAATGGCCATCAAGGAAAATGATTGGGACTACCTCCGATTTCTTTGGAGGAGAAAGATGGACGCTTAAGGGGCAACCTCCGGTGGTGTGTATGGAGAGGGTGCCGCAGTATCTCGGATTTTTTCTTTTTACAAAAAAGAAAGGTGGGGGTATGTTAAAAGTCGTGGCATAGACTATGTAAATATCTCTTTTGAGTGTATAACCTGGAATGTAAATTTCTTTTGAATTGATTATTATTATGTCAAATATATTTTGAATGAATTGTTATTATGTAAATTTTCTTTTGTATATAACTGAGCCGTGTTGTGGAAATAAAGAGTTTTCTTAGAGTTTCTGAGAGTGTCTTACTAGAGCGAGATCTTCTGCGTGTAGTAGCCGCTGGTTTCTGCCTGCGTTATTTTCCTTCCTGACTTGATCACCCAAGGCAGTCCAAACTGATATCTAGACTCTAGGTGAGGGTCTTACTTGTTGGGAGAAGGTTCTTCAATTCTTGACCTCTCGTAATCTCAACAGTTGCAGTCTTGGGGTCAGCGAACTCAATTCTTTCGTAGAAAATAGAGGAATGAGAGGCTTATGGTCGGTCTCAATTCGGAAACGCTTTCCAAGCAGGAAATCTTGAAAACGTTCGCAAGCCCATGTAATTGCGAGAGCCTCTTTCTCGATCTGAGCATATCGTTTTTCGGTAGGTGTCATAGTTCTAGAAGAATAAGCAACAGGTCGCCAGATTCCATTCTTACCTTCTTGCTTCAGTACCGCTCCCAAGCCGTATGAAGATGCGTCGGATGACACTTTAGTTGGTTTCCTGACGTCGTATGCTGCCAAGATGGGTTGAGTGGTGAGCAATACATTCAACTTTCGGAATGCTCGCTCCTGGCTGCAATCCCAAACGAAGTCTTGACCTTTCACCAACAACTGGTTCAGTGGAGCCACAATTTCAGATAAGTTTTCCACAAAGCGTCCTAGATGGTTCACCATGCCAAGAAATCTTCTTACGCCATGAACATCGGTCGGAGCAGGCATCTTCGCCACTGCTTCGATTTTCGCTGGATCTGGTCGAATACCGTCTTCATCCAGTATGTGCCCAAGAAAATCAATTCTTGGCACGCCGAAGACACACTTGGCCTTGTTTAGTGTAACTTTCGCCTCTTTCAGTTTTCGGAGCACTAAACGAAGAATTCGATCGTGAGTCTTGGAGTCGGAGGCAAATATCAGGATATCGTCCAGATAACACATTACACCGTCCATGCCTTGCAAGATTATTGACATAACTCTCTGAAAATACTCTGGGGCGAGTGGGATTCCAAATGGCATCCTGCAGAATTTATATCTCCCAAAAGGAGTGATGAAGGTCGTTAAATGCTGGCAGTCCGGGCTCAACGGAATCGGGTGAAAGCCACTGTTCGCGTCCAGTTTCGAAAAGAATCTTGCTTCCCCCAGTTGCCCCAGCATATGCTCCACCACTGGCATGGGATGCACTTCGCGCTGTACATGTTCGTTCAGCCTTGAGAGGTCCACACAGAGTCGTATGTCGCCATTCGGTTTACCAGCAATCACAGTCGGTGCACACCATTCAGTCGCAACGTTAACTTGTGCTATGATTCCCGCCTTCTCGAGCTCTTCCAGTCTTGTTTTGAGCTTTTCCATCAAAGGAATTTGTACCCGTCGAGGAGTATGCACAGCATATGGTTTTGCTCCAGGTTTCAGTTTGATTTCGTAAGGGTTTCCGATCTGTCCCAGTCCTTCAAATACTTCAGGGAATTCCTTGATCGGGTTAATTCTCGTCGCAACCACTTCAATCCGCCTCGCCAGGTTCAAGAGCTCACATGCCCGGCGACTCAGAAGAGGTTCACTCAAACGACGAATGACAAATCTTCTCCTTGATTTCATAATTGCCATTTCGCAGCGTTGATATAAACATACCCACAGTCCGAAGTTCGGAAAATTCAGCAGCTCTAATGTTGATATCACTTTCCACTAGTCGTTGCTGTCCCATTATCTTCTTGAAGAGACACAGAGGAACACATGTAACATCCGCCTGGGAGTCGAGCTTGAACTTCACCTGTTTCCCGTTCACTTGGATTTCTGCTGTCCATCTCCTCCTGCGCTCGCCTTCATCAAGTTCAGAAACAGCTTTGAGTTCCGCAGTCTTCGCCTGCTTATCTGGGCAGCAATTTGCAAAATGGCCAGTTTTTGAACATAGGTTACATCTTTGTCCTTCAGCACGGCAAGCCTGTCCTTCCCTGTGGGTGAAACCTCCGCATTTTGGACATCGTGATCTTGTTTTGGCTGACTTCTCCTTCTTTCTCGAAGGCCGCTGTTATTGTTTCGGTGATTGTTTCTTCGAGTTGAACTTCACCTGATTGACCTTTTGGCTTGTTGAGGGACGCTGCAGGTCGACTTGCTGCTGTCGAACGGCTTCCTGCTGTCGAACCATTTTCACCGCCTTTTCCAAAGTCAGTTCGCTGTCCAACTGCATTCTTTCAGATAAAGCTTTGTCTCTCACTCCAACCACTATTCGGTCACGGATCAATTGCTCATGAAGACCCTCAAATTCGCAACTATCAGCCAATTTGTACAATGAAGTGATTAATTCGTCCACTGGCTCCCGATCCTCTTGGATTCTTGAATTAAATTTCGCATGTTCGTAGATAATATTCTTTCTGACACAGAAGTGGCTGTCGAACGCTTTGAGGACGGATTCAATTTTCGTTGCCTCTTCCTCCTTTTCGAACCTGAAGGTCCTGAATATATCATCCGCGCGGTCACCCATCAAGTACATGAACAAATCGATCTTGTCCGCCTCCTCTTTCTTCTTCATTCCACTGACCACGAGGTATCGTTCGAATCTCTTCCTACATTTGGGCCATTCGTTGGGAGTCGAGAAGTCGAAAGTTTCTGGAGGTTGAATCTGAGCCATGTTGAATTATCTTCCAAGGTACACAAAAACGATATTTTGCAATATACGGGTTCGTATTTTATCCAGACACCGCTGCCACCATGTTTTAAACAAATATTCTTTATTTGTCAGGATAAAAACTATATTATCAAAAGTCGTTTTAGGTAACAAGACTATTCTTATCCTAAGGCTGGACTGGCACCCCTAACTCCATCCATACGTCCTATATATAGCTAGCACAAATAAGTTAAATAGCAACTATGCAAATTGTGCCACACAAAGATCAAACATGCTAAGAGCAAATATGCAAAGATACAACACACCTGCTTACAGAAAGTTTGGATGACGTCAAGGTTAGTGATTATGCAACCATATGGGCCATTGACGAGATGATACAGAACGATCGTAACATTAGCATTAGAGTTATTTCTGCCGAACTTAGCCTTAGTTATGGTAGTGTCCAAAATATCAGTGCAAAAAATTTAAAGTACAGAAAAAATTGCACAAGATAAGTCCCTCGGCTGCTCACAAAGGAAATGAAGGAAAAACGTCTTAACGCTTGTAAAGAGCTTTTGGAACGTTATGAAATTGAGGGTGAAGGTTTTATTGATAGAATAGTGACTGGAGATGAATCATGGATACACCATCACGTTCCTGACTCTAAAAGATCAAGTGTAAAATGGCATCACAAGGATTCACCAACGCCAAAGAAACCAAGGATAACAGCTTTTACTGGAAAAGAACTCTGGCTATTTTTTGGGACAGTAAAGGATGCATCTTAGAAGATTATCTTCCTAAAGGCTAAACAGTTAATAGCATAGTTTATTCTGAGCTCCTTGAATAAAATTAAAGCCAAAAATTCGTTCCAAAAGGCGTGGTTTGCTGAGCAAAGGTGTTTGCCTACAGCATGATAATGCTCAGCCCCACGTGGCAAATCTCACCATTGAAACCATCAATAAATTAAATTTTAAAGTTATAATTCATCCCCCTTACTCTCCTGATTTAGCCCCGAGTGATTATTATTTATTTGGACACTTAAAAAGATTTTTAAAGGGCATGACTTTCAAGACTGATGATGAGGTTAAAAATGCGGTGCATGGATGGCTTGCCCAACACACACAACATTTTTTCTTAAAAGGAATTTACAAGCTACCTGACCTTTGGAAGAAGTTTATAGAAAAAGGAGGGGGTTATGTAGAGAATTAAAAAATAAAATTGTATTTTAGTTTTCACATTAAAAAAAAAAACAACTTTTATCAATTTTTATTGATCCATCCTTGTATATATGAAATAGCGTATTTAAATAAGTTTATCAAATTGTCACGAAATTCAATTTATTAATAAATTAATTCAAATATCTAATGCATGGTTTTGATTTGGCAACGCAACGAAATCAGACGCGTATGTGAAGTGACCTTTTTAGGTAACCAAGAACTACTTTAGCTCAAGTTTTTAATACTCTACTATATGAAGAAACGTATCATTAAATGGAAGATAGGTATCTTTTATTTGTAAACGTTACGAGCTTTCGGGCAAACGCCCTTCTACAGGTTTGACAGAAAATTAAGGCGAGAGACCGACCTATATACAAGGGATGATTTACATAATAAACAATTTTTATAACTTAGCAGTAAGAATTTTTAATTTTTAATAAGTAACTATTGTATTGATATGGTAATAAGATGTTGTATACTAGATTTTTAACTATGTAAAAAAGGAATAGATTAACTTGAAACAAAGATATCATAAATTTCAGGAATTTCTATTTTTCTATTTATGCTTTTAAGTTTGGTGGATACTATGGATTCTAACATTAATCTTTGGTGTAGGTTGGGTATGTTACGGTAATGGATAGTGGGGTGGTTGGTATTAAAAGAGTGGCCAGTGGATGCAACATTCTACGGCCTTCCCAAGGTCCACAAACCTTCTGTCCCTCTGCGCCCTATCATTGCGTATCACCTCTCTCCCGCCTACCCCCTAGCTAAGTACCTCTCAAATTATCTCTCACCTCTTTTAAACAACAATAGAAGTAATCTCACAGTTTCCAGCACCCCCACACTCATTCAAGAAATAACCGGCCTACACCCCCCCCCAAAACTTCACCATGTGTTCATTTGACGTTTCATCCCTATACCTCAGTCTCCCCCATCACCTGATAATTGACAGCCTCAACCAATTTTTGGTTTCCATCAACACAGATCCCGTCAAGACCAACTCTATCACATCCCTCTCACAGATATGCTTAAACATGAGCACCTTTACCTTTGACCATATCCATTTCAAACAGATAAGGGGATCGCCTATGGGAAGCCCCCTCTCCTCCATAGCTGCTGAGCTGGTTATGACCAGAATAGATAAATGGGTCTGCAACCTCCATTGTGATGACATTCTTTTCTGGCGACGATATGTCGATGATATCCTTTGCATATGTAAAACCGACCTTGAAGAAACCATCCTGTCCACCCTCAACAGTTACAACCCTAACCTCTCGTTCACCATGGAAAAAGAACAGGGACACATCATTCCCTTCCTAGACATCTTAATCATACGTACCCCGGCATCATTCCACACCACAGTATACTACAAGAATAGCAGTACCCCCACCTACACCCATTTCTACTCCTTCTGCCCCATAGTACACAAAATTAACATCGTTAAAACACTCACCAGGCGCCTTCACACACACTGCTCTCTACCCATCTTTAAAACCACAGAAAAAGCCCGTATCATCTCCCATCTCACCGCCGCCTCCTATCCACTAACATTCATTAATAAACATACCTATTCTCCCGCCCCCTCCAATCCTCCCCCAGTCTTCAGGACTACCTGCATTTTGCCCTATTCTCCTTTAACAGTTAGTATCTCCCGTCTCATCAGGCCATTTGGCATTCGCACCTTTTTCATTAATACCCCCAGTATCCACTCACTTCTCCGACACCCCATTACAAAAACTGGTACCCAACTCAGTCCTCTGGATTCTTCTGGGGCGGTCTACTCTGTCTCATGCGAACATTGTTCCGCCACTTATGTGGGTGAGACAGGTAGAACCGTCGCCATTAGAATGTCAGAACACACCCGCAACATTAACAACAACGACCCACGTTCCCTCATCTATCAGCATGTTGCATCCACTGGCCACTCTTTTAATACCAACCACCCCACTATCCATTACCGTAACATACCCAACCTACACCAAAGATTAATGTTAGAATCCATAGTATCCACCAAACTTAAAAGCATAAATAGAAAAATAGAAATTCCTGAAATTTATGATATCTTTGTTTCAAGTTAATCTATTCCTTTTTTACATAGTTAAAAATCTAGTATACAACATCTTATTACCATATCAATACAATAGTTACTTATTAAAAATTAAAAATTCTTACTGCTAAGTTATAAAAATTGATTATTATGTAAATCATCCCTTGTATATAGGTCGGTCTCTCGCCTTAATTTTCTGTCAAACCTGTAGAAGGGCGTTTGCCCGAAAGCTCGTAACGTTTACAAATAAAAGATACCTATCTTCCATTTAATGATACGTTTCTTCATAAGCTGTACACCGGAAGAGTTTTAAGTTTTTACTCTACTATATATTTATAATTATTATTTTTTTAATTTTAGGTATTTATATATGTATTTTATTACCTTCATATTTTAAAATGTTCCATTATTGAGATTCAAATATAATAGACCTTTGTAAACATTTTATTATTTTTCTCTCTCTACCATTTTGGAATATTAAATACTTGTGTAATTATACTTCGTCACTTTTTATATTTGATTGCTAGATATTCACAGGAAGCCAAGAATTGCGGCAGATTAGCGGAGAAGTCTTGTAAAAATAAACAGTTTTATCCAAAAAGGATTGGGAAGAAGTCGCAAACTGAAAGGACAATCACCTAAAATAGGATTGCATCACACAAGACCCACCATGCTAAAGAATGAATCCAGAAAAACTTCAGCTCAAGTTACATTAATTCTTTTTGCAGCCTCCAAGAAGCCTTTAAACTTTTGCCAGGTATGGCATCCAAGAAGTCCAAAATTGGCTCAATGATTATAAACGAGTGGTTAAATGTAATAGATGGGATGACTCTGTGTGTCTGTCGAATGCTGTATCCTTCTGATAAGAACAGCCCGACAATGTTATAAGAACAACGACAATACACTGACATCCTGGGAACTTTTTCAGCATGCTCTTGGTGAAACAGTCTGCCAACAAGAAGAGGTGATGAAGTAAGCGAGTATATGTTGAACTCTAGAGCTCAGAAAGCAAAATAATCCTCAGAAGCATACATCCAGGATGTGCTGTACTTATGTCAAGTAGTTGATCCCTAGATGACGATGAAACCTAATTAGAACATTTAATGAAGGGAGTCGCGGAATACCTTTATCAGATTTTGATTGATGAGAATATGAAAAATTGTGGAGCAATTCCTATAGAAATGCCAAAAAAAAAAATGAATAGAGAAGAATAATTACTAGAAAATTTGTCAGAGGCTTCCAAACTTGGCTCCCATTGCCTATGAGTAAGAGAATCTTCCTTCCTTGATTCGAAGAATTGTTCAAGAAGATATTCAGAAAGTCCTAGCCCAACCCATGACTAGCACAGATCTACTAGAGAATATGATACGAGAATAGGTGAAACTAAATTTAGCAACAATCTAAAAAAAAAACTGCACTTCCAATAAGGAACCAATCCCGGCTATTCATTACGTATGAAGAACTTAAAAAAAACCTGACTAGGCTCCCTTTCCAAGTGTCCAAAGTCCCAGCAATGGAGGACTCCAGATGACCGCTCGTTGTGTTTCTATTGTGGAAAACACGGTCACATCGTCACGAAGAGACGATAGGCATTTGCCGATGCTGGCACAAGGAGGTAACCGAGGAGGCCAATATCACTTGATGACTATATGCTCGATATCGACGAAAGAGAACCTAGAAAACCCCCCTCTCGTCAACCTACGAATACCTCACCCTGTCCAGGACGCCGACCGTCAAGATCACCTACTCGAAGGAACAGCCGTAGATCCAGCGTCCTATATAGGAGGTAAGACCACACAAATATCAAATTTCCCATTGCTACTAAACCAAGGAAAAACTTTATAAAAATTGCTATAAATGGAACTGAGGCACTATCTTCTGTTGACTCTGGAGCAGACTATTCAGTTATATCAGAAGATTTCCGTCGTCATATAAGAACTCCTATGTTCTGGTAAAGGACCGATTATATTGGTAGTTAACTCCAAATGTGTCAGGGCCCTTGGACGATGTGTCCTAAAGAGTAACGTAAATGAATTAACCTAACCATTCGAGTTTATTGTACTATCCGAGTAGTCATAGTGTTAATTAGCTGAAACTAATTGTGAGAACAATAAACTCCACTTAAAAGAAGCCCCCATAGAGGAAGAAGTCTGTCCAATGGACATCTTTAGCACTTCAGAGGATGAGATTATTCCCCCTAACTCAATCAAGCTGGACAAGACACCACCAACTCAATCAAGAAAATAACTGTTGTCTTTAGCGTGGTTCCGGGAGTTCAGGAAGTTTGATCACTTATTATAAAATTCTTACTTTTGATAAAGAAATAAGTATTCCAGCCTTTTATATATTGTTAGTCTTAACCATTGCGGGAGTATGATATGGATGACGAATGAGAGTAATGATGCAAATATTATTCCTGCAGTGATTAAAGTGGCTGAATTACAACTCTCATAGACAGAAGTCATCTATGCTGCATAGGCTATGATGATTTAGATACAAATTGAGATCCACTGAAGACTTGAATAAACTTATGACTCTTGTAGATACTGATCTATCTAATGAAGACAAAAGGAGACTATTAGCTGTTCTCAGAAAGTTTATAAATGTATTTGGGTTCCAAAAAATCAGGCTCGCAATTATAATATTCAAAGGTTAAATCTCGCATTGATACAGGGTATCATGCCCCTATTTAGCAAACCCATATCGAGTGTCGCCTATAGAAATAAAAATGTTTCAGAGATAATTGGACAAAATGCTCAAATCAGGAATAAATCAACTATCGGAGATTGTCCCTAGTCCTCTCTTAATATCTTAGTTAAAAAGAAAATTTCAAACTCAAGGCTCTCTGTGGACTACCGAGGCTTAAAAAAAATAATCAGGAAAGACTTATAACTGTTACCCAGAAATGATGACACTCTGGACTCTTTGAGAGGAGCTTCCATCTTCTCTACGATGAATTTAAAATCGGGGTATTGGCGGATTGAAGTTGGTACAATCTTACTTGAATGAAAAGAGAAAAGTAAACTTTTCATACAAGGAGAGCTTTGAGTGATTCTGGCTGAGTTTTATGTCTGTGAAGATTACGCTGAGAACTATTTCAGAAAATAAAAATATAGCAATAGAACTCTATAATTTCTACAGATTAATTGTAAATAGATTCATACACAAAATAGGTAGTGAGGAAAGTTTTAGGACAGATGTGTAAATAAATCCCCTTTAAAACAAAGGCTCACGTGCTCATGGGGAAAGGGAGAAAAAAAACGGTATTATTTTGTTGTTGTATGGCGAATCCATACAGGGCAATGGGCCCTAAAAAAGCCATTTTGTTGTTGTTTGTCTGTGGATATTGGCTGGGTGATGAGGTACACAGGCCAGTTTATTGCGAGTTCTGTGTGGAGAGTAAGAAATTTTGTATTTAGAATTGATTAGGATATCTAAAAGATGAGAATTGTGAGCCACGTTGAGAGGAGTGGGGCGTTTGAGTCTTTGATTTGGGTCCCAATATCGAAAATAGTTCCTGTAAGGTGTCCTCTCTCTCTTTGGAAGAATTAATCTCTCTTTTAATATGATTTTTGAGAAATTGTTTTTTTTCTCCTTATGTGTAAGGGAAGAAGGTTAGATTCGAGTTCAAGAATGAGAAAATCTGTGAAAAGAGAGAGTTAATATATTCTGCAAATAAAATATTTAATAATACCTATCAATTGTATCTTTTGTGGATGTATTTTAAATTATATAGCAACAAATATCTTTTAAGAAACTGATAATTTATATTATGCTTATTGTAAATATTGCCAGACACTCCATACAGCCTCTTTATGATAAAACACTCACGGCTAAAACTTCTAAATTTAAAAACCCAAAGGTTACGAAAAATATATCAGAGAGAGATACAACTAAAATCAGATATCCACATACGATAAACTGTGAATCGGCAATAAAAGACAAACAAGTAACCCAGGTCAAACATATAGAAACTAAAATTAAAATGTTACAATTGGAATATAAATGGATTTAATAGAATAACATCAATATTTCCACTCGCTGAATACCTAAAAAAATACGAACTTTTTGCACTAAGTGAAACATGGATTACTAATGATTTCGAATTATTCTCATCTTAAATATTTTATTGAACTCTATTTAACTTTTTTTTTTTAATCATATTTCCACTATATATTTTTTTTTTCGTTAATAACCACAATACCCTATAGCTTCACATTGCAATCTTATATTTAAATTCCCAAACTTTTAGTATTTTGATCTTTTCTTATTTAATCTGATTTCACAATGTTTTTGTTTTTAGGATTTGTATTTTTACGCACTTTACCTTATTCATATGTAATTATATCTAAAAGCGTACCTAACTATGTAAATTTATCATTACCAACATATATATGTAAATTTTAACTTTTGTTTTTGTCCACCTTGATTCTTTTTCTTCAAAATGACCATTCTTTATTCCTGCCATTACTTAAAAAAAAAAATTACATGTTCATTCTTATTTACATATTTTCCTTTTGTATATATTACCTTTTGCCTACTGTTTATTGCTTTTTCACAAATGCCTTTTATTTTTCTTATAATCATCAAATGTTTTCCACTTATCCTTTGCTAATGTAATTTTCATATTGTTTTCAATGTTCTGCATATTCTCATGTTATACTTTTGTATTTATCATTCATTTTATTTTTCTTCCTCATTAATGATATATGTGTAACATATATGTGTAATATATGTTTAAAGTCACCCTGTTTGCCATTCCTCAATTGTAAATACTTTATCTCTCCCTTTCCCCCTGTGTTTAATATTGTCTGTAATTCCACGGCGAATCCGTACAGGGCAAGACGCCCTAATAAAGTTGTTTTGTTGTTGTTGTTGTATATTGCCAGACACTTTTTTCTTTTGTACAAAGTTCTTTTTTTTTCTCGTTTTTTCCTCCCTTTCTCATTGTTAACATCATATGACTATTCTATTCACGGCCTAAAATTATTGTATATATATGTATAGACAAATGTAAAGACATACATGTATGACAGTGCAAGTGTCCCTAGGGGGACATAGCGCTTTAAATTGAAATAAAATAAAATAGAAAATTGTAAATATATGAAAACAACAACAAAAAAAACTAATTAAAGGTTATTTCTAAATATATATATATAAAGTTTATTTACACTGTGCATACACACAACACATCTATAGTTTTGGTTCCTTGGTTTTTGCAAATAGTTGATACGATTTCAACCACTATGCAGGGGGTAACGGCAACGCAATTTGACGTTTGCGTCATTCAAGTAACCCCGCATATTTTATAACAGATTTGTGTGCAAGGTTAGTGATTGCGTTAGTTGAAGGATTGTGTCACGTTATCTACCGCGCCACTTCAATGAAAATATCAGATAAGTGACTTTTTTTTAAGGTCCATGTCCCGTTAGGTATCTCGCTCTTTTAACGACCGCGCAGAGTTAGCAACTGCCTATTTTTAAGGGCCATTTTAGGATATAAGCAGCGTTTCTTAAACAAGCATGTCAGTTTTGTCTCCGGGGTTCAGTTTCGACCACGAAAGGTTAAAGACTGCGTCTAGTTAACCATCATGTCAAGTTAGACAACGCGCCTTTCTAAATGTCATATTTGATTAAGGACCACTCTTATTTAACGACCAAAACATGTTAGCGATTACGCATATTTGCCATCATAAGTTATTTAGCAAACATTTTCAACTTTACTAATATCAATAAAAACTACGCATATGTGAGTAAATTGATCAAATATCGCTAATGCTACAAAAATTCGGACTTAGCAACTATTGTAAAATTTATATTAAATCTACACAATGGTATGCAAAATCCACACTAGTAGTTAATTAGCGGACATTGTTAATTCTGTTAATTAAATATTCACCCAATGGTGATTTAAACCAATACAGACTTGGCAACTATTGTCTACTTTACCTTTCGGAAGAAACCTACTCTCTATTATGGGTGATTTTTAACAAATATCACTAAATTTTCACCATAAGTGACTTAGCACCATTATCATCTTTACACTTTTCATTTTAAACTACTTAATTGCTCAAATATCGGTAAGTTTACACCCGATGTTGCATGGCAACTTTTGTCAAATTCACTATTCACAATGGAAACAACGCGATATTGAGCAAAATTTATCAAATAACCATTTTCCAATATCCATAATTTTACACCTGATATAATTTATCAACCATTGTCGTCCTTACTCCTCACTGAAAACTATGCTATGGTTTGTGAAATTGTGCAAATATCGCTGAAAATACACAATAAATGATTTAGAATCTATTGTCAAAGTTACCTTTTTCAATTAAACCTACGCAATTAAAGATAAAATTGATCAAATATATCGCTAGCTACAACAGATATTACTTGGAAACCATTGTCAAATTTATTGTTTCCGAAGAAAATTACCCAATGGTGTAGAAATTTGATCAAATATCACTTTAGTTGTAAATGAACTGACTTAGCAACCATTCTCAACTTCATCTTTATCGAGGAAAGCTAATAAATTATGGGTAAAATCAATCACACATAAATCGCCAATTTAATACCAGAACATACTGGGATACACTTATTAAAATTTTATTTTCAATCCTTTTCCAAATATAGCTGAGAGTAAACAAGAACCTACTTAGCAACTATATTATTGTTACAAATGGAAATTGTTTTTAATGATCCATATAGCTATAACATAAGAGATAGAAGAATAACTGATGAACATTCTCTATAAAGATCTAAATAGAAATGTAAACAAAAAGGAATGATGATTATAGCATTTTGTTGTCGAAGGTTAGTATTATTCTGTGGGGTCGGTGGAAGGATGATCTAAACCAAGCATGTCAAACTCAAATCCTAACACGGGCCAAATAAAAAAGAAATAAGATTATGTGGGCCGCAAAAAAAGAAAACAAGTCATTAAATTTTTATAGTAACATTTATGTAGGTTTATTTTAAAAAATACTAATAAGAAAAAAGAAAGTAAAGTTAATATTTTCTCCCTGATATTTGGCATCTCTTTTCTGCTACCATCTTTCCTACTTCGGGGGAAATCTTGTTCGCAGTGATTAATTTTAAAACTGACCCAAGGTGAACGTCAGTAATTCTCGATCTGATTGGAGACTTATTTCATTTCATAAGTGAAAATAACTGCTCGCTCCGATAAGTACTTCCAAACATGGACATAATTTCATATGCTAATTTTCGAGTGTTTTCAAATCTGGCTGGCAAATATTTGTAAAATTCAGAAGCGCCAACTTCAATGAATTTTGCCTTTAAATCTGAATCGCACTGGATATCTATTACCTCCATTTGCAAATGATTAGGTAATGATTCTATATTTATCGAGAAAATCGAAGAAAACAAAGTAAACTTGCCTTCCAAATATTTGAAATCAGAAAATCTTTTCTTGAAAATTCCTATGTTCGTCAGCAATTTTTCGTTTAGTTTTACTGTCACTTGGTTTTGATGAAGACATAGTGAATACAAAGGTCTGAAAAAAAAATTAGTAATCGTTAACACAAAATAATAAAACGTTTTAATTAATATTTTAATTTTTTTTTTTTAATTAATATTTTTTAACTTACCAGACACAGAATAACTGCACAAATTATTGAACGTAACTTAAAAAAAAAGTTTTTCTAGTACTTCGAAAGAATATTTTCTTTAAACTTTAAGGCACACAATACTTATGGCGATGTACATACGTTATGTATGTAGGTATAATATTATCAAAACTTACGACTTATGTATGGCGACCAGTGGTTCGTTATTAATAAATAAATTATGTATAATTACAATTTTTAAAAATTAGGCTACACATTTTTATTAATTTTTTTTATTTATATATATATTTTTATTAAAATATATTGTCTGGTGGGCCGCAAATTTATTCGTTGTGGGCCGCATGAGGCCCGCGGGCCGCGAGTTTGACATGCTTGACCTAAAGCTATGCCTGTGGAAAGATTATAAAGATCCGAACGCTTGTACTTTTAACGAATAAAGAAACGCCTTGCTACCGCTTATATTTTTATTTTAAATGAACTTATAATTAGCAACCATTTTTAACTCTTCTCGTCTCAATGAAAAATACGCAATGGTGAGTAAAATTGATTGAATATCGCTTAGTTACTAAAGAAAAAAACTGTCGTTTTACTATTTTAAATAAAAAATAAATAAATAAATATGAATTTAAATATTTCTATATTTTTACAAAAGAGAACTGAATTAACAACCATTGTATACTATTCTCAATGAAATATCTCAAATGATGAATACATTTGATCAAATATTGCTATATTTACGCCAAATTTACTCAGCAGCAACTATTTTCAACCATACTCTCTTCTCAACTAAAACTGCCCAATGGTAAGTGCAATCGATCAAATACCGCTGATGTTACACAAGGACTTACTTGAAACCATTATCACTCTTATCAATGAAAACTCCCAAATGGTAGGTAAATTGTTCGAATTATATTACTAAATTTACATCAAAATTTACTTAACATGTCAACTATATTCTCCGCAATTAAATTTATCCAAATGTCAGTAAAATGGGTAAATATAGTTTAGTTGCACAAGAACTGCGATCAAACTTTTTCAAATTTAACTTTTTCAATAAAATCCAAGAAAATATGGCTAAAAAGAGTTAAATATAGCTAAATTCAGGCCAAAAAGTTAAGCAACCACTCTTTTCAATGAAAACTACGCAATGGTGATTTAAATTGATAAAATATCGTTTATTAAAAAATGTCTCGTATATTTAGCAAAATATTATATAAATCAAATATCTCGCTAAATTTACAAATGAACTGACTTAACAACTATTGCATCTTTCCCAATGAAACTAATCCATATAGCTGAATTTACACTAGGATTTACTTAGTTACTATTTTAAACGTGACACAATTCTCAATTAAAACTATGCAATGGTGCGTAAAATTGATCAAAAATCGATGTAACATTAGACGTTACCTAGCAACCATTTCAAACCTTAATCTCCTCAATTTTGTTGCTGTCGTGTCCAATAAACAGATGTCTCTATGCATCTCTATCACAGCAATGTCCTCTATCTTGGGTGTGTAAAGCTGCTCTTCTGGGTCCATTTTGATTTTCTGCTAGGCGATGACCATTGCTGGACATGAGAATATGTAGGTAGTTATTAATTCTACACCAGGACAATTTTTACATATCCTGTAGGTTCTTGTGCCATCTGGATGTTGTTGTCTGAGTCTTGTTATTGTTTTGTAATTCTTCTCTCAGCGCGTTCATGTCGCATATTTAACCTTTCCTTGTCTTTTGTTGAATTATCTTTGATTCTGACAAAGCATCAGCGTCAAACACTGACATTTGTTCTTTCCTTTGGCTCAACTTCCTGGCTTCCTTTGCTAATTCATTCGCCATCTCATTACCCCCGATCCCAACACGGGCAGGAATCCATTGTAGAATGCAGTTCTTCTCCAATAGTTTCAGTTAGTTTAGTAACGTTTATATATTCTGCGTGATTTTAGTATTGCCCTTATGAATTGCTTCTAGTGCAGATCTAGACTTACTGTATATTACAATTCCTTCTTCTTGAGGCAGGGATGGTTGGTTAAGGCATACATCAAGGACTTTCCTGATAGCTGTCAGTTTACAAGTGAAGTTTGAAGAAATATTTCCTGCTCCTTCTTTGATTTTGATGTGTGTTCCATCTTGCAGTATTATATTAATTCCGGCCTCTCCATTACTCAGGGTAAGGTCTGATGATCCATCTGTATATGCTGTTAAATAATTTCTCTGATCGTATAAACCAATTGTGTCAAGTCCTTTCTTTTTAAGTATGTTTTTGTTCTCTTTTTTATTGTAGGGTTCATTCAGGTTAAGATTGATGAGTACATTTGATGGCAATGGGGTAGGAAATATTGGTTCTTTTGTATTGGAAAGTCCTCGTGTTCCACTTTTATGCGTTTTCTAATATTTTTTTCGTATTGAAGTGTTGAAGATATTTTGAGTCTTTCTTTTTTGTCCAGTTTAAATAGGTTCTATGGGATATGTGTTTCTTTATTTTTTATTGGTTAATTTTAATTGTCTTCTATTTTTGATTAGGTCTAGACCAAATTCTCTCTGAAATTTTTCCATTGTTGGTGGATGAAACAGCACCAGAGATTATACTGGCCGCTTTTGATTGGGCACTGTCCAGTCTTTTAACGATGAACTTGAGGGAGCCCAGACAGGTGTCGCATATTCCATTATTGGCCTTATTAAGATGGTATATGTTGTTCTGCTCCCCAATTTGTTCCACACAGTCTTTCAGAATATTTAGTTTTCTGGTAGCTCTATTTGAGGTTTAATTATGTGTTCTGTAAATATCGCAATTCCCCATCAAAAGTATCACACTTCGGTATTTTGGATTTCTAATTTTATCAATTATTTGGTTGTTTATGCTTATTTTGGGGTCAAATTTATGCCTATTTTTCTGTCAGTGGAGAAAACGCATAATTTTGTTTTTATTGAGTTTATGGTCATTTTTAGTTATATTGCCCACTTCTCCAGTCCTCTCATTGATGTATTCAGTATTTTTCTGATTTTTGTATACTGCTACTTGTGTGCCATATGGCCAATATCATCTGCATAACAGGCAACTGAAATTGGTGAAATTGATCAAATAATCGCTATATTTACACAAAAATTTACTCAACAACCATTTTCAACCCCCCCTTACTTTATTAATGAAAATTACGCAATAGTGAGTCAAAATTTAACTATATACCGCAAAAGTTATAAAATAACTGACATAACAACCCAAATTTACTTTATTCATTGAAATCTGAACAATGGTTTGTGAAAATTTCAAATATCGTTAAATTTACATCACAAGTTACTTATCAACGATTTGTCAATTCTACTCTTTTCAATTTAATCTACCCTATGGTGGGTAAAATTGATCAAATATTGCTTAGGTCGCAATATAACTTTCCTAGCTACCATTGTCAACTTTCTCAATAAAATCGACGCAAATATGAGCCAATCGATCAAATATCGGAAAATTTACACCACAGTTCTATCGAAGCACAGATTTTGAATACATTTTCACGAGAATCACTATGGTACAATTAACGTTGAGGCTATGAATTTTTGACAAAACCCAACTCGCCACGCAATATATGTGGGGGGAGAAGTAGGCAAAAATATTTTTAAGCTCCAAGAAAATTTAGCTAATGTCCTTTTCGTTCTTTATGATTTTCCTAGAGAGGTGATTCACTATAATGATAAAAATTAATTCTCCTAAGGAAAATTCTTCAAGTCAGAGAACAGAAAACAAGCGATTTCTACAAAATGACTTGGAAAGAATTGGTAGTTCTAAATTTTTACTTATTAAAATCTTCAATTTTTCATATTAAAGAAAAAAAAAGAAGAATTTGAATTCTCAGGGTAAAACGTTTTATTATCCACCCTAGGGTATCGACATTTATTTCTTAAATATCAAGTTGTCCAGAAGGGAAGACCTACCTTTATAAACAATTCCTTCAAACATAGCTTACTTTTTCATATTGTCAAAAAATCAACAAATGCTTTTTTTTTTCAGACGAGATCTCCGGGATAGAAAAACGAACCCCATTCTCGATTAAACTAGTCCTAAAGGACTTTATGCCTTTTACAAGGCAGTATCTATCAACAATAGATAACTTCCTATTTTTATTTTTGTATCGATCTCTATGTTGGCAAATACATCTTACAAATACAGATTTTAAAAAGCATTTTAGTGGTTCGTTTGGAATAGACTGGAATGATCCAAAAAACCAAGTGGATGGTATCAAAATAATGGAAGCCCTATACTAAGTTGAGTGCCAGCTTTTCACTGTGGGATAAAAATAATGTGGGACTATTGATAAAAATAAAAAAATAATACAATTTAAAAATATATACAAGTATGTTCTGAAAATAGAGCAATCCATACTTAGATCATTAGATAGTAAAAAGGCATATATTGGATTGAATAAAATATTTATTTACCAATATTTCGGTTGGCTGAACGCCGAGGCATAGTTTGTGTATACAAAAATGTAATGCCTCGATAAAGGTTGGAGTTCAGCCAACCGAAATATTGGCAAATAAATATTTTATTCAATCCAATATATGCCTTTTTACTATCTAATACAAGTATGTACATTCGTAGCTCTCCCAATGATGAAGAGTGAACCTCCATGTAATCAAAGGGTCTTCACGGAAGCCCGGAAGACCCACTTTCGCCATGTTCAAATGGTCTCTAATCACATTATCTTACAACAACGCTGTTTGTAGAACTGGAACGAAAGCAGCTCACGCCTCGAGGTGATGGTAGCTCCCCATCTGGAACATCGGTTACACGCAGCAGCCTAGAATTCAGACTTTATGGTCAACAGCATCGTATATTGTCACCAAGTTCCTTTTTTAAAAATCTTTGTCTTCCCGCGGTTTGAAGATATTAATTTTCGTTCGGCTTGATTGATAGCAAATTCTAGAATAGAGTAAAGATCACGCGTGACCAGCTCCCAACTGGAACAAACTATCAAGCAATCGCCAAATGGAACGACCATAGTTTCCAACTTTCTCCAAAACTTCAACAACTTCCGTTCAACCCAGGGTTCCTCAAACCTTATGGGAAACCACGCAAAGAATATGTTTAACCTAAACAGTATGTTAAAAAGATTTAATCGTTAGTAGTTAAGTTATGGCGTCATTATAAATATCTAGGTTCAGATTTGGTTTAAAGGGGTTGATATGGAATAATGTTGTCTTGTGCTATTTAACCAATCAGCTGGTACTGTCCGCATCACGTGATATTATCTAACACTCCTAGTTGGCTGCTGCTGGTGATCTAGGTTTTAGCAAGAAGGAAGAGGAAACAAAGTCGTCCAAATGAGAATCAAAGATTTGCTCTCGTTGGTAGAGAGGTTCCAGGAGGAAGTCGACTAGAATTCAACAAAGTCTGAGATTGCTACAAGAGTTGAAGGATTCCTGTGGTTGGGTGACATACCAGCCCCGGTGTTGTCAACAGAGGAAGTCTTACCTTCAACTTAATTGACGTTGAAGTTACCTACTTGTTCTTTGATGACAAATATTTTCCCAAAACTTTGAGGAAGCTGGCGCAACGTGAATAACATCAAATGTTGGGCGCCTTGGTAGAATCATTCATCTCGGTATTGAATATGTTCAACATATATAGCCATATTTAATTTCAAATTTCACACTAATGAACATCAATCTTCTTTAATATCAATCATTTCTTATTCTTTTTTATTCTCATAAAATAAATAGAAGATCAAAGTATATTGCTTTGAACTTTAATTAGATGATTAAAATATATTAATGGAATAGGTAAAAATATAGTATTTTTGATTAAATATATTTTGCGAACATTTTAAAAAACAAGAAATAAAATTTTAAGCCATTGTTACTATCTCTCTTTTTTTTTTTTTTACAAATTTAAAAAATATATATTCAAATTAAGTCTCTGGTTAACTGCGAAAGCTGAAATGAAAAGTTTTGCTGATTTTATTCGTTCCACATTATAATTGAAGAATATGATGGAATAACTTTGAGTGAGTGTTTCTACAATTTGTTGTTTTCTATTGAAGATATCTCCAGTAAGAGAGAGAAAGCTCTTGATTCTTATATTTCTTCATTTATAATTGATAAAAGTAGGAAATATAGAGGATTATCATTTCCTCACGTTGATCAACGATATTCTATGGAGTAAATGGATTCTCCAGTAAGTTGAGGTGTTATTTAAACCTATATAACTTGTGTCAACTCTCTTGTTGACATCTGTGTGTGATAATTGTTAGGAATTTTCATCTCCCATTGTCGCCATTTTGGATAGCACTCAACTTATCATTGCAATATGTCATTCTGTTATATATATCACGTGGTTATAAATTATGAAGAACTATTTAAATAACTTATATTTTCATCTATATATTGTGTCATAAACAAATATCCAATAAAATCAACAACAACAACAACAACAATAGCCTTTATTGGGCACACGTGCCATACAGGATTCTCTCTGTAGGACAAAATAAATAAATAACAAATTAGCATCGTAGTTATATACAAATATTGGGTATTGACCTCGACCAATTATCGAGTTGGATCCAGTGTCTGTGCTAAATATTTTGATTGAACTGATTTCCAGTATTTATAAAAAGCGAATGCAAAGGGTCTGGATTTTACGACTTTTGCCATTAAAACATAAGGCGAATTGCTAATATAGCCGGTCTCTCTTGACGAAGAATTTCTCTTTCTTCTTCCATTGCCGTACAGTAGAACATGTAGTGTGGAAAATCGAGACCTATCCAATAAAATCACTTGTATCAATAACAAGGTGAAGATACCAGGCTTCCAGGGTTAAGTTTCTTTAAAAAAAATGTAATTCCTATCTCTCTAGCCTTCGGTCATGAAAGCTAGAGATAGGGATCAAATTTTTAAAAATAAACTTATCCCTGGAAGCCTGGTATTTTCACTTTAATAACCAAATATGGAAGACTAAAACTTGGAAAGAAATATACCTTATATTGTTTATATTGACACATAATTATCGGGGCTGATCTACTCAATAAATAATCACAAGTTACGTGACGTTAGGTCAGAGTCTTTATTGTAGATATATGTCTTATCTAATCCTGGTAGTTGGCGATCTATGGATACGCTCCAGGAGCCTGGGTTGTTACTACAGTAGAACTTGGGTAATTCAAACGTCTTTAATTAGAATATTTATCTTGGTCCCTATAATTTCCTATAAATAGAATTTCCGTTTTCGATTTTTTTTTGTCCATTGGGCTTCGAATTATCCAAGTTGACTGTACTACTATTCTCGGAACTGTACATTATCAGGATGCGAGTAAAAGCGCTCTGCACTAGTCCATACTAGGGACTTCCCGGGTAGTTGGCGTTCTGTGCTCCCTGGGGTTTATAAATATGTATCTTACTCTCAGTCTGTTCCGAGATTATGAGATAGAAGATTGCTTATAGAACAACAACATATACATTTTTGAAAATAGAGCAACCCATAAATAAATCTTTAAATAAAAGGGCATTTATTGGATCAAAATAGCATTTATTTTTATCAATATTTCAGTTGGCTGAACGCCAACCTTTATCAAGGTGTTATGACATTTTAATGTGTGTCAACAACGACGTTATATGGCGCTGAGTTTGTTGTTGACACACATTAAAATGTTATAATACCTTGCTAAAGGTTGGCGTTCAGCCAACTGAAATATCGATAAAATAAATTATATTTTGATCCAATATATGCCCTTTTATTCAAACAACATATATGTAATCCTGTAGGCTCCTGGAGCGTATCCATAGATCGCCAATTACCCGAATTGTGAATAGATTTTTGTAAATGGAAATTGACAACCCGTTCTATCATCAATGTAAATACGATGTCTGTCTGTCTGTGATACACGGTTTCAACTCTGAAACTACTGGGATTTGAAACTTTTTTTTTCTGAGATTGTTTATTATCTAAAAGGAGAAAGAAATACTAAAATTTAGGTTTCTATCTCAAGCTTCAATGGAATTACAAGCAAAAAACAGGAACAAATCATGATAAATATTATTTATATTCGATAAAATAATCTTTTGAATCAATATTAAAGTGAAAAAATTAGGCCTCCAGAAAAAGTTTCTTTTAATTACAAATATTTTGTCCTGTAGAGGGGCCTTCCGTGCCTGAAAGCTAAAGATTTGTCAATAATTTTTTTTTATAAAGAAGCTTTTCCCTGGAGGCCTAATGTTTTCACTTTAATATCATCTTATATTGTATAATTCAGCACAATATCTGTTTCAAATACCATCATCCCTACATTAACTCTATAAGCGCCACGCCTCGATCTACCGACTTTAGCCGAGGGTTGGCCAACGGCTGTTGCAACGCTTCGTTGACGCGGGAAAAATGTGGGGTATGGAGACACATTTTTAGCGCGCTTTTGTATTTTGTTGCTTCATCTTTTACTATAGACATTTTTTTTTTGACAATTCAAAATATTTTATTAACGCTTAGTCAATTATGAAAAAGGCATCTCCTTATCGTGCAACTGAATAAAT
The DNA here is from genome assembly GCA_030710605.1 of Cordylochernes scorpioides. NCBI lineage: Eukaryota > Metazoa > Arthropoda > Arachnida > Pseudoscorpiones > Chernetidae > Cordylochernes > Cordylochernes scorpioides. Next base: position 182,731,707 of record CP092864.1, read on the forward strand.
ATCAACTATTCTCGTTGATTTCTAATTATTCCAGAATTGGCCAATTACCCATTATTTGGTGAGTCCCAAGAGGGGGCGCTATAGACAGGTTTAACTGTATGATTTTTTTCGGTTAGGTTTTTATTATGCTTATTTAAATTTTATATATCAGATAGAGAAGAAACTGAAATTTACTCACTTCGTTCCTACGATCAGGTTTACGATTATTCGAAAGATTGAGATATTTTCACTCCAACTGAATGTAGTGATCAAGTTATATCAGGAATATGGGAAAGAACTAATTCTTTTAGTGATCCCAAACCTTTTGTTTTTTAAAAAGAACTGGATCACAAAACAACCCGTCCACTTTGTCTCTTGATTATTCCCCCCCCCCCCCTTCTTTTTCCTTTTTATAATCATTCCACCCAATATCTAAATATTGATTCAAGTCTGGTGTGTCTGATAATTATTACTAGATTATGGTAACACATACATAGCAAACATCACTCACGACCATTTTGGAATCTTCTTTCTTATCTCCACTCAATCATATTAGGATATCAAGCTGTGACCCTTGATGATGTCTGTTTGACAACCATTATGAATGGGTGAAGTAGAATGCGCCTGCCTTTGTCATTAAGACTGGGAACACTACTCAGTGGCAGGCCGACTTAGCTCTAAAAGAAATGGCCGACTCTGACATGAGGAACAAACGCCATGTGCAGCTGCTCCTAACATGGAGTAAAAACGCTGCTCATCCTGTATCCCTGGATTAGGAGCCCTTACAGGGTACTATCAGCCGGGCCAGCTGAACCCAGGTTTTTTTTTATCGAGTTTGTTACTTCTTCCCCTCCTACTCTTTCATCCGGGCTTGGGAATGGCAAAGGCGGAGTTCCATTTTGGAATGAATTTTGGAAGTTGTGTGCGGCTACAACTGTCTCTACATAAAGGTGGATTAAGTGAAATATTTAATGGCCTTAAAAACAAAATTGGCATTTCCTGATCGCTCACAATTTTGATTTTAATATCAACACACCTGACCATTTTTCTTTTTTTTTTTTTTTCACATGAAAAGCGTTTTTACATAAATTTAGCCTTAAATACCCATTTCTTGATTTCTCGGAAGCCTCTGGAACCAAATTTTTGATGTTAGCGGTACAGTCTGCACCACGCTGACGAAGGCCAACAGCCCGAAACACGTACGTTTTTTTTATTTATCAAGAAACTGAGTGGGCCAAATATCTTTGGAACAAGGTAAATCAACGTTTGGTTGATTTTTGCTCCACTAGATGGCGCTCTGCTATCTAAAATGCTCATGTGAAGGTCAGGAAATGACAATTTTGTTTTTAATATCCACATCTGAGCATTTTTCTATTTTCTCTTATTTTTCACACTTAAAGATCTATCGTTTTTTTTTTTTTGTGGCAATTAAGCTTATTACAGATTCAAACTTGCTAGGAAAATGTTATCAGGTGGCAATGAATAACTTCTTCACCAGTGTGGGTGGACCTTGCAAAAAATCTCGCTGGAAAACAGACCCATCTGTGACTGGAACAATATAAAGTTTGATCGTAGGGATTTTACCAAAAGTTTGAAAAGAGCCTCACTCAACATAGATGAAGTTATCTATAGGAAATATATTATGCTGCTAGCAACAGCATACAAAGAAAACACAAATAGAATTTATGTAATCTTCCTGAGCACCTAGTGACATGTAGTCTCAGAGACCAAGTGTAGTTCAAGACATCATTTGTATCCTCTCAGGTCAAAACTGTCTTTAACAATTATATGGCTGGTGTTGACTTGAGTGATGTGATGTACTGCTATATGAACAAAGGGCTGTGAACATCACAGGAAATTGGTCATGAATATCATACAGAGAGCTCTCCTGTACATTCTATCTAGTCAAAATTTAATTAAATTTTCCAAGCTCATCAGACAGAAATACCAGGTGTCCGTGACCAAAAATTAGTTGGGAACCCTATCAAGGGATCTACTTTGTGATTAATTCCTAGCAGCAAGATTCAGTTGACTGAGAAGAAGGAATAACAATGTGGTGAGTGTGGCATTCGAGGGGCGAGAAGAAGATCCAGAACTATTTGTACAAAGGGATGGCATTGAGTAGTGCACGCTGAATTAACAAGAGGAATCTGTACAAAATATTTTATCTAAGTGAATTTTCGAATTGTTGCCTTTATA